>JAQFVV010012421.1:2438078-3723463 GCA_028023455.1 Epiperipatus broadwayi
TGATAACTCCTGCAACATTTCCTGCAGCTCTGAAGCATTATTTGCAAAAACAACTACATCATCTGCGAAATCTAAATGACTTAAATAATCTCCATTTACTTTCACTCCTTTAGTTTCCCATTTTAATCCACAAAATACTTCTTGCAGCACTGCTGTAAAAAGTTTTGGAGATATGGAGTCACCCTGTCTTACACCTTTCTCAATGTTGACTTTCCCAGTATCATTATGTAATCTAATTGTTGCTGTTGCATTTTTATAAATATTCTTTAAAATATGACAATATCCTGGATCTATACCTTGATGATCCAATGCTTTAATCACTCAAGAAATGTTTATAGAATCAAATCCCTTTTCATAATCTACAAATCCAAAACATAATGACAACTCCTATTCATTTGTCCTTTCTATAACTTCTCTCAGTACCTGAATTTGATCTACTGTACTAAAACCACTTTTAAATCCAGCTTGTTCTCTTGGTTGGTGGAAATCCAATGTTCTCTGTAAACGAGTTGTAATTATCTTGGTAAAAATTTTATATAAAACTGATAAAAGGCTGATAGGTCTGTAATTTCTAATATCTTCTTTATCCCCTTTTTTAAATATTAATATTATTACTGCATTCTTCCAATCATCCGGTACATCTTTATCATTTAGACATTTAGTATATAACTTTGCTAAAAAAATTTCTGTTTCTTCACCTGCTTCTTTTAATATATCAATTATAATTCCATCATTACCTGGAGCCTTTCCTTTCTTCATACATTTAATTGCATTTCTCACTTCTTCATTTAAAATTCTGGGCAATTCGGAAGATGTAATAGATATAGGAGGTACTTGTTCTTTATTACTATATAATTCTTGATAAAAATTTTCTACCAATTTCATGATGTCATCTCTCTTTTTAGTAATAATTCCATCTTTTTTTCTTATTGCAGAGATAAATTTCCTACCAATACCAAAATGTTGTTTTACATTCTTAAGACTTTTATTTTCTTCTACAGCTTTTCTTGCTAGTTCACAGTTATACTTTCTTATATCATTTTCAACTCTTTTCCGCACCATTTTACAAAATTCGAGATATTCAATTCTTTTTAATGCATCATTTTTGTATATCTTCATATTTCTTCTTTTCTTCATAAATTCTCTAGTTTCAGTAGAAATTTTATTGGTCAATTGCTGCTTTTTTCTACCAGCTATCTTTCTTGCAGTTTTTAAAAGTGTATCAGTTATTTTCATATTAATTTCATTCAAATCTGAATCATGTTCAAAATCTCCTAACACTTGAAACCTATTTGTAAGTTCTAATTTAAATTCATTAGAATGTTTCTGAAGATTAGGAATATCAACTGTAAATATTGTTTTTCTTAATAATTTTTGTCTCTCTAGTTTTACATTAACACGTAACTTACACCTTACTAATCGATGATCACTTCCTGTGCTAAATTTATTAAGAACATTATAATCTTGATATATGTATTTTCTGTTAGTCAAAATATAATCCAATTCTGCTGTACCTTCATTTCGATGCTTCCATGTCCATTTTCTTTTAGCATTTTTCTCAAAAAAAAAAAGAATTCATAATATAAAGTTTTTCTTTTTTTGCAAACTCCACAAGTCTATGTCCTCTCTCATTTCTATTACCATAACCAAAATTACCTACAGCACTTTCATCTTTCATTTGTTTACCAATTCTAGCATTAAAGTCTCCCATAACAATTTTAAAATGTTGTTTACTCTGATCAAAAGCCTTTTGTACATCCATATAAAAATCTTCTACTACTTCATCACTATGAGAACTTGTTGGGGCATAAACCTGAATTATCTGCATTTGGTATCTGCTATTAAGTTGTATAATTAATCTTGCCACTCTGTCTGATACACCATCAATCTCCACAATATTGTTCATCCACTTTTTATTTATAATGAATCCTACTCCCCTTGTATTTCCAATATTTGTGCCTTTATAATAGAATGTATGCCCACTTTTTAAATCAATTGTCTCTTCACCTTTTCTTCTAACTTCACAAAGTCCAATAATATCCCATTTAATATAAGAGAGTTCTTCTTCTAATTCTTGCAATCTTCCTTCACTTGAAAGTGATCTGCAGTTGTAACTACCTAAATAAAAAGTTGTCATCAAATGGCAGCCTGGGTCCGCAATCAGGGGATTCTTAGCACCCTCCGCCTTCGGCCACCAACTGCTGTCTTGGTTGGTGACTTTACAGCCTCCTGGGAATAAGGGCCATGCTTTATTTTTGTCTGTCATAATTGTATATATGTATTGGGAAAATATTTATCATTTACACAAACATTCATTCTGCCCTATCAGGCATTGAGAAGACAGACCATGGTGTTTCTTGATCTTAAACTCAGAGGTAAAAAGCCAATAAACTCACCATGCTGGTTAATGCGTGTTGGTGAGCAGCCCATCCATGTTCATATACTATATGAATAAACACATAGTAATAACAGCTGCAACGACAAGAACGTATGGAGTGGACATTAGGAATTTGCCCTGCTTGGTTCCTTTAAGGCCTCCAAGAGGAATCAAAGGGTCTCCTTTCAGTTAATTATCATGTCTAATTATCATAGTTAGAATAATTTTCAAATAGGAGGTGGTTGGATTCCAGTAAAACTCCTCTTCCAATTCAATTATTTAATTATCAAGCTAATTGTTATATTATATTTTAGAATACAATACTTATGATCCCTGAGATAACCATGGGACAACATTAATTATTTTAATTTAATTTTTGTTAATGTTATTATTTTGAGATTCCAAAATTATAGAAGAGTAGTTAAAGCTTTATTTAAATGAAATATTATGTTAGTCATTGTTTGTTGTGGGGATTTTCCTAATGATTATAATAGGATAAATAGCAGGAGAATTTTCAATAGCAATGCCATTGGGGAGTGCATTTTATATATTTCTCAATGTTAAAATCTCTATGTGGTAATCATCCCTAAAGTCTATCTTATGACTTGATGTATTGCAAGTTGCAAGCCCATAAAGAGACTTATGTTTTACTGTTGTTATACTTGATTGTTTATTATTGAGCTAGTAGCGTAGAGGGAAAAAAGAGAAGATAAGATAGAGGTGTTGAAGAACCGGAAGGTTACTATATATATATATATGTAAATTCATTGAAATCAAATAATATAAGAACCGGAAGGTTACTATATATATATATATGTAAATTCATTGAAATCAAATAATATCAATATCAATCTGTTGTCAAGGCAATCTCTTTTGAATAATAAATGTGCAAATACACCCTTATTTATAGTATATTTATACACACACTAAATATTGCAAACGTTGCATTGACAACAGACTGAGATTATTATTTATATTAGTATTGTTTAAGTGTTGGCTGTTTTCAATGAATTTACATTTATAAACCTATCTAAACCTGAGCAATAAGTTTTATTATTGAAGTAATACATTGTTGGAGTGCAATATGAAAGTTATAATTGACTATTTGTTAATCTGCTAACAGGCTATATTTACTGGTTTAATGAGGTTTATTTAAACTTCTTTGAATTAATAATTTCAGTCTCTATAATCTAGTTGTAATCTCTAATGTCTATATAATCTTATTAGATCATAGATAAAGGTGGATTTCCATCTTATTGTTCAAAGGAGGTTGCCTTAAAAACAGATTGAGATTGTTATTGATATTGTTTAAGGGTTGACTGCTTTCAATAAATTTACATTTATAAAGCTATCATTAGTTTTATATTTATTAGACAATCCCAATATCAATAATGATCAACAATCTCTCAATCTTTTGTCAAGGCAACCTTTTAACAGTGAAGGTGGAATCCACCTTTATTTATAATACAGTATATTTATAGAGGTACTAAAAATTGCAACTTGTCCACAGATAAATATAATCTGTTTTGAATACAGACTAATAGTTAATTATAACATTCAAATTGCAATTACAATTTTCAAATTGCACCTAATGAATTACTTAAATAATAAGTGTAATAATATTCAAAGCTAAATGGGTTTATAAATAATCATTAAAATCAGTCAACACTTAGACAATCCCAATATCAATAAAAATCTCAATTGTTGTCAAGGGAACCTTTTAGCAATAAAGGTCGAACCCACCTTTATGGTCCAATATATTTATATAAATACTAAAGATTGCAACTTAACTACAGAAATTGAAATTATTGATAAAAAGCAGTTTAAATCAAATTCCTTAAGCAAGTAAATATAACTTGTTTCTGAATGTAGATTAATAAATAGTCAATTATAACATTCAAACAGCAATTATAATTTTTAAATTACACCCAATGTATTACTTAAATAATAAGTGTAATAAAAATATATAGCTAAATAGCAATAGCTGACCTTTTCCTCAGAGCTTCTTCTTTTTCAAATGATAAGATAAATTTCTTTGGAATGTCATAGTGTATATGAAATCCCATGTAGAGTTTGTTTACATTCACACATTGAACAGATCAATTGTAGAATAAACATAAAAAAGGAAGAACACCTTTTGGCAGTTAGAGAAAAATCTAATTCATCAGCCAATTATTCACACATTAAATTAACTAACCATGACATCAATTTTAATAAAACACATTCCGGAAAAAAAATTGAACAATATGACCAGAGATTGCTAAAGGAAGCTGTAAAGATTTTTATAAGGCCTAAGAGTATAAATGAAATGTATGAATTAAACAAAATTAACAATATCTGGAAAAGCTATTGGAGGATAAAATATTTTTTAAAACTTCACAACCAAAAGAATTGAGAAAGAAGAAGCTCTGAGGAAAGTACTTGTCATTATACTGAAATGTCAGCTATTTAGCTATTACATTTTTATTACATTGAAGGTCCTGAAAATAATACTATGAATTTCATCATTAATCCTTGAGAAAATTAGAATTGATATACATATATAAATAAAACAAAGCGACATATATTTACAGGGCCATTAGAAAGTATGATAAGAACTGAAAAGAGATATCTACATGTAAACTCTTAGAGCAATTATAGATTATCATTATTAAAATATTGGAGCACGTCAGTTAATCAAGAGATGGAAGCAACTGTAGTTTTCTGGTAATAGATCTACGAATATATGAAAATCATGATGATAATTATTTCTGCTGCAGTTATAAATATTGTAAAAACAGTTTCGGTAGATTAGTGATGGTGAAACATACAAGTGGCAATTGAACTATAATTATGTTTACTTAAACCATTAGAGTGTAGATGTAAAATATGATTTAGTATTAACAATACAAATGTCTTTTGAAGTTTAGCACCATATTAAATAAATAAATGGAAGGTTTATTGCTCTGGAGTTCATAAGAAGTTTCAGTACCAGAAATTTACAGAGCTGAATGCACAATTCATGGACCTTGAGCCTCAGGCTCCATAACACTTTCATTAGCACTAAACTATGCAGGACAGTGATGAGAATAGAAGATTGAAGTTAAGAAAAGTAAAAGAATATCTGTTTGACCAATTGTGGCACTTTGATGTATAAATATTACTTGACAACTGAGAGAATGATCAAAAACATTAACATCAATGCTGTTAAATAAATTAATTTGTATATAAACATACATGTAAGTATTACTATTACCAATACATTTAATAGTTTAATTAAAAAAATTCGACAAGTAAATATATATAATTTATTTAAATTTAATACAATATATATAGTTAAAGCAAAAATTAAATAAATACAAATGCACTGCTTTTTAAATAACTTATGAGAAGAAAAACTTTTAACACACTAAAACAACAATAAATTTAAATCAGAACAACGTTTTCGAAAGAAAACATTCAATTAAATTGCAGAACAGCTCTCAAAGGTATTTTAAATGACAACCAACATCTTAAGATTAGCCAAAAAAAAAATTGTTGGAAAAAATAATTTCATTTACTAAGCATAAACTTTGTCTATAGTTGCAGAGCTTGTTTAAGTGGTTGTTGGGGATTTAAAGGGTTGTTTTAGTCTTCTTTTTTCCAATTCCCTTTTTAGACAGAAAAGTGAAAAACAATTCTAAAATGTTTAAAATGGATTTTGTAGTTAGACCATTAATAAAAAAAACACCATTTTTTATTTTTTAAAAAAATGGTTTAAAAGCAACTGAAATTAATTACAAACTTATTATTTAAACTAACACACGGAATAAATGAGTTATATATTATTAAGTAATTTTATAACTTCAAATACAAATTATCTCTACTATAAACGAATAATTAGTATGGGAAAGAGAACCCTGACAGACTCATTCATATACAATACCTTTTAACTGAATAAAAAGATATTCCAATAATAAAAAAGAAGGTATACTTTAAATAAATAAAAATTGTCAATCAAGGCAAATTCATAACAAAAATAATGAAGTAGTCCCACTTTCTTAAATTAAAATTATTAAAAAAAACCCATACATTTTAAATGATCACACATATTTTTTAAATTAGCGCTAATTTATAACCATTATTAATAATGATTGACAATAATTTAAAATCATATTTTTTAAAAATAATTATCAAGTAACAAACTATAACTTAATAAAGATTTAATGATTCTGTTACCATAATCATTTTGTTTATAAGAAACCAAAACATATATTTAAAAAATATTGATATATTATAATAACAAAATTTCTAATTTTTTTTCTTTTAATATCTATATTATATGAGGAAAAAAGTATATATTCAATTATTTTATATGATTGTGATACATTAATAAAATAATCATTGTTAAAAACAAGTGTTAAAATTATAGAAAAGATACAAAAAAATTCTTTGTTTAGAACTTATAGTTTATTCTATACATAGCATAGCTACAAAAATCAATATAATAGATTATTGTGCAACTAATTAATCTACAATATAAAGATTTGAATATTCATTTGAGTTTTTGCAAAAAATATATGAATGTAAGAAGATATTCCAGCATTTCCATAATTATTTATCCATATACATACTTAAACAATGTAATCTGTATTTTTATTCTTATAAATATATTAAAATATTTACATAAAATGATAATAGCATATAAACAGGAAGTTACTGTTTATATATATACAGTATTCCATTTTTCAAAATGTTATTAAGAACAAACTTAAAATCTATTAGAAATATATTTTTAAATTAATGTCATAAAATAGTCAGCTAATAAAATAATTTTAATGAAAATTAATTATTTTTGAAAAAATATTTTAAGCAAAATATGTTAGAGTTAAATGCTTCAAAATATTTTCGAATAAATATTATTATTTTTTCTTCCCTTAAAATGTTTTTGTAAAATAATAATAACTGAAAATAACATTATTAACTAAAATATAGATTTAAAATCTTTAAAATACAAATTGTGAATAATTATATAATTATATTGCTAATTTTGATTTTCAACATCCAATGAAACAAACCCATGTATAATTACAGATGAAAATATGATTTAATTTTTTTTTAGTTTTCGTGTTTTGCAATTGAATAATTGTTTTATAATCACCAATAAAATAGTTATAATATACACATTTACAACACAAATTCTAAAAAGGAAATATACATATTTAAAAATATTAATTTCAATAAGAATAAACATACTTGTAATAAAGGTTATAGCAGATTAAGTAAAAGATATCAATACTAATTACTGTTTAAATAGTAAAACCCATTGTTAATAATAAAAGTGATTAATATTTATACTGAAGATTAACTAAAAAAATTAAAATATCCAATATACAGACGAATAATAAATTGATGCCTGGTATATATATATTTCAATAAAAATTAATATGTGATAGCTTCTACTAATAGCAGAGTGGATCACACACATATTTAGATGATTATCTCAGACTGGCATAATAATATTAATTCATAGTGAATCATAATAAGAATAAAAAGATAAAAACAACAGAAACCAAAAGAGATTGATGAAAACATTTAATAAACTAAATGTAAGCAGATAGTTTAAAATTTAAATTCAATTTTTTTACAATAAAGCTGAGAGTAAAAATCCTTTCACACACACATTACTGCAAATGAGAGAGATGTATTGAAACTCAGTGTACACATATATGAATTATACTTAAATAATATAAAAATAAAAAGTGTATTTAAATTTAACAATGGTACATTTTAAACCAAAATATTTTATTGAAAAAAAAAAAATTGCTCAGAATTAAATATGTTTTAGATAAATGTTTATCTAAAAGAATTTAGGTACAAGGAGGAAATACAATTTATATGAAAATATAAAAGGTATAAAATAAAACATTGATACAATAGTAATTAAATATGTTGTAATTAAAGGTTATAAGTCTGTGTTAAATTTAGCAAATATTGCTAACTTTATTTTTTTAAAAAAAAGATCTATATGTATAATATATTGTTTAGCATATCATATACAACTTTGATACTCTAAGATCACATGATCAAACTATCTGTGAGTGATGATGATAACACATATTAATAAAGATGTATGAAGTGACATGTTATTCCAATAATGATGAGAAAACGATAGACACTAAAATTGTTGTAGAATGCAGTCCGAATGATGATATATAATATCCTGTAACATAAACAAGATACATTGCGTTCCTTCACTTTTATATGAATACCTTCATATGATTTGTATAAAATTTAATTATATTTTTACTCAATTTTGGAGAAATTTTACAATTTTAAAAAAAATTCAATCATGCAATAAAAAATTTGATTATAGGAAAAAAAATCTTTAAAATGGAGGTCATTATTAAATATTGAATGCAAAACAAATTAAACCTGTAAGTAATTTTTTATTATTATTTAAAATATTATAATATTTAGTAACTACATTAGCTTTAGATTTAAATTGGTTTTCATATGGAATTTGAGATTAAAGGCATGTAATAAATAGAATTCTTTTTTCATATATATATTGTAATATTTAAATATATCTTTACTAGAAAACAAAAAGGGCACATATAATGAAGTTATGGAAGAATAAATATGAAAAAAATGATTATACAAAAAGTGGATTATTGGTTTTTATGTTGGGTTTGGGAAAAGATAAGGGGGATTTAGATATAAAGGCCATAGAGTTGACAAAGATTATGTTATGGAAATGAAATGGAGCAGAATATGGGAAAACATAGACTGGGGAATGTAAAATAAAGTAGCTAATAGGTCTCTCTGGGCATAATTGCTGAGAGATTCTTGACTTTGTTTAAGGAGAAGCTACAGTACATCACATCACATCTTTCCTATATCAAATTATAATTTAATATTGTTAACTAATATAAAAAAAATACCAAAAGAAAAAATTTAAGTTTATTAGCAAAGTCACAATTATATAAAAATGTTGAGAAGCTATAAATTATAAAATGAAATTCTTCCCTTGAAATAAAAAAAATAATTTACCCAGATGAGTTACATTTGGCATATCAATATTTTATAACTCAAGTAATTGTCAAGAAATAAACAAAATAATTTATTATCAAACAAATAATTTATTTAAAACAAAACAATAATGTCATTGTAAGAGCTACCAATATTTAAATTCATATATCAAAATCAACAAATGCACATATGATCAACAATCCAAGATATTGCCAAACCAAACCAAAACATCTTTGATATCAACAATTATTAACACAGTAACCTATACACTAAGGGCTATAAGATTAAGCAATGGTTGAAATGCCTATTAAATATAAGATTAAGTCACTACTATAGTATTTTAAGTAATGGCATAAAAACAACAACTATTCTTAGAACTTCATATATAAAATATTCAAATACTAATTCATGATTATAGGCATATTTATAAAGATATGACATTACCCATGCTCATAAAAGTATTTATTACAAAAGCAAAGTCACTATAAAAATGAAATCATAGAAGATTTATAACTGTAACTAAGTATCAATATCAAGCTAATATCTAAAATGTTGATACATGCAGCATTGGTCAAATTTCATATACCAAATAAATATTTATTAGCATTTAACCAATCATAAATTATAAAAGTATTTATTACAAAAATGAAGTCGTTATAAAAATGAAACCATAGAAAATTTATATCTGGAACTAAGTACCAATATCAAGCTAAACCCATCTAATTACAATATCTAAAATGTTGATACAAGCAGCATTGGCCAAATTCCATATACCAAATAAATATTAGCATTTAACAAATCATACATTTTAAAATTATAAATATTACCTTTAAATAGCAAAGATTAGATATTTTATAATCTGTACTGAAATATGATGTCTATAAAATAAAAATAAGTTTAAATATGACACCAAAACATTTTGAAATAAAAACTTGAATATACATTTTATAAATACATATATTGATCAGTACAATATTTAAGAACTGATGAGTTATAAAAGATTTATACTGGCATAAAATATTTATATGAAAAGCAATTTACTCTAAATTTAAAAAAATTACTAAATATTTATAAACTGTATTATCATTTTAACTTAATTACCAGTAAAAAAACTTAAATGTCTTTCTGCAAATTTAAAAAACTAGCAGATAATTGTTCTCCATTATGACACTTTATTTGAAATAAATATATAAGAGTAGACAGTCCTGAATGAAGTTGTAGAAAATCATGATTTTTGCAACAGTTTGATGATTATAAAGTACTTCTTTTGATTGAAGATGAGAATATGAAGGAATAGGTTATCGGTTTGAATCTTGATTCCCAATTTCTGGATGAAAACTATTTATTTACAAATTTATCTTGGAAGTTTAAAATTCAATATTTTTTAATTAAAAGCACTACGATTCTGTCCATGTGATCAAACAGTTTTCTCTTTTATAAAAAAAATCATTCTTCACAAATTGCCAATAGAACAGTAACTAATTCTATAGTTTATTTAAAAATATTTAATAAATGATTATCAGTTCTGTACAATTAATATTTTTTAAATTCTATAATTAACTTTAATGCATAATGCCTTTAAATAGTAATGACAATGAAATATTTTACACATATCAATGACACCACATTTCTTAATTTACATACCAATGAAATATATTCCTAAGGAACATATCATTTCATTATATATATATATATATATATATATATATATATATATATATATATATATATATATATATATATATATATATATATATATATATCCCTTTTGTATCCATAAATTGTTGATCAATCTATCTAAAATTTTAAATTTAAGATATATGTAGCTATATGATGTGAATTTTATTTATGACAATCTTTTTAAAAAAGTGTAATTAAAGTAATTCATGAGTATTTGATATGTGAAAATTGTGCTGATGTTTGAGAGAGACATTTCAATGGGAATGATAATAGTATATGGTTGGGAAAACTGGCCTTAAGCAATACTGCATTAATAAATTTAATAAATAATGTTTAAAGTTAAAGTTTTAAAAAGACAAGTTAAAATTAAATGCATATATTTATTGTTGATAAAAATTAATATTTAATAAATGAATAAATATTTTAATTATTAGTATTCCATGATAGAAGATTAATATTTGATTTTAATAATATTGAATTATTATTTTAAAAGCTGTTGTAATATATTATTTATTTTAAAAATATTTATTTTTAAAAAATGTATTGTTAGTTTATTTTTAGATTATTACAAGCGTTTGTAGCTTTGTTGTAAAAAAACAGATGTTAATTAAAATACGTACACACATGCTTGGGAGTTTTTAGTAAAGTTGCAAAGCTATTTTAAAAATTCTATTATAAAATTTATAGATATTATTTTGGCTATCATGAGATAAAAGTAAAAATAATTAATGTGAAATATTAAATCTGATTTTTAAAATACTGTTTAAAAACGTAACGAATAAAAATAGACTTAGTTTGTTTATAAAAATAATTTTATAAAAGTTTAACGAAAAGTAAGTAAGAAAGAATATTTTAAAAAATGTTAATGGATCTAAATAAATGATGAATATTAATTTAAGAATTTAATAGTGTGATAAATAATAAATATTAAAAGTCATTATTTATTTTTAATTCTGTCTTGTTGGTGAAATATGTAAATAAGCTAGAAAGTCAATTGTTTAATTCACCAATCAAGTGGGGTTTTCTTCTGGTATAAAACCAAGGTTCAATTGTTAGGGGGACTTGTGATTGAATTTCTAGTAAAGTAGCTATTAAAAATAGCTAAGGATTATAGACACTCTTAAAAATCGTTAAACTTATAAGAGAGAGTTTTAAAAATAATTTATAAAAGTACCAATGAATATGCAGGTTAATTTATTGTAGTTCCCTATTGATCGTTTCCTATTAATGCTCAATTTACTATCAAATAATCATTAGGACATCATATAGGAAAAATGTGTGGAGACTTTATACTGAAAATTTAACAAACGCGATGACTAGCAGAGTATTAGAGCCTAACAGTAATCGTTGACTTGGTATAAATTAAAAGTGAGAATTAATTTTATAAAACAAATATTTAAAAAAGGAAAACTTTAGAAGCAAATTAAATTCTAAATTTAAGTATATCTTGGTAAAGAGATAATAGTAACAGTAATGTATAAATATTTGCCTTGTTAAGCTTTATGGTTTAAAAGACTAAATTTTGATAGTTTTATAAGGAAATAAACGAAGTAATTGGCAAGAAATCTTATAAGTAAAATTATTGTATTATTAAAGCTAAAGCGCGTAGAAGACTTTAAAAGTAACTTACCTAAATACTGTTACGGAGGCAAACAAAGGGATACCAAATCAATTAAAAATAATTAAACAGAACTTTGTAAATTATAGACTAATTCTAAAAATAATAACTTTTAAATAATATTTTTTTTCCTTTAAAAGAAGTGAACCTGGATCCATAAACTATTTTAATTTTATTTTGTTTATAATGGAACTGACTTTGACTTTTCTTTATTTTTAAAAAAAGAACGTTTTCATTTTTGTCATAAAAACTTTTAAAGAACACGTGATGTACCGGAAAAGGAAGTAGTATTTGGTGAAAGTTTGTGCCTAGGAAAAAGAACATTATAACTGGAAAGAAGACACCGTTGGATGTTATGTAATATTTTTATTTATTAACTAACATAAATATTTCAGTAATTATTACTTATTAAAGATAGGAAAGGTACATTTACATTTTTTTTAAAAATAATAACTAAATACTAATATAACTTTTATTGCATAAAGTTTATTTTATAATTATACAACACGTAATATTTTAAAGAATAATTGTTGAGTGTGAATGTGAAATTATTTTGTAAAACTGGAATCCTGGAGGACATCGTGACGGACTGTACATTGAAGTATTATTTATGGTAAAATTGTGTAATAATAATAATGATTTGATGTATTTACTATGTTTTCTTTAGATCAACCCAATGTTATATGATTATTGAATGAATGTATTAATATTTAAATAATATACACGCACAAGACTAATAATAGCAGTTTTATTTTAATATGCATATTTTAAATTGATGACATAAATTTAGTACAACGTAATATGAGAACCTAGAAATAATTATAGATTTTTCGGAATGAATTTCAGTCCTGTTCCAATATTAGAAATCAGATTTATTATACTAGTATAAATTATTTATTTTTTCTTTTAAAGTTAGTAAGAAGTATATAAGGTCTATATTCTATTTTATTTTTATTAGATGAGTTACGTTAAATTTACATAGAAATTTATATTCTTGATTGAAGGCTTATTGTAAATAGATGATGAGGTATAGGAGAGTTTGGATCGTTATTATTTTTGTTTTAAAATTGGTCATTTGTTTTACTGAAATTAAATAGGGTTAAAATAACTTTTGTATGTAGTAATTTTATAAAGGAATAGGAATAATAAGTAAAGAAAAGTAATGATTTAAAATGGCAAAGAATCATAGAATTTTGTTTAACATTATACTTTATAAAAGTTGAAATTATTAAATAATTTTAAAATATTTTTTTTAAAAAGTACATATACGTATTGCATATTTTAATAAGACAGGTAGTATGACATTATATCGGAATGAAATAAACAATGATAATCAATAATTGTTATTATACTACAAAGTTATATCAGTTGATACATTAATTAATATTTGAGTCATACTGATAATAAATGTAATACAGCCTTATACATTATAATATAAATAACAGTAGGACTTGTGTGAAATAGCATTTAAATTATTAAAGTTTGTTTATTTACATACATGCTACATGAATGATATATATTACATAAAACCTTTTCTTATATTAATTGATAACAAGTACTGTTTATGTAAATTAAAGTCATAAACTTAATTGAATATTTTATTAATAAAACATTCTCTGAAATGAATAAATTATCTACTTATAGTTATGGAAATAATAACAGTGTAAAAATCTTGTATTACTATTTTTCTTATTTTTTTTTTTATTTTCTTTAATTCCATTTAAATGTAAATAGTGTAAATAAATTATTTGTTAAAGTTAATGTAAATAAATTTGTTAAGTTGTTTAAAAGATGTGTTGAATTCATTATTTTACACCACAGCATCTGACAGTAGATAATTTGAATAAACATAATATTTGCACAATATGATATTATTATTATTATTATTATTTTAGAAGAAACACAATATTTTCTTAACATAATTTATAGAAATTGATTGACATTAACATATAATATTACAATGGTCATAAAATAATTATAATGCACAATATAAAAGTATAAGATTATTTATTGCCACAGATTGTTAAATTATAAGATTTTAGTATATTTTAAAATTAAGATACTATATGGAAATAAAAGACATGCGTATGATTTATTTATTTTCTTAATGATTAAAAGTATAACCCAATAGATAAGATTAAGATATACCCTAAAGATTATTATTGTTAGTGATTATTATTAAAATAAGTTAGGTGTATTTAGGTTTGATATTAAATCCCTTATCATTCCTATCTACATGAATTATTATTACTTTGAGATAATTAGAAGAACCTGAGATCATTTTAATTATATTTCCTTAACAATAGATTGAGATTTATTTATCTATTATTATAAAAGATAATTCATTTATAAAAGTCATAAGAATGCTGTAGAGTTAGTAATGAGATAATTAGAAGTATTAGTATTCTTATGCCATTGAGACAGTGTCTTGGAGAGACATTGACTCAATGTAAATCTGATTACCAATTGTAACTTCACTTCACAGTCTCATGATTTTAATTAAATATTTATTTAATTAGTATATAATATTGAACTATATTAATTTTTGATAAGTTTGTAATAAATATGATAAGTTATAATATTATAAAATATAT
Source organism: Epiperipatus broadwayi (assembly GCA_028023455.1). NCBI lineage: Eukaryota > Metazoa > Onychophora > Udeonychophora > Euonychophora > Peripatidae > Epiperipatus > Epiperipatus broadwayi. The sequence continues at coordinate 2,453,338 of JAQFVV010012421.1, forward strand.
TAAAGATAGCTGTACATATTTTAGCCGAGCATAATGATTTGATTGAGCTAGTCATATTTTAAATTATAGCATATATCGAGAAGTGAGGGTACAATATATATATATATATATATAATATATGATATATATATATATATATATATATATATATATATATATCATCAACCATTATCAATCCACTGCAGGATGAAGGTCTCTCCAAGTTTAATCCATCTTCTCCAATCTTTAGCTTCTCTTCTCCACAACACCCCTGTACATTTTCTTATTTCATCCATCCATCTCACATGTGGTCTCTTTCTGGGTCTTTTACAATCTCTTGGAATCCAGTTTAAAATTTCAATTGTCCATCTATTATCATCTCTTCTAGCAATATGTCCAGCCCAACTCCATTTCAATCTTTTAATTTTTTCAATAAGGTCAGTAACACCTGTTTGTTGTCTTACCCATACATTGCATTTTCGATCTCTTCTTGTTACTCCCAACATACATCTCTCCATACTCCTTTGAGTGGTCTGAAGTCTCTGTATTGCTCTTCTATTAAGTGTCCAAGTCTCAGATCCATAAGTAAGAACTGGTAAAACACATTTGTTAAAAAACCATCCTTTTCAAACACATAGGCATATTTCCTTTTAGTATCAAGTTATTTCTACCAAAAGCACTCCAACCAAGTTTAATTCTATGATTAATTTCCTCCATTATGTTTCCATCTGTATTAATAATCTGACCAAGGTATTTGTAACTGTTAACGTCTTCTAATTCTTCATAATCAATCTTTATTTTCATATTTTGAGCAAATCGATTAAACATTACTTTAGTCTTTTAACATTTATCTTTAGTCCTACTTTTCTACTTTCATCTGCTAACTCCTGCAACATTTCCTGCAGCTCTGAAGCATTATTTGCAAAAACAACTACATCATCTGCGAAATCTAAATGACTTAAATACTCTCCATTTACTTTCACTCCGTTAGTTTCCCATTTTAATCCACAAAATACTTCTTGCAGCACTGCTGTAAAGAGTTTTGGAGATATGGAGTCACCTTGTCTTACACCTTTCTCAATGTTGATTTTTCCAGTATCATTATGTAATCTAATTGTTGCTGTTGCATTTTTATAAATATTCTTTAAAATATGACAATATCCTGGATCTATACCTTGATGATCCAATGCTTTAATCACTGAAGAAATGTGTATAGAATTGAATGCCTTTTCATAATCTAAAAATCCAAAACATAATGACAACTCATATTTTTGTCCCTTCTATGACTTCTCTCAATACCTGGATATGATCTATTGTACTAAAACCACTTTTAAATCCAGCTTGTTCTCTTGGTTGGTGAAAATCCAAAGTTCTCTGTAGATGAGTTGTAATTATCTTGGTAAAAATTTTATATAAAACTGATAAAAGGCTGATAGGTCTGTAATTTCTAATATCTTCTTTATCACCTTTTTTAAATATTAATATTATTACTGCATTCTTCCAATCTTCCGGTACATCTTTATCATTTAGACATTTGGTATATAACTTTGCTAAAATTGTTTCTATTTCTTCACCTCCTTCTTTTAATATATCAATTATAATTCCATCATTTCCTGGAGCCTTTTCCTTTCTTCATACACCTAATTGCATGTCTCACTTCTTCATTTAAAATTCTGTGCAATTCAGAAGATATAATAGATATAGGAGGTACTTGTTCTTTATTACTATATAATTCTTGATAAAAATCTTCTATCAATTTCATGATGTCATCTCTCTTTTTAGTAATAATTCCATCTTTTTTTTTATTGCAGATATAAATTTCCTACCAATACCAAAATGTTGATTAACATTTTTGAGACTTATTTTCTTCTACAGCTTTCCTTGCTATTTCACAGTTATACTTTCTTATATCATTTTCAACTCTTTTCCATACCATTTTGCAAAATTAGAGATATTCAATTCTTTTTAATGCATCATTTTTGTATATCTTCATATTCCTTCTTTTCTTCATAAATTCTCTAGTCTCAGTAGAAATTTTATTAGTCAATTGCTGCTTTTTTCTACCAGCTATGTTTGTTGCAGTTTTTAAAAGTGTATCAGTTATTTTCATATTAATTTCATTCAAATCTGAATCATGTTCAAAATCTCCTAACACTTGAAACCTATTTGTAAGTTCTAATTTAAATTCATTAGAATGTTTCTGAAGATTAGGAATATCAACTGTAAATATTGTTTTTCTTAATAATTTTTGTCTCTCTAGTTTTACATTAACACGTAACTTACACCTTACTAATCGATGATCACTTCCTGTGTTAAATTTATTAAGAACATTACAATCTTGAAATATGTATTTCCTGTTAGTCAAAATATAATCCAATTCTGCTGTACCTTCATTTGGATGCTTCCATGTCCATTTCCTTTTAACATTTTTCTCAAAAAATGAATTCATAATATAAAGTTTTTCTTTTTCTGCAAACTCCACAAGTCTATGTCCTCTCTCATTTCTATTACCATAACCAAAATTACCTACAGCAATTTCATCTTTCATTTGTCTACCAATTCTAGCATTAAAGTCTCCCATAACAATTTTAAAATGTTGTTTACTCTGATCAAAAGCCTTTTGTACATCCATATAAAAATCTTCTACTACTTCATCACTATGAGAACTTGTTGGGGCATAAACCTGAATTATCTGCATTTGGTATCTGCTATTAAGTTGTATAACTAATCTTGCCACTCTGTCCGATACACCATCAATCTCCACAATATTGTTCTTCCACTTTTTATTTATAATGAATCCTACTCCACTTGTATTTCCAATATGCGTGAACTTTATAATGGAGTATATGTCCACTTTTTAAATCAATTGTTTCTTCTTTTCTTCTAACTTCACAAAGTCCAATAATGTCCCATTTAATATAAGACAGTTCTTCTTCTAATTCTTGCAATCTTCCTTCACTTGAAAGTGATCTGCAGTTGTAAGTACCTAAATAAAAAGTCGTCATCAAATGGCAGCCTGGGTCCGCAATCAGGGGATTCTTAGCACCCTCCGCCTTTGGCCACCAACCGCTGCCTTGGTTGGTGACTTTACAGCCTCCTGGGAATAAGGGCCATGCTTTATTTTTGTCTGTCATAATTGTATATATGTATTGGAAAAATATTTATCATTTACACAAACATTCATTCTGCCTTATCAGGCACTGAGAAGAAAGACCATGGTGTTTCTTGATCTTAAACTCAGAGGTAAAAAGCCAATAAACTCACCACGCTGGCTAATGCGTGTTGGTGAGCAGCCCATCCATGTTCGTATACTATATGAATAATCACATAGTAATAACAGCTGCAACGATAAGAACATATGGAGTGGACATTAGGAATTTGCCCTGCTCCGTTCCTTTAAGGCTTCCAAGAGGAATCAAAGGGTCTCCTTTCAGTTAATAGCAAACTCCTTTCTGCAGCCATATATATATATATTGTGCCATTACAATTTGGTCACTAGCCAAATTTATAGTAATGTGCATGTAGAAAAGGTCAAACAAAATCATCATCACAATTTTATATAACCATAAAGGAAGCTGTAGGGCATCCAAGTTTAAACCCTACAAGGTCCAGTTCTAAAAGCTTTAAACAGAGAAAGAATGGGTCAACAATTACATGCTTTACTTGTTTGTGTGTTGATAGAAAGGTAATACACACATTTAAACTATTTAATATTTAATTTTTCTGTTAAAAAGCAAAGTTATAATGCATACATATAGGCAATGTATGTGTAAATTATTTATTTGTTTTATATTTCAAATATTCAACATTTTAACTTTCTTTAAAACTAAGCTATGCTTGATCAATTCTAACATTTTATTCTATACTTCTATTTTGCTTTTCTTTAATTATAAGTGGGATTTAAAAGTTACAGATTTAATTAAATAATTGGGTTATAATTACTAAGCTAGCAATTATATTATTTAAGGTTAGTTTATGAATGATTTGAAAGAATGAAGGATGTGTGTACATTACATACAAAATTTTACATTTCCTAAATATTGAAAGAAAAGGAAGTATTAAATCTGTTAAATTATTTTTTTTGTACAATTGTTTGTTAAAAGAGGAAATCTGTTTAATCAGATATCAATCTTTGTAGCAATTTTTTTTTGTAAATAATTGTTTTTCACTTTGGAAGCTTATAATGGGTCAGAACTATAATTTTTGAAATTGTCTTATCAAGATCTAAAGAAGGAAGCTCAAAGATTTGAAGTGTTACCTGGATGTTAAAAGAAGAAAAAAAAGAAAAGAAAGGAAATAAGGATTGAGTCTATTTTTTTTTTAAAACAAAAGTGTCTGGAAAAAGGATTAAACTTTTCAGTTGAAAAATACTTTGGTTGAAAATAAATTAGAGATCTAATTAAAACAAATTTGTCCAAAAATAGCAAGTGATGCTATCTCTGATTGGTTAAGGTAGCTAAAAATTGGATATAAAAAGCTGTCTTGAATTATTATTAAGATTATTATTGTGATTGATTCAGATTATTAAACTATCAAATTTGAATGTTGAAAATATAAGAAATGGCGGGCTAGAAAAATTATATGTATATCCCATTTGCCGGACCATCTGGGGAAGCTGCACATCACATAGGAAAGAAAAGATGTGTCTAAAATAATATTCTACACCTTTCAACTGACCAGATAAATAAGATGTTTTTAATAGAAGGAAGAAAGCATTCACCTGCATTCAAAGAAGATGAATTAATCTACTGATAAATATTAATCATCAAGTCCAATTAATTGTTACAACAACTGATTTTAAACTCAAGAAAATTTACAAATGTGAAAACAACTGCTGTATTTCATCCACATGCTTGACAGGAAGAGAAGAAAAATTAATATAATGATTTCCAAATTATCCACTAAAGCAAATAACCTCAATAGAGTCACCATCATCAAATAGTTATACACCTCAAGAAAGAGATTGTTCCCAGTAAAACGGAAATGGTAGCTGCAGAAATATAAACATTATACAAGACAAGTTTGAACCCTTGGAAATTCGCCACAAACAAAAGATCGGTAATATGACTTTTTATATCTATTTTCTTTATGATATCAGTCTTAATAAACATTTTAGCAATAAAGTGGTATATTTTATTTAAAGAACTTTTAAAGACTATTCAGATCGATTAAAACAAGAATGTCTTACTAAAAATAACTTTGAGCTTCATAAATGATCTTGAATGTATGAAAATTATTTGTTTATTAATTTTACAATATTAATGTGTAAAACAATTTTTTTTTATGGTATTATGATTTTAGTTTTAACTAATATATTATTATTATTTTGGTTTTAAATAATATTTTGTTATCATGGGATAAAACACGCACATACATAATGATATTTTATATGTGTATAATTGCGATTGAATGTGGAGTAACAAGTAGTGTTAGAATATTAGATTAGTTTGTTTCATTAAGTATAGCATTTCAGAGGTAGAAGAGAGGGGGGAGAAAATAATTTAAAACTTGTTTCTAAAACTTGCTCTTTCAATTCTACTAACATTTTTTTTTACATTCTATTTACATGTTGGATTTTTAAAGTATGTGTGCTAATGAGCAGATAATATTTTTTTTCTTGAAATACTTTTCTCATGGAGTGAAAATCATGGTCAATGTGACGTCCAACTTAATACAAAATACATTTGAAGGGAAAGGGGGAAGAACTTAAAATTAATCTGAGGATTGTTATATAATCAATTATTATTATTATTATTCATGTCAATTTTCATATTTATCTAGAAATTTTTATGTATATGTTAGAAATGTAGTAATAAATATTAGTTTGTTTTATTAAACGAGGCGTATATATTTCATTAAGTGTAGTCTTTGTTAAGTGTGATTATTCATCATCATCAATGGTTGAATATTAGTTATTTAAGATATAAGTAAATATGCTAAAATTAAGCAATAATTATGAATTTCTTTATAAAATTTAGTTTTATGTTTAGGCTTAGTCCTAGAGCTGTAGTTGAAACCCTTGTCATTATTGTTATTATTATCATCATCATCATCGTCATCAACGTTTTAATTAATGAGCTGTTTAACTGTTTAAAGGCCATAAATAAATATTGATTTTATAATATTTAGTGATTTCTTAGTATTATTATAACCACATCCCATCATCTATTTCATGCAAGGATGAGTGAATTGCCATCCTAAATTAGTTATATATAATCTGAGCTAGTGAACTTATAAAAATATTGAAACACATTTGTTATGTTAAGATCTGAGAAATGATTTATGTTCAATGAACTCCACTTTGGTTTAAAGATGTTTTACTTTTACCTAACTATTAGTGCTTATAGTGATATGGCTCAAAAAGCAAAATCTCTCATTTTTATTAGAAATAAAGTACCAAAAAGGGATTCAAACCCGGTACATGTGAAAGGTTATTAGATATAACCGTGTCTAGATTCAGATAATCTAGTGGCGCCCTGCTAGACCATATTCACTTAGTATTTGTTTAAACATGCACTTAACATCAAACCAAGAAATGAAAGTGGATAAGATCTACTGTCTGTATACCTGAGTTATATTTTATTGAATTACTAGTGTACTCACTTCACGTGATTTCATATACCTGAGTTATAATACATTGCTATAATACTGGTTATTAATAATTTGATCAACCTTTAATCTTGATATTTGGACTCCTTTAAATATTTCTTTGAGGAACCTTATTTATGTTACAATATATATATATATATATACAGTATTAATTTATATATAAACATATGTATATGGCACATACATATATACATATATATATATATATATATATATATATATATATATATATATGTTGTGCCATTACAATTTAGTCATTAGCTAAATTTATAGTAATGTGCATGTAAGAAAATGTAAAACAAAAATCATCATCACATTTTTATATAAAAATGAAGCTGTAGGGCATCCAAGTTTAAACCCTACAAGATCAAGTTCTAAAAGCTTTAGACAGAAAGAGAGTGGGTCAACAATTATATTCTTTATTTGTTTGTGTGTTGATAGAAAGGTAATACACACATTTAAACTATTCAATATTTAATTTTTCTGTTAAAAAGCAAAGTTACACATATATAGGCAATGTATGTGTAAGCTATTTAATTGTTTTATATTTCAGATATTAAACTTTCTTTAAAACTAACCTATGCTTGATCAATTTTAATGTCTTATTCTGTTTCTATTCTTGCTTTTCTAATTGTAATTGGGATTTAAAAGCTAAGGATTTAATTTTAAAATATTAGGGTTATAATTTCTAAACTAGCACTCATATTATTTTAATGGACAGTTTATGAATGATTTGAAATGATAAAGTATGTGTGTACATTACATACAGAAATTTACATTTATTATATATTGAAAGGAAGAAGGGTTAAATCTGTCAAATTATTTTTTTTTACAAATTTGTGTTAAGGGAGAAAATATGTTGAATCAGATATATATTTTTGTAGCAATTTTATTTTTATAAATGATTGTTTGTCATTTTGGAGCTTAAGCTTGGTGGGAACTCTAATTTTGAAGTTGTCTCATCTTAAGATCAAAAGAAAGAAGCTCCAATTTTAGATATTACAGATATACATGAGGAGAAGGGTTTAAGACTATTTTTTTTCCTTCGAAACAAAAGTTTATCTGAAAACCAGGTGTGTGATTTTTTGAATTGGTCAAAAATAGCAAGTCACACTATCACTCTAATTGGGTGAGTTGACTCAAAAAAATCAGATATAAAAGCAATCTGGAAAATTAGTTGAGTTTGTTATTATTGTTGTTATAGAGACTTTTAAAATTATTGAAACTAAAGCAGACAAACATTTTTAATTCTGCTAGATAACCTTTTTTTTTTAAAATCATTTTTTTTATATCAAGTTTTGAATATTGAAGATATAAGAATGGCAGGGTAAGAAAATTAATATATGTTCCGTCTGTCTACCAGAATCATCATCAACTAGCACATCATATAGGAAAGAAAAGATGTCTTGTCTGAAAAATAATATTCTACATCTTCAACTGACCGAGAGAAATAAGATGTTTTTAAACAGAAAGAAGAAAACATTCACCTGCATTTAAAATCAGAAGAAAAGAGTAATCTACTGATAAATATTAAATCATCAAGTCCAATTAATTGTTCCAGTAACTGAGTTTAAACCCAGAAAATTTATAAACGTGAAAACAACTGCTGTACTTCATCTACTAAAAGAATCATGCTTGACAGGAAGAGAAGAAAAGTTAATATAATGATTTCCAAATTGTCCACTAAAGCAAATAACCTCAATAGGATCATCATCAAACAATTATACACCTCAAGAAAGAGATTGTTCCAACGTAAAACGGAAATGGTAGCTGCAGAAATATAGACATTACACAAGATAAGTTTGAGCCCTTGGAAGTTTGCCACAAAACAAAGGATTGGTAATATGACTTTTTATATCTATTTTCTTTATGATATCAGAGTCTTAATAAAATTTTAGCAATAAAGTGGTATATTATATTTAAAGAACTTTTAAAGACAATTCAGATAGATTAAAACCAATAATTTCTTACTAATAATAACCTTGAGCTTCATAAATGATTTTGAATGTATCAAAATTATTTGTTTATTAATTTACAGTTATGAAATATTAATGTGTAAAATAATTTTTTGTATTATTATTTTGGTTTTAAATAATATTTTGGTTTTTACAGGGATAAAAACACACACATACATAATAATACTTTATCTGTGTATAATTGCGAGTGAATGTGAAGGAATAAGTGGTATTAAAATATTAAATTATCTGTCTTAAGAAAGTATAGGTTTCAGAGTGTAGAAGGGAGGGGGAGAAAATGATTTAAAACTTGTTTCTAAAACTTGCTCTTTCCAATTCTACTAACATTTTTTTTAACATTCTGCTTACATGTTAGATTATATGGTATGTGTGCTAATGAGTGAATATTTTTTTTATGAAATACTTTTCTTATGGATGGAACATTTTAACAAATCGGTTACCCAATTTAATACAATATACATTTGATGGGAAAGGGGGAAGAACTTGACATTAATCTGAAGATTGCAATATAATCAATTATTATTGTTATTATTATTCATATCAATTTTCATGTTTATCTATAAATTTTCATGTAGATATTAGTAAGGCATTAATAAATGTTAATTTGTTTTCTTGAGGCATGTATAAGAGCAAATATGCATACCTACTGAAACAATATTATTTATATAAAGTTCAATTTTCACGTGTATACACACATAATACATAAACACCAACTACAAAATACATATTTTTAAAAAAATATCACAAGTCCAGTGATATTTTAGGATCAATAATGTAGCACATTTTAATCGTAAATGATGAATATTATTATGAATATTCTAGCTATAATAATATATTTTAGCTTCATTATATCTCATGAAAAAGTATGGACAGCAACAAGTTAATTTGTTAATTGCATTATCTAAACAGAAAAAAATGTCTTGCATATACATTAATACATTGTATTTTCTGCATTTGAATCAGGTTCCTTAATATTGGCATTACAAACTTAACAATTTTACTGAACATCTATGGGATCATCCAATCCTCACCCTTATAACATTATTCCAAATCTGTAAGCAATTTGTCATAATGATGATCACACCTCTCACTCTGAATTCCAAAAAATCCAGCTCTGAATCAACTCAGTTATACTAAGTTAAATTAAAAAAATAAGCTTATATAAAGAATAACAGGTTTGTTTATCCACATAAAAAAACAATAACAACAACATGCACACATCTTATGTAGTTCTGCTACTAGATGGACCATTACAGAGTATCTGTTTTAGTTAATTTTTCATTCAACAACAAGAGCATAAAATTTCATTATTTGCTAACATGGGGCTCAATAAGTTTCACTTAGATAAAACAAAAATATGACAAACTTCACTATCTAAAAAAGGTTTGAATAAATTTCTTTGCTCACCAATATTCAGCTTTGAAATGCCAGAACAGTTGAAAAAAAAAACAGTTCATGACTATTATAGATTCCATATAATATTCATAAAATAATTTGATTAAATAAAGGTTTAATAAAGACTGGAGAAAGCATAATTAAAAATAAATATATAGAAGAGAAGTCATTTGATAATTTAGGTAAAAGATGGGTTAGTAAGAATTGCAGAAACAAAATCAAATAGAGCATAATCAGTAGAAGAAAATACTGTTGTAGATATATCAAATAGAGTGATTCTTTACTGAAGAAAGATAATCTACTAACAACATTATTAAAAAGAATCTATAGCAGAAGTAAGATATGAATCGATGATGAACCCAATAAAGGAAAAAAGTACAAAGAATAAAAACTAAAATAAAAATTGTGGAAAAGGGTAAATTATATATGTAAAAAGATATGTGTTAAGATATCCAAGATAAAAACCAAAAAAAAAAAAAAAAAGCATACTAAAAAGTATACAAAAGATGTACAAAGATATTGAATGGAATAGAAACAAAAGAAATGCTAAATAGTAAACATAATGTGAATAAAATATAATAACTCAGAAGAAAATCTCAAGAATGATAGGATTGCTTTGTTGAAATGGAAACTAAAGCAGTTAGAAGGAAACTCTAGAGAGATTCCAGGAAAGCTAAAGAATACAAAATAAAAAAATCCAAAGTAGGTAAGAATTGATGACCTTAAAAACTTGAATAGGCTTAAACCTATGATATTGCATTACAAAAAGTAAAAATAAAAGACTAAGTTAACTAAAAAAAAATTTAAAAGGAAAAAAAGTTGCTTAAGAGTCAGTGAAGAAGTGTTAAATAGGAAGTTGAATGAGACTGAATAAAACTAATATGAAGCTAAAGATGAACAAGAAAATGTAGTGAAAAACAAATATATATAAAAAAAAGAAACTCAGAAAAAATTACAATAAAAAAAGGAGGAATTTAAAGAGAAGAAAAAAGTTTACATAAAATAACTCACAAATAAATGAAGTAAACTGAACATAGATGAAGCTCACTTAGAGTATGTATGAATTAAGAAAATAATAATAATAGGGATAATAATAAGCAATAAAATCATAATTGATAATAACAATAGTAATGAAATAGAGAAAGAAAGCAAATCATAAAAGATAAATGACATTTCTGTGTGGATACCTAAGGACCAAAGATAAACAGACAACAAAATTTAAGTCCAGTTTTATTAAATCATGCAACAATACATAAAGTTGTTACTATGTCAAACTTAATGTGTGAAAATAAGATAAATTTTCTATCATTGTAACATAAAAAGTTACCTTTTAAGTTTATGAAAATATGATGACAAAAAAACATTAATCAGTGTATTTTTCAGTTTCCTGAAGATAATAAAATTGAATTTACAATTGTTAGGACACATTTTTAATGGAATGGTGAAGTTAAGTGAATGAAAGATAATAATCTCCCTCAATACATTTTATAAACTTACACATGGTTTCCCAGAAGAGGCAAGACACTATAATAAAATGCAATAAAGATTATTCTTATTGGAAGAATTTTAACTGATGATAAAATACAAAGATTTGTTACAGAACTTAATAGCGAGCATCACAAGATATCAAATAAGCTCATTAAAAACGGACTCAAGACATTGGAAATAATTGTAATCTAAAGTCTTCACGGCACAGAAACAGTGAATCTTCTTGCCACATCAACAATCTGGATTGAATCTCAACTGGATTAAAAAATTATTTTTTGGTTTTTTTTTTTCAGGCAGCAGACTTTAACCCCATACATTCAACAATTCAATACTTATCATTAAATGGGTATCCCGTTATTATTAGAAGATAAAAATAAAGACGGAAAACTTTTATTCATCACTGCCTGTGAAATGGCAAGATTCGACAGTAATGCCTTGTTTCAATGTTTATGTATGGTTGTTTTTAAAAGATATTTTTACCTATTTATGTTTCCTAGATTAATTTGTCTACTTGGCACGAAAGGGTAGGCAGTTTCAAGAGCTTAATGTTCACAGACCGTGACTTATTCCAGTCATTTTCGATAATCAAACTTCAAATGAACTCCCAAATAATAAATCAATTGACGATTTATTTATTAAATTTATTTTCAACTTTTTATTTTTTGTTTTCTAGCTTCTTTTTCTGGAATTGACAGTGTAGTTATTTATGAGTGCTTACTAATGATGATGATGAAGTTACTATAAAATACGTAAATTGATATTTTATTTTCTAATCATTTCCATGTATGTGTGTGAATATATGTTATATTCAATAGTAATAACTTTCGATTTTTTTTATTTTTTATGAAGTTAAAAATTCCATCTTATCATTTCTTTTTTTGAATTTAAATGTTTTTTTTCCTCTTTTCTTAACAAGTCTGCCTTATCTTGGAGAGGAATCGTAACACCTGCAAATTATAAAATTTGTAAGGCAAATTTATCCATTTTCTTTTATTATCAATTACTTTTTCTCCAGTTAAAACCAAATTGGACTTTCCTTTCTTTGCTTAAATCCAATAGGTGGAAAGAAAATTAAAATGATGAAGGTTTTATCCTCATTTAGAAGAATATGTAAGAACTGTGTCCAAAATGACAGCTATTAACACACAGCCATGGTCTTCAATACTTATCAGCAGAGCTAATAGATTTGATAAGAATTCAATCTAAGTTTTACTAGAAAAGTTACCATTCTTATTATATTCGTAAAGAAATTGATTATTCCATTTAAAGTAAAGAACAATTACCGACGGGGGAAGAAAAGTATTTTATTTTAAATAGTGGTTGCCAGCTGTTAAGAAGTCGAAAAAGCCACTTAAAATTTATACTTTTGCCTAATGATGATAATATGTTAGATTTTGGATAATTATATCTCATATCAACTCGCAAAAAATACGATATAAATTCATATATTTACACTTATATAGATGTACATACAAATTTGTATATATATGTAAAATATTGAACTGCCTTTAAAAAATCTGCTGAGGATAAAAGCTCTTCTCATATTAGCCTTCCTTACCAGGATTGTAAATTTTGGGGATAAAAGTTTGATCAATTTTTAATTCTTGTTTTATTCTTTAACTATCTGAATGAATTTTAAAGATTTAGTGGCTTGCAGTGGAAGTCTTAAGTCTTTAACATAGCAGGTTCTAATTACACAATAATATTAAATGATTAATTGATTTTTGAAATATAACCTTACAATTATTAATAACAAATATTAACAGTATTTGTAGAGTATCATATTGAGTGTAAGATCTTTGGGATTGATTCCAGTTCTACAGCGAGCAATGAAATCATTAGATTATTTATTTAACAGTATTTTAAAAACAATATCAGCTGCAATGCCAAAATGGGAAAAAATTCTCTTGATCAAATAAAAATGTATACTTTTGGCTTTGATTATAATTAAAAAAATATATATAAAATTATAAGTAATTTCTAAATTTTCAACCTTTTGCTTATTACTACTCATGTTTATAAACATTTTTATATATGCGCATATACATATTTATATACAAATTCATCATATTCTACAAAACTATTTTTAGAAGGGATTTGAACTGCCTTTCACACCACCCTGAACTATCCACACTATCTCAATTTATCTTTTCCACATGTGTGTGATCAAGTGTATCAGCAGTATGAGATAGTGTGGGTAGTTCTGGGTCGTGTGAAAGTCTGAGTTCAAACCTCCTATATTACATATTGGAGTGCAGGTATGAAAAAAAAGAGCCTGTACTGCAGAAAAAATTCTTATATTTTTAAAAGTATACAGTGGTACTAAAAATGATTTTTTTTTGCAATAACAAATACGATTGAATATTTATTTCATGTAAATATACAATTCAAAACAAAATGTGCTAGTATGGGATAGTGATCATGTGATGTTTAGTGGTTTAAATATACAATATTTACAAATCTATACAAGATTGTTTAAATCTGTTGGTTTATATATATACTATTTAAAGATTACATACAATGCTATTTGCTACACCATATTCTTGATACTTATCTTGGTATAACATTTAATTGCAATGCAACTAATACTATAAGGGACTTCAGGTGCCCTTCTAGGTTTACATAACATTTCCAACAATACCATGATAGCTTGCCTCGTATAAAGGTATGGTGATAATTCCAGTTGTACCATGATCATAAGGTGACACTTCTAGCTGTTCTATGAGTTTCTCTCATGCCAGATTATGATTTAGCAGATCTCAGTTCTAATATGAATTTGCTTCACTGCTTTAACCATATAGTGAACAATACGCAAACTGGCATTTAGATCTGACAATAATTTGTTGTTGTCTGACTTTACCTCCAAATGGACTGGTTATTCATAGCCACATGCACATCCATAATGAATGCACTTGGAGTCACTAAGCATCATCACCCACTGAGCTGTTTTTGTGATTGATATATTATCTATTTATATATCAATTAGTCTGTGGAGATGAAATTCAATCTAATCAAAATAACATGGAATCTAAACTAGTCAATTAGTTGAAGTAAGCTGAAATATAACACCCCTTCCTGACTAAAATTAGCCTTAGAAAATGTAATCATTCAGATGCTTTGGTGGATGACTTTGTCACTTCATTGGCTTCATCAAGTTTGCTGATTTCATTAGCAGATCCAGCATCTTCATTTGTAGATCTGGTGACTTCAAACTTTGTAGACTCACCATTGCTGGCTGGTAACTTTTCATTGTTGGCTGATGATTTTTCACTATTAGCTAAATTCACAGAAAAGCAACATCTTCCCACATTTAGCATGAAATTACATTTACAGACCTCTTAATGATAAATCACATTTTTATAAATCTTTTATTAAATAGGTACATCAATAAAAAAAATCAATTTCTTATTATGCAATAAAACTATAAATGGTAAGATATATTGTTATTACTATTTTTATAACATACTCCATATAATGGAATATTTCAATATAAGAGGCTTTATGGTATACATTTTATATTTCTTGTATCTTTTGATAAATATATTGTAACCATACTATAAATCATTGCATTATAACTGATTGATATCCAATATATTGGGCAGCCAAAAACTGGCCATGTAACTCGCACAAATAATGCTGCCATGGCACAAATGCTGGAATCAAAGGTTATACAAACAGGCACCATAATAACTAGGAATTTTAAAAACATCAAAGTATGATCTCAGGTTTTATTTTATTTTGCTTAAAATATAAGTTCTTTTACAATTTTAAAACCTCATCTTAGGTTCTGAAATGTCTATGTCAGGGTTCAAATTCAAAATGCACTTGGAACAAGAAAAATACTAACATTAACATACTTCAAACTCTTAAAGTATAATAAATGTTATTTAAGCTATACATTAAACATTTTATATTCTTAGTTTTATCCTTAACATTAGTATTTTAAGGAAGCTGAAAAGAAACTCCACAATATTATAGTATTCAAATATTTAAATAATATATGGTTAGCAAATTGAAACATTTCTAAATGCTTTAAACTTATTCAAGTAAAATTATTTCATTTCAACCAACTATAAAATCTACAAATATTATATCTTCTGATGCAACTTTTACTAAGCAATAACAATGAATAATGCAGAAGGCAGTAAGGATATATTTTATGCTACCAACTACATTTGAAATAAAACAAAAAATCATAGTATTTATCTTCTGATAATTCAGATAAAAATGAACAATAAGTAAAATGAATGATTAAACTTAAAAATAAATAAATTCTAATATACAAATAAAATGAGCAATAAGTAAACCAGATAAATAAATTTTATGTGATCATTAAAGGGTACTCTCATAAAATAATTAATAATGAACTTTATTAAATTAGATTTTCTAAATAATAAGTATGATAATGTAATAATGACAATGAAACAAAAATGTATTTAATTAATAGCAAAAAATATTTATTTGCAGCATATAATAATTTCTATACAATACAGTATTTATTTACAATAAACATTATTTTTTTAAAATAATTTAATATATTATACTCACAAATATCAATAAATTTTACACATGAATATAACTTTCATAAAACATTCCTAAAAATTTATATCATAAGGAATTATCATTACTGAAAAGTTCTCCCAATCTTCTATCTAATATGGTCTTTATTTCTAACATTATACCCATAGAGTAACAACAAAACATCTATATGCCTATATTTAGGCCACTAGTAAGATATATACGTTTCACGCCCCAAAACAGTGTGGAGACCTTTACAGGTTTTAAAAAAATAGCAAAAAATGTAATACAAGATAAATAATACACTTATATATTGGGGAAAGGAAATAAATATGCTCAACATTTATAATATATTTTAGTTTAAAATTACAGTAAAGCTAATAATGAATTATAAGATAAACATATGTACCTTTAGATATTTGCAAAATATTATAATACACTTTAACATTAAAATTCTACGGCAAAGTGGATAATGAAAATACGAACAATAAAATATGAATGGGCACCTGATAACTATATGCAGATTGTGTCAATAAATAAATAAGCTACACTCTCACTCATGGAGAGGCTAAATGCATATAAAAGTAATATAATATCCACCTAAAATTTCCTAAAGGAATAGCACTAATAGTATAAGGCATGGAGCTAATAATAATAATAATAAATAATTATATCTCTTACATGCACATGCAAAAGGCATATAATGCATCCATTCAGTATAATACTATGTGTACACCAACAAAACTGCCATTGCATCATAATGACAACATTCAATTTATAAGTGATCTAAAATTCTCTCACACACATAACATTCATATTATTTTCATTTATAAATACTTATATAAAATAAATAATTAGAATAATAATATATATTTGAGTTTGTGTGGCGATATCACTGTAGAATATCTGACTTTATTACATATATAAACCACACATTTTGTTATTTAACAGTTACATATAAAATATATAAAAAGGCTGATATACCTTGGGTACAATCATTTATTTAAGCTTAAACAATAATCCAGAGTTCTAGAATAATAGTAAAAATTAATTCATAGAATAAACCTTTTATTGTATATCTTACACAGTTCCATTTCTTGGACACCAGCATCATCACCACCACCACCACCATCATCATCATCATCATTATTATTATTATTATTATTATTATTAATAATAATTATTATTATTATTAATAATAATAATAATAATAATAATAATAATAATAATAATAATAATAATAATAATAATAATAATAATAATAATAATAATAATAATAATAATAATAATTCAATTTAATTCATTTATTTAAGTGCTAAACAACAGCATAAAGCCAATTACAGCTTGCACATATAATAAAAGTGAAAATAAAACATAACATAAAATGAAAATATAAATGTATACATAATAAAGTAAAATTTAAAAGACAAAATCAAACATAACATTTAAGTTTAATAAGATTACAAAATTTCTTATAATCAATGTCACACAGATTAAGGCTACTCCCAATCTGATTATATAAAGAGGGTAACCTAAATAAAGGAGAAAATTTAAGAATATTAGAACGACATGTTTGAATCTGATATACACAAATAGATCTAGTATCATAACTCAAAGACCTAATTGAAATAGTTGAAACTATATCTGATAAAATAACTTGTTTATTAACAATTTTATAAAAATATTTCAAATCCCTATACTTTTGTCTAGATGAAAGATTAATCATTTTACCCTCCCAAGAAACATATTTGAAACACTTCTTAGAAATAGACTGCAACAAGTTACATCCTTGCCAAGAACTTGGGTTCCAAATTATTGAACCATATTCAATAATAGGAAGAACCAATGAAAAAAGCAATTTCCATTTAGTGTCATTATGTCTAAGAATGGCACCCATAACTTTAAAAGCCTTACCAACAATTATTTCAAGATGAGGAATAAAAGATCCATTACAAGAAAACATAATTCCAAGATCTTTTTGACATTTAACTGAAATAATTTTATGAGAATTTATATAATAACAAAATTGTAAAACTTCAGATTTTTTGGAATAAGAAACAAAGGAGCATTTATTAAAATTAACTGTCATGTTATTTTACTCACACCAAGCACTAAAGTTATCATATATAATTCTTCTAAAAATCTTACAGTCATCAGCATAACTTAACAGAAAAGAATATCTCAAGCAATCCTTAAGATCATTAACATAAACATTAAACAGCATGGTGCTAAAATACTACCCTGCAGAACACCTAAATTGCATTCAAAATTAAATGAAACCTTATTAGTGAATTTAATATATGCTGTACGACTACACAGAAATGATTGAAACCAATATACAAGTTTAGTAGAGAAACCTATTTTATGTAATTTATGAAGTAAAACACTGTGATCAACTTTATCAAAGGCTTTTGACAAATCAAAATAAATAACATCTAGTCTTTGACGATCCTCGATTGCATGAAGTATATGATCATAAATTGTCAGTAGATTACGATAAATTGATCTACTAGGACTAAAACATGTTGAGAAGAAGAAATTATTTTACCCACCTCTGAAACAATTTTATTATAAACACATCTAAAATATGTTGATAGTTTTATAAAAAAAAAAAAATTAATTATAAAAAAAAAACCCAACTCCACCATCATTTTTGAAAAGAATAATTTTTTTAACTCAATACAAAAAAAAAAGAAAAGAACAAGAGTAAAGAGAGAAAAAAAAAAGGAAAGGAGGAACTTAAATAAATTTGGTTAGCTCCTTATAAATAAAAGAAAGAATATCATATCCTAAACTAGAGTGAGTCTTAAGCCTGCTAATAGCTACAATAACATTTAGAGATATGATCAATTGTACATTTAGCACTAGACAAATTGCCAGGAAATGTGATTTTAGAATCAATTCCATGTTGTGAAGAATATAACTCTGCAAAATGTTTAGAAAAATCATCTGCATTTAATGCAGAACCATGAGTTGTTTGAACCTTTTTCTTACCCAAGCCTGAATTATTAACAAAATTCCAGAATTCTCTAGGATTAGAAGAAATATTAATTACAATTTTTTTATATACTCTTGTAAATCTCTTTTATAGATATATTCACCAATCTTCTAAAATTGATAAAGTTATTATAATAAATTATATTCTGTGTCTTAAAATAGAGTCTATGATGATAAGATTTCCTTTTAATAATCTTAATAAGAGTATATGAAAACCAAGGAGGATAGTCTAAACCTTCCCATATGTTAAAAAAAAAAACAATATCAAAATTGATCTGTTAGTTCTAAATTATAACAGGCAACAACTTAAATAATAATAATATACATAAATTATAACTATAAATAATTTTAAATATACTAAAAATATATATATGATAAATATTATATCTATCTTCAGATTAGAGTTTAAAAGTTCTTTCCCCTTTATAAGAAAAATTATCTCTTTTCAGTCAAGTCCTTTTTGTTATCTTCTTAAAATGATATGGCAATATATAATAAGGTAGAGAAATCACATACACCTGGGTCTCGTTTTACGCGATAGATAGGTTCCTCAGAAAATACGCGCAAACGAAATCGCGCAAAAATAGATGTACCTCACATTGAAAAAGGAGAGATACGGTCTGTGATTTTTCAAAATTCGCGTAAAAGCAAAGCACCAATGTAAAATTACTTTAAAATTTGCGCAAAAAAAAAATAAGGAAATAAAATATGACTAATAAAAAATTTCAAATTTGAAAAAAATTGATACAAGACAAACTTTTTTAAACTATAATATTTAATTTTATTCAAAATAATATATTTTTATGCATAATTTACAGTATAGTAATTTACATTTTTTTATATACGTTTTAATTATTATAGCTATTTGCCGAAAAACACGTTCGTTTGCAAACAACTAGCGCCAACTTCACACTCATGTTGTGTCAATGGTTTTCTGGTGACAACGTAATTAGTAATTAATCTTTGAGACAATGATTTTATTAATTGTTTATGAAACTAACAACTAAAAATTAAATTCTTATTTTTGTCTTTAATTTTCAATTCCGTTTAAAAATCAAATTTCACATCACATTATTTCAAGTCACCGTAAGTAATTTTTAAATTGTTAATTACAATTAAAAATCAGATTTTAATTTTTAATTGTCAAATTTAATTGTGCCCACTGCTATTACTGACCTTTTAAAAATAAACTTGTGGACACTAAATGATTAATAATTGATTATGTTCTTTTTTAAAAAGCAAAAACAGAATGTGATTTAAAATGCAAAATTAACACGCACGTTTGAACAAATTTACATTATAATCTTGTAAAATTTAATGTGTGTATACATAAAATGTGGAAATCATGATTTTAATTTCATTATTGCATAAAATCTTACTATTATAAAGCACTGAAAATATTGAAATTACTAAGTTAAAAGTCGAATTCCAATAATGTGCTATTACTTTCAATATAACGTAAGTGCGCAAAATTTATTATTTAAAGTAATAGCGCAATATCGGAGTTCGACTTCCGGTGAAACATGAATCGCGTAACTTCAAAATCGTGTTAAATAAGTCTGCGTAAAAAGAGACCCAGGTGTATACAAAGATTTATAGCAAAGATTTTTTTAAAAAAATGTTCACAATTAAATTTAACACATTTAAAGATGATGAGATATTCTAAATAATATACATTTCCTTTATAATACATTTCTAATAGTAATATGAATGAGAGAAATGAGCAGAAAGAGAAATTAAATAAAAACTGTTCTTTAAAAAATTTCACTTATATTATAAGTTGACATTTTAGCAATATTAAGCATGATGATGTAAACTTAAATCACTTCTTTTTTTAAATGTAAAGCAATATATTTAAAACAAATAAGAAATTTGGAAAACTATTCTAATGAATAAATGGATGAACTTGGACAATTATGTTAATCTGATGTTATCTTATTCATCTTAGTGTGACAATATTTGGATAAAATGTTTTCTTCAAGATATTTAAAAGGTTAATATTTATGATTTTGTCATTCATTATAATTTTATAATACAAATATAAATAATTGTCACTTCTCTTTTTAATAAACTCAATACTTTGATGGTAGTTCATCATTTTCATATTTTAATTTAACATAAATATAACTTTCTTAACAATTAAAACTAGTATTAATAACTAATTAAAGGAGCAGTTAAATTATCAAAGATAATTATTTAGCAAAAGTTTGACTTTAGCTAATGCTTTAGTATAAAAACAAATAACATACTTTTTCTCACATGTGCTCTGATGTTCATTGACTTTTTTTGAAAATTACTAGGATTTTTAACACTTTTATAGAATTTATTGTTTGGCAAGCCAGCTGAACATATACTTCAGGAATAATAAGGGAATGAATAACTTTTAACTTTTATTCAACCATACAGGTGATAAAGAATCAAACCTTAAATTTTTAAACTCAGTTAAAATTTAATTCAAAACTAAAGTGAAACAAACAAATAATAAGATTAGATTATTTTATAAGTGTTTTTTATACACACACATCAAGATTTCCATTGCTTTTCCTATAATGTGATATATCTTAACCAATACCCTCCCAGTATTTTATCATAATATGTAAATCATTAGTGTATTTTATCTTTTACAATTGATTAATTCAACCTTGACTTTTATCAATCCAGACTATTCAATCATGTGACATTTAAACTGAAATTTGAAATACAATTGACCTTTATTAATTACAAATTTATTATTTAATAAATGATTTATTTAATACTAATAAATTAGTTACCTATTTTTTTAAAAATTAAACAAAGTAACTTCTTTATTTTACTTTATCCTAATTAAAAGCTTTTTAATATTGTAATTATTAGATATACCTTTCGTTTTAAAATATTATTACTTTTAATAACTTTTTAAACTTACATTCATTCACATGATGCACATATATCCATAGATTCACATGTACACAAAATATAACCATTATTTTTATTAAATGAAAAATAAATTAATGACTAACATTTAAAACTGATTTAAATTAACATTTATCCCAGTTATACTTAATACCTCTAAATTCTGAGTTTAAGCAATTTATTAAAAAAAACTAATACACAAAGATTCTAATAGAATTAAATAATCACTTTTATATAGCATAAAACACTTTGTTCATTGCATTTACTTGAAACATAACAAGTTTTAAATTAACTCTTCTTTAGATTCAAACTATTAATTTCAATCTTTTAAGCAAATATTAAATAATCTAAGTATTTTTAAATAACTAAGAGTTAAATAGGCTAACTAAATGATTTTAATAATATTGAAACATTTAGGTTAAGAGTTTTACAGTTTAATAACACTAATAGAAAAATTTATTTATTATAATCTTAAATTTTTTTTTTAATATTATAGAATATATATTTATCACACAGGACCAAATATATAGTTACAAATATATATTTCATACACATGTGTTTTATGCTTTTGGTTTTATAATATATATTGTAGCAGTGAATAGCAAGTTGCAAGTCTATCAGATAACAGAAAATGTAATAACCCAGAAATAATAGTATTTATAAACAATATTGGAAATAAAAGGATTGTTTATTCCCATAATTGTGAGCATGAATGTATCAATACAATATTTATGTGACTATATATAACTAATTGTGTTTTATTTGTAATAGTCATAAGGAAATAAAAAAATTTCAATTAGCTAATAATAAATTATAATAATAAGGAAAAAGGGAAATAAAACAGATTAAAAACTAACTGCAATTATTAAAGTTATTAATTAAATAAAGTTATCAAGTTATTTAAATTTCATATATATAATGTGATTTGTTTTAAAACAAATTCAGATTCATAAAAATAATGTTTTTTCTTATTTTTATTTGTTTTCTTTCTCTTTCTATATTTATGATTGATCAATATTGTTTATCAATAAACATGCCATCGAGATAGAAGAGATAAAGTTCAGATAAATGGCTAAGATAACCTATTTTTTAATAAAATGTTTATCAATAAACAATACAATAATCCATAAAAGGAGCTGCGACAGTTAATATAGATAAAATAAATTTTGCTACTAGAGATAAGAGGACAAGACGACTATTTACTATGGAAATTATTATCGGAGAACATATTGTACTCAGAAGCCTGCCTTTATAAAGACTATCTTATGAATGTAAGTATGAAAATAGAAAACTATTGTTAATATTTTTATTATTAAAATAAGCAATAGCTACATATCTGTGTAGTTCAAATTTAATCAGTATACCTTGGTTAATCTCAAGTGGTTCATGTCCCAGTTAGCATGTGGCTTTTTATAAAATAAGTTGATTTCCAGCCTTAATTTGAAAAGACAGTTCTAGTAATTATCATACTTTTAAGACTTGTGTTTGTTTTGTTTCATCTGGTTCATGAATAAAAACCCTATTGATATTTCTCCATTAACTATATCTCTATAAATCTTACAAGTAAGAAGAGAGGGGAAAAAGCCAAAGTATTGATGCTGACCAATTCACATCAAAACCAGGACTAATAAAATAATTTACTGATCTATGAACTCAGTGAATAAATACCATGGATTTCAAGAAATAAAATAAATCTTCTTTATTATACAACAAAATATAATGACTAATGGATTAAATTATTTAAAGAGTACAAAATTAATTAATGAATTAAAATTACTTCTTTGGTAGAAAGAGTAAATAAATAACTTCAAAGGTTATTCAATTTTCATCATAAGCAGCTACATATGGATAAACACAGAAATGGTCAAAGTAATTTTTATATTTACTGTACATGCTTCTTGCTAGCATGAATATGGACCTTAAGATAAAATGGATTGAAAGTAAAATCTTTCCATTATTTTTTTGTTGGTGTACATCCATCACATGTGATACATTTTATTAATAATTTTTCTCATTTATGCATTTCACCACTTTACCATTGGTTTAAATTAGTAATGCAATATTGTGAGTGAGTTTCATGAATCCCAATCTAGGGTTCAGTGCTGAGAACTCTAGTTATCTCAATATAATACTAAGTAGTATGCAGGATAATGGCATATCCATGTGATAAACAGAAAGTATTACTGTTGTGGAGATAACATTATTAACAATAAGTTTTTAAAAAAAATTAGTAATACTTTTTAATATGTCCATCATCAATTAAGAATAGCAAGTAACTCCTCACTATCATATATAACATCCTGTTGCATTATATATTAAATTTATTATAATATTATGAGAAAATTAAGGGAAACAAATAATGAATATTGTTCAATACATACAAAAACATTTATTTTATATCTCAAATTTCTTATAACTTTTGTCAATCTCTACATTATAGAAAAGTTGATATTACTTTAAAAATTAAGAATATGTATATTCAAAAATTCTGATAACTAATTTAAATGAGACAAAGAGCACTTCAAATTTTTAAGTCAATTATATTTTATTATTTTAGCATGTGTTTAAATTTATTCATATAATATTGTTTATTTAATGATGAATAGATTAATACTACATATTTTACAGTAGTGCCATAAAAGTATTAAATTTCTAACAGGCATGAGTATATTTCATCCTTATTTCATGGAAAGTACTCTGCAAGTTAATGTTATTAAAAAGAGATTTTTAAAACCATATATTAAAATTTGATATGGACATCTTTATACCAGTTTGCAATGACATTTAGTCCCCATGTAAAGTAAGATTTCATATAAAAAATAAACAATTATAATGTGTTCCTTTGGGAAAAAAAATTATTACCCTAAATTAAAAAAAAAAAATCAATTATAAAAATAAAATAGATTAAAAAAAAGGGTTGTCATCGATGAGCCACCATATCCCACTGGATGGCGCTGTTTTCGTGCTAAAACACATAAAAATGCCATTTCCGTGGCCGACATGTTCGAACCCGCGTTTTCTATAATACAACTTTTTTGTTGTATTACAGATTGCAGGCCGCTATGTCGCATCACAGTACAGCATGTATGCTTACCAGCAAATACATTTTCCCAATTCGCACAGTTTATAAAATGGTTACGGCTTGGAGAGAGGATGTGTTTTTTTGAATTGGATGGAAATGTTATTTTCATTGGATTTTTTTTTATTTTAAAGTATTGAAATGTTCAGATTTTGTAAAGTAATAATTAACAGACTTTTTACACCGTAGTGTATTGAAGTTTTAAGTAGTAAGTGTTGACGAGATATATGTATAAAGTGAATTGGAATTAGGTAACGCGTCAAGTGTTCGTAACATTTCCAGGAGACATTTTAAGATTGTACCGTGTGTATATTTTTGAAATAAAAAAGAGCGTTAACACAAAAATATCCAGTAAGAAAAGTACAATTGTACACTGTTTTTTTAAATGTCATAAAAAGCATATATTATAAACATTATATATATATATATTTGTCGTTGTTTAAAAAAGTTTTAGTTTCTTTCTTTTCTCCGACTACTGTTATACTTTGTTAAATAAAGTTTACATTTATTGTTATCATTTATTTTATAGATGTTAGTAAAAAATAATATTTACAAAAATACAATTTTGATATTTTTTATTTTAACCATAAACCTAACCCTAAAACTAACCCTAAACCTAACTGTAACAACTTTTACTTTTAGTTGTCATTCTATTTGAAATAAAAAATAGCGGTAAACAACAACAACAAAAAAAGCCATAACCCCAGTAAAAAAATCTCCGATAGAAAATTGATTTTTCTAATAAAAAGAAAACCAAAAAAGACGAATCAAATTATAATTTGTTTATTTTATTTTACATTTATTATTATCATTTAATTTGTATACGTTAATAAAAAATAATATTTAAAATTAAATAATATTTAAAAAAGACGATTTTCTTTTGTTTTTATTTTCACATTACAAAAAACACATCAAAATGATTATAATTAATGGCCCGTGAATGATCATATTTTATAGTTTTAGCGTGATAACTGCGCTATCCAGTGGGATATGGTTGCTCATCGACAACAACCAAAAAAGTGTTAAGTAATGAATAAATATTTTAATTAGCATATGGGTAAATTGGTAACTATAAATTTAAAAAAAAATTATAATTTTTCTGTTGTTGATAGTCATTTTTCTGCAGAATAATATTTCTTGAATCATGATTTCTTGAATTAAAATAAAGCATGAAGAAAAAACTAACTAACCAATACACATTTTAAAATTAAACAAGAAAATTAACTTAATACAATGTACACTTTAAAAAAAAATTTTTTTTTATGAACTGTGTATTCAATTATCAAAATTTTTTATTTTTGTAATTTCTAACTGACAAGACTTTGATTTCTTTTTGTAAAGCTGTTATTTTTTTTATTTTTTTAATTGCATATTTTTAATTTTACATAAATGTAGTAAAATTTAAATAAAATATAGGTTAAAAAATGTTACATCTAATTGATTGCTATAATTTTAATAAGACATGTAAATGATTAAATCTTACAAAATTTGATTTAAAATTGCAAAAAGGATATTTTAAATTTATATTTAGTAATCTTTGACCATATGATGTTGATTATTAGTAGCCCAGTGTATGGAATCATATTTTTTCTCAAGATATCTTACAATTACGATGACTATTATCATTGTTATATTTTTGCCAAACACAAAATAATGTTTGTAAGAATTTTAATCCATAATATTGATTGAATTAATATAATGATTTAATATCTGTATTTTATAATTACATATTGTACCTTTTATTATTGTATTTGACCAAGGTATGTTATTTATTACCCTGAATAAAACATACATTTTTTGATTTTATATTCACTAATAATGATAGCACCAAATGTTTTGTAAAGTCACTGAATGGAAATTATATAAAATGCATTAATCATATTTTAATTCTATAATCAAAATAATATTGGATATTGTATAATAAATAAACTCTAACTATACACTTTTTGGCTGAGTGTTACCAATTTATTTTTGAAAGATGTAGCAATGAAGTCAGTATTCTAGAACATTATCAATCTTATAAAATGACCACCATCTTGAAAAAATGGCAGATATTTAAAAAACAAATCTTTTTTTTTTTAAAGATTATAAAAGTGAATAAATGACTGTAAATCAAAATAGTGGGTATAAATTAATGATGACAGCTATGGTGAATTCTCATATAAAGGTCTATTGCCAACAGGGGTAAGATCCATTTTTTTACAAAAAAAAAAAATTAACACTAGTAAAAAAATAACTATTTTCAATAAACTTTTTAAAATATATTTCTATATTATAGTAATGTTGTTAAGTAGCTTGTAAAAACTTTATAAAAAGATAAATTTTAATTGATAAAATTTTACTAAAAAAGCTACATAAAAATTATTGGAAAAGAAGTGATAAAAACAAGTTTAATACCTAAAGTTTATTTTTTTTGATTATAAAAATACTCTTCAGATACAAACACATATTTGAAATATGGCATTCGGAAAGTACTGTAAATACATAACATAAATAATAGAAATAATTATTCATCACCATTACCAGAAACTATGGGCACAATACTTATAGATACATAACACTTTTTCAATCAATTTGCTCCAGTTTTGCAAAAAAAAAATAATAAAATAAAATTGAAAGTTTCACAATATTTAATTCATGTTTTATTCTTTATGGAAGGCATATCAACACTTATAAAAACTTAAAAACAAAATGTCCTAATATCCACTTCTACATTCAGAATTATTAATCAACTTTATCCCTTTCTCTTCTTTTACATTAACTGTCAACAGGTATTAATAAAATCTTTAATAAAACAAAAACAGAAAGAACACTAAGAAAAAAAGACAAAATAAATAAAAGGCAATAAAAATCCGAAAACAATAAGAACAAAACTCTTTAATAATTAATTTTTTCCCCAGTTATATCTAGTGAGAATTTGAGTTGTTTCATTTTAATCTTAATATTAAAACCTTTTATTTAATTTTACAAATCAATAAATTGAACATGATTTGTTACAATTTTAAGTTTACAAATGCAAAAAAAAAAAAATATATCAAAGTAGAATATATACTGAAAACAATGGCATTACATCTTTTGTTATAATGATATTGTAAAACGACAATTAATGTAAAATTTTTAAATCAAAATAAATTATTATAAAGACCTAAAAATTTATAAAATACTTGTCTAAAATAGATAATTGTATTTATATTTATTAAATTATCACAAAAATTCAGAATCACTATTATTTGATAGACCACCGTAATTTTTGATGCTTCCAAAATAACATTACTTCAAGTTTCTTGACTTATATTTTTAAAAGTGAAATATATATTTAAAAAATCTAAATGAAAAATTTAAATTAAAACATTTTGTAAAAATAATTAAACACAGTGAAATTATGCATTTTTGATTTAAAGAATAGATTGAGTGGTTCTGAATATTCATATTCAAAAAATCAAACAATGAGGAACCTTTAATTTTGTTGGCCACTTTTCATTTTATACTCATTAGACCACTTTTAGCATGTAATACTGATATATTAGTTGCACCCCCCCCTGAAAATGTCACTAAGTTGCCGAGTAGTATAATCTAACCTTTTAACACAAAATAATCATAAATAATTATAAAAAAGGTAGGGGGTGGGAAGAAGATTTAAAGCCATTACAATACTCCATAAGAAACAGCAGTAACTAACGAAAAGGTTAAGTTTAAAAAAAAAACACGAAGATCTTTCTTAAGAATAGTGTTAAAAAAGAAAAATGCAACACCAGTATAAGACGAGAAAGAAAATCTATAAAAAGAGTTTGCATTTAATTACAACACCTCGACTCTAATAAGACATACTCCATAAACATACAATTCCATTTCTTAATTAGTAAAGAAAATGAGATTGATAGTAAAAAGGGCTTGTGACGAACATATACTAATCTGATATTTAAAATCATTCAGTAAAAAATAAGAGGCAGCATTAAAAAAAGGTAGAAAATACTGTTTATTTTGCAAATAATATAAACCAACATCTTAATTTACAAAGTAGCAAAACATATTCTTAATCAAGCATTATTATTGTTTATTTGCAATTAATCCTTATATTCGAAAGTCTATTTATTATCTACCAACTGTGAATTCCAAAGATAGTTGGCGTATAATTTCTAATATTTAATAGTTATTATATTTAATATGTTATCCTCAGCCTATCGTTCAATATTCAAGTGTCATATGATTTCCGAAATGATTAATCATTTGAATAATTTTATTTTGTTATATCTGTTTACATTTATAATAGTCTAACACTTCAAAAGTATATAATAAAAAGATAAAAGCTGTAGTTTAAATGATTACTTCATAATTTCTATTAATTTGACAATAATATAGCAAAGGCCACGGGAGTTCAGTTAGTATATATATAAACAAACAATATTAATCAATAAAAATAACTGATTTTGCAATTTATGAAAATAAAAAAGATGTAAATTTTTTAAAACTTTGCAGTGTACATAAAAAGTTTAATATGATTAGTACAGACGAGGTATTTTAAAGAAAAAAACGAAATCAAAGCATTTTTCATATTAAGATGATAATTTAAAAAGAGATTGGTATTTTTAAATAACTACATTATAAATAGTTTACAACAAAAAAAATCAGATCAAAGTAAATCCAATAATAATAAAAATAATTAAAGTTCTGCAAGATTCTTTAGAAAAACTTTATTTCAGCGAGATTGTCTTTGGTACCTAATGATGCGTAAAAAGTGCTATAAAATAAGTTGAGTGTGGAACTTTACTTATCAGTTTAAAGCAGCAGACATATTTGTCCTATGAACTAAAAAAAAAAAAGAAGCTTTCCCTTCCATTACAACTCGAAATAATAAGATTTTGAAATTTCAATCACTTATTACAAGTTATTTAAATTTTAAAGTTTATAAAAAATATTATTATTAATAATAAAACAAATAAAACACAAATATAAAAATAGCCACAGTTTAAGTAAAAAGAACTATTTAAAATAAATGGCTATATATAATAAAGTGAATTTAGAATTGCTGTACAGATAAAAATTTAAAGGATAGAAAATTATAAATGCACAAATAAAAGTTTATGTCAACCAGTCTTACACCAATTTGAATAATTAAATACAGGAATATAAAATAAAAAGAGAGAAAAAGCTCACGAAAAAGAACTTGTATTGGAAACAATGTCTAATCCTTGATAATCAACATCAATTTAAAAAGCTATAGGGATTTCGTTAGTATTTAAAACAAGCTTTTGATAAACCATCACCTATTTTACAAACCAACTTTCATATATAAAGATCATTCGTCTAACTGAAAACTGTGAATCTTTGTTGGGAACCTCCAATGCTAATTAATATTCTATCAGAAAGTTTAAGTATATTTTGGTGCCTATATTTGAGGGAATCTTTATACAATGATTCACTGTAGTAATTGATTGACAACCAATCCATTTGCAATAACAATCTTAAAAAAAGTATATATTTTAAATGCCTGCCATTTTATAAGATTAATAACATCATAGAAGAATGACTTCATGAAAGCAATATCATCCTCATAAAATAAAACGACAATATTCACAACAACAACAACAACAAAAAAAAACAACGCAGTACAGACTTTATTCATTATATAAAGTATTACAGTACATAGTATAATAGTATTAAAATACAATATAAAATAATTAGAAATATGATTTCTATACTTAATTTTCACCCAGTATTCTTGCAAAACAGTTTCTATTATAATTTGTGATGCATTAAAGATTGCACTGTTCATTAACTGGAGTTTATTCATTCAACTAATTTTTTGCTTAATAGTCTTATAATTATATACTACTACCCAAGACAAAAATATTATTATAAATTTAATCTATTTTAGATTTAAAAAAAAAACATGGAAAAATATTGATGCACATTGCAATTAATAGCAACTTAGTTGAAAATATAATATAATTCATTTTGATACTTGGGTATTTATTCCTGCTATGATATATTATTCTAAGTTTGTGCTATGTTTAAAATAACATCTCCAAGAGATGTGCAGACAAGCTTAATCAATTACAATTTGATTGCAGATCCTGTGGAGATGTTATTTTAAAGATATCGTAAACTTAGAATAATACATTACCAGAGTAATACGTAATATAACATGTAATACCAAACTTCAAATCTAAAAAGAAAATAAAGTGATATATTCAGTATAAAAAAAAAAACACATTATGATTCTGAATAAAAACAGATAGTTATGAAGTTTTAATATGGCACTTTTTTATAAATTTTTATTATGACACTTCATGCCATCAAAGCCATCCTTCTCTCTCCCAGCACAGTACAACATTTTGTGTCATCATTAACACCTAGCACGTGTAATACCAAACTTCAAATTTAAAAAAACCCACCTTATTTTTAATGATGGAGAGATATTCACTGTGAAAAATGAAAAAATATAAAAAAGAATCCCAAAATGTCAAGCGTTGTGAGCCGAGCGGTCAGCAAAGCCGCCTTGCAAGCAAGCAATTGGTTGCAGACGGTTGTTACGGGTTCACCTCCCGGCCGTTGCTATGATATATGGGGAAAAAAAGCTTTTTAAATGATGAAGTGTAACAAAGTTTTAGCTTTATTTAAAAATAGGAAACTATAAATTTAATGTTATATTTTAAATATATATGCAGAAAGAAGTTTGCTATTAACTGAAAGGAGACTCTTTCATTCCTCTTGAAGGCCTTAAAGGAAACTGAGCAGGGCAAATTCCTAATGTCCACTCCATATGTTCTTGTCGTTGCAGCTGTTATTACTATGTGATTATTCATATAGTATACAAACATGGATGGGCTGCTGACCAACACGCATTAGCCAGGTGGTGAGTTTATTGGCTTTTTACCTCTGAGTTTAAGATCAAGAAACACCATGGTCTTTCTTCTCAGTTGCCTGATAAGGCAGAATAAATGTTTGTGTAAATGATATTTTCCCAATAGATTTATATACAATTATGACAGACAAAAATAAAGCATGGTCCTTATTCCCAGGAGGCTGTAAAGTCACCAACCAAGGCAGCAGTTGGTGGCCAAAGACGGAGGGTCTAAGAATCCCCTGATTGCAGACCCAGGCTGCCATTTGATGATGACTTTTTATTTAGACACTTACAACTGCAGATCACTTTCAAGTGAAGGAAAATTGCAAAATTTAGAAGAACTGTCTTATATTAAATGGGACATTATTGGACTTTGTGAAGTTAGAAAAAAAGGTAAAGAGACAATTGATTTAAAAAGTGGACATGTACTATTGGAAATACAAGTGGAGTAAGATTCATTATAAATAAAAAGTGAAAGAACTACATTGTGGAGATTGATGGTGTATCAGACAGAGTGGCAAGATTAGTTATACAACTTAATAGCAGATACCAAATGCAGATAATTCAGGTTTATGCCCCAACAAGTGCTCATAGTGATGAAGTAGTAGAAGATTTTTATATGGATGTACAAAAGGCTTTCGATCAGAGTAAACAACATTTTAAAATTGTTATGGGAGACTTTAATGCTAGAATTGGTAAACAAATGAAAGTGTGCTGTAGGTAATTTTGGTTATGGTAATAGAAATGAGAGAGGACATAGACTAGTGGAGTTTGCTGAAAAAGAAAAACTTTATATTATGAATTCTTTTTTTGAGAAAAATGTTAAAAGGAAATGGACATGGAAGCATCCAAATGAAGGTACAGCAGAATTGGATTATATTTTGACTAACAGAAAATACATATTTCAAGATTGTAATGTTCTTAATAAATTTAACACAGGAAGTGATCATCGATTAGTAAGATGTAAGATACGTGTTAATGCAAAACTAGAGAGACAAAAATTATTAAGAAAAACAATTTTTACAGTTGATATTCCTAATCTTCAGAAACATTCTAATGAATTTAAATTAGAACTTACAAATCGGTTTCAAGTATTAGTAGATTTTGAACATGATTCAGATTTGAATGAAATTAATATGAAAATAACTGATACACTTTTAAAAACTGCAACAAAAGATAGCTGGTAGAAAAAAGCAGCAATTGACCAATAAAATTTCTACTGAGACTAGAGAATTTATGAAGAAAAGAAGGAATATGAAGATATACAAAAATGATGCATTAAAAAGGATTGAATATCTTGAATTTTGTAAAATGGTACGGAAAAGAGTTGAAAATGATATAAGAAAGTATAACTGTGAACTAGCAAGGAAAGCTGTAGAAGAAAATAAAAGTCTCAAGAATGTAAAACAACATTTTGGTATTGGTAGGAAATTTATATCTGCAATAAGAAAAAAAGATGGAATTATTACTAAAAAGAGAGATGACATTATGAAATGGGTAGAAGACTTTTATCAAGAATTATATAGTAATAAAGAACAAGTACCTCCTATTTCTATTACATCTTCTGAATTGCCCAGAATTTTAAATGAAGAAGTGAAACATGCAATTAAATGTATGAAGAAAGGAAAGGCTCCAGGTAATGATGGAATTATAATTGATATATTAAAAGAAGCAGGTGAAGAAATAGAAAATTTTTTAGCAAAGTTATATACCAAATGTCTAAATGATAAAGATGTACCAGATGATTGGAAGAATGCAGTAATAATATTAATATTTAAAAAAGGTGATAAAGAAGATATTAGAAATTACAGACCTATCAGCCTTTTATCAGTTTTATACAAAATTTTTACCAAGATAATTACAACTTGTCTACAAAGAACATTGGATTTCCACCAACCAAAAGAACAAGCTGGATTTAAAAGTGGTTTTAGTACAGTAGATCATATCCAGGTATTGAGAGAAGTTATAGAAAGGACAAATGAATATGAGTTGCCATTATGTTTTGGATTTGTAGATTATGAAAAGGCATTTGATTCTATAAACATTTCTTCAGTGATTAAAGCATTGGATCATCAAGGTATAGATCCAGGATATTGTCATATTTTAAAGAATATTTATAAAAATGCAACAGCAACAATTAGATTACATAATGATACTGGGAAAGTCAACATTGAGAAAGGTGTAAGACAAGGTGACTCCATATCTCCAAAACTTTTTACAGCAGTGTTGCAAGAAGTATTTTGTGGATTAAAATGGGAAACTAAAGGAGTGAAAGTAAATGGAGATTATTTAAGTCATTTAGATTTTGCA
Organism: Epiperipatus broadwayi; assembly: GCA_028023455.1. Lineage (NCBI taxonomy): Eukaryota > Metazoa > Onychophora > Udeonychophora > Euonychophora > Peripatidae > Epiperipatus > Epiperipatus broadwayi. The sequence continues at coordinate 2,487,428 of JAQFVV010012421.1, forward strand.
GATGATATAGTTGTTTTTGCAAATAATGCTTCAGAGCTGCAGGAAATGTTGCAGGAGTTATCAGATGAAAGTAGGACTAAAGATAAATGTTAAAAAGACTAAAGTAATGTTTAATCGATTTGCTCAAAATATGAAAATAAAGATTGATTATGATGAATTAGAAGAAGTTAACAGTTACAAATACCTTGGTCAGATTATTAATACAGATGGAAACATAATGGATGAAATTAATCATAGAATTAAACTTGGTTGGAGTGCTTTTGGTAGAAATAACTTGATACTAAAAGGAAATATGCCTATGTGTTTGAAAAGGAAGGTTTTTAACAAATGTGTTTTACCAGTTCTTACTTATGGATCTGAGACTTGGACACTTAATAGAAGAGCAATACAGAGACTCCAGACCACTCAAAGAAGTATGGAGAGATGCATGTTGGGAGTAACAAGAAGAGATCAAAAATGCAATGTATGGGTAAGAGAACAAACAGGTGTTACTGACCTCATTGAAAAAATTAAAAGATTGAAGTAGAGTTGGGCTGAACATATTGCTAGAAGAGATGATAATAGATGGACAATTGAAATCTTAAACTGGATTCCAAGAGATTGTAAAAGACCCAGAAAGAGACCACATGTGAGATGGATGGATGAAATAAGAAAGTGTGCAGGGATGATGTGGAAAAGCTAAAGATCGGAGAAGATGGATTAAACTTGGAGAGACCTTCATCCTGCAGTGGATTGATAATGGTTGATGATGATGATACTTAAAAAAACATATAAAGTTTTAGGAAAAAATACAAAACACAAATATATAAAGTTTTAGCTCTAAATGTATTTTTAAATATAAAACTGTATTACAAGTGATGTATTATATTGTGCGTGGGGAGGGAAGTCATTGTGGCAGACTGAACCATTTAATATCTTCTAAAATGGAAAGGGTCAGTTTATTTGACATGGATTAATCATGCCAGGATTCTTCATTGTCATGACATCATAAATGAAAACTTTGAATAAATATCACTGGAGTAATACTTCATGGCAGGAATATTACCAAAGTATCTTAATTTTTATTCAGTATTCTTCTAATCCATCAATAAGAAGATTTCTGACACATCCAAAATAATGAAGGCTGTCACCAAATGTTGGCAAAAAAAAAAAAAGAGAAGGGGGGGAATACAAATTTTAGTCATTACATATCTAAAAACAAACTAAGTGCATTATTAATACAATTTAAAATGTGTAAATTATTTCAAATACAGTTTTTATTTGACTAATTTCTATTCAATATTTACATATCTATAGAAATTTCAGTTTCTTCTAGGTAAAAATGTGTCACTAATCATAAGCAATACTGGTGGAGGAAGGGGGATTAAATCACATTATTAAAACTATAGCAATCAATTGTTTATTACATTTCTTGATTTAATTTTTATTCAGTCAAGACTGCATTTATACATAAAAATAAATTGAAACCATTAACTAAAAAAAAAAAAAAAACTACCAATGTAGCAAAACAAATTTAAAGTTTCATTCATTAAAAAATTGCAACAACAAAAAAAAAAAAGCATTTATGACAAAACATAAAGTGAAGTAATGTCATTTTAAAAATGAATATCATAAATCATAAAATTATTATTATTATTAAAAAAATCACAGCAACTTAAAACATTTATACACAGGTTAGTATTAATATGCTTATCAAAATGTTTATCCACTAATTATACCTTTTTAAATAGGTTTCTAATATTTATAAATAATTATAATTGCTCCTTTCTTATACAAGATTCTTGATTTACAGGCATTTTGAGAATCAATTGAACTTATTATATGGGGCAAAATGATTCATCTAAAAAGATAATATTAAGTATTGGCAAAAATGGAGTTGAATTAATCATACAATGTGAATGAATTTAATAAAGCTATATATATATATAATTTTTAATTAAATTCTAAAGTTAATGTCAAATGTTTAAGTGCAAAAAATAAAATAATGAAACTGTAGAAATGCCTTCAGTTTGAATACAAATATAATGTATATTGTAATTGGAAAATAATATTTAAAATTTTGAAAATGTACAACATTTAAGAATGGCAATTTGCATAAGTACTTGGAGCATGGTAAATATTATAGCATAATTTATTTTTCTAAAAAAAAGCAAACTTATTATAAAAATATGTTGTGGAGGACTGCTTCGTTTTATAACAATCAGTGTACTGTCATATATGACGCCAAATTATCTTAAGCTTTTTCTATCCTTCATTTACTACAAACATTAGATAAACATCTCTACATTGGCAGTGAGCTTAGGCATTAGGCAGGATATTTTCAGTTAATTAATAAATAAATAAATTGTGAATCCCACTTTAGATTTAACCATTACCAAAATAAAATCTTTATTAAAATATACTTATATATAAACAAATTTGTTGACTTTTCAGATTTGAGATGATGAAGTACAAAAAAATAGTTCATTGCTTTCACAAAGCTTTTCATTTAACCCTTGATGTAAGTTAATTAGTATCTAGTAATACAACATTCGAAGACAAATTTCGTAACATTAAAATGTAAACACATAATTACAAATACACGTATATAAGCATAGCATATATATTTTTACACATACACATATTTATTTAGCATTCATAAGCGTAATTCATTAGCAAAAAAGTTCTATTGATTAAAAGGCAAATAAAACTTTTATACCCGCTCAAATCCAATAACTATCAGTTAATTAGAATCTAAGAAACTGACAGAAATTTTATTGTGCTAACTAGTTAACAGCAAGCAAGATAAAAAAGAGATCACCTTTTGAGATGAGATATCCTAGCTATAGCTTATGCTTGAATTAAAACTTAAAGGAAAAAAAATTCAATTAAATATCGACTTTGCCACATTCTGATTTTATTTCAAGTTGATAATACAATCATTGCAGCTGCTGCTGGTTTATTGTATATCAACTATGATGTGTGTGAGTAATTTAATGTTTAACACATAAGCCAAATTTCAATAATGGGGAAAAAGAAGTAATAAATAGGATTATTTATATAATGTGGTATCAGAATTACTGACGTTATATATATGAAATTATTTTAATTAATAAAAGTAAAAAAAAAACACACTTTCACTACGGTTTTACTTTTTAATAAAAACTATAGACTTTAAAAGCTAAATATTCCAAATATTAAATAAAGTTTTACCCTGATTTTTTTTTTTTATAAATGAACTTACAATGAAAAAATATTTATAAGTGCCATTTATAAATAAACACAGTAGTAATAAGCATTATAACATCTGTTACCACAACGAAGTTTATAAGACCAACGAAAGCAAAAGAAACATCAATATATTTATAAAATATCATTACAAATATTCTTAAAACAGTTTTCATTTTATAGAATTTTTCTATAATCTAATAAACAATCATATTATCATTATATCACATTATCACAAACAAAATGGAATATATAGTCATATATTTAAAATAAGTTACTATGGAAAAGGAGGAGTCATTGTTATCTATCCTATCAATTTTGCAGTTTTTTTTCTTTCTCATTTAGCATATATATATTTAAAATAGTGTAATATTTCTTTCCTTATTTTTTTTTTTTTTAATTTATTTATAAAAAATCAAAGCTATTCTCAGACTACCAACAGACACCACAAGCAGCAGATAGTGGAAAGAAGGGCATCTGTGAATAAGCAATAAACATTGCCCGATCAAGAGTATTTTCTGCTGCCTTGCAAAATAGGATGATGGTTTCATCAAATATTAGGTACTTCTGATAGAAAGTCTTTTCTGTCACTCTTTTCCTACTTCAGTCACATGTTAATTGGAGCCTGGTTGTTGTGAGCTTATCATGCCATCAAACGGATATCTTCCTATACTAATTATGTGTCTGTGGAACCACATCCCCATTCTTTAAATACACAGCATTTCTAACTCCAATTCCATTTTCTTCTCTCTTCTTTTTATAATTGAAGCCATAGAGAATTAAGAAAAGCAAAGACAGGGATGGCTACAGTTTTTAGTTGTGATCCTTGTTTGAAGCAGTATAATCATTAATTCATCAGTTTGGAATTGAATTTGAGTGGGTCAAGAGTTTCATCTGGCAAAAGTTATATGTTTAGACAGCCCCATTTAGGATCTAGAAAATGTAAACTAAAAGTGGCAGGCACAACTGGCACATTACTCATTACAACAGCGGAAATAATAATAACAACAATAATATCAGAAGTAGTGATAAAGCCAAAGACATGACAATACTAAAGATGACTATTTTGTCTAATTTTTTTTCTAAAGATAAGTACTGTATATAGAAAGTGCTTTTGTTATATACATATATAGTGAAACGGTATATTCCTGTTATATATGTTTCACCTACTTTTCCCTATAGCTCTATCTATGCCAGTTTTAAATCCTTCCAGAGCACATATGTAAGCATGTTAACACAGTCATACATGTATTACTGCACACACACATATATATATATTCGAGCAAACACTATAACATCATAGATATGGATATATTGCAGTGAGTAATTTAAAAAATCAATTCCTTATTTTAAATATTAAAATCGCATGTATATACATGTAGTCCACGTTTTATCATGAAACATATATAGCGTAATGTTATTTAAACATTTCTTGAAATTCTTAAATTTAACTAGAACTTATGGTAAACAAAAATTATGCCATATGCACCTGTGTTGGCATAGCGTGAGATAATCTAAAATTGCAAATTTAACAACAATATTTGTCCAAAATGTATTTAGTTATAAACAATACTTACTGAGCCAGAACTATTTCCAGATCTTTAGGAAATTGAGACAATCAAATTGCATTGAAAATATCATATTAAAATTTAAAACAAAAGGTTTAAATAAATTTAGTAAATTAAATTATAAGATAGCAAATAGGTGTTAATTGATCATCTGACCGAAATAATTTTTGTTGACAGAATTATCACTGATCTTGGGATCACATAACTAGGCCATATTTCATATTTTAAACATTCTTCTATATTTTCATGAAGAGTTGCCACCAGTCTCCACAAGTTTAAACTTAGACATGCCGGAGTAAGAGAATGTAGATTTGCCATTTTCCTGTGGCAAGATGGTGATCTCTACTCTTATCCTACATGCTTGCTGACTGGCACAGTACCATCACCATCATCATAGCAGTGGAAAATGTTCCTGCAATGGCCTGCCACAAAAAGAACACAAATAATTTAAGTGCCTATTCAGATATCCAGAGTGCTATTTCACCTGCCATCTGATGTGCCTAAAGTACAAGCTGCAACCAAGAAGTTTGGTAATCATCCAACACTGCAGAGCTCTAAATCAACTTTTAAATCTTTAAACCTTTAAAACATTCAAGATTTAACTCTTAAAATTCTATTTAAAGTAATATAATATATATAAACTGTTTAAAGCTTGCCTGAAACCACCATTGTAAATTTTGTTTGCTTCTCTAAATTATAATAACTGTAACCAGTTGTTTAGCTACATCTCTTTATTACTGCAGTTATGCCTATATATTATTCTAATTATCTATCTAAATTTATCTTATATATGTTATAATATGCCAAGTATTTTGAGACAGTTGAACACTGTAATTTTAGTGAACTTTTAATGGAAATATGATTATTAATGTCTTCATATTGTAACAGTCAAAATTGTACATTTGCGCAACAAAATCCAGAGTTTTAGTAAATCATCCCAAGGCTGACCAGCATAGAGTGGTATGAACCACGTTGTCTGACATAGCTCCAGTTCCTTTACTAATACTCAAAGATTTACCACCTTGCAGATGACACATATGAGGCCACAGCAGCATTCTCTTTCATCATGTGCCAGCAGTAGAACATCGGTAAAGCACAAGACAATGGGAAATTGAAATTCTAACTAGTATAGCTATATAGACGATTTATGTGGTGGAACATAATTATCAAATATGGATTGTGATTCTTCACTAATGATTAACTAATCAATAATGAGTTACCAATGAGCAACATTGAGACATGAAACAAAAGTTAAATTTAAAATTAATTTAATGAAAACCAAATAATAAACTTAATAAATGAAAATAATTATTACTTTGTGGTTATATATATTGTCTCACTCACAGGTGACTAAGGAATACAATTTACATTTAAGTTTTGGGTTCACATGCAGGTGATGACTTAGGTTATAATCATTTATGGTTTACATGTAGCTTTATTTTACATATATATAGAACATCTTAAATCATTCACAGGTGATATTAATTATTCTGGTTACAAATTAGTTACATTATTTTAAGGGTCATATACATGTATATCACTCACAGGTGATGATGAAATTATATGTTTAAGTTACAGTTTCATGAGCTTTAATATTACTTTACAGAGTGAGTTAATTTGCTCATGACTATCTATGCCTAGTTTATGCTATATAACAGGATCTAGATCTGCTCTAGAGTTAGCAGAAGTGATTATAATCATTTATAAAGAACATGACATTTTATTAAGCGTGAATACTTAATATTCTCTATATAGCTTATATGCCTATGAAATTAGATTTGAATTCAGATCAAAGCTGAAAAATACAATTATTATGGCGGGATGAACTGATGATTGGCAGTCAGACTTCAGATACCAAGGTGTATAAAAATATAAGATCTGAGTCCTTGCATTTCAAATGTGCTTTTTCAGGGGATTTGTACCAATTACTGGTTCCCTTTTCACCATACTCATTGCTGTGGAAATAAGAGACCTTTTAGTCTGGTGATCGAACAACTAATTAAATTTTGGGAGTCTCATGCTCCATTTCTGAGGATGCAGAATGGGGTGGGAGTAGCCAACCGCTATCTGAAGGAGATAGTTGTCCGAACTAAGAGAGTAATGGCGTAGCCCTTACACATACGCCCATTAAAGAAATATACACAGCAACAAATATATATACCGTAGCATTTCTCAAGGACACATTCACACTGCTGACTACATTATATAATAAAAAATTAGGATGCTAAACAATAGTTTCCTTCATGAAACTACCATATATCAGTTCATCATATAGCATCTATAATTATGCTATTAAGGAAAGCTTATGAATCTAATTTATAAAGCGATCTATATAGGCATTTATAATTCTGAGAGGAGTACAGCATATTATGGAGAATTACGATATAAAGTTATAGCTTTATGCTGTATTTCATCACTCCGGCTAAATATTAGTTAAACATTATCTCCAAAGCAAATCTATCTTAACGTAGCTGTAAGCTTTTAATTATCTCTTAAATAAACATTTTGTCCCTTTCAAAACGAAGTTTCTTTTGTGCATTAATATACACATGATATTACATATATGTGTGAGCAGACTTAATCGCTCCCCACTAAGCAGTTAACTAAGAGTAAAACTCCGTTTTGAACAAATACAACATAAACGAATCCATAATTGAAAAATAATAAAATTTGGCATGGATTTAACTAAAAGAAATGTAAGTTTAAAGAGGAGATTTCACGTGAGTGAAATCTGAAGTTTGGCTTTGTTTTAGCCTAGTTTAAAAAGGAAATTGAAATGCAATTAGTTTACATCTGATTGACCCAGTTCAAGACAAATTTAAGTTGTGTACAAGAATTAATAAAGGCAAATATTATCATTATGTTAAAATATGTAAAAGCAAATATCATTAAGTTAAAATATGTAAAATAACTTAGAAACTTAATTATCATTTTAGAATAAAGCATTTAGAAATATACATAACAAAAGTTATGATAAATAATTTAAAATCAATCGATTTAAGCAAGTTAAAACTAAATAACTTCTAATAACTCAGAATAAGGTAAATACACTGAACTAAATCAATCAGAAATGAATCAGCAAACCAACAAATAAATCAGTAAATAAATTGAGTACATAAATCAATAATTAAATAAATCAGTTATTAACTCAGTATGTAAATCAGTTATCAAATCAGGCAAGATTTTAGGATTTAAAATAAAGAAAATAAAATTACATTTAAGAGGTGAGTTTAAAGTACATTATTATTACGGCCATATATTTTAGATTGATCTAGCTTTAGGAATTAACACATTTTAGTTGAAGAATTAGTTTTAAGTGGGGAGGTTATTACCGCTCTTCTTTCTGCTGGCAAACTGTTTTCATGTTGATAGACTCTGTTAATCGACCATTGGCTTCAATCCTACTCCTCTCCACATCTGGTAGATCTTCTGGGGTCCAGACAGCAAGAAATTTGCCTTCTACTCAGACTTCATCATCATCAGCAATTTTAAAAGATAAGTTGTCAACAAATTGACTTGAAATAATGTCCGAATGAGTTAAAGATGGTTGCAGAGGGTTATATTATCAGCTTACCCCCCTCTCCCCTGTCATAGTAAGTTTTTAGATCTGTTTTGCTAATTTTCTCGCTGTATTCTAAGAACCGTGGAATCCCACTGTGTTTTATTTCTTACAGCTAGATTTTACATCTGATCACCCAGAATAATTTATTCATATCTTATTCTATAATCTATTGTTACTTTTAATTTTGTAATTAGGTCAAAATACAGCAAGAAAGATTAAGTTTTATGAGATCATCTTTTTTAGAAAACAAATCTACAGATGGAAAACATCTGGTTATATATGTAACTCGATCAATTAATTTAGCGATATATGCAGAATTATATCATACTTTCAAATATTACTTTTAGAATACTTATTCTAAATAAAGAAATTTATAATGTTTTAAATCTGTTAACATTATTATTTCCTGCATATATGTAGTCTCTTGTTACACATACAACACAATTTTCATTTATTTACTACTAGAAATATATGTGTGTATATATGGGTTTTTACATATGCAGATACAATTTTCATACTGTATGCTAAGATATACACACACATACACAACTAATACATTTAGGTTTAAATTTAGCCTGATTTTAGTACAATATTAACATGATATATGAGGATTTGGTGATAGTTACTTACTATAGTATATAGTAGGTGAAACAGTAGGATCGATAGATCTGACTGTTTCATTATTAATGTTTTATTAATGTTATTTAGCCATACCGTTCTGAAATCCTATTATGTCAGGTAATAACTGATCACTACATGCTCATTGTTATCAGTTGATTTAGATTTACATTATATTAATATCTATTATGGTTTGCATAGTCAAAGTTATAAAGTATGGTTTTAAATATCTGTTTTAACAAAGAAATAGACTGGCCTTTAGAGATGATATTAAAGTATATTTATTAATGTCTTATTAATTGTTACTAAATATGCTTTCTCCTCCTTAATAATGACTAAAGATGCAGATTGAGTATTCTAAATGAGATAATAATTAAGTTTAGTCCATAAAGTTAGCATGATTACGATGTTATTTTAAGAACTGGGTTCTGTTAGTTATACAGACAGAAGCTATCTGTTTTTAGGCACATTTAATTTAAATATACATATTTGTATTTTATTTATGCATTGCGGGTGTGCTTTTACAAAGTACGCTACGACTTGCTGCATTTTTTTATGGGCTCATGGTGGAGGCTGTTCCCATACATTAATTTTGGGTAAGAGCACCAAGCATGTTATGGGGATAAGGGCCCAGACCTCTAGAGTAGTTTATCCAAATTCCCCAAACTATAAATGTTCGTATATTAATTGTGACAAGCCATCCAGTCCTAGGGTACCACACATTTTGATGCGAAATCCCATGAATAATTATCCACCCACATTGGGAATATAGGTAGATCTAAAGTAGTCTGCTCTTTCCTCCTGTAATTAAGGTTTATTCAGCATTGGTCTGAAACTGAATCTCAGTTATTAGACTAAATCTGCATCACTCTTGAGTTGATTATATGCTCACATATATATATATATATATATATATATATATATATATATATATATATATATATATATATATATATATATATATAAGCAGCAGCCACTTTAGCAGTGTAACTTGTAATCTATCTAAGGCTAGAATATTCACTTATAAAGTTAGAAAACCAGGATATGAATATAGGATCTTAGCATATTAATGAATATAGGCAAGGATTTAGTCACTGCACATACACACATACATCTATTGAAATATGTTAAGATGAGATACTATGTAACATTTAGTCTCATCTACTATGTAATGCCTGCATGCATCTGATCTCACATATAAATATGTATAATTATTGTTTTCTTCTTTCTTATTGATTAATTTGTTTATTAATAAATACATTAAAATTCAACTCATTTCTTATCTTTACCCGCAATCCAATTCCAATCCTATCAGTATATTATATATGTTGAATATGCATTATAGTTTAAGTGTTTACTTTAAGTTTGCATGTCTTAGTCCATTTTAACCCTTTTAGATAGTCATTATTTAGTTAGTTTTTGGGTCTCATGTATCTTCCTGTTTGGAGCTGGCTCGCAGATTAAATTAAGACCCATGTGTAACCTCAGAAATGCCATTCATAGTGCATTAAGTCATAGAGCACTGGTAACTAAGTTGAAGCTTGATTGGACCTGGGATCTAACCATTCCATTTCGGAAAGCTTTAGTGTATTTGCCTGGACTCTGGGTTTTGTTATGTGAATGTACAAATCTGACCATTATAATATGCACCAATAATTTACATAATTGACAGATGCATTTTTTTAAAATTAATCTTTCTAAAAATATGACCAATTTTAAGTACAATGTACTGCATTTAACTCCATTCATATAATACATATCAATATTAAATTTTAAAGCTACTTTTATTCCTTTCTATTTTTGCTTTATTATCTCTCATAATGAGTTCAAACTGTTTGTGTTGATCAGAGACTGGGATATTTGATATAAAAGCAAAAAAGAAACTTTAGACCATATTCGACTTGATGAAAGAAGAGACTGAAATGAAACTGGGATAAACATACAAAAACATGATAATAGATGAAAAGATGAAGTCTTAAACTGGATACCAAATGACTGTTGAGAACCTAAAGAAAGAGAACATGTAAGATAGATGAAATAAAGAAGTTTATAAGTATTATTGACTTGTGGAAAAAAATTAAAAGACTGAAATGAATCTGGGCTGGACATACAAAAAACATGATAATAGTTGGGAAATGAAGACTTAAATTCTAGATCCCATGAGACTATAGAAGATCTTAAGAAAGAGTATCTGTAAAATGGATGAATAAGATAAGCTAATGGAGAAACTAAATTTAATATGGAAAAACTTTCATTCAACAATGGATTGATATATTTTTTGCTATTACTTTATGGTAAAATTCTGCATTTAATCACTTATCATTTGTTAGTCTGATTCTCAAATTAATTTTCTTAAAATAAATTGGGGAGTAAAGATTCAAAACAAAAATTGGTACTGTCAGAGATGATTTTCAAACTATATGGATAAAAAATAAACAAATTGTCTAAATACAATTACCACAAAGATCAAGAAATAAATAGACAATGTAACTAAAAACTGTAAATGAACAGAGAAGTCTGACATGAGCAATGACCTAATGTCCACAATTATTCATTAAAAATAAAGTATTTTTTAAAATTAACACAATCAAGGAGGATGCTAAATGTTAATAATAGTTTACTTACGTTTTTGAGTAAGAGAGGGTATACAATTTGTAAACAGACTATATAAATTGCTTTATTGGGTATATTTTATGAGGCAAAAAAAATGAAGAATTATTTTAGCCCTTGTCCATAATGCCTCATAGTTCATCCAAATCTAAAAAATAGGTGACAAGAAAAGAAGGCAAAAATTAGTCTATAAGACAGTCTTTAAATAATTAGCTATAGATTGTGAATAACAAATTTCATAGAGAAAATTCTTATTGATCAGCTGCTATGGCACATATCAGGCTGATATAATAACTTTTAACTGAACCAGATTAATATGAACAAGGACAAACATTCCAAACAGAGTAATGATAGCCAAAGTACTGGAATCTATAATAGAAAAAGACTAATTGTTGATCTGAAAAATATCTTACAAATAAATGAGAAAAAAGTCACTTGATAGTGCTGAGGAGAAATGTAACACAGAATGAAAAACTGTAAGTGGAAAGATGTATATATTGGAAAAAGAACAATGGAGAGAGATAAGTTTAACCTCAGTTGCAGAAAATAGGAAAGATAATATGATATGCAATTCATAAAAAACATGAATATTATTGGAGTGTAGTAATTTATGATGGGATTGCAAATATGTAGAAAAAAAATGTTAACATAAAAATAGACAGTGCTCAGGATATTGATAATGTGCAAGCAAAGCTAGAGTGTACTAATAATTAAATGTATTAAGATACCAATAGAGAATATTCATATCAAAACTGAAGATGTGAGTGGGCAAATGATTAAATTAGACAGCTAAAAAAAGATGCCAGTAAAAAATATACACAATAAAAAGAGAGAAATTAATTCAATAAGCATTCAAAAATAATTTAATTGCAACAGAAAATCCAATATAAATATGTGAATCTGTTATAGGATAAACAAAGTATGATTCTAATAACACATATATAAATAGAACTGTTTGAAAACACTGTAAAGTTCTGTCTTCCAGAAAACTAAAGTGCAAGAGAAATATCAAGTAAAGATTGTCAAGAATGCACTTATCAAAATGGGACCCTGCCTATAGTCATAATAAAAATAAATATTCCGACTGTACACATGACAATTACAGGGCCATGCTCAATAAATTTATAAATAAGGGATTTATACAGTATCAAAAGTGAGAAATATTGGACCATCTTCCACCAAATGCACATCATAGATAGGATATGAAATCTTGATGATCCTTGTTGAATTATTTACATGTAAATATGCCTACTATTTGATATTACTATCACATTGAACATTTTTTCAGCAAAAATTAATGCATTATTACAATGATTAGATGGATAATTCTATATTTATTGCAGCAAGTTCTGAGTGATAAACTAAAAAAAAAAAAAACTGGGAGTGAAATCAAATGCAGAGAAAAATATGAGCAATACAAAAGAATTGGCATTTCCAAGGCATTAATTTTAATAAAAAAAACCAAAAATATCTATCTCCTGAGAATGAATAGGAAAAACATGTTTAGACTCAAAAATGTTAAAGAACATTTTTTTTAAAAAAGGCACAATTTCAAATCCACTTTATGAATTTCTGTAAAAAAAAAAAAAAAAGTGGAATTAGTCATAGAATCTATTAAGAGTCAATTATATAAACCAAAACATTACTGTCATCAGAAATGTTTGGAAATGGAGAATGGAACCAATTATTGCCATATGTTACAATGGCAAATATCTAATACCTCAAATGTTAAAAATTCTTTCAGAAGTTGACAGAAATTATAGTTAGGTTAACAAAGATATATTAGCTATTATGTTTGATTTGAAAAAGTTCCACCAATATTTTTTTGATTGACTTTTTGGACAGTCACTGACTACTACTTGTTATTAAAAATATTACTACTAAGCAAACCCAAGACCATTTACATCTGAGTATAAAAAACATAGTATCAGCATATGATCAGTAGTGTTTAAGTTGAAAAAAAAAAGATATTTCCCACATAGATGCTTTGTCTAAAAATCTAGATAAAGATACGCCCACAATAATGAAATAGAGATAAACTATACAAATGTGTTAGAATCAAATATATTTAATAGCAATAAAGTAGCAGTCAGTTACTTAAAAGTTGAATCAGAAAAGATTGACCACTCTCAAACTGCTTTGCGGTGCATCAATTTTTTAGATGAACCAAAAAAAATTATCAGCAAAAAGTATGTATTAATGGAAAATAGAGTATCATATTATCAAAGGAGAGACAGAAAGTCTTAAAAATTATTACACAAAGAACAACTAGAGATTGTCTGTAATAAAGCATTTGCAAGAGGATAGGTCTGGTGGCAAAGTATAATGAAATTGTAAAATATATAATAAATTTATAGCTTATCAATTCCAAATAAATATCAATTCCAAATAAATAGTATATAGCTTGGTCAAAAGTGCCCAGATGATGACAAAGTGTCTATATGGACCATGCAACCCCCAATAATGGTAAATTATTTTTATTACTAATAGATGCATATCTATAAGAGCAAAGTATCATATATAAAAAAACATGAGCCCTGAAGAAACAACAGAAAAATTGAACAACATTTTTTCATGTCATTTGTCAGAAGTAATTTTTGCAGATTATGACACTGGATTTATAACACAAAATAGAGAAATAGTTCAAGAAAAAAAGTACATCTAAATACTGCTGTATCATCGAAAATTAAATGGAATAGCAAAAAAGTGTTCTATGCTGTTTTGTTACACCGACATACCACATTGTAGACAGTTATTGGTAAATCTTCAGCAGAATTGTTATCAGGCAAAAATTTGAGAATTAATGATGTTAATTCTCTCTTCTTGCAATAACAACAACAACAAAAAACAGTAGGAAAATGATGATAAAAAACACAAACATATAATAGGAAAAAAATAGTTTGGGTAAAAGATTTGTAGATAAAAAATAGCTAGAAAAGATAATGACAAAAAGATTATTCCAAGCAAATATTCATAATATTATTAGATAATGGGAATGAATATTAGAGACATTTTCTAAACTATGTTCACCAACAGCAGACAGAAGAAATAACATACCCCAATATAGAAAAAATCAATGAAAAGGATATATATATATAATATCCCATAAAAAATAAGATTAGTTATTATTAGATGAGGAAATTTTTCCTAGTAAATATAAGATTAAAAAAAATCAATAAATAGAAATGGATAGAACAGAAATCTAGCAAAAAATAATCTATGGAAAACATATTAATAGAATCACTGCAAGAAACATGAGTTTCTAAGATAAAAACGGCAAAACTAAAGAAAACATACATCATACATATTGAAAAAATTCTCTGGAGTAAGATAGAATTGAAATATTTGAATATGTAAATAAATTATTTAGAAGGAAAATCAAATAATGTGAATTTTACTGAATTTTATTTTTTTAAATGATGTTAAGCCAATTAAAGTGTTTACATTTTTTCAATTGGATACAGTACTGCAAAAAGAATTAAAGAACCAAACAGATATAGAAACAATTGTAAATAAGAAAGTTTTCATTCTCTTTAACTTTGAGGTTTTTTGATAATAGTGAAGCAGAAGACTATTGAAGTAATAAAAAGAATCATTAAGAAACATCTAAGAAATTGGTTCCTGCAAGTGAATAAACTGGTTAGAGACTTAGAAGGTTATTAAGAGTTACATAGACTATAAAAGTAATATGAGATATATTAATCTAATCCTAGTTAGAACCATTTGAATGTAGAATAGTACACTTGCTTAAATCCTATTTGATATTCACTAAATATATGTTCAAATGATGGAACTTGTATATAAATATAAACATTATTGAGAATATTAAACTAATACATATACATACTTTTTTGCTATTAATTTATTGTGTATGTTTTATTATTTGTTAGACATTCCTCAAAGTAATTAGCTTGCTTTTTAAATGTAAAATCACAGCATCATCTATCAAGTTTGTACCTATCTTTTATATCTGTTTTAATTATTATTAGTAGAATCATGTAGGTATAAGGCAAAAATGATATTTATTGGCAGTTCAAGTAATTATTTGCACATCTCTTTTTTTTTTTTTGGAAAATCTGATATGATTATTCATATCATAGAAATTGTTTTTCACAATTACAATTTTTTAACAGTTTCACTATAATTTCATCTACATCAATCATTCTATTATTCTTTATTTTTAGTGAAGCATAAAAAAAATTCTCTTGTTGTTATTGGTCCTATATCAGATCAAATTAAATCTTCAATATACACTTTTTCATTTGTTACACATCTTGTTCTCAAAAAAAAAAAAAAAAAAAATCCTATTTATTCTTTACAATATGAATTAATTTTTATATTCAAAACCTTAAAATCAATCTTCAATAAATGTTTTATCATTGATTACACATTTTGTTCTCAAAAAGTTTTTCTTTATTCTTTACAAAATGAACCATTTACCAAAATTACAATCTATTAGAAATTCATTTCTGCTAGTTTCCCTATTATTTTTTATTTTAACTAAAGCACAACAAAATTATTCTTGTGCTATTATATTGACATTATTTCATATTCAAAATTTTTTTTCAAACCATTCTTCAATATACTCTTTTTCATTGGTTACAAATAATTATTCTCAAAAATAACTTTCTTTATGCTTTATATTATTACTAAATTATTTACTTTCTATAATTTAAAATTTTGATTTTTTAAACCTCTTTCTGCACTAAATTTTAAAAGTTATTAAATAACTAAAATTGTTAATTTGGACATTAATGATTGTCATGTTATTGAAATATGGATATCTTCTAGGGAGTATGCTACAAATACAAAAGTTTATTTTTAGGTTCTCAAAAAAAAAAAAAAAAGCTTACTGGTTTTGTAATTAAAAGAAAATAAACGGCATCGAAAGCGCTTAGCGTTTAATATTTTTTTGCTCTCTGTATAGCTTCTCTTTCAAGCGCTTCATACGCTTTTAATTATATATATTATAATATCGAGAGAGAAATTTAAAATTCTTAATAATATTGTTAAATTAATAATTGGCTTATTACAAATATTGAAATGTCCATATCTTTATTTTTGTCAGAAATCAAATGTTTTTTAAAATAATAATAATAATAACAACACAAATTTATAATACTGTTAAAAAAAAAAATACTAAAAAATTTTCATGCTCCAAGACCTTCAGCACATTAATTGCATATTGCTTTGGTTTGCTAAATAATCATAACTGATTCTTTGTCAATGTTACTTTTACTGGAGAACTTGATTAAAATCATAATCTCTTTCTTCATTATGATCAAGTTCAGAAATCTAAATAAAGTGAATTTACCTTTTAGTAAACAGTGGGAAATTGGTACAGACTATATTTCCAATAGATAATTTAGTGCTTAGTGATCTTATTCTGTTACATTAATTCAAATTCATCAGTCAATGGTATTAATTGAAAGAGAATTGGTGATTAAAGACTTTTGTGATACAGACTATGAGAAAATCAAAAAGTTGAGTAGAGACTGTTAGAAATAAATTGAAGTACAAATGGAATCATAAATCAATAAGGTATATATAAATTTCATTTATGAAATAGATTAATGCAAAAAATCAGATAGATGCTAATGTCTTATACTGTATGGGTTCCAGCAATTGTGATTAAAGTTAAAGGATCTTAAACAAAGGTGGTTAAAATAGATGATGGTCAGCTACATCACAGACATGAAAACCAACTAAGATTAAACTATATGTCACCAGACATTAGCAAAACCTCACCAGACAACAAATAAGAGTCACAATCTACTAGTGATGAGTTACCAGCCAGCTGTGTTGACCTTACAGTTTCAAGATTGACAAATGAAAACAGTGTACCTGCTGACATCACCAAACAAATGAAGCCACAAAGTGAAGAAGATTCCTTCAAATACACCTGTATGACAACATTCTCCAGGGATAATTTTAGTTAGGAGGAGGAATGTCAATTTTCATCTTGGCTTTAAATAATGAACCAGTTCAGGTCCTATCTTACCTAGATCAGATTGAGCATTCATCACCTAGAACTAATATACATACAAATATATAATGTACAGCTAATGAAAATGGACCAAAAGACAATGATGCTCACTGAATCTGAATGTTTCCATTAGGAATAGGGACCTGGCAAAAAATTGTCAAGCTTTTTGAAGGTAGAGTGAGAGAACTACTGTTACAGATATGAAAGATAGAATCTATGTTTTTCAGAAAATAGCTGTCAAGAAAAATGGTTGACACAGCAAGGCAAGCCCACATTCAGTAACCAAATGTTGACATGAGGTAAGCTGTCAAGTATATCTGGAAGTGTCACCAGACCTAATCACAAAGCAGGCTGTCACACTACAGCTGGCAGTGGTAGCAAACCTATAAGAGCATGTACAACCCCTTCTTCCATAGCCCATCCTAGAACTAGAAGTTATATCTTACCAATGATAGCAGGCAGAGTATAACCATTGTAAATATAAAAAGTATTTACATAACGTTTGTGTTTATATATAATCATAACTAAAGACATCAATAAATTAAAACAATAAATAATTTGAAATCATCATTAATATATAATAAACAAATCAAATTCTAAACTTGAATCACAAAAGAAATTAAAAGATCTTTATCACAAGTGAGATGGATGGGATAAGATAAAAAAAAACAAAACATTTGTTGTGATGATATAAAGAAAAAAGGCTAAAAGCATTGGAATAAATTCTGATAGACATTCACAGATAAAGGTTAATAATGATATATATATATATTAATTCACACATAATATAAATATTTAATTAGTTCTAAATATCTAACATCAATAATAAAAAAAATATTTTATTAATTGAACTTTTTCATAAATTTCATTTTCAGCCATTAGTTAATTAAATTTTTATATAAAAAAAGTTAATATTGTAAAAGCAATCTCATTTTAAATATAAAGGGGAAGGTCTTATATTGTGATTTACATTTTTAATATCAAGACTATTAGATTTTTATTTCTATTTTCATTCTAAAAAAAAAAAAATCAGTAATTTTAGCAAAATATCAACCAACGTTTTATGATTTATTCAAGTCCTAGCCTTATCCATTAATTTATTCTCTCATGGTGAATTTAATAATATTTATTTTTCATTATATCATTTATGAGAGTAATTCCATAAAGGAACTAAAATATACTTTTACAGAAATATTTTAATTACAATCATAATGTGAGTACGTGTATATATATATATAAACATTGAAAATAATAATAAAAAATTCTACATGATGATTGTAATTAAAGTATTTCTATAAGAGATATATTTTAATCCCATGGTAGAATTACTCTTATAAATAAATAATGTAAAAAAAGAACAATATTACACAGAGAATAAATTAGTCATATATATGCTTGGACCATAAATTAATGTAAAAGGTTAAGACTTGAATAGAAGAACATTTTATTCAGGAAAAAGATAAGGGCAATACCAATATAAATACAAAAAGGCTTATGATATCAAGGAAAATTTGTGAAAAAATGTTGAAAATAATAGACTAAATGAGAATGATTAAGGATAATTTTAACATGCCAAAGGAGAATTTAAAATTAAAGTTACACATAAAATCAGGGATGCTTTTTGTCATTTTCATTATTATTTTATTTCTAAGAGAAATGAAGATTAAGTTAAAAAAATAGAAATATAGATTCAAGTAAGTAGTGGAAACCAAAATAATATAGAATTATTATTAGAAAAATGTGCAGAAATAGGAAAAAAATACAGAATTAAATTCTGTGATAAAAATACTGGTATTATATGAGAAGGGTAAAATTATTGTAAGAAATATAGATGATTCAATTGGATAGATTGAAAATCTAAAAAGTATCTCATATAATAACATAAAATAATTTGGAAATGAATGATTATGTCTTTTATTTTTTGGGAATGGGAACTTTGTATTAATCAGGTGATTAAATTTTCTTTTACATACAATTCAAAAATTACAGAGGCAGATAGTGAATGGCAAACAGTAAATAAAACTATTCTAGAGAAAGTATGTTGGTCTCATTTTTTAATGATAAAAATTTAAAAAAAGTGTTCAGAAGATTATAATATAGAAATAACAACAGATTAATAAATAGTAGTTAATTGAATTATATGAAGTTTTTATAAAATACGAAGGTAATAATAAATAGAGTTTATTTCTTTATATTTATATAAAAAATAGAATAAACATACAGAAAATATTTTACACATACAGTAGAGCTGCAATATCTACTACATTTGATTTCAAGTCCATCATGCACACCATGTATTGCAAGTGTATAGTATTAACACACATTAATATAACACATGCAATATTAAGCAATTATGAATTAAAATTATAATAAAAACAAAATTGAAAAAAACTATTAATAAATTGAGGGGCTACATTTACAAAAATCTTATTGAGTGTGTGTTGATCATTCATTCACTGTAAAAAAAAAAGAATAAGAAAAAACTTACTGTACCAGTTTTATTTTTTAAACAAATGAATAGCAAAATGTCTGACTTCATCACAATTAAATATTCTCTGAGTGATATCCTTTTTTTTTCAATATCACTTTTGTTATAGAAACAATAGTACTACAATCTGTCTAATTGCTTTGATATTTTTAAGTTAGTATCAACTTTATGTATGTTCTTACATTTCAGATTAAAAAAAAATATTGCATAAAATAATGCCCATCAAATTTGGAATGGAAGAATTATTTCAATATAAGCCAAGTACATTTTATTAATAAACATGAATGTGTACATGCTCCAAGATGGAGAAACAGCTGTTGGCATATTATAAAATTTATTTACAAATTTTATTTCATTTTTTTTCCAAAAGTGATTGCATATAGTGGTCAGAAATGGAAAAATGACTATTTGAATACTGTAAAATGTACTAAATTAATGATTTTTAATGCGTTTTTTATTTATTTAATTTTTGTTTGTTTACATTTTTTTTTTATAGTTAGCATATCAATGAAGTTGTATACATTGATATAGCATAGTTCATGCTTTTGTATATAATAAGGAATAGAAAAAAAGGATAGATAAGTTAGTTAATAAAAAAAATTATGAAAAATGAATAAAAATTAATTTAGAACCATATAAAAATGAAAAATATAAAATAATATTAGAAAAACCATATCATTGTTGCTGCAAGAAAAGAAGTTTTAAATACTAGGGAAAGAAGGTAAAAATTAATAAACATTTGTATTGAAATTATGGTTTATGAGAAAACTGAAGAAAGAGTATATAAATATTTAATTTAGAACAGTGATATATTAAAAAAAGGTACAATATAAATCATAAAAATAAAAAATAAAGCAAATAAAAGACAGATTTTTTTTTTTTTTTGCTTTTTATTGGAATTAATGAAATAGATTTAATGATGAGATAGTAAAAAAAATGAAAAAGAAATGAGTTATTTCTGGAAGATTTAATTAGCACAAAGAAGTAAAAAAAATTACCATAGTATTAAGTTTCAGAAGTAGAAATTAAATCTCAAAAAAATTTGACATCTTCGATGTGCCTTCTTTGATTGGGATGTTGGCTTCCAGCAGAAAATATTTAGGGGTATTGAACAAATCAAAAGAAGAAAATGAGATGTAGCCTGCTTTTCAACTCACAGATGCATATAAAATACTTTCAATTATTATAGAAAATTAAAGCAGATAATTAGAATATTTTATCTTGATTTTTTTTTGTTTGAGAAATTATTATCAAAAGAATATATAATAACATGATACTTCTGATGACTAAAACAATTGCAAATACACTTACTAATACTATTTGAAATATAAAAAAACACTTTCCTAAGCATGAGATTAAAATAGTGACACAAATCAGTACCTCATAATGAAAACATTGTCACATTTATTGTGGAAATACTCAGTGGTGATATCCAACCGGTTCGCGCGAACCGGTTCTTAATATTAAAAAAAGTTAGCGAACCGGTAGTTAAATTATCCGAAAATAAATATTATAATTATTCTAAAAAAAAGTTGAATTAACAACTTACTTAATTGTTTCCAACAATAATCTAGAACATTATTTGTATTTTTTTTTTTGTTATATCTAATGTAACAATGATTCTTTTTGAACAGATTAGGTTCAAAATGATTTCCCCAGAATAATTCGACTATACGATATTGCACTTGGAACGTGTGATATGCGCGATGAAATTTGAGTGATTAAGAATTATTCTGCAAGAAATAATTCACAACAGTTTTGTTTTAAATAAATAAATACATTATTTATCGCATTCAAATTAGTTTCTTTAAACGTATACAAATAAAAAGTGTTATTTTATTAGTGATAAATGAATCCATCCATATTTAATTTTTACACAAGCTAAGTAAGAAATTAATTAACTATTAATTTACTTACATTTAACAGAGGCGTTACTAAAATTAAAAATTAGAAATAAATTTGGCACAAATGTATTTATGTATTTAATGAAATTTATTCTTGCTGAAATTATTTTACTTTAGAGATAAAATAACTTCATTCAAAGGGACCTATCATTACGAAAATAAACAGTAACATAAAACCATTGTTCCAATGATTTTGTTATGCCGACGTTGTTTTAAATATTTATTTTTTATTTCACTTACATATTTATCACGCAGGATTGGTTTTTATTTGATTAGTAAATTGAACGGATGACCAGCTATAGTAAGTTTATAGTACATTATTTTCATTTAGTTTGCTATATCTGATATAACAGTGCGTCTTTTTTTTAACAATGAGTTCAACATATTTTTCTAGAATAACTTGGCAATAAGATGGCTCATCAAATGGCATGACTCGTTTTCAAATATTTTTTTTCCTTTTTCTTTTTTTAATTTTACTATTTTATTTAAGTTTTATGATTTTATTACTACTCATTTGTATTAAAAATCAATTAATTAGATGTTTTTTTTCTAAGGCCAATGTAACACGAGAATATAATAAAAACAAACCTTCACAAGAAATGAAACGAAAATACCAAACAATATCGGATTTCATAAAAAATCCAAAAACTGATACAGAATTGAAAACGATAGTAAAGGATGATTTTTTGAATCAAGTTTTGTTTTCTGTTTCTTCTGATGCAACAGAAAATAATGTTGACAACACAAATAAGCTGTCCAATTCCAAAAGTACAAAAGATGCATATAAAATAAATGTAGATAGTGACCTTCCTGACTGCTGGAATATGAAATAAGCCAATGAATTCGAAGAAAAATATTGTGGTTTACTTATTATTGGAAAAAAGCTTGGTTGTGATATCTGTATCAAAATCGAGTCAATAAAAATGAAGGCAGCTCACGTGTCAAAAGAATGGAGATGTAATATTGTTCCAAGTGGAAAAAATAAAATGGTTCAACAAGCCTCTCTTCAAAAAAAATAAAGGAACACTTTTCATCAAAAGCAGACCAGATATGTGTGATGCAATTGAAAGAAAGTGCTAAAAATGTAATTTCCAAATCCATAGACAATGCTCATGAAAAGTTTATGAGCTCTACTTGTAAAATTTTCAATACGGTTTGCATTTTAGCAAAAGTAAACAGACAATTTTCTGATATTGAACATTTGATAGAATTATAAAAAAAAGAATGGGCTAGATGTGAGAATGGAACTCCACTCTCAATTTGCAGCTGTCAAAATTGCTTTGAGCACATTGCAAAATACATTAAAAAGGAAGTGTTTAGAAAAATAACAGACCAAAATTTAAAGATATGTGTTATAATTGATGAGGCATCAACAATATCATGCAAACCAGTCCTTATCATTTTTATTAAGGTTGAACATAATTTTTCACCAACAATTTTTGTAGATTTAGTGGAATTACAAAAAATGCTGAAAACATTTATACTGCTCTCCTACAAAGCCTGCATTCAGTAGGATTTGATAATCCATATTTGAAGGATAATCCATATTTGAAGAATAATTTGATTGGATTTTGTTCAGATGGAGGAAATGTGATGCTGGGAAAGTGGTCAGGAGTGAATGTTAAAATAAAAACCCACTATCCCAAGATTATTATTTGGCACTGTTTGAGTCATTGCCTTCAGCTTGTGCTGGAGGATTCTATCAAAGACATAAAGCAAGTGAATCACTTTAAAGCATTTATTGATGAAATATATAAAATCTCCCATCAGTCTAATAAAAATCAAATGGCACAGAATAAAATTTCAACCAATTTGGAAATTGAAATTCTAAAAATTGGTAGTTTTTGACCCAAGATGGGCAGCATGCAGTCATAGATCAGCAGTTGCAACATTATGAGCCTATTCAGCACTGTATGAATTTTTTCTACTAATAAGAAATTTTCTGGAATGACTAAACATCTCACCAACAAATATTTTATGAGAGATCTGGCTTTAATAATCAATATACTAGAAGAAATTTCTTTGTTGGCAGATGCTCTTCAAGGAAGAAATGTAAATATATTGTGTGTTGAACAATTGATTAAGAGAACAATTAAAGCATTTAAATATCTGTGAAAAAATAATAAATGAAACTATCTCTTCTAAGGAATTCCAGCATATTAATTTTGTTGAAGACAACAAATGTGTGAGTCTTCCCCATCAAAAATTACTGAATGTAGTGACAATAAATATGACATTAAGATTAATGTATTGTAATTGCATAAATAATAATATTCAAGATAGAAATGTGACCCCAGATGCTTGGAATCTGGAAGAAGCTGTAGTTACCTGGAAAGAATTTGAAGAGAAATTGATTATGTTGAAAATGTTATGAGAAATAACCAGAAACATGTTGTACCTGAAACTATCCAAAGGGCTAAAAATATAATTAAAACCATTGCCGTGAGTTCCAAAGAGGCTGAAGAAGGTTTTCTGTGATGAACACAATTTATTCAGATAAAAGAAATCACCTCAAAGTGAAAAATGTGGCAAATCTTCTAATAATAAATTGGACAGGTCTTCCATTAGATCATTGGGATTGCAGTGACTCAGTTCAAGTATGGCTAAGATATCACAGGACAGCTGATGATGCTATAATCAAAAAGCATCATCAACCTGAAGAGTCATAGATGTGAATAGAATGTCAGTATGTTTTTTTTCCAATTATAAAAATGGTTTAATTCTTTTTGATCTCATAAGTGAGATTGCAAAGTACATCATAGTGTGCATATGCACCATTGCACTTTTTCAAAATTTCTGAGAAGTCACCGAAATTTTTTAGGTATGAAACCAAGAAGTGATTTGCTTCCATGCTTAGAAAGAAGAAAAATAAACAGAATAAGTTCTTAAATACAACTTGCCTTTAGAGAACCGGTTCTTGGAAATTTGGGATATCATCACTGGATATACTCTACTCAACTTAATGCATTATTCTGTAAAAGCCATTGCAGTTTGTTCCTTTAGGTATATAGATTTTGGTTTGTTAATGATAAAAGCAGATAGTAATTTATTTGATGTTTCTTTCTTGATTAAAGATAAATAAAGTTTAATATCAATGCTTATTCATACCATTTAATTACTTAAATAAGTAAAAAATCATCTGCACAGGAACATGTAATATATATATAAGCTTTTAAGAAGTACATTTTGTAGCTCAAAAAATTCACTACATAAAAAATAATTATAAAATGATTTCTAATTTTTTTAATCAATTCACTTACAAATAAAAACTTCTAAGTTCTTTTTGATTAAACTAAGACTTCAAATTGAAAATAGTCTTCCTGGTATCCATATATAACCCATAAATCAATATATCAAATATTTCTCTTGCATGGACAATCCTGAAATCATTCTTCCATCCAAACAATAAATACCACCACTAATTTTTCTACTCAAACAATATACCAAAAATTACTCCTAAAGCTTCAATGTGTCAAAATCATCAGCCTGGAACACTGTCTGGGAAAAACATTGCATCACCTTTTACAGCATCTCTCATAAATTCCTTGTCTATCCAATATATCTTTCAGTCAATGAAATGAGAAACTCTATCCACAGAACCAGCTCTTAACTTCCATAGAAAACACTTTTAATTTATTCTCCTGAGCCTATCTATCAATCCATGTCAAAATCTCACTTATTAATATGCTCATCTTCCCAAAAATTATCTTCTATTCACATATTATTAAATTCTCTAAAGTATTTATTAAGAAAATAAATTCCCCATGCACTAAACTTATTTGGGGTAAGAGAACTGTTTCTATTAGTATAAGATTCATGCAAAAATCTTCAAAGATAAATAAGTTATCTTTACATTATATTCTTGTTTTCCATCTATAAAGGGCAATAAATAAAATCATTTTTCTTTTATACTCAAAATTTCATACCTGTCAACTAAACTGACACTCCACCACCAACAAAGAGTAAATTCCTAAACAACTTACTCAAATCAATCATTCACTCACTTCTATAAATCATATAAACTTTAAGGAAAAAATTCACTATTGGGATGCATACAACTTACTAAATCAAAATCAGAATGATACTATTATAAAACCCATGCTAATTTTCACAAATAAATATATTATTCAAATAATTTAAACATCGATATCTTGAACCTAAATATCTGGACTTCATGATTAAAATAAACCTGAATTCACTGTCCACAAATAGCTTTTTTGCCAAAAGATTTGCCAATGCTAACATAGATGCCTATTGTGCCATAGAGATGAAGAAATTATTCCACACATTCTACATGATTGCAGTGCCACTCATTGGCACAATTAAACATAATCATTCTCCTTCCCTTTCAGCTCTCATCAATAGCATGAACAGAAGATTTGTCCCTAATATTAGAATATTCACCTTTATACTTTTCACTCTATGATTTCCAAGGTGCCACTTTTGCTTTAATCCTACATTTAATAAACTTTTGCTCCCTCCTTTATGGAAAATTGAATAAAATTAAAATGACTGACTAGACTTTAGCATAAGCAGACATATTTGCAGTGACAGGGAACTTAACATTGCCTGCACCACTATGGGTTCTACGCAAAAATATATTCCTTTTACAATAGTTATGTATTAATGTGACAATGTTGTAATGATGTTTGAATGAATTTTAAGTGTTTCTTTGTTGATGAATTATCTATAAATAAAAATGTTTGTCTCATTATTTCATAAAATGGAATCTAATTGTAATTAATATGCCAATAAACTTCTTTTAAAAGTGAATGGATTTTGTAAGTGAAGTTCATTTCAAACTTTGTGATATTTCTAGTAATTCAGTGAGAAATATATACATTATTTATTATGATCTTAAATTGCATAATCTACACATTATACTAATAATAGTTTTTTAAATGATTTTTCTTAATAATTACAATTACACTTGTGCTGTAAATGGTAGAATAATTCTTATTGTATATAAAAGTGTTGATTTCCATATTATTAACAAACTTTACTTTCTGAATCATAAAATTGTCTAAAAAGAAAAAAAAGAAATAATGACGCAGAAAAGCTTCCATAGAGATTTCAGAATTGATCTGCCGTCACACATACACACACAAAACAACACTGATTGTCCTTATTTAATAAAAAAGTGAACTGAATTTAATAAAGATTCCAGAATGTTAATGATAACAGTTAATCCTGATAAAAATTTATAACAATCTTGCATTATACTTCAAGGTAAACAATTTCAAAAATTATTCAACACATCATTGCTGCTTCAGCCTACTATCATTTATTTTTTAAAAATTGCCTAAATATCTGTCTCTGGGCATACATGCCTATTTCCTTATCATCACTCCTCTCTTCTATTTATCTTTCTAATCAATCTAGTCATCCATGTTTAGACAGCCATTATTTGCCATCAAATAATTACAAAATTCTATGATGATCATGGGGAAAGGAACTGTTTAAAATTAATGAAGTTTCAGAACATCTTTATGAGAATTAATTGCATCATCATATAATTCATTAAAGTTTAAAAAAATTATATTACATAATCATTTGATACTGATTTTTTAAATTTCAATTAGTATGTAATATTATAAAATTAACTAACTCTTGCTAATATCAATAAATACTGTTCGCCAACTCTTTTTTTTTATTCTAACAGAAAACAACAATAATAAAAAAAGAGTAAATATTTCAGTCTATTCAATTAAACCAAATCACTTAGACTAGATTAAAGTTTGAACAAGTTTTTATTTTTAAATATGAATCATATTGCAAAAAATTCTATTAGTTCAGAAGAAATATAATAAAGAGAAATATCTCCTTCCAGTAAATTATTTAAATATCACCGGATTTTTCAAACAATTAGGTGTACGAAATAAATCTGATCTTTTAATGTATATTAATATATAAAAAAAATAGAGGCAAATTCTTAAGAAAATTTACCACCTAATTATTCACAATTTTAATAGTAGAAAGTTATTAATCATAGCAATAAGGACTATCTTTATTTCAGTTGAATGTATTAAGGCAATTTCCCCACTAAAAGACAAAGTAAATAATTTGTCAAAATTTTTTATAAGAAAAGCAATAATATTTCATTATTATCTTGGCTGCTATTGTGTGTCTTTTTGAACATTATGTATTCTAGGATATCTTACTTTTAAAGTTATATCATCAATTCTAATATGCCCATTACACAAATAAAACTATCAATTTTCAATTAATTTTCTTAGATATGTTATTCAACCATAAAATATTATAATATAAAAACAGAATACCAAACAAACGTTAATAGTTATTCTTCAATTTACAAATTTAATACTAAAATGAAGATAAAAAAAATCCCAATATATTATACATTCGTATACTGTGATTAATAATTTACAAATAATTGATAACAAAGCTAATCTTTCTTATTAAAATCAAATCTGGATAAAAAATTTAATTCTGTAGATCATGGCTTCAGTTGTTGTATCACTTCCAATAGTTGAGCTTCTTATGAACACTCCAAATAATGATAAAATAATCTTTGCCATTAAAGTCAAATCAGGATAAACATTTTAATTCAAAATCTTTTGTGTGAGGAGGTTTACGAATCATGGTTCTAGTCCTATCATGACCAGTTCCAGAACTTTTTATGAATTCCTAAATAAGGATATAAATTCCATTACACATTTTTGAAACATGGAATTTTTAAAAAAATACCCAAATATATTAATCTTTGACCGAGTTTACAGTTTATATCAAAGTTAGAAAGATGTGATAATCTCTAACTTAATAAATGATTAGGATAACCATTAATGTATTTATCTAAAATGAATACTATTAAAGGTAAGGATGCAGGAAGTCTTAACACTTGAAAATGAAATTGTTACAATATATATATATTATTTAAAGCACTAATGTACAACATTCTTTCAGTACCTTAATTGCAACAACAGAACAAAAATAATGCATATTTATTAAAATTAGTTGAAAAAATAATTTACAATTTTTAATTTGTAGTATATCTTAATTGAAAATGTAAACAATACTCAGATATTATTTTTGTTTTTAATTCAAGAAAGTTAAAGTTTGTAAATAATTAATAGAGAATTTGTTAAATGAAAAACTTTCCGGTTGGAACTTTATAAATGAGTCAACCAGATGTTAATGATTATTAGAAATAGAGTAATAAAAGAGAAGAATTTCTTTTATACAAAATCAAAATGAAAAGTTTAACATTTATTCTTTAAAAGAGAACCCTATATTGTTGTTGCATTAACTTAATCTGCTATATCATTATCGAAGCTGCAACTAGTCAGTCGAAAACAGGAAACAGATACTTTATTAAGCACCGTAGGTTCTGAAACTTGGCTAATCAAGAAATTTGGAGCATAAAAAAAAGTCAAACAACAAAACTGAATCAACTTTAAAACGAGTTTCTTTTAATAAGCCACCAAAAGCAAAACAAGAACTTTTTATAACATTATTAGAAACTTTCAAATTTATTATAGTTTAGTGAATTTCAGCATAGAAAATAATTAATAATAAATATAAATCAATTATTGATTTATAAATCAAATTTTTAGATAACAGAAAAATATAGGAAACTAAATTGATAAAAAAGCAAAATTATGGAATCAAAATAAAACAAATGTAAAATATGAGTATCAATTTTTTTTTATAATCAATTGTACAAAATCTTTTGCATAAAGTTTTGCAAGTCACAAAGACTCTCAACTAGATTCACGAACACATTCACCACTGCATAAACGTGCATAACTGTATCATTGTTTTGTGTGTTTAATTATATAAACCTTTACGCCTTTTAAAATGTAACTCTCTTTTTTCTTTTGATCTACGTACTTACACACCACCCTCATGTAAATTTAATAATTACAAATAAATTTCCTTTTTTTAAAACCTAAAGTTTTGCAAATTTGTCTCATCCTTTCTTTAAGCACGAAAAAATAAAAATAAAACAGGTATTAGATACTAAGTCTAGAATTAATGGAGCTGCTAATGTTATGTACATCATACTAAATTACATAGGGGTTTGAACTCAGACTTTCACTTGACCCTCAACTATCCATGCTATCTCATATTGCTGACACACTTGATCACACACATGTTGAAAAGATAATAAACACCAATGTACGTATTTTGTTCTAAACCAGCAATCAATATTGATTGTATATATGTGTGGAGATGGATAATCTGGATTAACTGATAAGATAGCCAATCTTCATATTTTAATGGACAGGCTTCAATCCACTCCACCCCACAACTCTTCAGCCATTCATTTCATCGAAAATCTGATGATGGAATGCTCAAAGCCCACATTGGTGCCAATCTTCTCATCCTACCCATGTTGACCATAAGTCAATTTAACCCCTTATGTACAGGACATAATCCATTTACATACATATATGAGGGATGGGCAGACCTTACAGCATTATATTTTAATATATGATTTTTTCTACACTACAGGCTTTTTTATACCTGTATTCCAATATGTAATATGTAGGGGTTTGAACTCAGACTTTCACATGACCATCAACTATCCATACTATCTCATACTGCTGACACACTTGATCATACTCATGTTGAAAAGATAAATAATCATCAATATACATATTTCATGCATATTACATATTGGAGTGCAGGTATCTGTACTGTAGAGAAAAAATTCATACTAAATTATGTAAATATTTGGTTATTAATAATTTACAGATGAGCATAACTTTAGATTTAAAAAAATGTTAGAAAACTTATTGTCAATGTGATTTTAAAAAATGTCTTTGTAGAATATGTTAGATGTGGGGAATGGGTAATTAACATTTAGGATTAAATGGACAAGCTATTGTTACTATGACACTAATCAAGAGTTAGAATGAGAAACATCCCATAAATAAAAAAAAAGTTGTTAATATACAAATTTTCCAACAATGGGGGGGGGGGGATTCTGAAAACTTCCTGAAATATTGGCTATCATATGTTTGAGAAGCAGTCCAGAAAATCTTATACATTATAAAAATTTTATTATTTTTGTAAGCTCAAGACTATTATATGCTTTTTATACCTTTACATGATTATATAATTATTTATAACACTATTTCCATTATCTAATGGAATTAATAAATGTTATTAGAAAAATTCAAACATTGTTTATTTTTTTCTAAATACATTCAAATGTTAGTAAAACATCTGTTTCAATTGACAGTATTCTTCTCTTTTTCAGGTATTGTTGATCTGACTAGTGAGAGTACATGAATGAAAATCAAATCAATGATTTTGGGATTCACGGATATTGAATTTAGTGTGATTTTGTCAAATGCAACAGCTAATAGAAATTTTATGTATTTATTTCTGATTGTCCTTCTGATTTCTCTATTTTTCATTTTAATAGCAAAGTTCATAAGTTGTTTCTAAACATTATGAATTATCATTCTAGGTTAAACTATGGGTTATGTACATTGACATATAAACAACTTCTTTAAATTTCTTTTTTTTTACTTTTTCCTCTCTGACAATATTCTTGTATTTTATTTTTCCATCAAAATATGTTAATAATATATAAGTGAAACTTCAGTTACATCTGACTTATTCTTTTTTAATTATTGCTCTAGATTCTTTTAATCATTTTTTATAAGGCAACTACTTCCACTAATATACATTTTTCCCAGATTCACATATTTCATCAATGCAGTTTTTGTGTCTCAGCATTTTAAATTTTGAATTTGTAAAGGCTATGATTCTTTATAAATGCTGTAGCTATGAAAAGCTGTTTTGATATACTGATTGTAGATTTTCTTTGTTTTATCCCTATTCCTGGTATGTATGGATATTCCTATTACTTACTTTTCTTTTTATTGTCTATTTAATTTATTTTGAGAGTTTATTCTGTTTTAGATTTTTCTTTTTTCAAGTCACAAGCTTCTAAATAAACTTTTATTCTGGCCTACAATGATAGCATAATTTCACTTCATTAAATGTTTATGCTAAATATTTTTGTATCCTATTTTCATGATTTTTTGTAAACAGTAATTATAAGCTTTGATATGGAAAATTTATTTATAAATGTACTCAGCAGTGGCCATGGGTTCACCACTAACAACTATTATTAGCATACATATAAGAGCTTAAAATCATGGCCACCAATACAAACATTTACTCTAAAAGTCTGGCTTGATTATATCTGTGGTACATTAATTGTATGTTACATGGTGAAACATTAATTCAAAAATTCTGGATACCTATTAACAACATATCTTCTTCAATTAAATTCACATACAAAAAAAAAATTAGAAAAATAAAAATGAGCTTTCTTAGATGTTCTTGTGACAACTATTTCATGGTAAAATATAAATTTCTGATTCAGACCCCCCCCACCCACAATAATACTTATTATATATATCCAATAATGTGACAAAAATACAAAAAGGGAAATTAGAATAGAGCAAAAAAAATTTGTTCAGAAGCAAGCGACTTGTGTAAAAAAGTCTAATATAAAACAAGCTCTCATAAAAATGGTTATCCATCTGAAATTATTAAGAAAGCTTTAAATAGATAAAAAATATTAAAAAAAGCAATGGTAGTTACTATACTGAATCCATACATATAGGAAATAGTAGATAAATTAAAGATACAAAATAATATGATAAGAAAATAATTTTCAAAAACCATAATATACTGTAAAAAAATCTTAATCTTGACAAGACCTAAAATTAAAAAGTTAAAAAATAAGAAAAGCATATATGAAATACATGTAAACGTGAAAGGTTATATCACTAAAATTAGCCATTCTATCAAAAAAATATTTAAAAAACATAAAAACAATGAATAAACAAACAAAAAAACAAACAAACAAACAAACAAAAAAAGACAGTTGTGCCTAAAGAAGCAAATCATGTGTCCAGTGAACATATGTTGAATTGGAGAAAAAGCAAAAAAGCCTGACAATATTGAGTAGAGAAAAAAAAGGTAAAAGAAGAAAATTAAAAAAAAGTCATTGACTTGATTAGACAAATAGTTCTATAACTCAACATAAGGTGAGAGTCCATAGTGTTTGGAAATATTAATTTTATTGTTAACTTGTTGAAGTCTGGGTTGCCACATTGAATTAAAAAAGTACAACAGATATATTTTGTATAATATCTTCAGCTTGAATACATTAAACACAAAATTATATATAGCTAGAAAGAGCAAATATAAAGCAATGTAATAAAATTTAAAAAACAAAATTATTACCATAAAAAAAATTACAAAAAGAAAAGATTTTTAATACTTATAAAAATGCTTATTTTTACGTTAACAAATTCTATATTTTGAGAGTTTAATCTTAAAATGACATTTTTATTATATTCCTCTTAAAATTCTGAAAAACAAAAAAATATAACACTACTTACCAAATATAATATTAATATATAAATTCATTGATGACTTTCATTTTTACTAACTGAAAGATCTTGTCCTTCCATGCAGATATCTGCTAGAAATATAATACTTCTTTCTAATGGGAAATGTTTTTAATAATAAGCATTTTATATATTAGACATTATGCACTGTATATCAAATATTATGCAAAAAGAACTTTATTAAATTGTAATTTATCAAAAATAAAATTAATTTTAAAATAATTGTGAAATAAAAAAATACATATAAAAGATCAAAGAGAAAAAGTTACAGAATGAAAGATTAGGAACTTTTTTCAGGGTGTATCTATATCACATTTCTACACATGATAACTACACAAGAATTTTTTTTTTTTTCCAATTTAGTGCAATATAAAATATTAATGAGAATAGTCACACTACTGATGCTCATTATTTGTACTATCCTTCATTTCACCTTATGGAAATTCCTATAGCTTACTAGATAGAGGGTTTTATTTTAGGAGAATTAGGATCAATTGTTATAATAAATATGATTGTAATAGTAATAATCAGCCATTAAGCTGATACACATGTGCTTTGTGGATTTTTAACTATACTCTCACTTCCAAACATGAGATAAAATCTTTGTGAAAAGATAGATTGAATCCATGTATCCTTTCAACCCAAATGGTTATGTATGGGCAAATATTAAGCATTTGGGAATGAGAGCATGAAGATGTTAAGTGATTACTTTACTTTTACTATGCCTGAATGAATTGACGCTTGCGAAATTTTCTAGAATTTACGATACACCATTCTTAGTTGAAATTAAACATATATAAATGAGATATTTATTTTATATAGTGCTATGTTTTTATAAATTGTAATAGTAATAATCAGCATCATTCATTCAGGCATAGTAAAAGTACTTTAAAGTAATCGCTTAACATTCCAAATGCTTAAGATTTCCCCATACATAAACGTTTGGGTTGAAAGAATAGAAAGATTCATTCTATCTTTTCACAAAAACTTTATCTTGGATTTGGAAGTGAGAGTATTCATTTATAGTTAAAAAAATCCACAAAGCATATGTGCATTAGCTTAAATAAATATGATTATAAGCATAACTTACACAAAATAAAATATTTGTATAAAAAAATATCCACAGACTGCAAAAAAATGAAATATAATTACTTATGTGTAGACGACAGAGATATATGATACATATACAACCAAAAGAGACATTTATGAGATACTTGCTTCCAACATCAGTTATGACTATGAAATAAATCTGAAAAATTGTTTATATAAACAAGTAAAAGATTATAAAAAATGAAGCATACTTGTTTATATATAGATATCAGTGATATATATAAGATACAGATACATGGTTTCCAGCAGCAGTTACGACAATGAAATACATTAGATTTTTCATTATAATTATTACTTACAAAAAAGTAATATTTATATAAACAAGTAGAAAATAACTATATTGAAAAAAAAAGATAAAATTGCTTATACAATTGACAGTTATTCTACAGCACAAAACAGACTGTTATTTTACAGTATAAAACAGACCATTATTGTACATCATTATAAATTATATACATAAGAAAAATGTTATATATTTTACAATTGATAAAATATATATGCAATGGATTTATATTCTTTGTTTTTGGACCAAAAAATCACTATTCATTCTTTTCCACGAAGTTTAAAAACAAAAATCATTCAAAAATGAAGAAGAATGACATATACATTTGTCTAGTTTTAACCAATCATGTGCTATATTGATTTAAATTTTATGATTGTTCAAAATTTTAAAATGACAAGTTATGACATTCTTATAACAACTAGCTAATAGATTATCCATAAGGTGGTGCACAGAGTACAGTTGTAGTCCTTATCATATAATTCTATAATTCATACTTTTGTCTAAAATTTTATAGTTGCAATTTTTCTTTGGCTTTAAACACAAAGGTGAGTGCCTTTGCTTTATATATTGGCATATTAGAACTTATACCATAAATTTAGTAAAGTTAATTCTAACGACAAAATCCAATATTGATTCTAAAAGTATATCACAGCCTGAAAAGAACAAAATAGTAAATAACCTTAAAGGGAAGAAAAATGAAGTTAAGAAGGTTAATGGATCACAAAATTCTACCAGTATGCTTCAAAATAAAATAGAAAGAGAAGTTGACTCTCAAAAAGTGTCCAAAATAAAAAAGAAAAAAGTGTTATTGCAAAAATATTCAGTGAAAATGCGACTAATTTCAATGTTAAGGCAAAATTGCAAGAAAAAAATGAAAACATCAATCAAAAAGTCAAAAGTTTACAAAATCAAGAAGATATTCCAATTATAGACAGGCATCTATACTTACTGCCGAAATTTCAGACTAATTTTTTTAAAAATAAAGAAGTTATTGATCAAAATAGTTCATTAGCGATTAGGCAGAAAAAATCATAAATTTCACTGATAAAGAGAGCAAATTGCCAGAAGTGATAGACTCTTAAGAGTTTAAGACCGTTTCAAACATGAAAACTGTTAAGAACAATGATCCAATTGCTAATCTAGGAAAAATATAGTTAAATCAAGGTCTCCAATCAAGAATACTGCCCGTAGATCTATCCCAAAATAATTCAGAGGAAAAAAACTCATTCGAGAATGAACGCAAGAATTTAAAAAATTGTTTTCATAACA
This sequence comes from Epiperipatus broadwayi, assembly GCA_028023455.1. Lineage (NCBI taxonomy): Eukaryota > Metazoa > Onychophora > Udeonychophora > Euonychophora > Peripatidae > Epiperipatus > Epiperipatus broadwayi. Next base: position 2,523,435 of record JAQFVV010012421.1, read on the forward strand.
AAACCAATTCAAAACAATCACAAATGTCAAAAAGTGTAATAAACAAACACAATAATTTAGAAATGATAAACAAGTGAATTTGCATTTTCCCAGCCTTATAGAAACTGAAATGCAAAATACAATGGAAAAATCAAGTGCATATGAGACAGAACATTACAGTACCTATATAAAAAATTAAAATCATTCTAATAAAGGCGATGATCAAATTAAACAAAAAATAAAGAGCACATCTGAAGGAGAACAAAGTGAATTCTCTAATGATCAAATTGAAAGAAAACAAGTCGAGAGATTTTCACTGATAGTGAAGAGAAAGAGACAGTGAACAATCCAACAATACACACACATTGAATCTCAAACTTAAAATTTGATCAGGCTCTATATGATAGGGCCAGGAATGAATTTTAATGACAAGAGACCTCCCATTCTCTTCAATTCCTTCAAAAATTACAATAGTGAACTTACATTGATACTTACCACGACGAATGAAAACTGTAATCTATTTCCCTTCCCCACTGACCAATTCTTCCTTTTAGTTAAGAATCAAAACCTTAGTGATACAATCAATAGAGTTTTTCATCATCTTAATGGGAGGTACTTTGTGGTTGAGTTCAGAAACATTATTCAAAAAGACATTTTCAAATGCAATCAAAATATATTAAGCAACAGGTTTTTAACTAAGATCAATATGTTGAGGCCAAGACTTGTTCATAGAATAATTAAAAACTGCTATATTAACTTTAGCAGTGTTGGTTTACAAAAATTACTTTCAAAGTATGGCAATATAACTTCATTCAGATATCTCACAGAGATGTCCAGGATTGAGCTCATCTACAACACAGCTGCCTTCTCTCTGAAGCTGATGAATGGGGTATCAGTAATTGACCTACCATCAGTTCTTGCGGAGTTCAACTGCCCTATGTTCCTATCTATTCGGGGTATCCACACATTTCATCTGTCGAGACAGGTGGTGAGATTGTGCCCCAATAAAACCTGTTAAAACTGTGGCGCAAAAAACAGCAGATCTCATACATATGGGCAAGACTTCAAGAGCTTCAAATCGCCTCCTATCTCTGTCAGTGCAAGAGTAAAGTTGAAGATAATGTCTTCAATTGTCATTACCAAAAAAGAAAGGCATCATATCACCTTGTTCCACAGGATGATGGGAACTCCAGCCTGACATTGAACCTGGTTCAGAAGGAAAGGATGAAAAGTTGAAAGTTATGAGGCCTAAAAGTCAAAGAAGAAAAACAATCAAGAAAAGATCCAGGAAGTCTGAAGCAGGGGTTGAAGTTGAATTGGAGTTAGGTGTAAGTCTTCAACAGTGGTCGAGTCCAAGCCTGATGAAAAAAGTGCCTCTGAAGAGGTTTGCAACCAGAGCTCAGCTAAAAAAATCTTATACAAGTGGAATAAGAATCTTGGAATTTGGATGGATCCACTTCAACATTGTTGGAGTGGGCTGATTTAATAAATGACCAAGACTTGCATAGCATGGAAATACCATAGAGCAGTTTCCAATTTAGCAGTAATAGAGCATGTCAATTATGATTGCGGGAATGAACATTAGAGGGCTGAACTCTGTGCAAAGAGTTTATGCCCTCAAAAACAGGATTGACACACAACAATCTCCATGTTGTCTGCCTGAGCAAAACCAAACTTCACTGGCAGTCTAGTGAAAAGATCAACCAGGTTCTCAGCCAGTTTGGAACCCTAATATATCAACAATCTAACACAGCCTCCTCTGGAGTAAGTAACAAAAATTTAAATCTGGACAATAGCAGTGCTCAGATTTCAGATGATTACCAATGTTTGCTAATGAATAAACATTTTAGTATATATATATATATATATATATATATATATATATATATATATATATATATAAACAAAGTACTGCCCTGCGGGTAAATATATTGTATAAAAACATTTTGGTGCTAACTTAGAGGGCTATCTTTGCCATTTTAATTCTAAGAACCGCCAAAAACCACCATTGACGCATCCAAGTGATAAATGACATTTTTTAATAATCCACACAGGGTCACTTCAATGGGTCAGTAATGGTTTTGGGTGGTCCTTAAAATCAAAATGGTGGAAAGTGCAACCTAAATTGTTGTTTTCCTGAAGGTTTATGATGGTGTTTTAGTTGTATTTTTATAGTGGACTATTAACATCATCTAATATGAGTATTGAATGTCTTTATAAAAATTTAACTTTATTTAAATATTCCAAATACATTCAACTGTTAGTAATAGCACATCAAACAGGTTATTATATGAACAGTGTTTCAAGAGGTATTATTCTCCCCTCTTCTTCAGGTATTGCTGGCCTGACCAGTGACAGTACTAGCATAGTATTTGAACCTGGACCCTTAGATTCTTGAGTATTGAATTTTAATGTAATGGTCTAACCAACTGATCCATCTTACCTTAATTTCATCTACTTATCTATGAAGTTCCTTTCAATTTCACCACTTCACCATGCCAAAATTTGTCAAGATTTCTTCTCAAAGTTCTAAGTCCTTTGGCATACAAAATCCAGCCCTTTGGCAGGCATTCTAGACACTTTGTAAAATTAATCAAGAACATAAATAATTGAAAGAACTGACTTAGTGGTAAGCTTTGATATGGAAAGTTTACTCACAAACGAACCATGTAAAGAAGCATTGTCTATTGTAAGCAAAAGATTAAATGGTGATAATAGTTTACAAACCAGAACAGCTCTCCCTATTAATAGTATAATGAAACTATTAACATTCTGCATAAGAACAAACTACTTTCAATATAACACATAATTCTTTCAACAAAATCAAGGAATGGTTATGGGGTCACCATAGTCACCCATGATTAGTAATATTTACATGGAACTTGAAACAACAGCCATTAAAAACTACATATCCACCTAAAGTTTGACTTTGGTATGTAGATGATACATTTGTTGTATGGCCACATGGTGAATCACTGTTACAAACTTTCTGGAAACACATCAACAACATTTCCTCTTCAATTAAATTCACAATAAAATCAGAACAAGAACAAAAATTGGCATTATTAGATGTTCTTGTGATAAGACTCCCTCTTGGCAAAATTAAAACTACAGTTAACTGAAAACCCACACATAAAGGAAAACTCCTAGCCAAACATCCAATCACACCAGAAACACAAAACATGGAGTTACACTATAACTAAGGAATAAAGAAGTTTGTTCAAGAACCAGCAATTTGGAAAAAGAAAAGATCTATATAGAACAAACTCTTATTAAAATGGTTATCCATCAGCTGTTATTAAGAAAACCTTAAATAGACAACAAAAGAAACTACCAAAAGAAAAAAAACAATTATTGGTACTTAGTGTACCCACATATTCCAAAAATAGCAGACAAATTAAGGAAAATCTGCAATCAGTATAACATCAGAATAGCTTTCCTAAACCATACCACACTAAGCTGAATTCTAACATCTACAAAGTCTAAACTTGAAATGCTAAAAAAAACTGCATCTATGAAATACCATGTGAATGTGGAAGAGCATATATTGGTGAGACCAACTATCCCATTGAAAAGTGCTTGAAGAACATAAACTGATTATTAGAAGAGAAGAAGAGTGAAAACTGATGTGTCTAAGGTAGTAAACCTTGTATGTGCCAATAAAAATGTTCAATTGGGAAAATACAAAAGTATTGGATATAGAAGAAAAGGTACAAAGAAAAAATGTAAAGAAGTTGCTCTTATGACAATGGTGAATAAATTTCATAAGCCAACCTAATGTGACTATACATAATATCTGGAAACGACTAATGAACTTTGCTCTTAGGAAAAAGTGGAGAAATCGGGAGGAACCTCATAGATAAGTATATGAAATTTCTATTGTTGCGTTTAGCAGGATGGCTCAATTGGTTAGAACATTACCTTAAAATTCAATACTCAATAATCTAAAAGTCCAGGTTTGAATCCCATGCTAGTACTGTCACTGGTCACAGCAACATCAGGAGAAAATAATATCCCTCAAAACACTGTGCATATATTAACCTGTTTGATATCCTATTACTAATAGTTGAATGTATTTGGAATATTTAAATAAAGTTAAACTTTTCTAAAGACATTCAATATTTATATTAGATGATGGAAATAGTCCAATATAAAAATGCATTCTAAATTGGTTCGATTAAATCAAGCTTTAATTTTGAATTAGCTTAGAACTTCCAAAATATGAATTTTATTATAACATATGCCTATAACCAAATGCTGAAATAATATAAAATTGATCAAACCAAGCTTATAATTTCAAAATACTGAAATCTTCTAACTTTGAAAATACAATTTTTTTTTATCAGTATATGCCTATAATCACATGTTAAAAATAATGTAAAATTGATCAAACTAAGCTTATAATTTTGAATTACTAAACGCTTATAATTTCTAAAATACAAATTTTATTACAATATATGCCTATAACCACATGATGAAATAACTTAAATTGATCAAACCAAGCTTATAATTTCCAATTAGTAAAAGCTTATAACTTCTAAAATATGAGTTGTTGAAAAGTTGGCTGAAATAAAGCATATTAATTTTAGAAGTAATTGAATTTTTTCTTACCAGAAAAAAAACTCTGATGTTGCATGAATTCTTTTCTTACATGTAGTAAAAAAAATGGAGATAAGAAAAAATAGCATTGTTCTTTTGATCTGATGCGAATATCGGATCAACATTGATCACGAGATCCTTACGGCTCTTGAAATTGATACAAATCTATTTACATAATTTTTTATCTATTAATATTAAAGTGACTTTTACCATCAATAAATGGACATGGAAACATGTTTTAAAAATATTTATCAATTTTAGTAAAAATTAGTTACTTGAAATGTAAAAGAGGTATTGGTTTTTAAATGAGATAAACACTAACCTTTTCACTGTCGGTAGGTAGCATTAGCATCTTTGAGAAATTTAATGAATAATTTGCTCCATTTATATTCTTTTTATGCATCCACCAGCAAACGTCATGTGAGAAATGAAGCACACAACATTATTCACTTTCGTAAGAAAAAAACTGACATATTAATTTTTTTATTAATTGTAAATTAAGTTTTTACTTTAGACAATTATTCTTTCAACTAATGCTAAGATAAATGTGATTTATTATTAATTATAAAAGTAATATGCTTTGGACAGTCATTTCTATATTTATTAAACATTTATTTTTTTTTAGCAATTTTAAACTTTTAGTATATTGAAATTTATTCGTTCCTCACATTTTTTATATGTTGTATATTTTAATCGCATGATTTGACCAAGCATAGTTGTATGAAATTTGCGCTTTAATTTTTTAATTATTGATGTAAATTGGAATTTTGTAACAAATGATCATATCGCAAACCCATGTGGATTATTTGATGTTATTTATTGCTTGGTTGTGTCAGCAGTGGTTTTGGGCAGTTGTTAGAATTCAAAATGGCAGAGAGCACACTCTAAATCGGTACCATCATTTCAGTAGTTAGAAATTAAAAAAGTTGAAACAAATTTTTTAATTGACAATCAGCCACTTTGCTTCTTGCATGGACAAATAATATTTCCTGAATCATGATTTGTTAAATTAAAACAAAGGGGAAAAAATAAACTAACTACAACATACATTAAACATTTTTTTTTTTTTTTTTAGAAAAACTTAACACAAATATATATTTTAAAATGTATTTTCAATGCACATTTTATTCAGTTATCAAATTTTAATATTTTTGTAATATCTGATCAATAAACTTTGAATTTTTTTTACAGTGCTGTTATTATTTTTTTAAGCAAACAGTTCTCAAACATATTTATTTTACATCAATATAGTCAAAATTAAATAAACATTAGCTATAGAAATGTACTGTACAGCTGATTATTATAATTATAATAATGTTAATGATTATATTATTCACAAACAAATGATGAGATTATTGATTTATAATTAATTAATCAAAGAAATATTTGTAATTTATATTTAGTAACCCTTGATCATTTATATAAAGTTGATTATTAATTGCATAAAGCATAAAAACATTTTTTTTCTTAAAATATCACTACAATTATGGTGATTGTATTTTTAGCTGCAAGCAAAATAACGTTCATAAAGATTTTAAACCATAAAATTGATTGAATACTTTTACTTTTTATTTATTGTACTGAATAAAAGTGATATTTGTTTTTACTTTTGTAGTCATTAAAGATGAAAAACTGATTATCTTGTAAAGATTATTAGATGAAATATAAAATACATTAATTGTACTTTAATTCTATAATCAAAATATAATATTGTATACTATGTAATGAATAAATTCTGTACTCTAATTTTTTGCATGAATGTACCACTTTATTTCTGGATGATGTAGATTTAATGAAGTCACTGTTCTATTTATTAATCTTACAAAATGACCACCACTTAAAATAATAGATATTAAAAATAAAGTTTTGAAATTTTTTAAAGATTGTTGCAAATCAAAATAATGGATACAAGTTGATGATCCTCCCATAAATATCCATTGCTAAAAATGATCCTCCCATAAATATCCATTAAGATGATGAATGATTTTGATCATTAGTACGATTCTATAAACTTTTAAATTGCCTAATTACAAAATGCTAAAACAATACATAAAATGCAATACCAATGTATATTTAAAGCTGAATCTTGAAAAATATATACTAATACAATATATCTCAAAAGTAGGGGGGAAAACATTCTAAATGACTGATAATTATATTTTCTTTCAAATTTATAATGCTTTCTAGTTAGTTATTATAAATCACTTTTGCTTTCTACAATAACTCAATTTTTTCTTTCTTCCCCATTTTCTTTAAAATAAAAGAAAAATGTTGAATTACTTTTTAAAAAGCAGTAAATTACTCTTTTGAGAGGTACTAAAGCTAAATAATTGAATTCTTTTATCAACTGCAACAATTTTTACATTACTTTTTTCTTTAAAAAAGTATTTGTATTACAAGATTTTAAATGGAAAAAAAAAAACACATGCGCATATATAAAAAAACAAACTTAATTAATTTTATTAAATTAAAAAGTATATATTACATAAATAAATGGTGATGTTACTTTAACTTTTTTTTTTTAATTAAGGTATAATTTAAAATTATATATAAACTGAAAAAGTTGAACAGCAAGAGAAAGTATGTTATGAAGTACAATAACTTTCTAATTTTAAAATGCTTTATTATAAAAATGCTAGCTTTTTTCTTTATATGTATAAAAACTTCTATGGTCATTGTTGCAATAAAAACAAATAAAATGACATCAGAAAAAGGCAAATGGCTCCAAGATGCATTTTTGCTAATTGGTATCAATAAATAGGCTGCCATAATACTCCTTTCAAATATCTTCATTATTATTCATTATTTATCATATTTAGACAAGATTTAATGAACAAAGCTAAATGATAATTACTAGTGTTTTTTTTTATTTTATATATAGATAAATCAATTATTGCTATTAATAATTCTTTTACACTAAATACTATGATTTCATTAGCCCAGATAAAGACTTTAAACTTAATTAAAAGTCAATATATGTCATCTTACATAAATTATATACAGATTATTTTCTTCTCACTGATATATATATTTAAATACTATTTAACACATCATGCTTTAACTTGCTTAAAGTCCAATTTCTTCCACTCTTATTTGAAAGACCGTAGTGACAATTTTGACTGTATTTACTCTACTTGTATTGTATTGGTCTATTCATAAAAATTATTGATCAATATATTTCTTATTTGAATTTGATTTTTAACCTTTTAGAAAAATGACATTTTCTTTTGGTACATCAGGTTTTGAAACTGCTCACCCTTTCATTTATGGTATAAAATCTTTATTTTATACTAAAACATAAAAAAATTGGCATTGATTTCTATTTAATTAAATTTTACAATAAACAGAGCAAAACCTTCCACACAGTATTGCCACCTGTGCTAAAGAGAGTAATCAATGGATGCCAGAAGGCTTGTGGATAAAATCCCATCTGATGCCTACTCATCCAATATCCCCAGACTAGTTTCTGGCTTGTGGCCTTTGTCAGTGAGGAGCTTTGGATCTGAGAGCACTGCATCTAGATCTTAGGATCTAATGCAACCCTCTAGCAAACACCTTTTATCTCTACTTAACTACAAAACTATGAGAATGAAATTGAAAACAAAAAAAAAAATTTTCAATCTAAGCTCACTACCTTATATAGTCATATGGGTCTGAACTCAGTTCAGCACCCATACATTTTGGTGTCTTTGGCTCTTTTACAACCATAGCCACCACTATCCTATTAGGCAGGATTGGTGTTAAACCACTAAGCATCAGATGATCACATCTCCTATACTAGCACATTAATTGTTGATAAACAGAGCAAAACTCTCCATACAGTATTGCCACCTGTGCTAAACAGAGTAATCAATGGATGCCAGAAGGCTTGTGCATAAAATCCCTATCTAATGCCTACTCATCCAATATCCCCAGACTAGTTTCTGGCTTATGGCCTTCGTCAGTGAGGAGCTTTGGATCTGAGAGCACTGCATCTAGATCTTAGGATCTAATGCAACCCTCTAGCAACCACCTTTTATCTCTATTTAACTACAAAACTATGAGAATGAAATTGAAAACACAAAAAATATTTTCAATCTAAGCTCAATAGCTTATATATTAAAGACACCAAAATATATGGGGGTGTTGAACTGAGTTCAGACCCATATGACTATATAAGCTATTGAGCTTAGATTGAAAATATTTTTTGTGTTTTCAATTTCATTCTCATAGTTTTGTAGTTAAGTAGAGATAAAAGGTGGTTGCTAGAGGGTTGCATTAGATCCTAAGATCTAGATGCAGTGCTCTCAGATCCAAAGCTCCTCACTGATGAAGGCCACAAGCCAGAAACTAGTCTGGGGATATTGGATGAGTAGGCATTAGATAGGGATTTTATGCACAAGCCTTCTGGCATCCATTGATTACTCTGTTTAGCACAGGTGGCAATACTGTATGGAGAGTTTTGCTCTGTTTATCAACAATTAGTGTGCTAGTATAGGAGATGTGATCATGTGATGCTTAGTGGTTTAAATTTTACAAATGAAATATATTCTAAAGATAAGTATTTGAACTTTGCATGTATTAAAAAAATAAATTGTAAATAAGAACAAAGGACATAATATGTCATACTGTGGTGTGAAAGTTAATATTCTTCAGAAAACAAAAAAAATTTTTTTCATTTCAATTTGTCTTTTTAGTACAAATAAACAAATGTGGATTTATGATAAATCTATTGAATTCTGCTTTAAAATCTGATATTTGCTTTATAATTTTTACAATATTTAAAAATATTCTAACACTATGTCAATTCTGACATGTTATAATGTTACTGATTAGTTTCACTGTGATTTTTTTAGTTAATATTACAATCAAGTTTATTAACTTCTATTTTTAAAAATAAACATCACATGATGACCATTTCTTATGCTTGCATATAACTGTTATTAAAACAGGCTAAACTCTCTATATGTATTGCCACTCAGTGCAAGCCAGAGTAATCAATGGATGCCAGAAGGCTTGGGCATAAAATCCCCATCTAATGGCTACTCATCCAATATCCACAGACTAGTTTCTGGCTTGTCGCCTTTGTCAGCGAGGAGTCTTGGATCTGAGAACACTGCAACTATATCTTAGGATCTAATGCGACCCTCCAGAAGCCATCCTTTATTTTATTTCTATTTAATTATAAAACTGTGTGTCTTAAATTAAAAACACTATAATATTTTCAATCCAAGCTCATTAGCTTATATAGTCATATAGGTCTGAACTACATTTTGGTGACTTTGGCTTTTTAATAACCATAGCCACCACTATCCTATTAGGCAGGATTGGTTTTAAGCCAATAAACATCATGTGATCACTATTTCTTGTGCTTGCATATAACCGTTATTGAAACAGGCAAAACTCTCTATATTGTACAGGTCGAAAAACCCACCATCTAAACTGCAAGTCGGATCCAAACTCAGTTGAACCAAACTGAATTCAAACCCAACTCACCAGCTCAGATTAGTAGAAATCTAAATCGACGGCACAGTGCTACGCACCAAGAAATGAGCTCAATGGTTGATGAGGATTAGAGACCCCTGAACTGACACTAATATCGGATAATAAATTAACTAAGATAATTTTAAATCAAATCATATGTATATGTTTGGTTGCCAACACAGACAGCGAGCATTAACATAAAAATAATTATGAATAAAAAGACTTAAGAAACCAAGTGTGTTTATAAAATTTAATAATAATAGTAATAGTTTTGTTTGAATTTTAAATGAGATTATATTAATCACCTCTAGCCTTTAACAGAGCTTATAATTATAATAAGAGTGGCGGTCCTTATTATATGCCAATGAGTATTACACAATATTTGAAAGTCTATATGTCTATGCCACCAACAAGAAAATAAAGACAGATAAAGGTCTCAGTGGTGACGGAAATTATTATTCTAATTTTATTACGACAGAATGTGAGATTTATTTTCACATTTGTAAATCCATTCATGAAAAGCACGTTACGTATTTAGGGCATAACTTTAATCTTTTTATTAGGAAACTTATTTACTTAAATATAACTGAGAATTTGTTCGACTTTAATTGAAATCACTTCATCACAAATTACGAGCATCAGAACGAGCTTTACTGGAACAGAGAGGTAACGGTGCTGATGAATTATGAGCTGTAAAGTGAACATAAAAGATAATAGCTGGTCAGTGATTTAAAAGTAGTATGGCGGCTTGTAATTGACAAGTCTTATGCCCTTTAAGTAGATGTGGAACACGGGGAAGCCAGGTCGAGTCATAACTACGAACCTTTGGTGTTCCAAATATAACATGAGCAGGGGAGGAAGTGCTTTCTTCCTCTATAATTAAAACATCAGAAATATCATCACCGACAATCCTGCGAAACGAATGATAACCCTACACCAGCAACGTTGAAGATGATGACTTGATAGTCACCATTTGAAAAATAAAACCCAATTATAGAATGCTCTACATGATGACTTGATCAAATTAATTAAAGTCAAATGAGCTTTTAACTAAAACTATTTTAACGCATTATAAAATTATATTAATCATGCCCCAAATATCGTGCCCTTCCTGAATCTAAATAGCAAGTAACTGAAATTTGAATTAGAATATATTTGATTCCTTTATCGGCCCTTTTGCAAAAACATTTTAACATTATATATATGAATAAATACAAATTGGTAAACACGAGAAAATAGCGGGGGCATAGATTAGCAATGGAACTAATAATTTGTTATTAGCCAATTATAAAACTAGTAAACATTTAATAATTTCTTTCAACTCGATGATTAATAGAACTTATAAATTTAGTTCTAATGGGCGAGAATTACGATTAGACTTAAGATTATATATTTGCACAAAGCAAACGGAACAAAGGAGCTCATCGAGTCGAAGGATTATTGGCATATAATTAAAAATAAACAACATTAATAAATCACACAACAAATATATATAATATAATAAATGAACCGCCATAGTAAGGAAGAAAAGTTAAATTTAAAGACTAGAGATTGAGAGAATTTATATAATTTAAAATAGCATAAATAAAAGGTTTTACACAGAGATTATTACATTAAAGAATGAAAAGAGCTCTTAAAGGGAGTGTAAAGTAAAGTTCGAAACTGGCCAGAAAGTTACGACTCATTATGGAAATATATTACCCATTTCTTCCAGGCTGGTTCCTTAGTTTACACATCTGGGTTGGTAAAACATAGGCATGCATTTGGTCGATTACTTGAACAGCATTTTATTTGATTTTGGCGGCATGATTTGTCTGGAAAGAATTTAGCAGCTTCATTGAAGATTTCAGGGGACTTCAGGAACCGTAGCCAGATTCCTGACGTTTAGCCCTTCACCATGATAGGAGCACTATTTGAATTTATGATTTTAAAAAGCACAGAAGTTACTGGCACTTTTCTGCAACAAAGATGGCTTCTCCCTTTCCAAACTTTTCAGAGCTATATATACTGTATCTGATGCCTTCGGGCTAGCGCTTCTTTCATTATCAATCTCACAAAATCTACTAGTTGTTTTTAGATACATTCCTTCGATAAGGCTTTCAAACTCATTAACTTGAATTCATTTTCTAATTAGAAAATGAATTCTTAAAATCAGAAAAATGATTTTAATTAGGAAATCCTTACATTTAAATACTTATCTTTTTTTCTAATTAATAAAACTTTAACCATTGTTTTGGAAAGGGAAAATCTGAAAGCTTATCGAAAGAATGTAGCTTTTAATCACTAAAAATTTTAACAAAGTATTTAAAGTAAAATCAAAACATTCCCGACGCAATGAAACTTTCGAACAATTATATATATATAAATATATACGCACAATCCACGCATTTGTAAAATATATAAATTCATGAATAATTTTATCATGAATTTATTAAATACACATTGATTAATTTAAAATTTTATCATGAATTTATTTTAATACACATTTATAAAATAAGTTTTTCTTTATGGAAATTAGCGTGGACTGAACGTATAAAGCCCCATTGCATCGGAAATTTAAGGTTAGTACCAGGGTTTGAAGTGGGCTTATGGCTAGATGTCATGAAGCTAGGATCGAACTCAGATCCGACTGTTTCAATATGTATTGCCATTCAGAAATGGTAATCATGTGATGTTTATTGGCTTAAAACCAATCCTGCCTAATAGGATAGTGGTGGCTATGGTTATTAAAAAACAAAAGTCACTAAAATGTATAGGTACTAAATTGAGTTCAGACCTATATGACTATATAAGCTAATGAGCTTGGATTGAAAATATTATAGTGTTTTCAATTTAAGATTCATAGTTTTGTAGTTAAGTAGAGATAAAAGGTGGCTGCTGGAGGGTTGCATTAGATCCTAAGATCTAAGTGCAGTGCTCTCATATCCAAGATTCCTCACTGATGAAGGCCACAAGCCAGAAACTAGTCTGGGAATATTGGATGAGTAGGCACTAGATGGGGATTTTATGCACAAGCCTTCTGGAATCCATTGATTACTCTGGTTTTGCACTGAGTAGCAATACATATAGAGAGTTTTACCTGTTTTTATTTTTAAAAATAAAATAAAAAGAGTAAAATCAAAGTGTATATGAGTATTTTTTTTTGTTTTAAATAATTATCAACCAATTAGTGTGCAAAAATAATCAAATATATAATACACAAGCAAAAAATTATATTTTTTATTTCAAAAATTTTGCACTAAAATGAGATTATAATAAAGGAATGTATTGGAGAAGATTGTTTCTGTCATTAACAATAAAGATGTTGATATTTGATAACTGTCTGTAAAATACTGACCTTCAGATTTTTTTGAATTAAATTATTAAAAGAAGGACGGTAAAAATAGGATTATAAAAAAATCCTACATTAATATTACTTAAAGATAACAATAAAGCAGTGATTCAGAGAACTACCATGCTATTTCTAGTGCCACTTTTTACAAGTAACCACAATTGAAAATTTGGGTGGATAGTTAAAAGTTAAAATGGAAATGAATTTTGGTTAAGATATCATAAAAGAATAAATACATTTCACAAAAAATTTCTTCCACCATTTACGAAACAATACTTGGTCATTATAAACTGTTTCTGTTTTATTTGAATTATTGTTTATGACTTGCCTTCTTAAAATATATATTTTACAAATATGTTGTATAAACTTAAATATGTAAATAACTTACTGAAAATTATAACTTTTCTTTTGGAAATAGTAAAACAATAGACAACTCTCTGAAATGCATGGGACCAAATAATCTATCAATCAATGAAGCTATCTGTTATTTTGTATTATGATATCACAATTCAGGCAATGTTGGTTTGCTTTGAGATTCAAATTCATGTGATATCTATATGATGTCTGTACAATATTGACATCTTCAGTTATTTTAAAAATGATTTCTGCACACAAAAAATGTATGTAGTAAATTAACAACATAATGAAGAAAAACTGAAAATGATAGCTCCATTATAATGCCCCAAATGATTCAAAATTTATAAGAGAGTGGCTCACTTTTCTTGAAGATATTAAACAAATAATCAAAGATATATATATATATATTGAGGTGATATTTTTCCATCTCATAAAAGAATAGTAGATATTTTTATTTATATCTAGTTTTATTACATTTGTACTTAAAATTTATTTAATTAATAAATAAAATATCGAAAGTAGATGGATAACACTAAATACACATATATAGTTATCAACATCTATTTTAAATTATACTTTTGGTATATTAATGGTGATGTTTGGTGGTGGGGGAATAAGATTCACTTCATTGAAAAAAAAAATTAAGTAAAGAATGTAATAAATTGTAGTCATATGCTATCTATAAGAATGTACGAAATTTTACAAAAATTGAATGAGTCAGTTGAACCTAAAAAATTATCTATAATTTGATAAAAACTTAGACAAGAAAATTAGATCTGGAGCCAAAATAACAAAAGAAAATATTTTCTTGTTGGATGGCTATTATAAATGTTTCTAAAATTAAAACTAAAGTGTAAAAGTTTTAATAAGAAAAATGCCAAGAAAAAGAAGTAGGGAAGGGGGTATTATTATTCTTATTCATCTCTTTTACTGTTTCAAAAAGCTTAACCATGTTTTCTGGCTTAATTAACTATGATTCCCCCCAGGGAATGCTTTTTCCATGACTGTCTCTACATATCAGGAGCATAACACTACATCCAGTGCCTAAAAGAACAAAGAACTGTCAGTGAGTTAGTTGGAGTAATGTGTCAATGTGAAATGCGGACTTTTAAAATCAAGAACTCACACTTAATAACAGATTATCAACACCATTCCAATGAATTATTTGAAAGCCAGCCAAATAAATGCATAATCTAATGATATACAATGCTCGTTGTGTGTGTTGGATTTTACCAAAGGAACAAGAACTCAATTTTAGAAATAAGTAAATATGATCTATCTATAATGGGCAATTAAAATCATTATTTCTTTAAAATAAGACTGTCAACAATAGTTTAGTAACAATACAGGGTACAACATAAATAAGTTTTATCTTATATGTATTATGTAATTCATTCTTTTGTGTATATATATAATTAGTATTTTCTTTTAGATTTACCATGTAATTGGTTTTTATCATTATTTAGCCAATGTATAGCGCAGTGGAGTAAGATTCGAGCTATTCCTCAAGGCAGATTAGAAGATAGTTATTTTATTGTATTGTGAGTATTAAAGATCTCTTATAGATTCACTAGTTTTCTAAGTAAGCTCTGTTATAGAGATTTATTATTATTAGTTAATATCATTTTGATATATGTAAGCAGGCCATCTTCTTTCACAAGAGGGATAAATCTTACTAGTAGGGTTAAGTTATTTAATCTCTACACATAGATTGATTAGTTTTGCTGTGTTGTCATACATTGATCGGTATCTGATATTTTCCTTTTTTTATATTGCCAATTCAATGTTATTCTGGACAATTCACATATAACTCTCAGGAACATTATAATATGTCATGCTACACATAATGTTTATTTAGAGTTGAAGTTAGATTTTATAATAATTGATCGTAAGAATCGAATCACTTCATTAGATTATATTAAAAGTTAGAATTAATAAGTTTTTTTTTTAAAAGTAAAAGTTTTTTTAAAACTAATACTTAGTATTATTTAAAATTAATTATTATTTCAAATTATTAAGATCATTAACATACCATTATCTACTATGATAAGTAATTCATTCCATTTAAAAAGGGATTTATTGTGTGGTGGGTGTTCGTGTACATAAACAATTAGTTTATTGTAATGTATATGATTGCCAATAAAAATAAATTTAGACCAGTTTTTTCAAAATGATTAATGAGGCTATTCTTTGAGTCTGGTGGCATCCCTGGTGTTCATAGGAGTTACATGTATGTCAACTTGTACCATCACAATATATAAACGATGACAAAGAACCCCTCCCCTAAGATTCATTTCTGCTGACTAATATCAGTTGACCTAAATCTTCTCAAATACCAATCAATTATTCATATTAATCTACAAGCGCTAAACACCTGAGTAAATTTAATGATGACTTCCACATTTTTTAGATAAATACACCAACATCATTAAATGTGAGGAAGTTAAACAATTGTATATTAACTCATAGAAAAATACAATACATAAATAATAAATGATATTTGAATGATTTAATTTTAAAATTTAAAAAAATATATATATAGACCCCCATAGTTATATTTCTTTAATTTAGTCTTGAATGGAAACTGTCTTTGAAATCTACATATTTATTTTAATTAATTTTATTCTAGTTATATTATTATCGACAATAAAATTTCAAATGACAATTTACTTCACATTTTATGGATATCCTGTAATATTTGCACTGCAAAAAACCTATGTCTATAATTTATTTTATAGGTTTATTAAATTACTAAAATAATAAAAATAATGGCCTGAATTAGGAACAGTGATCTACATTATTTAATCCACAATCATGCATTGTGAACTTAAGTAATCAATTGTCAATTAGTTGGCAGTGTCATATTCACATTCCAGATTAATTTCCAGCTGATGGTTTCTTCAATGAAAAGTGAGATTGGTGCTTATACATGTAGCAGCCACACTTACTTCTTTTATATTATCAAAGTTAATAAAATGAGATTCAAAACACATACGGTTTGAACTACTGCTGAATAATGTTTAGTAGAGTGGTTATGTTCAAAAGTAAACAGTTCCTACATTGATTTTTAATTGAATAAAGTAAACAGTAATCCTAATCGGTAAAGTGACTGATACTGTTAAGTTCAATTGGTCACTAATATATGCTTATGCTCTTCTTCCTGAACAAATAAATTAGTCAATTATATTTATTTCATTTGTACTAGATAGTGTTATTTTTAATTACTAGCCAACTTAACATACAGAAAAAGTAACGCAATAGATACTAAATATTAGGAGAAAATATTCCATGCACAACTAAATGAACTTCATGGCTGAAAAACTTCTATTCATAAAACTGTTGGTGCAATTTTCTTTGTAGGTACTATTCTCATTCAATGATTGAATAGTTGCTAATAATAAGATAGAATTGTAACACACTGGCAAATGAAAGTATGCTTGGGGATCATGCAAGGATTGTTTTGATCTTGCTTCATTTTTCTCACCAAATGGACATTGAACTATTTCAGACTTTACACCTAATAGAACCCACAGGCTTGTTTCAAAAATTAGGGTATAGAATTTTTAAAGTCATTATTTTAAAGAATAAATATAATTGCAATGTCAGCATCTCCTACCACACTAAATTGCCACTTTACTTAATGATTAATTTTAATGTATTTGCCGAAAAAGGTTTATTAGCAGTCATTTTATATTTAAAATAATGTTAAAAATATAAAGTATACTAAAAAAATATTAGTAAAAAAAAAAATCAGAACAAGCACTAATTGTTTCATTGCATTGTAATAGGAATGAATATCATAACAGTAGGGGTTTAAATTAATTTCTTAAAAAATTATGCATATTATCTTATTATTAACTTCTTTATAAATTTGTATAGTTAAATAATTATCTTTTATTAATATGCACAAATTACAATGCATTCGTAACACATTATATATCTTCACAGCCAGCAATGAATTAAGCAAATTTTTATCGATAAAAATATAAAAAAAAACTAACTTACTACATGATTGTAATACTGAATATTTGTAAACATATTTTTAAAAAAAAATCAAAATCAAAGTTCTATGCTTACATATGATTTTATATATATATAATCATACATTTGGGTTGTATAAAAAGAATGAGGAGTACCGTATTTTTAAAAATATATTTTTATTTTTCTCTTCACACAATCCAATAAAATTGAATAAGGAATTTGAAAGTTGTTGAATATAAAATTCAGAGAAAATTGTTTGATTCTTCTTTAAATTTTTCTCAAAACAATTAAAACATGACAAAAAATTTCAAATAAGGACTTAATAATACCAAATATTAGGAAATGGTAATAGTTAAAATTAAAAAAAGGAATACTACACTAAAGATAAATATTCACTTATAACAAATACTTAATTTCTTTATGTTTTGCAAAATGAATATTTTAGATTTGAATATCACAAAATCAAAAATTAGAAATTCTTTAAACTATGAACATCTCAACACACCTGTTTATGAATATCCAGTTTTTCTTATAATCAAGATTTTGAAAAAATTGTTAAGTCAGAACAATGCTACTTTTTTAATATTATTTCAATTTCATTATACTTGTTCACACTTTAACATGTTTAATAAATGTTGAAACATGTCTGTGAACAGTAAATGAGTAGATTGCAAAACAGCCTGCAAGTGGAACAGAATGATGCCTCTATAAGCCAGAAGTGATTTTAAATTTATATAAATAACCTATAATATTATCCTTCATTTCAAAATAAAAGATATTATAAAGTATATATTTTTACAAGATATCCCACTATATAAACAATTAAAACATTAACTAACAATATAGCATAGACAGCTGATCTACTCAGCACAAGGACCTACATGACATTAGCAACTCAGTTCTACGGAGATATCTCTGATGAATAGATATACCTTGTTTTAATACATATAATTTTTTTGCCAATTAATCAATATGGTCAACTTTTAAATGAAATAATTAAAATATATAATTATTGATCTAGAGTTTAGCTTATATAGATAAATATAGGGAATTTGAATGACTTTCAAACAACTTTCAACTATCCACAATCTTACTACTGATACACATGACCACACACATATAGAAAAGATAAATAATCACCAATATACATATTTCATGTTGAACCAGTCCTCATCAGTTGGTCCAGATTATCACCTCCCACACATACATATAATCACTGCTCAGTTTATATTCAGATAGCAAATCTTTATACTTTAATGGGCAGGCTTCAATCTACTCCAACCTACAACTCTTTAGCCATCCAGACCATTGATGCCCAAATCCCATGCTGATGCCAATATTGTTGTTATGCCCATGTTGACCTCAAATCACTCTGACTCCTCATGTATAGGATGGTATCCATTTAAATACACAGAAAGGGATGAACAGAATGTAAGATATAAAATACAGGCATTCTTATACCCGGAACTTAATTGTAAATATAGGGGATTTGAACTCAGACCTTCAACTATCCACACTATCTCATACTACTGATACACATGACCACATATATGTAAAAAATATAAATAATCAGCAATATACGTATTTTGTGCTGAACCAGCCCTCATCAGTTGGTCCAGATTATCATCTACCACACACACACACATATATAATGAGTGCTCAGTTTATGTGTGTGGTAGATGATAATCTGGACCAACTGATAAGGGCTGGTTCAGCACAAAATACGTATATTGGTGATTATGAGGGCTGGTTCAGCGCAAAATATGTATATTGGTGATTTTTAATCTTTTCTACATGTGTGTGGTCATTTGTATTAGTTGTATGAGATAGTGTGGATAGTTGAATGTTGCTTGAAATCTGAGTTCAAATCCCCTATATTTACAATTAAGTTCCAGGTATAAGAATACCTGTATTGTGAAATCTTAAATATTAAGCCTGCATTTTACCATCCCTCTTCTATGCATTCAAATGGATACTGTCCTATACATGAGGGGTCAGAGTGACTTGAGGTCAACATGGGCATAACAACATCAACATGGAATTTGGGCATTCTATCATCAGATTTTCAATGGTCTTGATGGCTGAAGAGTTGGAGTAGATTGAAGCCTGTCTATTAAAGTATAAAGATTTGCTATCTTAATATAAACTGAGCACTGATTATATATGTATGTGTGGGAGATGATAATCTGGACCAACTGATGAGGGGTGGTTCAGCATGATTGGTGATTATTTATCTTTTCTACATGTGTGTAGCCATATGTATCAGTAATATGAGATAGTGTGGATAGTTGAAGGTTGCTCGAAAGTCTGTGTTCAAATCCCCTATATTTACACTTAAGTTCCAGGTATAAGAATGCCTGTATTTCAAATCTTATATAGATAATTAAGCAAGCTAGGTGAGGCTAAAAATTTTAGTGCACAAATTCTTCAAATCATTTATTTGAATAGCATACTAATGATGGATGATTGAAAGTTATCCTTCAAAAACATTGCTGCAGTAGTAAAAAAGGTCAGAAGCTAGATTGTGGCAAGTATTAACATTTAAAATCCAGTGCTAATTCGTGCTCTGAGCTAAATTTCTTTTTTCTTTTCCATTCCAAGCAATTTTAGCCATATGTATTTGAATTGATAATAAATACATCTCATTGTTGACAGTCCATCAAATAATTCCATTATGACCTTTTTGTGATTAATTACTAACTGCAGAACTTAATAATGCCATAGAAACCTGAATAGTTTTCTGAATTATATGTATGGAGAAAGTTGCTATTGTAGTAATAATATGTATAGAGAATCTAAATATGATTAAACAATAAAGTATTTTTCTCAATATTATTGACTCCATTTTAAAGTTACCAGTCAATAATTAGAATTTAAACTTGTATTAGATTTTGACATTAAAAAACAAAACAAACATTTAATTTTGTCTTTTGGAAACAAGTATTTACAGTTCAACTTCTGCACAAATACTTCTAATCAAAAATCTGTCTTAAAAGATCTTGTATGTTTACTTACTTTATACAACAACGCGCTATATAAAATAAATATCTTATTTAAAAATGGTTTTAGAAAAAGGGAAAAATATTTATTTATTTAAAAAAAAAAACAATTTTGTCCAGGCTCTACCAATTATATTCAAATCTTAAGTTTCTAGTGGAATACCATAGGAGAATAATTTATTATTTTTTGAAAAAGCTAAATTATTAAAATCTTTTATTTGAATAATTAATATTTCAGGATGGCCAGATATAAGATTGTTTAAAGTGAATACTATTTTTTCAAATATTTTAATAATATAATCTTGATAAGCACATTCCTATCCTTACTTTGATAGGACTAAAGTCTATCAACATTGCTTTTGAAAGTTTCAGTAAATTATTTATTTGAAATGTGTAGTAAAAACAAAATTGGAAACAACTTGTTTATTTTACTTAAGTGCTGCTATTGTGAATTTAAGTAATCTAAATAGTAGATTGTACTTATTAAATCCACACAGTGCTGTTCTATTCATATAATCAAACTAAATTCTATCTTTTGACTATTAAGTGAAAGGCTTGAACTTGCATCATTTGGATCTAAAGATCAGAGCAGACCCATGTTCAAGTTCCTCACTAATAAAAATCATAAGCCAGATGTTATCCTACAGATAAAAATAAGAATAGCATCGAATATACATTTAATTTTCATTACCACCTAGTATCGATTACTAATTTTAAAAGAGATGGCAGCAGTGAAGAATATTAAACAGAATTTGCTCCTGAAAAAACATTATATATATGCTGAGAACATACGATACTTTTGATTGCCCTTTACTTTTATTTATGTAAAAGATTATTTTTAATTTTTATAAAATCATAAATTGTCGCATTCTGTATAACTTCTCTTTCAATACTCACTTATTCTCCTAAAAATTGTTTAAACCGGCTCTGTTTCTAGAGATTATTCTTTTCGGATATATATGCATGAGATGGGTTAACAATTATATTTACTGACATTGCAGAAAGGGGGAATGAAGAATAAATTACTGTTGATAAAAAATATTGAGATATATATATTTTAAAAACAACAACTATATTTTAATTATTTAAAAGTTTGAGCATATCTTATTTTATATTTATTTTTCTTTTTGGTAAAATAAATGTTTTTTTTTTTTAAAAAAAAATTACAAGTATATCATTTGAAAGATTTTCATTAATGTGCTTCATAACTCAAATGATCCTATTTTCTGAAGCAGATTAAAAATAAATTTAAACAGTGGCATCAATAGAATCCTGTATTTTAGTATGTTTGCCAATTGCAAATAGAAATATATATTTAAAAAAAAAATAAGAATTCAAATCCAATTTAACTATTTATATATATAGAATTTTTATTTTTAGCAAAAACAGTTTTTCATTTAAAATTTTATTATCTTTTGAAAAGTCTTTCAAATATATACATATTTTATATAAAATATTAATAAACAAAATTCATTGATTTATGTTCTTTTATGTAATGATTTAATAATTATATAACATATATAGATGTATATAAAAAGTTCATTTATATAGATATTATTATATTTTTAGATTTGATATTTATTTCTTACGTTTTGCCCTCTTTACACATAGGTCAAATCAATGTAGTTGTATAACAAATATTTAATATAAATAAAATAAATAATTATGATTCTTTGTGTTGTAATATCAACTGCACAATTATTCAAATATACTGAATATGAAAAATATGGTTTATATTCTTTATAAATTTTTTTTTTCTTATTACTTACCACTATTAACTCTTTTAATGATTTATACAAAACAAAACAACAACAAAAACAACAAATGTTTTTATTTTGTAATTTAAAAAAAATAATTATCTATATTTAATATTTTTTTAATAATCATTTATAATATTCAAAACATTTAAATGTTATTGCAATCTGGTTTGCAATTTGTTATTGGTATTTTCAGTATAGTTAATTATTATTATTATTTTATTTTTGTAGCAGTCTTTACATTTTATTTCATATATACTTCGCATGTTTTCACCATTTTTATTTTATTTATATTTAATAAATTATTTATATTAGATCTTTCTTTATTGTACTTTTTTTCTTAATTTATTGGCGATTACATTCATTATTATATATATATTTAAACTTTAAATTATTGTATATAATGTTATTTTTTGATTTACTACTATTGTTCTTAATATTATTATTATATAAATTCTTTTTATAATATCAATTATGCCTTTTTAAAAAGTGAATATTATTATTCAAATGTAAAATTATATCTCTGTTTATGTTTTCATGTTTTAATTAGGGATATTCTTAAAGTTTGACTTTTAATTTGCTAAATGTCCATAGAATGTAGATTTTCTATATACATTAGTCCCAACATTTATTTTATTGTTTAATCTATTTTTGTAAATAAATGTGTTCTTCTTTTTGGCTTATTTCATTATAAAAAACATTACATTTGTTTTTTTTATTTTCAATGAATATCATGAAATAATTATCTATATATCTTCTCTGAAACAAGAGTTTTATTTGGAAGTTATAAAAATCAACTTTTAGCATAAAACGTGTAAGTACATATTTTGATCAAGAGTAAAATATAACTAATTTAAAACTTACAGCAATATCTTAATACAATAATAATAACAAAAAAATCCCAAAGAGCAAAAAGCATGTTCACAATTAGATTTTTGAGGGTTTCAGAAAGAAAAAAAAATCTAGGCATAGTTTATGTACACATTTATTTTAATATTCCAATGAAGAGACAAAGTACCAATATAATTACATATTGTTACTTATGTCTTTTGGTAGAAAGTTAACATTAAATTATAGATTGTACCAAAAAAAGTACACCATCCAATGTTTTGTTTAGCATTCAGAATAGTAATAAAAACATTACAGATAGAGTAAAATGAATTACTCACATAATAATGAAAAAAGAAAAATATATAAAAAAATATGGGCATATATAAATAAAGATCAGGAAAACATAATTTTTTAAAAAGGTGATGGTTCAATTTAAATATTATTGGAGCAAAATACAATTTTTCCCTTTGGAAAGATTGTCTTATAGTATATCTCTATCACACAATTCTTTATTATCAATGATTTTAAATTGATCCTATGCATAATGATTCATTATCTCCGTTCATCTTCTCTCACTAATTATCAAAACACAAAATGATCATGCTCTTCAAAATTCAAACAATTCTTAACACTTTTTTATAAGTTATCTTTTCAGCAACAGGATCTGTATAATCATAATAAAGACATTTTGGCCACCTCTCTCTCTTTTTTTTTATTTATAATTACTAATTCTTATGCTACGATCTGTATGAATTACAAGAGATTGCATATGATATAAAAGTATTTCATACTGAATATCAATAACTTCAGATGAATTGCTTAGATATTTGATAAAATTTTAATATGTCAACGCAAAGAAAGTGAGCATTATATGCCTATAAACTAATTGCATATTTTGATGCATAATATTTACATTCAGTATTTAATATGTTTAAAGTGGTTTAATCATAATTATTGTGTAAGAAAATAATATAAGAACTTTCAAAAAAATGTTTCTGTATAATGAATAGCATATTGCATGCATAATTTCCCTAACCTCCTTAAATGCTGAAAGATGAAGATAAAGTGAAAATTAATGAATTTATCATCAATATCTTCAATTATACTGATCAACAATGTAAGTGAGCTGATCAAGTGTTATCTCCTAGTCATAGTATTCTATTGTTTTGTTACTCTTTCTGCTATGCTCAATGAAATATTAAAAGCCATAGAAATTGAAATATTAGTAACATATGTTTAGAAAAATTATCTGACAATATTTATATACGATTTATCAATCTGTCATACCTGTAAATATTTATAATTGAAAATTTAGTTAGTTTACTAGAGGTCTGTAATTCACAATTAATCAGTAAACATCACTTTCACTAATATGTCATATTTGCATATAGATTTTGACTATTGTACAGTATTGTAAGATTTTATTCTTAATTAGACTATCATCTATGCTAATAATAGATATTATACTTTTTAACAGTTCAGATTAAGCATTAAGTTGATTTTAATACTTCACAAATTATATATGACTACATATAACAAATGGATTACCAGATACATTTGGCAGTAGTGACTTTATTATTATGATCCTGTTAAAGACTTTTATTTTTTAGTTGACATAATGATATTTTATTCATCCAAGAACTAATATCCAATTAATTTGTGAAGCTTTAGCTGAAATATTCAATTTCTTTTCTATAATTGTATATAATTGATATTTTCATGTAGCACATTAATTTTATTAAACTAAAACTATTTTTATTTATGATGTTTTACTTTGTTTTAGTTATTATTATTTTTTGTTAATATTCAATGTTTACCTTTGTTTTTACTGTGAAATATCTTTTTATTCACTTTTTATAAAAACTGCAACTTCTTTCAATTTGGAAAGATAATTTGATATTAATCTAACAATATTTTATTTTTATATTTAACACATTCAATAGATATTTCAAACATATAGTGAAATTATGGTATTCAATCTGTCCGATTCTGCTTTAGTAAAGAAAAGACTTCCAAGTCAACTTAAATATAAAATTAAACTATTTTTTAAAAATATACATTTATGTAAAGTTAGTTAAAACTATTGATATAGTATCAAAATATTAGTTATTCATAATAGTGACATGAATTTAAAAAGCAGTCTGTAAACTGGATGAGAATGAGAAAAACAGCACTTTTTAAAAACAGAAAATTGCTGTTATAAATCAATTTTATTAAACCTCTTTCTATTATTATATATAAAAAGTGAATTCTGTATATAAAAATGGTGTCAAATTATAACCTCAATAAAAAAATCAAGTGTCAATATTTCTTGGTTGAACTATAATAATTCATTCTTTAAAAAAATCTAAAGAATTGTTAACAAGTGAAAACTGAGAACAATATTAACACCCTTTAAAAAAGGACAGAAAACAAAATTAATAGCCAAATGCAAATTCCCATTTATTAAAATAAAGAAAAAAAATAAAGATTCAGAAGTTATTCAAGCAAAAAAAAAAATTGATTAAAACTTTAAATAAAATATCGTTTGCTCTTATAATAAATATTCATAAATTATAAAACAATTTATAGTAATGTCAAAAATCAGTTTTTTATTTTTATAGACTAATTAATTCTAATAATAAACAATTTTTACTGACCTAAGAAAAGGTTAATTCAATCTTCATCGAATAATATATCAAAAATTAACATCATCTAAAATCTTCACTTGACAAATATTTACATAATATTTAAAAACACAGAACAAAACAAGAAAATTATTTTCACAAAATAATAATTAAAAGCATAAAGAAATTAATATCTTCTTGACATTAAAATATTGAGGTTACAGAATTTTTTTATAAATTAAAATGAAAAGGACTATGCAATATAAACAGCCGATAACTAAATTAAACAATTTTACAATAATATATACACAAATTATTAGAATTCATGCCAGTTATAATTTTAGTTATGTATTATAAAGTGAAAAAACAAATATATCACTAACCTGGTGAAATTGTATTATATTTAAAAGAAACACAGAGAGAGATGCCAAAAAAAAAAAAAAGATTCTTGTAAGAGATGATCAAAAAGATCAAGATGGGGAGGGGGGATCAAGAGATCAAAAAAATAATTGGAATAACAAAAAAAAAAAAGTGATAATAGTTATTAAAGAAAAAAATTAAAATGGTATGGCCTTGTTTGAAAAATGAATAAAAGTGAAATACAAGAGAAGATGAGTATATGAGAAGTCAATAAAAATAAAAGACCAAGAATTGATGAAAAGAAGACAATGAATAGCGATGAAAGGAATGGTCTGCCAGAGGCAGATGCTATAGATAGATAGAGATATAGAAAAAGAAAAAAAATGGGAGACATTTGATACAAGATACCCTCAGAAATGCAAAAATGGTGAAGAAGATGATTATTAATTTAGATAATTCAAATCTAAACTTTTTATAACAAATATTAGTAATTAAAAGTTTGACCTATTACACAGTTATTACTTTTCATCATTTTCATATAATAGAAAAAGATTATCAATATAATCATTTATAAAATTAAACAGTTAGTTAGTCTATTTACATAAAACTTCCCACAGCATTTTCTACATTGTGTTATACATTCTATATATTTTAACAGAATGGCAAAGTGATATAATCAAAAGAATAAAAGCTCAACATGTCACTTATGGTGCTTGAATGTTGCATGAGCTAAGAAACTAATCATATGATTTATTCTATACAATTTAGTTTAAAAATATATCAGTAACTAAATTTTTTTTTGCATTTCACATAATTCGAGCAGCAGTCCATTCTATTAATCTTTCTGTTATTTAGAATTCTAAAAAATATTATGTATTATTCCTTTATTTAAGGGCATAAAGTATATTATTCATTTATATATTTTTTTCATTCATAAAAAATACTGAGCAAATCATCTAAGCAAATATTAATTAAGTTAGAAGATAAATAGGACTTTTCTTTATAACTATCTCTATTGTAGGAGTATTTAAACTTACACATAACTGTTGTCTTGTATATAATTTCAAGATAGTCATATCTCCAAAACAACCAATAAGACTAACCAGTAGTCTTTTAAGATCAATGAGATAAATATTAATCTCCTTTACTTTTTCATCTGCCCTTCTGCTTTTTCTAAATCCTTTACTGCTTTTAAAACCAAAACAAACACAAAAATATAATTAATGTATTATAAAATTAAAACAAGTAACTGTAACCCCTCATAAGCTGTGTATAAACTAATAATCACCTATCAATAACAAAAAATTAGAATGATACAATCTATACCTTTGCACTAATGATATTAGATCATACAAATTTTTGCCATGTTATAATGCAGAGCATGAATGTCATATATATATATGAAAAAGAAAAACAAGTTATTCACGTAACTTGTTATCACTTGTTATTTATGTTCAACAGATGGCGTTTTACCAAAACCACCGAACAAGTGTAAAATTTGTTTACATAAACAAAAAAAGGTCAGAATTAACTACCTCTTTCATTTGCTCACCTCCAGATCAGCTGATTTCAAGCTGGTTTGCTCTCATCAGTGAGAGATAGAGTATAGAAACTAGATCTAAACACTGACTCTCAAGTGTTTATGCAAAACATTTCTATAAGTTTGCAAGCGTGAATTTTTCAGACCGGTAAAGTCTTCAAACTCAGCCTAGCAAGCCAGATATTTATATGGGTCTGATCTCAGTTCAGTATCACCACATAATCAAAGTCTCTGCAATATATATCATCGCAAGAAAACTTTAAAGGTACATTTATGAAAAACAAAAACAAGTTATTCACGTAACTTGCTATCACTTGTTATTTATGTTCAACAGATGGCGTTTTACCAAAACTACCGAACAAGTGTAAAATTTGTTTACATAAATGAAAAAAGAGTCAGAATTAACTACCTCTTTCATTTGCTCACCCCCAGATCAGCTGATTTCAAGCTGGTTTGCTCTCATCAGTGAGGGATAGAGTATAGAAACTAGATCTAAACACTGACTCTCAAGTGTTTATGCAAAACGTTTCTATCAGTTTGCAAGCGTGAATTTTTCAGACCAGTAAAGTCTTCAAACTCAGCCTAGCAAGCCAGATATTTATATGGGTCTGATCTCAGTTCAGTATCACCACATAATCAAAGTCTCTGCAATATATATCATTGCAAGAAAACTTTAAAGGTACATTTATGAAAAACAAAAACAAGTTATTCACGTAACTTACTATCACTTGCAAGCAAACTGATAGAAACGTTTTGCATAAACACTTGAGAGTCAGTGTTTAGATCTAGTTTCTATACTCTACCCCTCACTGATGAGAGCAAACCAGCTTGAAATCAGCTGATCTGGGGGTGAGCAAATGAAAGAGGTAGTTAATTCTGACTCTTTTTCCGTTTATGTAAACAAATTTTACACTTGTTCGGTGGTTTTGGTAAAACGCCATCTGCTGAACATAAATAACAAGTGATAGCAAGTTACGTGAATAACTTGTTTTTGTTTTTCATAAATGTACCTTTAAAGTTTTCTTGCAATGATATATATTGCAGAGACTTTGATTATGTGGTGATACTGAACTGAGATCAGACCCATATAAATATCTGGCTTGCTAGGCTGAGTTTGAAGAGTTTACCGGTCTGAAAAATTGACGCTTGCAAACTGATAGAAACTTTTTGCATAAACACTTGAGAGTCAGTGTTTAGATCTAGTTTCTATACTCTATCCCTCACTGATGAAAGCAAACCAGCTTGAAATCAGCTGATCTGGGGGTGAGCAAATGAAAGAGGTAGTTAATTCTGACTCTTTTTTCGTTTATGTAAACAAATTTTACACTTGTTTGGTGGTTTTGGTAAAACGCCATCTGTTGAACATAAATAACAAGTGATAGCAAGTTACGTGAATAACTTGTTTTTGTTTTTCATAAATGTACCTTTAAAGTTTTCTTGCAATGATATATATTGCAGAGACTTTGATTATGTGGTGATACTGAACTGAGATCAGACCCATATAAATATCTGGCTTGCTAGGCTGAGTTTGAAGACTTTACCGGTCTGAAAAATTCATGCTTGCAAACTGATAGAAACGTTTTGCATAAACACTTGAGAGTCAGTGTTTAGATCTAGTTTCTATACTCTATCCCTCACTGATGAGAACAAACCAGCTTGAAATCAGCTGATCTGGGGGTGAGCAAATGAAAGAGGTAGTTAATTCTGACTCTTTTTTCGTTTATGTAAACAAATTTTACACTTGTTCGGTGGTTTTGGTAAAACGCCATCTGTTGAACATATATATATATATATATATATTACTCTGATTTTAATTATGGTGTAAAGTAACCATTATTAACCATTCAGATTACATTCAAATATAAGCCTTTCAAGTAAAGGCTGATATTTGAATGTAATATAATTGTAAACACGGCGCTAGATCAAATAATTGCTTATTAACCATTCAGATTATAAAGGCAGCTCCTCATTTTTAACAAATTCTAAATAAAACTTGAAATGTCAGTTTTTTAGCAAATGTAAATCTAAATAATCATAGCTTAATATACATGGAATTGAAACAGAATTAGCAGTTGTAACCCTCTGTGATTATTAGTTTATATATAATTCATGTCTGGTATCAGTAACTTCCATTTCAAATTCATATATATTAAGCTATGAATAATTAGATTGAGTGTATTACAAATATTTTATTCAAGTCTATCTTTAAAATGAAAATGATTATTCTAAAATCTTCATATTTCCCTGAATTGTTAAAAAAAATTTAGTGGTTAGTATCCTCATTCATAAACTACTTTACAAACATATATTGCAATTACTGATTCTCCGAAATTCTTTTCTTCCAAAGATTTTATAATTAATCAAGAACTTTACCAGTTCCATGAATCTTTATTTCATCACTGATTTTATAACTTTTTATTTCATTATTGCATGATGTATTTTGAACATTACCTGAGTATCAAGCAATACAGAGCTCAGATTATAGATGTTAATTATATGCTATTTCTATCTTTTCAAAGGATAATTTTTTTACTAAAAACTACTACTTACTTTTTTTTTAATACTAATTTACTTACTAACTTTAATTCTGTTATTCTGATTTTCTCAATGTATTTTATTTTACTAATATATAATATAGATCAAAAGTCATTTAGAAGCTTAAAAATGCAATAATTTTTATTGAATATGTATACAATAAAGTTTAAATAAATGAAAATGTTTCAAATGCTTCAATTTTTATACGAATATTATTCCTAAGCTGTTAATATATTTGAACTTATTGACATGTTTTATTATCTGTAAGGCAGTATAGTCTATTGATTGGTGAAATTAAATTTACTCTTCAAAAATATATTTTGATATTTTATATTGGAGGTGATAAAATTGAAAAAAAAAAATAGTGATGCTCTTATTTAAAAAAAATAAATAGGTACATAATGTGTTACATACATATCATAGGTATAAAAGTTTATTAATTGTTAAGTTGGAAAGCAGATCTAATAAACATGGTGTTTATACAGACATATTTTCCTACTAATCATACTGAAAATAAAGAAATTATAAAAAATTAAAAGATCTATTATTAGTCCTTTTATAATGAGAAAGATAATAGAATTTTTATGTGTTATTTTAATGTATTAATGGATACAGATAAAAATTCAAAGTATGTTGGTACTTTTAGTTCTGAAAATATGAATTCAGTCGGTCAGAGTTTGATTGAATTTGTGAACAGCATGGAATGGAAATAACTAATACATGTCTAAAAAATTGCAATTGATTTTAGAAAATATTTGATTGACTATATTATACTCAAATAGAGATGCAGAAATAAAGTGAAATTTAATCATGTTTATTCTGATATTGAGGTAGATGATGTTCACATATTTGTTTTGACAAAATGTAATAATAATTTTCAAAAAAATACGGCAACTATATAAAATATCTAATACTTAAATAAATTGCAGGATCCAGATATAGTGAAAAAAATATAAGAATGAAACTGCTTTGAAAGATAATGATAATACAAAAAATGCTACAAAAACGATATAATAATAGCACCTATTAAGATGCTACTTTAATATCTAAAAAACACACCATAGATGACTTGAGATATATTGGATTGAAATAAAATATGATATTAAAAATAGACACTTTGATTAGTACAACATAATTAAAAATTTAAAAACAACAAAATATAGAATAAAGAAATAATTAATAAATAAATACTCTCTGAAGAAATTGAAAAAAACTTCTGTAGAGAAAAAATATGTATGAAAGGTTTAAAATATTAATTATAAAAGGAAAACACTTACTAACATTGTTAAGAATAAAAAAAAAAAGGATAGATATTTTATAACAACATTTTTAAAATGTCTGTTACCAATAGAAAGAGTATACCGAAGATTTATTTGAAAGAAAAGACATTTTGAATATGAGATATTGTATAAATGATGAAAATATGATTGAGGATGAGAGAAGATTAACAATAATAAAATAAAAATTCCGTCAAGCTTTAGCTAAGATAAAAAAATAAGGTAATTAGTATAAAAGACATTTTGAAAGAACTATTAAAAAATTTATTACAGTTTATATTATGAATAATAATTAGATATCTCAGCAGAAATTGTTATGAAAAGGAAATAATTCCATTGGGTTTTATAGATTATTTAATTGTTGCATTTTCAAAAAAGAGAAATGTAAATGATTGGTAAACTATACAACAATAGCATTTTTGTTTCATGTCTTCAAAATTTTACCAATAATAATTATAATAGAATACAATAGAAGATAGATAAAAATCTGGTCGATAATCAATATAATGTTAGAGTGGAAAAGAAACCAGAAAAGTAATCCTGGCATTAAGAATAACTTTGCAGAGAAACTTAAAAATGAATAGAAAATCTTGACTTTCAGTGAACAAAAGAGAAGACTTTTGATAGGATGGATTGGAAATTGTTATTCAAATGATAAAGAAGGTACTCTTGACATGAAGAATAGAAATTGATTCTAAAGTATTATAGATGTTAAAACAAAAATAAAAATTTCAAAGACTGTAAAAATAAAGCTAAAGATGTAGCAAGAGACATGAAACTGGGTTGTTGAAAATCATTGTATTTGTTCGATTTATTTTTGAAAATATAAAAATAAATTATGCACAGAGGGGGGGGGAGAAAATTAAAATCA
Source organism: Epiperipatus broadwayi (assembly GCA_028023455.1). Taxonomy (NCBI): domain Eukaryota; kingdom Metazoa; phylum Onychophora; class Udeonychophora; order Euonychophora; family Peripatidae; genus Epiperipatus; species Epiperipatus broadwayi. Next base: position 2,555,921 of record JAQFVV010012421.1, read on the forward strand.
ATAATAATTATATTATTAATGTTCATTATGCAGATGATATAGATTTCATTGGGGATTCAGAAAAAAAAATCCACTTGAAACATTTGGAGACTTTAGAATTGAGAAAATAAGTATTGGTATTGATAAAACTAAGATTATGGTCATGGATAAAAAACAAATAAAGAGATGGTTAGATGTCTGGATTAATAATACAAATCCAAAGCAAGTTGTAAAGTTTTGTTAATTGTATAGTGCCATTAAAAATGATAATAATGTCTAATTAAAATTAAAAAAAGAATAACACTTATAAAGCAAGCTTTTCAAAATAAAAATACCTTATTACTAAAATAAGCATATTTAATATCAATATTAAAAATAGGATGAAATTTATTAGAACCTTTGTTTGGAATATACTGACATATAAAGTTAAAAAAAATAAAAGATCAAAAAAATATGGAAAGTAGGTTTGAAAAAAGTTGACTAAGACAAATTCAATGGAAAAGAAGACAAATATTGAAAAAAAATTAAATATAAAAAAACTTGTTGAACATGATAACATTGAGAAAAATAAAATTCCTGCTACATATTTTCGAGACAGGATGTTTTTCTATAAAATGTTTTAAAAGAAAGTTACGGGATAGGTTAAGAGCATCTTATCTTAAAAATGTGATAAAAAACCTGGATGTAGTTCATATGCAAATAAACAAAAAATGGCTGAAGATGGTATGATTTGGTTGCAGTGATAAGGCAATGATATTTAGGAAGTCATGGTGACTTTAAAAAGCTTAAACCAATTGACAGGAAATCAAAATGTTTTCAAATAATGATTCAATATTTCTCTCTAGTGGTCACCAATGCATTCCCCATCTCCATTAAAAAAAAAGAAGTAAAAATTTGATGATCTCTTGCAATGTTCACCATGATTTTAGAAGATATAATTAAAACTGATGAATAAATTATTAGTTTCTTCAAATCATCTAGTCTTGCTGAATGACAAAGTTATTCAAATCTTATTTAATTAAAGAGAAGCAGAGAATGAATTTGTGGAATTAATAAATTTAGAAAAACTGTAATTTATCTTAATACAGTTTTAAAATTCATTGTAAAATCAAATCAATATAAATATGTTTTTAATAATTTAAATTTTTTATAGAAACATATTTTTTTTAGTGGATCTGAAAAACCTATTTTGGAATTCAAAAAGTCTTGGCAGGTAAAAAGGATTAAAAACTACTGAATTAAATGTAGTAAAAATATTATATTAATCTTTTTTTATTATTAAATTAATTTTCTGTAAGCCACAAATTAACTAACAAAATTAAAGTATCAGTAAATAAGAAAAAATCATTAAGTGGATATAAATTTTACATAATCTATATAGCAATTTTATTTAATATCTTTTATTTAAAATTTCTTGATAGCCAAGACATCCTAAAAAAATATCTATAACATGTAATTTGAATTTTTTTTTTACAAATTTCTTAAGTCATTATGATTTTAATTATCTATGGAAACAGAATAAAAAAAGTTGGTAGGGGTTTTAATATTGTTTTTTATAGGGTGGATTCATTTACATAATAAATTCTAAAAACAAACAATCCAATAATATATTTATCATATATAGTAAAATTGTTTGAATATTTTACTTAAATTAAAAAACAATATTACAAAATCAATTTTTTAATTTATTAGTGTTAAGTTTGACAGAAATATGCATTCTGAACAGTTTTTTTAAAAATAAATAATAAATAAGTATTTAAATTTTTTTTTTACAATTTAATTAAGCCATATAAGAAAAGAGAACAACACATCTAAATTATAAAAAACTTAACGCTTTGATTTTGAAATACTGTTATATCAATAATTAATTAAAAAGAAGAAAATCACTCTCCCCACAGCCTATGAATAAATAGCACTCTGTATGCTGAAAAAATGCCATAATAGAATGAATTCACTTACTCTTGGAACTTTTGATATTTATAATTTTACCTCTACCAATATTGGTATAATTTCAGAGTGAAATTAATATATCAGCCATAGAAATATGGTATTAATTAATAAACTAATATTCAACTATACAAGGATTAAAAATAAAATCTCTCTTTCAATAACCTTGTTATTAATTAATGTATATGTAATTAAGAGGAGAAAAATCACTCTCTCTCACGCTATAAGTAGCACTCTGTATGTTGTTAAAGGGTCAAAAATAAAATAAACCCATCTTTTAAATATATAAATATATTTTTGATATATATAATATAATAGCGGTTAGCGTAGCTGCCTTCCAAGCACCCGGGTCGAATTCGCTTCCCGGTCAACCCTTTGATATATATCAACTATTAAAACACACTTTAAACTAGATTTATAAAAATATCTAGAATCTAAAATAAAATTCCAGTTAAGTAAAAAAAAAAAAATCTAGTTAATATTTTATTCATTTAATATGCAAATTCATAATAAACATTCACAAATCTAATATTTTATATAATAATTATTTTTTTGTATAAATTTAATAAGTTTTGCAATATTAAAAATATTTCTGCAAATAATTCAACATATTATAAAAGTCTTATCTACTTACATTATTAAGTAATGAAACCTGATGTTCCAATTTAACCGTTGTTTGCTTATAATGTATAATCTCGGAATCTTTATCCTGCGCTTGTTCTGTCAATTCATTATTTACATTCTGAAAAAAAAAAAAAAATAAAAAAAATTGTCATAAGCCCACAAATTAAAAACATCACACACAAACTCATCTAAGTGAACCAATTATCAGCCTCTCCAGGCTTAATAACTGGTTCACCATCATATGAACAAATATTATAATTAAAATACTAAATGAAAATACCTTTATCTTTAAAAATAAAATATACAGATCACTTTCTTGCAATAAAATTATTCTAAAAACAAAGAAAGTGTATTTTACCTAATTGACTTTAATAATAAAGCACTATTCCATTGAATCATTTCTCAGTTGAGTAAGATAACTGAGATTTGTTCTGTATTGTTTTATATATATATACACACACACACTATTTTGTTATTGGTTTTAAGTATTACTAAAATCGGTTTTCTCATCTTACTTCTACTTTTTTTCTACAGCACCTTCAACATTTCCATTAAATTAATGTATTACTTTCTAGTAAATAAAACGCATTTGCATTATTTCTTCTTGTGAGACAACTTCTATACCTAACTACCAATCTCTTTGCTTACCAACTATCTGCCAATTGTATTTGTAATTACATCCACTAATGTGTGGATACTTTAAGTTTGAATCTGACCAAATTAGAGAATGTTTTCAAATAGTTATAAATTTACAAATACTTGAAATTTAGTCATCTATTCTTAATTCAAGAGTGAAACTAGTAAAGAAAATAGTCAATTCTCCATCAATTTTTTTCTTTGAAAGATGTTGATGAAACCTTTAAGCTACAGTAACTCTTTACGAATTAGAAGTTCATAAATTTCTCATGAACTTGCCGCTACAGTATAGAAGCAGTCATTTTCTGGTTTCACACATCAAACAACATTGTTGTGAATAGTATCAGCATTTGTACTTATGATGATGTATAGATAGATATCTTGAATTTGAAATTTTAGTTTAAATGGCCTTAAAATATAAACCTAATGAGATAGCAATTCTGCTAAGCCTAAAGAAGCTGAGAAGTACTTCATTTGTGCAATAAAAATTAAAGTAATTAATTTAATTTTATGAAAAAGTTGTACAAAGAATCTAATGGCAGCATGTCAATTTATAAAAAAAATCAAAAAAAAAATCATGATAATTTAATTGAATATTCAATAAGAACCCATCAATTTGCAAAATAAAAAAAAATTATATGATTTGTGCTACTGAGATTGATAAAATTATATATGCATTTAATGAAAACTGAAAAAGCATTAAGTTTGTGACTGAAGGATATAAATCAAAATGTTCTAGTAAATAAGAATGTATTGTATCAAAAAGTGTTGAATCTACATGAAAACTTTAACAAAAGATCAAATGACAACAGTGACATTACGCCAAATTTCTGAGCTCAAGTTTGTTATATAGTTTCAGAAATCAATAAAAAAGTGAAACATTTTCATGGCTTTTAAAAATCTTTCCAGAGTTTTTAACTCCATTAATTTTATGTTTTGATGCTATTTTAAGTGAAATTTTAATTTTCTAATTTTTCAGATCAAATACTGTCATTATAATTTTACATAACAACAAAATGGTTGCTGCTAGATGTTTATGAACTTAACATCACACAAACATTGCATCATTATCAATTTCTATCACAAAAAGAATTAAAAAAATGAGTTTTGATTATTTAGTTAATATATTCATTCACACATAGACACCTAATTTGACTACAGTATATACATATGTAAATATGCTCTCTTTATTAATTTATTGCTCCATTTTCTTTTTAACTAAATTATTTTTGTTGATGTCTTAGTATGTATAATTTTAAAATTAAATTGTGTCACAGGAATATACATATATTAATAATTTTTATTAGTCATTCATTATTGGATAATTTCTAGTCTAATGAATTACTAATAAAAATTATCAATATACTTTCATTAAATGATTTATGTCAAAGTTGTAAGAGTAGCACATTTGATAATTATCAATTGAATAAGAGTAATTGGCTATATTATATATATATATATATATATATATATATATATATATATATATATATATATATATATATATATATATATATATATATATATATATATATACACTGAACAATGATAAAGATATATATAAGAGATTGTGATCTGGCTCAATAGATGAATGCTAATTCAGCATGAATTGTGAATCTTGAGAATCATAGATTTTTTTTATATGGCTTGGGTCATATGTTTATGATCATAATCCTCCACATGGTGTTAAAAATGGATAGAAACCAATCCCTACCTTGCACGAGTGATGTAATGAAAATTATTCTACAAAAATATTATTCATTATTGAATGAATATACATATAATTTGAAAGCAAACAATGGATCAATACAATGATAGCGTTGAATAGTAGACAATATTTTTTCATCAAGCAAAATTAGAAAATATAAATGATAAAGTCTATCATAAGAGTATTTAAAAAAATGCACTCTGTATTTAATTACTTCATTAAAATTGGAATATAATGATTATCCATTGTACATAAAGACATGATTCACTGAAAGTTAAACTTCACAGAAAGCTCATGGAAGTATATGGGAGTGATATGATGCTTGTGCTGATATTCCCAAAAATATTCTGGATATTAAAAAAATATATTTCTGATCAATTTCAACTCATACTTTACATTATTCTGTTGAAGACATACAAAATTAAAAAAATATACACTTTTTCCAATAAAATTATCAGACCTTAAAAAAATATTTATTGAATGAATCTTATTGATAAATTTATTTATTCAATGATCTGTGTGTGTATATATATATATATATATATATATGAATAAATAAATTTATATATTTGGTACTTATATATATATATATATATATATATATATATAAGTACCAAACATCTAAGAGAGATGAATTACAGAGTAAAATTGATAAATTATAAATGTCACTGATCTTTCAATAAAACTTTTATTAAAATTTTAATAAAAAAAATCTAAATGCAAAATTAAGAATCTTCTTTTATATTAACAATTTCTTTTTATGTAATTGCTTCCACATTTTTCATAGTTAAAATTGATATTTAAAATCAATTTGAAAATGCACAATGCCAAAATAAGTTATAATTATTTTTAATACTAAAATTTTGAAATGCATATCAAATGTAGTCATTATGTTATTATTATATTACAATCACATGTATGATTGTGTGTGAGTATATATACCATTGAATCAAGCAATATATATATAAAATAAAATTGTTAAAGGCATCTTTAACAGTTCACCCCAACTTTTGAATATTAAGTGTTTGAGCAATTTTCTATTCTTGTTAATAGCTAGATATTAATTCTATAGCTTTAATTAATGAATCTGGAAATTTTTTTCGAATATTTTTTCTATGTATTGAAGAAATCAGTTTAATAAGATGTAAAAATTGTAATTCTCTCATAATTTGTAATATATAATGATGAGATGTTTTAAACACCCACTCAATGGTCAATAAAATTCAGTGTAACACAGACTGTCCAGGAGACTACTTCATTTTAAACGCTATAGATTACCTAAATCCTAATAGCTATCTAAATATAGTTTATTTAAACTTTAGAGATTAATAAATATAAATGCGTGAGTGGATGGATAAGATAGCTGAGATAGAAACATACACCCTTAAGATGATGGCAAAATTTTCCATCCATCACCAGTACCCTGAAATTGCAAATAAGCACATTACAATAATTCAAAAGCACCATCCAATCTCGAAAATTCTTACTTCTTTTCTTCTATCTTATCTTAAATATGAACTCTGTGCCAATGTACATCAATTATCACTGATATTAGTATCTATCAATCAATTATCTATGATTTAGTAATCACATCTCTATGTATTTCTGTTGCAAATTTGTCTGTAATATCACATTTTCATATTATGTGGGATTGTGAATTCTCAGTATAATCATATTTGAGCATCAAATTGTGAAACTATTTTCTAATACTGTGGACAATAACTCAATCATTATCAGGCTAACAGTTAGGTTGCTATTTGAAATAGAAGGGAGAATATTTTTATAATAAGGCAAAAAAGTAAATACATCACTATTTGTTCAGGTTAATCATAAACAATAGTCTATAATTATTAGTTATAAATTTAATGATAATCACCATTGCCAAACATATGAGAATAGTCTTTATTGCATATACATAAATAAAATGTGCATCAGCTCATGCCACATAATAGTGTATGTACTGAACATAAAATAATAAAATATGTACAATTAATAAAAAGAATTATATAGAATCCAAACATACAACAATAAATTCCTTTTCTGGTAGATAATAGTTATGACAGAAATAACTAATCTAGTACTAAATAATTGCACTATAATAACAAAATAATGATAAACAATTTTATTAATTAATTAGTACCTAATAATAACAAAAATTAAAGCTCTATCATAAATATTTTCTCATAATAGATATAGATAATAATTATTTCAATACAGAACAAAATACCAAAGGTAATAAATATTGCTCATATTGTGTTTTATAGATATGATACATAGCTATAAATAGATCACACATGTGCATTTAGTAACACAAAAATTCAAATTTATATATTACTTGTTTTAAATCTATAGATAAATTATTCCATTTTAACAATACATAAATAATAAATGATCTAGATGTGATACATATATACTCATGCATTTTATAAAATAGGTAAATACTCCAACTATTACTTTAATCTATAGCTAAATTATTTTCATAACATGTAAATAATACTATAATTAAAACACTACAAACAATTAAAAATCTCATTTTCCTCTTTTCTTTACAAAGACTTTATTTCTTTTATATATATATATATATATATATATATATATATATATATATATATATATATATATATATATATATATATATATATATATATATATATATATTTATTCACTTGTTCCAACGTTTCAACTATTTTAAATTTATAGTCATTTTCAAGTAACTTCTCAAAAAACTATAAATTAAAAATAGTTGAAACAAGTGGATATATATATACAAGAAATAAAGTTTTTGTAAAGAAAAGAGGAAAATGAGATTTTTAATTGCTTGAAGTGTTTTAATTATAGAATTATATGTAATGTATATTTTGAAAACGAAAAAAGGGATGTAAATAATACTTTGTACGTTTGCTTATATAAAAACATGCTTAAATATTTGGATTTTCGTTTGTCATTATGAAGCAGTAAAAATGTTTGACAATTCTATTACATTTTCTAAATTCAAAACCAAGCAAGAGACTTTTATGAAAATTTGCACAAAAATATAAAAGTCTTTACCCTAGTATATATATTTTTTGTGACTTTAAATTGTTCATTGTTTTTGTTATCTGTCTGAATTTTTTTTTCATTAATTATCTGGTATTGATTAACTCAAAATTCTTTAAAAAAAATATTAGTATAGTACAAGCGAAATGCCCCCTTTTTTGGGTAAAAAAAAAAACAGATTTAGAATTGGACTTAATTTTTAAAATAATATGCACAATATAATCAAATATTTTATTGGTATTTTTCTCAACAACAGTATATTTCAGATATTCATGCTTTTATACATAGGTATAAGAGAATTTATATATAGATAGCATATATTATAATAGATTAAAAATATATATATATAAATTAGTAGAGGTGAATATAAATTCAGATAAGAAATAATTAACAAAATCCAAAAGTCACATATATTTACATTTCACCACAATCACTATTCTGATGATGATATATAACCTTATTCCAAAATTAATTTGTTTTTCTAGGTTCAAATTAAAATTAAATATTAAAATGTCAAAATTCCTAAGTAAAAAGTTTACTTCTGGATAACTTATTAATGCATGATCATAATTATTTATAAATTATTATCATTATCCTCGCATGTCATCCAGCAGTTTGCATGATTTCTCAGGATTTTTGGATATTAATGGGATATGTTTAAAATGAGTTCAAAGATAATAAATATAATATACAAATTTAAAAAAATATATATAAATATTAAATCATGAACTTATGATAAATATAATGAAGATCTTACCCTTTGTCTTAAACCTATGAAGTTTTGACTCATGGTTTTCTTTAGATATCATCCTACTGCTATACATATGAAATCTTTAGTAATCTGTCCAAGATAGTGGTGCTTTCTTCACATATTATTGAGGATAGATAGGGTATACATTATGCCTTATGATAGTCTACTTCTTTCCTTACAGCACGGGTTTCTTCATTAAAACAGGCAACATTGTGTTCTATGCAACTTCAATATTTGCCTCTGGATTCCATTATAATTCCAAGTATTTTGATTAGAGTGGTTGTTGGTTTTCTAGTCATCATAGTAAAAAGTCTTCCACTAGCTAACTTCATGATACTTGCTGTGGTGGATCTTAGCATTAAAAAATACTTTAGAACACTTAGCAAAGTATAACATATCCACCCTATTTGGTGGAAAACTAACTACACTTCGTATTGTTTCATGCATTTAAGACAGTTCTTTTTTCTTCTTTTCTACCAATGGTAAATCAATAACTTTCATTTTATTGCTTAAAGTAAGCACTTGAATTCTCTTTAACTTCATAAAGCTTCTAGACTTATGTTTAGAAAACATTTTACTATATTAAATACTGTACCATTTCAAATATTTGGAAAATTAAAAAATGGATGTAAATTCAACCTAATTTGAAGAAACTTTATTAATAAAAGAGATCAAGTATACCTAAATGGTAACATTTGAAAAAAATAATTAAGAAAAGACTGCTGCCATATCATAAAATTGATTAAATTTATACATTTTAGTACTTTTTGTTTATATACATTTTTTTTTTTTTTTGGGATCACATACAACTGAAATAATGTATATTGATATAGCACATATTGTGGCTTTACTAGACAAAAATTCATTTAAGAATTTCAGATAAAGCTTCTACAAAACAATTGTTATGCAAGTGCATATTTTGTTCCAATTATCGTAATTACAAGTTAAGCAACAACAAATTCTGAAAGTAATTTAAAGAATGTATTTTTTAAAACAAAATATTACTAGTTTTGTTTTTTGAAATAGTTCTTAAGTAATTAAAAACTTATTAATAAAAAAAATAGCAATGATTTTCATTTGTTTTCTAATTATTATTACATCCATATTTGTAAATTTTCAAACTAATTTTCTTTAATGAATTCACTCAATTTTAGTGTATCTTTGACAAAGGTGTTCTGTATCAAATATATCGCTGTAATAATCACTATGGATCACACATTTTATTTCAATAATCGTTAAAGCAACATTACAAAAAGATAGAGAAAATAGAATCCTCACTTCCCACTCTTGTTAAAAATATTAGATAGATATAAAATGTAGTCAATAGCAAAAGGCTGCACGAAATTAAAAAACTCTATGCACAGCTGGCTAAGAATAAATGTTTATCGGTAGATAAACAGAAACATCACTTTTACAACTTATATATATATATTTCTCACAAAGGCTTTATGTTAATAGAAAAATATTTCAATGACTTGTCTAGCAACATTACAAATAAATAGAAAATAATTTTGCCTTGCTAATGATTGCTGAAATATTTTTTGCTGATATTATAAGCACGAAGCTGTATGTGAAGTAATTATATACTTACATATAAATATATATTATGAGGGACTTAACGCAAACTTTCTAGCTCCCTACAGCTATGCACTTAATAACACACAACATACATGTGAAAAAGAGAAATGATCTACAATATATATATATATTTCATGCTGAACCATCATTCATCAGTTGATTCAGACACCATCTCCCACACATATACAATCAGTTCTCAGTTTATATTAAAATAGAAAATCTTCAAACTTTAATGGACAAGCTTCAATCTTCTCTACCCTCCATATTATTTAAAATCTGATGATGGTATACTCAAAGCCCTTCTTGATGCCAATATTATTGTCATACCCATGTTATAAGTAATTCTCACCTACCATATATAAGACTTAAATATGTCCATTTAATTACACAGGAAAGGGATGAGCAGAGTACAGGCTGAATATGTAATATTCAAAACTAAGTTAATATAATTAAAGTTTGAAGATTCTCTATGATTGTATATATGTGTGGGAAATGATAATCTGGACCAACTGATGAGTGCTGGTTCAACATGAAAAACATATATTGGAGATCATTTATCTTTTTCACATGTATGTGGTGTATGAGAGATGGAGTGCATAGCTGTAGGAAGTTTGAAAATCTAAAATATATTATAGACTAATGTACTTAAATTTGAATATTACTTATTAAGCATGTATTCTGCCCATTCCTCTCCTGGGTAAATAAATAGACTTATTAAGGTCCTATATGTGAAAGGTCAGAGTGACATAAAGTCAACATGGGTATGACATTTGTATCAACAAGGACTTTAAATGTTCCATCATTGAATTTTCAATGATATGAATGGCTGAAGAGTTCGAGAAGATTGAAGTTTGTCCATTAAAATTTAGATGTTTGCTACCTTAATATAAACTGAGCATTGACTGTATATATGAGTGGGAAATGGTGATCTGGATTAGCTGATGAGTACTGGGTCAGCATGAAATACATATATTGGAGATCATTTATCTTTTTCACATGTATGTGGTCATGTGTATTAGCTTGAATTGCATAGCTATAAGGAGTTTGATAGTCTGAGTTCAAGTCGCTTATAATTACATCAAATTTAGTACAGACAATATATTTGAATATTATATATATTGGAAATTTGAACTCAGACTTTCAACCTCCATACAGCTATCCACTCCATCTTATACTACTGATACACATAACCACATGCATGTGAAAAAAATAACTGATCACTAATGTATGTACAGTATAGATAAAAGAAATGTGTTTAAATATTACATATTCAGCCTATATTCTGCCCATCCCACTTCTGTGTAATTAAATGGACATATTGAGGTCCTATACATAAGGGGTCAGAGTGACTTAAAATCAACATGGGGTATGACAATAATATTGATACTAACAAGAGCTTTGAGTGTTTCATCTTCAGATTTTCAATGATATAGATGACCGAAGAGCTGAAAAATAAAGAAGATTGATGCTTGTCAATTAAAATTTTAAGATTTTTTATTCTAATATAAAATGAGCACTTTGGATATATGTGTGGGAGATGATAATCTGGATCAACTGATGAGTGCTGGTTCAGTATGAAACATATAGGCGATCATTTAACTTTTTCACATGCATGTGTATCGGTTGAATAAGATGGAGTGGATAGTAGGGATCTTGAAAGTCTGAGTTCAAGTCCTTCTAATTACATTAAGTTTAGTATAGATAATATAAATGTATTTAAATATTATAGATATACACTTTAAATTAAACATAGTTCAATGTATAAGTAAATAAAGAGAGTAATTTCTCCCCAGGCTATGACTTAAAAGCACTGTAAATGTTGAACAAACTGTGTATGTATATATATATATATATATATATATATATATATATATAATATATATATATATATATATATATATATATATATATAATTTAAATACATGTTATAAGGGAACTTGAACTCAGACTTTCTAACTTCTCACAGCTATCCGATCCATCTTATACAACTCATACACATAAACACATACTTGGGAAAAAGATAAATGATCTCCAAGATGTATATTTCATGCTGAACCATCACTCATCAGTTGGTCCATATTATCATCTCCCACATACATATTTAATCACTGCTCAGTTTGTTTTAAGATAGCAAATCTTTAAATTTTAATGGACAAGCTTTATTTTTTTCCATATCATTGAAAATCCAAGGATGAAATGCTCAAAGCCCTTGCTGATGCCAACATTATTGTCATATCCATGTTGACCTTAATAAGTTCATTTAATTATACAGAAGAGGGATGGGCAGAATACAGACTGATTTAAATACATATATATTATCTATTCTAAACTTAATTTAATTATAAGGGACTTTCAAACTCCACACAGCTATTCAATCCATTTTATACAACTGATATACATGACCACATACATGTGAAAAAGATAAATGATCAACAATATACATGTTTTGTGCTGAACCAGCACTTATCAGTTCATCAAAATCATCATCTCCCCTCCCCCCCATATATATATATATATATATATATATATAAATAAAAAATCAGTGCTTGGTTTATATTAAGATAGCTGATCATCAAACTTCAATCGACAAGCTTCAATCTTCTCCACCCTTTAACTCTTCCCAATCCATATTATTGAAAATCAAAGGATGAAATGCTCAAAGCCCTTTCTCATCCCTCTTCTGTATAAATTAAATGGACATATTAAAGTCCTATGTGAGAGGGGCCAGATTGACTTAGGATCAACATAGGTATGGCAATAATATTGGCATCAGCAAAGACTTTGAGCATTTCATCCTTGGAATTTTCACTAATATGAAAGACTGAAGAGTTGGAGAGTGGAAAAGATTGAAACTTGTCCATTAATATAAACCGAGCAGTGATGGTATATATGTGTGAGCAATGGTAATCTGGAAGAACTGATGAGTCCTGGTTCAGCACGAAATATGTATACTGGAGATTGTGTATCACTCATATAAGATGGATTGGATCGCTGTGGGAAGTTTGAAAGTCTGAGTTCAAGTCCCTTATAATATATGACCAGTTAGTTATTTGTACTTTTTTAGATTTATTATCTATATGTATATACAGTAGAAGATATTTCATTCAAACAGATTATTTAAAATGCTATTTAATTCAAATTTTTCAATGTTGGCAATACTATTGTTAATTTTGATTAATTTAATTAGCATGATGTAGATTCATAAGCATATCAGTTTTTATTTTCATGAGAAGAACTTTTCAGGATATTAAAATATTTTTTTGACTATCTGGCTTTTTATATTTTATTCAGATTAATCCAAAATTTTCAGCCTTATGAAGACCCATTATTTTATTTTTCTCCAAAAAATTAGTAATATTTTTAAAAGGCCAGATAACCATAAAACAAACAAATAGTAAAACTTCAAAAATTTTTATTACTCATTCTCTAACTTTGATAGGGCAACTTTCTGATAAAATAACTAATGAAAATGCTTTAATTCACATTTAACCTTCATATTCCTCGAGATCCAACAGTCATTCAAAATATTAGTAGCCTATTCCTGAGAAAGAATTCTTTGGTTAAAAACTCTTGTAAAGATTTTAAATATGCTTATTTGTCTGTTGATTATAGGAATGGTATTTTCCAAAAATTTCTTTAATTTCATCTTTTAGACTAGAAAATCTTGCTATAGTATGCAGGTTACTTTTAAAAATATTGCATATAGCTAAATGATTTATTTTGTTACTAAGCCATTTTTGGATCAAAATTTTCATTTGATTATAATATATATATACACACCTGGATCTCATTTTATGTAGTAGATAAGTTCCACAGAAAACCTGCATTAAAAAAAAATGCACAAAAATAGACTTAACTTACCTTGAAAAATGAGGGACAGGTTTTGTAATTTTCAGAAATTGTATAAAAGCAAAGCTACAAGGAAAAATTATTTAAAATTCGCATTAAAAAAATAAGGAAATAAAGTATGACTAATAAAAAATATCAAATACTTAAAAAAAAATTGATACAAGATAAACTTTTTTTACTTTTTTTTTTTATTAACTACAGTATTTAATTTTACATTTTTTCATACATATTTTAATCATTATCGCTATTTGACAATATGGGGTTCATTTGCAAACTGATAAGAAATCAGATTCGTCACAAGAGGAAGTACAACTAGCATCACCTTTCAGTCTTGTGCTATGTTAATGGTTTTCTGTTGACAATGTAATCGGTGATTAAACTTTGAGACAATGATTTTACTAATTGTTTATAAAGCTAGTGATATCCAGATATATAACTAACTTAGTTCTCCTTGGAATTTAAGAGGTTTTTCATTGCAGCAAACTCTCTCAGATTTCAGCATTTTCTGATGTTTTTCTTTGTCTCACCCATCAAAGTAAAATCTATGATTAAATGATTAATATTTATCAGAAAATAATAAATTTGTCTTCATTTGATAAGATATTTGTATTTACTACTGAAATAAAATTTAAATGTTCACATTTTGTTTCTTTATTAAAAAAATGAGATCGCAATCAAAACAGAAAGATTATACATTTTCAGTAGAAAGATTATTTTCAGTTTATACAAAACTTCATTATTTATTTTAAAAATCTAAAAGAATATTTATTTCTGTTATATCTAACAAAATATGTTTTAAAAGTTTAAAATTTTTGTATATTTATTGCAATATTTTTATACTCGTAAGTATAAATCTATTATTATTATTTACTCATAAGTATTAGTAGGTTATTTACATAGAAGCTTAGATTTGTAAATACAGCTTCAGGTGATATATTCACATTAGCTGCTAATATAACGTTATACTTTTGAAAAAAAAAAGTATTTCAAGTCAAAATGAGTTATTAATAATTTAAATTTCTTGATATCTAATAAATATAATGAAATATGAACTTCTTTATCACATAAAAGAAAACCTACATAAAAAGATATTAAGAAGAAACATGAATCGTATAACTTCAAAAATGCATTAAAAAAATCTGCATAAACGAGACCCAGGTGTATATGATTACTTAACAGAAAAAACTCTGAAGAAAGTGTACTGAAGTGATAAAGAAATGTTAACTGTATTTCAATTTTTTCCTGTAAAACTATTTTCTTTGATTATTATCGTGTATTTGATAACTTTTTTTTTTTGTCAAACTTAAACAAAACAACAAAGATATAAAGCAAACTGATGTTTATTCAAGCATTTGTTAAGTCTAATCAAATAGTTTTAATCTATGAATATTGTGTCTATCATTAAACAATTGTAAAACCATCTTTTATATACAAATAATATTATACTACAAGTTGAAGCCATTAAATTCATATTCCAATCATCTACTGCAAATTAAATAAAAATATACAAAAAATTATAGCTTCAGATGCTTCTCCTCATCAGTTCTACTAAAAATTAAACTTCCTTCACAGTCCAATAATAAAGAGATTGTAATTTAGAAATGAAAGTGATGTTTGTTTTAAGATATGGCTTTTTTTTAAAAAAAAACAAACAACAACATATATTTAAGGTGCTATTTATCAGACATTATTATATATGGATTATTATCAGAGTATTAAGTAGTAATTGCTTGATCAGAAATAGAATTTCTGTAGACTTATTGTATCTAATAAATAAATATTTAAATGTGTAATTAAAAATTCTAGTATTCTTTAAAATAAATAGTGAATGATAGAGTTTAAGAATTAGTTTAACGAATGGGATGAATCCTTCAAAACAATGGGCATATATATACAGATCATGTTTTAATTTTTCAAAAGATGACTAAAAAAACAGCTTACTGATGTTCATTTGACACATACCATATAGTTTAATGCAATGATAAAGTAACCGATTTTGGAGTTTAAGATTTGTGGACTGCCAATCCAGCTCTGTCCTTTCTGGTGCTCAAACTCCTTGTGAATTACTGAGCAATAAACCATTTGATTATTTATTTATTTGACATTAATCCAAATGTTATTTCCATATAGATGGAACTTGTTATCTCTTATCAATTTATATTACATATATTATAATCATAATACAAAATATATGCATATATATATATGCAAACATGCAATACAAATAAAATTTCCGTTAATTAAAAAAAAAACTATTGTACTAACAATATGTGAACACGTATATAAAAATCGTTATATAATTATCCTATGAAGTAAGTCATGTAATAATTTATACATACAAATAAAATATTCCTCTTTCCCCATTCATATAATATTCTCGAGCTAAAAACTGAAATTTATATTCTGAATAATTTTAATAAGACGTATAAAATGTAAGCTCAGTATCTATCACTTATGAACTACCACGAGATCTTCAATCTGTTTTTCCTATTAAAAAAATTGATTGGAAAATGTAGGAACAATTAATCAATAATATTTTACTCTTGCTTTCACATCAAAATTTGTTTAAAAAATAATTTTCTCTATTTCTTTCAAAATATATAGTAGCAATTTCATCAATCCATAACTGGAACAACGGGAAATCCCATAATGCCCTCCATTTAAAAAAAATAAAATAAAATCTCAGTAAAAAGTACGAATTAAATAAAATTTATTGAGTAATTGGTAAATTATATATTGAAACTGTTAAGTTATTAAAAATAATCGCGATTTATTTGCTTTTAAAAACTACTCTCATTCCCCTAAAAAAATAGTACAGTATAGAAGATTTTTCAGGGAATTTACTAGTGATATATATATAATTTCTTAAAGTAAAGTGAAAAAGAAACCATTCAATGCGATTATTAATCGTCCAAGGTTTCATTTGTTTATAACAAATGGTCAAATCACTCAGCATGAGAAAACGTCTGCGATTTAATTTAGCAATTGCTCATTCAATCATACTAATTTTCTTACAATTTTATTTTAAAGAAAGTTAATTAAAAAATGTATCAAATCAATTCTCAGAATAGTAAAAATAAAATGTTTCAAATTCTATCTCCCTCTGTATATACATAATTGATCATGTATTTGAACGTGTAAGTTATATATGTAGTAAAATAAAACCTATAACTGTTTAATATTTCAAGAGATACTCTACTTATCAAGAGGCATACCAATTCAAAAATTTTATCATCATAAAAAAATAGACTATACCTGGAGCTAAGGGTTTTATATTATATTTCTTTTACTTTGATTTCACTATTATCATCTGTATTAGCTAAAATTTTTATTTATAAAGAAATACATATGCAAATATATTAATGACAAAATCCACATATTATTTAAAATAAAGCACATGTAAATGTTAAATTTCACACTAAAGCTGCATCATTTTTCATCATGTAACAATAAATCATTAAAAAATATATCATAAACTGAAAAAAAAAATCTTACATTTTTGTTGGACATGCCTGATCTAGGCAGTCGTAATATTATATGAAGCTAAAGAGAGAACATTTTTTTCCAAAAGCTGTATGTAATATTTGTCTTTTTTTGATATAAATAATTTATAATGCTGTAAAATAAACTAATTTTGTGTCGTAGAAGCAGTCTGTTTTGCGCTCCATGCATATATATATTGTAACAGTCAGATTTGCACACTTATGCAACAAAATTCAGAGCCCAAGCAAAATATACCAAAGCTGACCGGAGTGAGGTGGTTGAGACCTCTAATCCGACCAAACTCCAACTCATCTGCCACTACTCCAAATTTAACACCTTATAAGTGACATCCATGAGGCTACACTCAGTCCTCATTTAACCGTGAGCCGACATAGAACAGCTAGAAACATGAGACTTAAAGTAACTACTAACCTAACTAAATGGGTGATATATATAGCACTTAACATTCTATTAATCTTAACTACAGGGTCATACACATATAGCATTTAAAATCATTAAGAGATTAGAGTAATGGACTGAAAACTAATAATATACTGTAGATTGGATAAAATACTATGGATTGGATAAGATACTGTGGATTGGATAAGATACTGTGGATTGGTTAGAACTAGAATCTGAGCAAGAAAGAGATACACCAGTTTATATTTAAAAAGATTTATTAAAACAAAAATAAATGATCTAACATAAAATATTATAATGGCAAGGATTGTGCAATATTCACAAGGTATTCAATACAGGCAAGCATTTTACAATGGATGGGACTGTTATCAAGTACATCTGTTCCCTTTTAAACATATTACAATACGTATGTGTGAGAGTTGTAGAAGTCATGCCTAATCATTTAATATGCTCATCTTATGATTTTGATTTGTTTAAGTTATAAGTTGATACTTTACTAGAGATTATGATGAGTACAGCCAGTTTTAATGGCTGTTATATATACTAATTAAATGAGCAACTAAATAAGCTCAGTATCATGCAGATTCATCCTGATAATCCAGATTCAAACTCCAGTCTAAAGCTGAATGATTAATTAATATGGGAAAAAGAACTGGTTACTCTTAGATCACATATATGTGCTATGGCGCTATATAAAATAATAAAGAATAAGCTTGCAGTGCGAGTAAGTGATTAATCAAAAGCTTCAGAATCAAATGCTCGGTTTGCTCTGAGACCGACAGTTTGCTGCTATTGATATATGAACATATAAGTTCAAAAACTCGGATTGGCTTTAGGAAAAATCTGGGTCCGCGTGCTCCAGTTCTAATAAAGATAGCCATAACCCGAACTAAATAATGGGGCGGTTTGCTATCGTGAACCCATGTAAGATGCAGCAAAACGTAACCCATATAAGTGTATTATATAAAGACACACCTGCAATGCACACAATATATATATATATATATCGAGCAATAAGTATGCATATAATTAATTGTGCCTAAAACAGATAGCTTTTATCTGTCAAGCTAATTCAACATGGTTTTTAAAATTAGCATTATAAGTATAAGTAAATAAGCAAATATTTTATCTAGCGCCATGCTTGCAATTATTCCTGCATAAATACTATATCTTGGATTGAAGAGGAGAGTATTCATTTATTTAACACTCTCAAAAGGCGCATGCTCAATTAGCTTGAAAGGCTGATATTGGAATGAACATTATAAGTATGCTTATAAAATGGGCTTAAACTATATAATAAATAATCTAGTTAAGATCCTGAATCTGCATATAAATATTCATAATTAAGGAGGGAAAGTATATTTGATTGGACTTAATACAAACAGTAGCAAATATACTTTATCATCTCTAGACAATATATCCCTTTCTAACTAATAGATATTAAAAGTTATAATATAAAATCGGTTAAGCAAACCTTGAAAAATACGATTTTACAATATATATAACCATGATAATAACGAGTGGTTAGCGCATTCGTTTATTACCAATATTATAATTTTGAAACAATGATTCAATAAAATAAATAATGCTGTTAAAATGTTTAAGTGAAGATTATAATTATCTCCTTTACAAATTACTTAACTAGTTTAATTGTTTCGAAATATGAGCATATTATCACATATTAAACATAAAACAACATGCATTTAAACAAAATATTAAAACATTAAAGTTAGGCAAGATCGTTAGTTTGTAAGAATTGAAGAGAATAAATTTTGGACATTTAATGAGTATAAAAAATATGAAATCTTTTAATTTATAAAAGATTTCAGCAGTTTATAAAATTAAAGTGATTTTTTTTCTTTTACAATATATATATAAAGTTACACAGATCTACAGTTTCTTTTTATAATAGGGTAAAATTAAAAAGTTTGATAATTTAGATAGAACATTCTTTTTAAAGTGTTGAAGCTAGCTTAGATTTTATAGATTAAAGTTCACAGACTGCAGTTTTTAAAATTTTTACCATCACTACCTCCTTGGTTGGACTTGAAGTGTATATCAATGATAGTGGCTGGAACAGGGCATCAAACAGTAGCATAGTTTTCAGTGGCATTTCTTTTCAGATAGGTTTTAAGTTTCTTCAGATTCCCCCTTCATGCAGGTTGCTGGAAAGTTTATTCATAGGTATGTTTGGAGGAACTGAGAGCACCATCCTGGCCCAGAAGCCAGTGAATATTTTATTTTACTTGATCATCTTGGGATCTGGTCTTCACAATAATTTATAGGAAAGCAAGCTAAAGAACAAGAACCTTTAACTTAAAAAATCTGCAATATTTATATTTCCCAGATCAAAAACCAGCGACTATCTATTTTAAACCAGAATTCAAACTTCCTCTAAGTTTTACAGCAGTCGGTTTCTTTCGACTCTGATCTTTTTTTATTTTATTGCCAAAACCTTTACTGGCTTGATCTGAAAAAAGAATTCATTACAATCGTAATGACCTTTAGAACAATGTTAATAACTCAGGAACCATTTGACCTTACTTGAGAATTATTCTAAATTGTTTTATTACCAATCTGTGAATTTCACATGTAATTTATAATTCATTTAAATCAAACTTGCTCAAGATTATTTAGCAACATTTTCTAAATAAAATAACTTTTATACAATATATTATTTATTAAACAAAATATAAATGCTGAAATATATCTATACAAAAATTAATATTACAGTCATTTATAGGTGCTTGTATGTGTGACAATAGCTATACAACTGTTTGAATGCATACAAAACTGCGATTACATATATAACTGTGTAAATGAATATATCACTGTGTGGATATATATACAGGCTGCCATTTGATGACAACTTTTTATTTAGGTACTTACAACTGCAAATCACTTTCAAGTGAAGGAAGATTGCAAAAATTAGAAGAACTCTCTTATATTAAATGGGATATTATTGGACTTTGTGAAGTTAGAAGAAAAGGTGAAGAGACAATTGATTTAAAAAGTGGACATATATTATAAAGGCACAAATATTGGAAATACAAGTGAAGTAGGATTCATTATAAATAAAAAGTGGAAGAACAATATTGTGGAGATTGATGGTGTATCAGACAGAATGGCAAGATTAGTTATACAACTTAATAGCAGATACCAAATGCAGATAATTCAGGTTTATGCCCCAACAAGTTCTCATAATGATGAAGTAGTAGAAGATTTTTACATGGATGTACAAAAGGCTTTTCATCAGAGTAAACAACATTTTAAAATTGTTATGGGAGACTTTAATGCTAGAATTGGTAAACAAATGAAAGATGAAAGTGCTGTAGGTAATTTTGGTTATGGTAATAGAAATGAGAGAGGACATAGACTTGTGGAGTTTGCAGAAAAAGAAAGACTTTATATTATGAATTCTTTTTTTGAGAAAAATGTTAAAAGAAAATGGACATGGAAGCATCCAAATGAAGGTACAGCAGAATTGGATTATATTTTGACTAACAGGAAATACATATTTCAAGATTGTAATGTTCTTAATAGATTTAACACAGGAAGTGATCATCGATTAGTAAGGTGCAAGATATGTGTTAATGTAAAACTAGAAAGACAAAAATTGTTAAAAAAAACAATATTTACAGTTGATATTCCTAATCTTCAGAAACATTCTAATGAATTTAAATTAGAACTTACAAATCGGTTTCAAGTATTAGTAGATTTTGAACATGATTCAGATTTGAATAAAATTAATATGAAAATAACTGATACACTTTTAAAAACTGCAACAAAGATAGATGGTAGAAAGAAGCAGCAATTGACCAATAAAATTTCTACTGAGCCTAGACAATTTATGAAGAAAAGAAAAAATATGAAGATATACAAAAATGATGCATTGAAAAGAATTGAATATCTCGAATTTTGTAAAATGGTGCGGAAAAGAGTTGAAAATGATATAAGAAAGTATAACTGTGAACTAGCAAGAAAAGCTGTAGAAGAAAATAAAAGTCTTAAGAATGTAAAACAACATTTTGGTATTAGTAGGAAATTTATATCTGCAATAAGAAAAAAAGATGGAATGATTACTAAAAAGAGAGATGATATCATGAAATTGATAGAAAATTTTTATCAAGAATTATATAGTAATAAAGAACAAGTACCTCCTATATCTATTACATCTTCCGAATTGCCCAGAATTTTAAATGAAGAAGTGAGAAATGCAATTAAATGTATGAAGAAAGGAAAGGCTCCAGGTAATGATGGAATTATAATTGATATATTAAAAAAGCAGGTGAAGAAACAGAAAACATTTTAGCAAAGTTATATACTAAATGTCTAAATGATAAAGATGTACCGGATGATTGGAAGAATGCAGTAATAATATTAATATTTAAAAAAGGTGATAAAGACGATATTAGAAATTACAGACCTATCAGCCTTTTATCAGTTTTATATAAAATTTTTAACAAGATAATTACAACTCGTCTACAGAGAACATTGGATTTCCACCAACCAAGAGAACAAGCTGGATTTAAAAGTGGTTTTAGTACAGTAGATCATATTCAGGTACTGAGAGAAGTTATAGAAAGGACAAATGAATACGAGTTGTCATTATGTTTTGGATTTGTAGATTATAAAAAGGCATTTGATTCTATAAACATTTCTTCAGTGATTAAAGCATTGGATCATCAAGGTATAGATCCAGGATATTGTCATATTTTAAAGAATATTTATAAAAATGCAACAGCAACAATTAGATTATGTAATGATACTGGGAAAGTCAACATTGAGAAAGGTGTAAGACAAGGTGACTCCATATCTCCAAAACTTTTTACAGCAGTGCTGCAAGAAGTATTTTGTGGATTAAAATGGGAAACTAAAGGAGTGAAAGTAAATGGAGATTATTTAAATCATTTAGATTTTGCAGATGACGTAGTTGTTTTTGCAAATAATGCTTCAGAGCTGCAGGAAATGTTGCAGGAGTTATCAGATGAAAGTAGGACTAAAGATAAATGTTAAAAAGACTAAAGTAATGTTTAATCAATTTGCTCAAAATATGAAAATAAAGATTGATTATGATGAATTAGAAGAAGTTAACAGTTACAAATACCTTGGTCAGATTATTAATACAGAAGGAAACATAATGGAGGAAATTAATCATAGAATTAAACTTGGTTGGAGTGCTTTTGGTAGAAATAACTTGATACTAAAAGGAAATATGCCTATGTGTTTGAAAAGGAAGGTTTTTAACAAATGTGTTTTACCAGAGTTCTTACTTATGGATCTGAGACTTGGACAGTCAATAGAAGAGCAATACAGAGATTTCAGACTACTCAAAAAAGTATGGAGAGATGCATGTTGGGAATAACAAGAAGAGATCGAAAATGCAATGTATGGGTAAGAGAACAAACAGGTGTTACTGACCTCATTAAAAAAAATTAAAAGATTGAAGTGGAGTTGGGCTGGACATATTGCTAGAAGAGATGATAATAGATGGACAATTGAAATTTTAAACTGGATTCCAAGAGATTATAAAAGACCCAGAAAGAGACCACATGTGAGATGGATGGATGAAATAAGGAAGTGTGCAGGGGTGATGTGGAGAAGAGAAGCTGAAGATCGGAGAAGATGGATTAAACTTGGAGAGACCTTCATCCTGCAGTGGATTGATAATGGTTGATAATGATGATGAACCACATATACACCTGTGCAAAGGCATATACCACTGTGTGGATACATATACACCTGTACTAAAGAGTGTTTAAAACTGGCATAGATTTGTCTGTGGAGACATAAAGATGAAACAGATAGGAGGACAGAAATATCTGTTTCAATATATATATATTGTATCCGTATAAAATGGGAGCAATGGGAAGAATACCATTATGTACTCAGAGTGAGGTACCAATCTCTCATGGGATGAAAATTGAATAAAACACAAGAGAAAACTCTTTGTTATGCCTTACAAATTGAGATAATTAAAATTATAACAGTGTGGGATGCTTGAGAGATAGACTCTCCAAAATCAAATCAAATATTCAAAGTTTATAATGATATTAAAATAAATAATAAAAAATACTAGTTCTTATTGACGTCCCATGAATTACAAAATTGGACTCAAAATAATGTTAACTAAATAATATAAATATATAATCAATATAAGTATAAGCTAAAACTGATAATGTTGTATCAGTTAGGAAATTAAACTAATAGAATAGATGAATAAGGGTTTAGCAGTTTTTTTTCTATAAATTCATATTAATATAATATTCAAAATTTATAATAAATTTACAATTGATATTTATTTTTATATTTAATAATAAGCTGCAGTGTGTTAAATTTGTGTTATATTTTAAAATGTAAAATACTAAAGTCAATAAATAAGAGAATTTTATCCACCAAAGCTTTGTCATCAGTACAATGATAATGTTTATATTACTCATCAGTTGGAGGTATTTATACATGTTTATTTTTAAAATATGGATTCTGATTGTTATACTTTGTAGTTATTAAAATAAATGAAATTGAAAAATTATAATTTAATAATAATGATAGTTTATTTATAATAGATAATAATAAAATAAATAAAATTAAGGATATATTATAGGAACTAAAATTTAACATGCGATATCACATCGAGTATGTTTATACTAATAAATGATGTTGGACAAAACACTCAAAAATCAAAGGAAAACATCTTAGGAATTAATTTTCAACAAACTAACATGAAATCATAATATAAATCATAATTTACTATAGTATACCCACCATAAAGATATTGAGTAAACCTAAACAAGTTATCAGATAAATATCTATTTAATTATTATTTATAAACTTTGAAAGACTATTGCAATTTTCCTTAGATTAAATTCACATCTAAACATTCCTTCACATACAAAATATATTTTAAAATGATCTTTTTAAATATAAATGTAATGGTAAACCTTAGATGAAATCAAACAACCTGTAAACAATGATGAATATTCATTATGCATAGATTCTATTACACCTTAGATTTCTTTCACCAAGTTCAAAATATAATCCATCAAGAATCCAATAATTAAAATGCATCATTCAAATAAAGAAGAGCATAATGTTTGGAATTTATTCCATTGAACTAACAATTAATAATTTCCAATAAAATATTAGAGCACTTTAATCATTTTAAATAATTGTTATTACATCGTGGGCTATTTTGTGTATTCTTGTGATTTTAAATTTAATAAGATATACATATGAAGCACTACTGTAAACAGACATTAATTTCTGCATTCAGTTTATTTAACATTTCCGCTACTATAATTTTCATTTTGAAGTATTAATCATTTTATCCATTAGGGCATTAACAATGTATAAGCACTGTATGGTGTGAAGATGTTTATAAATTTGTAGAAAATACTTTACATTTCATAAATAAAATCACTCCACTAGATGGCATTAAACACATTATAATAACACAAAGTGTAAGATCAAAATTTTTTAGCATTCTTTCAACAAAATAATCATTTCATTTTAGCAAGTTGTAATCATTTAAATCCTTAGTAAATCATAAATTTTATTCTTTAGCAATTATATACATTTCCACAAAGCACACACACACATATATATCCAGTTTGAATTTAAGTAAACATTTATTTATAATTGTTAATTAGAGAAGATATAAATTAGTATTAAAGTTTATCGGCTTAACGTTTTCGAGGATCCATGCCTCATATCCATAGCCTTCATAAAAAATATAATAAAATATATGCAAATACAAATATTCAAATAAGCTAGTATTATGTAGCCCATTTCTTTGAGATCTTGAAGCAAGGGTCTTTTCTATTAATGGCATGGATGTTTCCATTGATGAAAAATGCCTCCTTTATTTTTCTTTTGTGATCACTTGATTCTGAGCACATTATGGGATTGGTGGGTGTGAAGTTGTGTCCAGATTGTTTAGCATGCTCCAAAAATACAGAGGATGTGTTGCTCTTCTTCTGAGCTCTGTTAAATGTTTAAAGATGTTGAGCCAGTCTAGTATTAATTGTAGCTTTCGTTTCACCGTAATATATAGCGTGGCATCCGGCCTGAGGGCAGGCAATGGAGTACACCATGTGTGGGGTGAACGATCGATCAATGTGGTCTTTAGAGTTGTTAATCAATCTATTAGAATTAGGTGGAGTTCTAACTGCTAAATTTATCGTTTAATGCTTTCATTAAATGATCACAAAAGAAAAATAAAGGAGGCATTTTATATCAATGGAAACATCCATGCCATTAATAAAAAAGACACTTGCTTCGAGATTTCGAAGAAATGGGCTACGTAATACTAGCTTATTTGAATATTTGTACTTGCATATATTTTATTATACATTTTATGAAGACTATGAATATGAGGCATGGATCCTCGAAAACGTTAAGCCGATAAAATTTAATACTAATTTATATCTTCTCTCTAATTAACAATTATGAATAAGTTTTTTTGTTTTACATAATAGTGAGAAGTAAAACTATATTTATTAAGTAAACATTGTAAATTTTTTTTGTAAAAACTTTCCAAACGTTATCACAATGATAAATTTTCCTCTTCTTGTTATTCTAAAAAACCTCAAAGACCTACATTTTCCCCTGAGAATAAATGTCAAACTTTTCTGTCTTGTTACCCATAGTGTTATCAACAATATACATTTCTAAATATATTCTTTAAATATATATGTATTTAATGCTTAATGCATTACACTGATTAAACTGTTGAATATACATCCTATGTAGAAAGCAACAAGTAAGAGAAGACCATCAACTTGAAGCCATGAGCTTATTTATATTCTTTGTTTATTGATGTAACTTTATGAGATAATCAGTTCAAACACTGTTATGGATATGCTCAAGTTTATTCCTTTAGTCTTATTAAGTAATAATTGAGATTACCTCAACACAAAATGGCATTTCCGACATGTACTTTTATAATTTTAATTTTTAAAACTAAAAAATATTGTTCTTCAATTTTAAAATCTTATATAATAATCTTGTATTTGCAATGACCATACATGTCTACATATTATTCACATACACAAGTATAGTGAAAATATACTCATTGTTCAGATATTTATATACCTATTAAATATAGTGACAAACAATGTTATTTGGATTTAAAAAATATATTCTTACATTTAAATATTTTAA
This sequence comes from Epiperipatus broadwayi, assembly GCA_028023455.1. Lineage (NCBI taxonomy): Eukaryota > Metazoa > Onychophora > Udeonychophora > Euonychophora > Peripatidae > Epiperipatus > Epiperipatus broadwayi. The sequence continues at coordinate 2,583,094 of JAQFVV010012421.1, forward strand.
TTTTAATCAGTGACTTTCAAAACTGGACATTGAACTTCATGCATATTGTTTTGTCTTAAACAGAAAAACAAACTGAAAACTTACTTAAATAAAATAAAAATGAGAATTACAAATTGTTATTTGTCTATTGGTGTATTTGATAATAACTTAAATTAAGACATAACAAAATAAAATTAGACAAGATATCATTCTGACTATTATTAAAAGAAAATGCATGTCAATCCAAGCAACTTTTACAATGAAATGTCAAAACAGATTGCATATAATTTTAAAATAAAAGGACAGATCAATTGAAAATATTATCCTGTACACTGATGTGTTTATAATGACTTCAAATTAGAAATAACAAGAAAAAGCTAGAGAAGATACCAATCTTGACAATTTTAATATCTAACAGCCTTATAAGCAATAAATGAATACTTAACATTTTTTTTTTATATAAACATACCAAAGGATGACCACAGTGGCACAATATATAAAACTTATTGGGCTAAGATCCTAACCAACTGTAAATATGAAATTCCAGAGGTAATATTTGCTATCAACTATAAATCAATAATATTTTTCATATTTTTTTAAAATATAAATAATTTATAATGCTGTAAAATAATGGTCTAATTGCATATTGTAGAATAAGTGTTTTTTTGCTCCAATGCACATATATGTAGTTACTCGGGCTTATACGTTAACCAACTATAAATATGAAATTACATTGGTCATATTTTTTTACCAACTATAAGTATATAATATTTTTCATATTTTTTTGATATAAATAATTTATAATGCTGTAGAATAAAGGTATGTTTTGTGTTAAAGAATAAGTCTGTTTACTCTCCAATGCATATATATATATTAGTAAAAATCAGTCATATTAGCAGGCTCTTTACATATATATATATATACACACACATATATATATATATATTGATAAATATTTTTACTTTTATACAGATGATTTACTTTCAAATATATTACAATAAATACTATGTTGTATATAAATAAAAAATATTTATCAATGTATTTAGATTCTAAATTATTATACATTAATTGCAGGAGGTTAAAAATGAGATAAACTCTCCTGTAATATTGGAATTACGTTTGTATTATATGGACATTGTATAAAAATCAGGCATATAATACACTAATGCACAGTAAGCAAGGGTTGGCTTATATATAGATAAATTTGAAGGACAAGTGATTCACTTGTTCTTCTAAATCTTTGCATATGGGTGAGTGCGTGACAATTTACATTAAAATAGTGTATGTATAAAGGATGATTTACTTCCAAATATATTAAAGTCATCTTTGCACAATATCTGATGTACAATACTTATTATAAAATATTACTTTTTTTCATTAGAAAGAAACATTATTTCTAGCAGATACTTGCACGAAAAAACAAGATCTGGGTCACCCAGTGAAAATGGAAGTCAACTAGAAAATTCATATTTACATATTATAAAGAATTATATCAGGTAAGTCATTTATATATCAATTTTTTCAGAAATTTTATGAGGATTGTAAGAGCTGTCTATAAAAGTGTATGATTTTAACATTTAACTACCAAAATTTAGAATTTGTGAACCTATGTAAAAATATGCATTTTTAAAAGTTTTTTTAGGTAATGTCTTTTTTCACTTTTATTACATTCCTTCATACTTTCTCTTTCTAACAATATATATATATATAACATTATATTCAATGTTGCTGCAGAAAGGAGTTTGCTATTAACTGAAAGGAGACCCTTTGATTCCTCTTGGAGGCCTTAAAGGAACCGAGCAGGGCAAATTCCTAATATCCACTCCATACATTCTTGTCGTTGCAGCTGTTATTACTATGTGATTATTCATATAGTATATGAACATGGATGGGCTGCTCACCAACACGCATTAGCCAGCATGGTGAGTTTATTGGCTTTTTACCTCCGAGTTTAAGTATATTTTTTCAATATATACAATCATGACAGACAAAAATAAATCATGGCCCTTATTCCCAGGAGGCTGTAAAGTCACCAACCAAGGCAGCAGTTGGTGGCCGAAGGCAGAGGGTGCTAAGAATCCCCTGATTGTGGATTCAGGCTGCCATTTGATGACGACTTTTTATTTAGGTACTTACAACTGCAGATCACTTTCAAGTGAAGGAAGATTGCAAGAGTTAGAAGAAGAACTGTCTTATATTAAATGGGACATTATTGGACTTTGTGAAGTTAGAAGAAAAGGTGAAGAAACAATTGATTTAAAAAGTGGACATATACTCTACTATAAAGGCACAAATATTGGAAATACAAGTGGAGTAGGATTCATTATAAATAAAAAATGGAAGAATAACATTGTGGAGATTGATGGTGTATCAGACAGAGTGGCAAGATTAGTTTTACAACTTAATAGCAGATACCAAATGCAGATAATTCAGGTTTATGCCCCAACAAGTTCTCATAGTGATGAAGTTATAGAAGATTTTTATATGGATGTACAAAAGGCTTTTGATCAGAGTAAACAACATTTTAAAATTGTTATGGGAGACTTTAATGCTAGAATTGGTAAACAAATGAAAGATGAAAATGCTGTAGGTAATTTTGGTTATGGTAATAGAAATGAGAGAGGACATAGACTTGTGGAGTTTGCAGAAAAAGAAAAACTTTATATTATGAATTCTTTTTTTGAGAAAAATGTTAAAAGGAAATGGACATGGAAGCATCCAAATGAAGGTATGGCAGAATTGGATTATATTTTGACTAACCAAAAATACATATTTCAAGATTGTAATGTTCTTAATAAATTTAACACAGGAAGTGATCATCGATTAGTAAGATGTAAGATACATGTTAATGCAAAACTAGAGAGACAAAAATTATTAAGAAAAACAATATTCACAGTTGATATTCCTAATCTTCAAAAACATTCTAATGAATTTAAATAAGAACTTACAAATCAGTTTCAAGTATTAGTAGATTTTGAACATGATTCAGATTTGAATGACACTAATAGGAAAATAAGCGATACACTTTTAAAAACTGCAACAAAGATAGCTGGTAGAAAAAAGCAGCAATTGACCAATAAAATTTCTACTGAGACTAGAGAATTTATGAAGAAAAGAAGGAATTTGAGGATATACAACAATGATGCATTAAAAAAGATTGAATATCTCGAATTTTGTAAAATGGTATGGAAAAGAGTTGAAAATGATATAAGAAAGTATAATTGTGAACTAGCAAGGAAAGCTGTAGAAGAGAATAAAAGTCTAAAAAGTGTAAAACAACATTTTGGTATTGGTAGGAAATTTATATCTGCAATAAAAAAAAAGATGGCATTATTACTAAAAAGAGAGATGACATCATAAAATGTGTAGAAGACTTCTATCAAGAATTATATAGTAATAAAGAACAAGTGCCTCCTATACATATTATATCTTCCGAATTGCCCAGAATTTTAAATGAGGAAGTGAGACATGCAATTAAATTTATGAAGAAAGGAAAGGCTCCAGGTAATGATGGAATTGTAATTGATATATTAAAAGAGGCAGGTGAAGAAATAGAAATTTTTTTAGCAAAGTTATATACCAAATGTCTAAATGATAAAGATGTACCAGATGATTGGAAAAATGCTGTATTAATATTAATATTTAAAAAAGGTGATAAAGAAGACATTAGAAATTACAGACCTATCAGTCTTTTATCAGTTTTATACAAAATTTTTACTAAGATAATTACAACTCGTCTACAGAAAACACTGGATTTCCACCAACCAAGAGAACAAGCTGGATTTAAAAGTGGTTTTAGTACAGTAGATCATATCCAGGTATTGAGAGAAATTATAGAAAGGACAAATGAATATGAGTTGCCATTATGCTTAGGATTTGTAGACTATGAAAAGGCATTTGATTCTATAAACATTTCTTCAGTGATTAAAGCATTGGATCATCAAGATGTAGATCCAGGATATTGTCATATTTTGAAGAATATTTATAAAAATGCAACAGCAACAATTAGATTACATAATGATAGTAGGAAAATCAACATTGAAAAGAGTGTAAGACAGGGTGACTCCATATCTCCAAAACTTTTTACAGCAGTGCTGCAAGAAGTATTTTGTGGATTAAAATGGGAAGCTAAAGGAGTGAAAGTAAATGGAGATTATTTAAGTCATTTAGATTTTGCAGATGATGTAGTTGTTTTTGCAAATAATACTTTAGAGCTACAGGAAATGTTGCAGGAGTTATCAGATGAAAGCAGGAAAGTAGGACTAAAGATAAATGTTAAAAAGACTAAAGTAATGTTTAATAGATTTTCTCAAAATATGAAAATAAAGATTGATTATGATGAGTTAGAAGAAGTTAACAGTTACAAATACCTTGGACAGATTATTAATACAGATGGAAATATAATGGATGAAATTAATCATAGAATTAAACTTGGTTGGAGTGCTTTTGGTAGAAATAACTTGATACTAAAAGGAAATATGCCTATGTGTTTGAAAAGGAAGGTTTTTAATAAATGTGTTTTGCCAGTTCTTACTTATGGATCTGAGACTTGGACACTTAATAGAAGAGCAATACAGAGACTTCAAACCACTCAAAGAAGTATGGAGAGATGCATGTTGGGAATAACAAGAAGGGATCGAAAATGCAATGTATGGGTAAGAGAACAAACAGGTGTTACTGACATCATTGAAAAAATTAAAAGACTGAAGTGGAGTTGGGCTGGACATATTGTTAGAAGAGATGATAACAGATGGACAATTGAAATTTTAAACTGGATTCCAAGAGATTGTAGAAGACCCAGAAAGAGACCACATGTTAGATGGGTGGATGAAATAAGAAAGTGTGCAGAGGTGACGTGGAGAAGAGAAGCTAAAGATAGGAAAAGATGGATTGAACTTGGAGAGACCTTCATCCTGCAGTGGATTGATAATGGTTGATGATGATGATTCAATGTATGTAAAAAAATATATTTTGTATATTTTTAAATTCAAAATGGTACCCAGAATTGAAAAATTTAAAATGAATTAATTGGTCTCAGAAAGCCATTCATTATGATATTAGTATGTTGTACTTAATTTGAAAAAAATGTATTTAAAGGTAATTTCTTCAGGTCTCATAGCCAGGATCAATGTTATTACCAAAACAATCATTTAAGTACACACACACACACACACACACACACACACACACACACACACACACACACACACACACACACACACACACACACAAGTGTAAAAATACAGAAAAAATAATTGCTATACACACAGAACAATTCTATTTAAAACAACAACAAACAAAAAAATAAACTTGCATGTCATAATAAAAATTTAAAGCATTGATATTCAGTTCTTTTTCTAAAAACAGTGAATCTTACTTTATTATTAATAAATTCCATCACAGGAACAGTATATATTATACAAACAGGGGCTTAACCGTTTCACGAATGATTGCTAATTGATGATGTTAATATTTGCCATTTGCTTTTGATAATCTACTTAACAAAAAGACTTTCCATTAATTACAACATAAAATACTTAAGCCAAAATCCTTTTTCCTATTTTTAATTCATCATTTTAAAAAATGACCTATAACAATGATTTAATCATATTGCCACTTAGAATTTAGATGTCCAACCATTTTAAAGTTTTCTTTTTTAGAAATGCTTTTTTATTCTATTTTTCAATACTAACTACTTTTTGGCATTATTTTTTCTGTTTATGATTAAATAAATAATTATACATGTATAAAAAGAATTTAGAAAAGAAAAAGCAATAAAGCTAGAAAAAAATTACAGAAAAAACAAAACTAAATATAAATAAATTCGTAAACTGAAATATAATATTTGAGTTTTATACAAAGCTAAAATGCTGCAAAAATTTCAATGAGTAGCCCTTTCTGAAACATTAAAAAATTTAGCCAACGGTGTTCATTGACTTAGTGATTCCATACTTGGCATTTAATTTTTCATAATTTTATCAGAAAAATGCGTTTTAATTTTTTTTTTTCAAGATCAAACATTTAACAGCTTTCAAATTCTAGCTTTATAGTAAATAATAGTACATATAAAACAGTGTTTTTCAACCATTTCACTCTTGTGTATCCCTTTTAAAACAATTTCTATAAATTGTACCCTTGTTTTTAAAATATCAGCTGTTATTTTAAATATTGTTATTTTTATTCAGTGCCTATCTTAATGTAATATAATGAAAATGAAGTGTTGGAAAAGGAAAATTACAACACTAAAAATACATGCCACAGATTTAATTTTACATTATTCGTGACACAAAAATAAATATAACTTTATATTAAATATTGATAATCGAATATTTAACAAATTCTTAATTTAATAGTATTTATTTGTGTTGGCATCATTTGCAAATGTGAGCAAGGGAAATGCTGCAAAATTAGAAGCAGAAATCGAATATGCATCAAGCCACAATCAGGTTAGCATGCTAACAATTGATAATAAATTAGGCCTATATATTACTTACTTATCTTTTTAAAGATCTTAAAAGCATTCACCGTTCACTTTGAGACAAGAATTTCAAAATCTGTAAACAAATTTTAACACTTAACTTTGCTTCTGAAAAGACAGATATTTCTTTTTTTATTTTATTCTGCAGTTGCTCTAATTTTCGCATATTTAAGTTACAAACATCATCTTTTCCCACCATTATTGGTTATTTTTCACATATCCTGACTAGCTCAACATATAAACCCAGGTGTACAAATATCACCATTTGAGAACTGATGATATAAGCACATAAGAGAATAATTAAAAAAAAAAAAGTATAACAGTTTTACCACTAAAGATAATTAAAAGATAAGCAAATTAAATCAATAAATTTTACATTTATGCCATTTTTATCAATGATTTTTTTTTTAATGGCTAAACTAATTATAGAATTCACATCTAGATTATTTTTAAATTAACACATGTACAACATTTTATTGCCACTTAATTGACATTTTTCTTTTATAGTTTATGGCAAAAATTCTTACAGTACATATATCTACCTGCTTATTTTTAGACAAAAATAAATATAATACAACACTTTTTACTGCTAGAAATAAATAAGCAAACTAAATTTATAACTATTTTCGTTGGTAAATATGTTTACCACACTATTGTTCATTCTGTGATTCTACATCTGCTGTGTAATTAATAATTTAATGAGAAAAAATGTTCCATCTACTAGCTATTCTCTCTATATGCCTTAACAGTAGCAGATTTCACTGGATTTATATCTAGTGGAAGAAATAGAAAATAACATTGGGAATATTTTTTTAAAAAAGATTTTGTTAAAAATATATCTGAAAATTAAAGAGCATAATCATGTTAGAATAATAAGTATTCTGATTTTTTAAAAATTTTTTATTTTGACATAATAAAATATTATAGTATTTTACAAGAGAAAATATTTTCATAAAGTGGAAGAAAAAAAGGGAGAATAACTAAGTAATAACTATTTTAAAAATATATTTTTGGTAAAAAATATTAATTATTAGATAAAAAGTTAAATTTGTGGAAAGTGATGTGCTCTTTTTTTTGTTTAGAGTAATTAGTGATTACCAAGTGGTAGTACATTTGAACTCCCATCTTTTGGATTTCAAGCTTTTAGCTTGAGAAGTAAAGTAGAGTGAAAAGTGATTGTCGGATGTATAACTGAGCTTTTAGCTTGAGAAGTAAAGTAGAGTGAAAAGTGATTGTTGGATGTATAACTGCATTATTTCCAGTTTTGAATCCCAAGTCTCATTGATAAAAGCCAAAAACCAGAACTGGTCTGAGGATGAGAATTCAAATGCATTAATACTACCAATCACTGATATACTCACAAATAAATAGCAAAACAATAGAGAATTTCTCTTATTTTAAGCTAAAATTTTTTACTGCATTTATATATATGTAGTTTAAAAAAATCATATAGAATTAATTACAGTTCATTTTTTTCTAGAATAGTTTTTTAATGCCTTTCATATTTTTGAAAGAACTAATCTGATCATCATAAATATTTTCGGTAAAAAATTTAAGAAAGTTCTTCAACTTTCTAATATAGGGCTTACCATTCTACAAATGCTGAAATCAGTTACAAGGGGAAAAAATATTTTATATAGTTAAATAAAACGATTATGCACTTGAAAATCTAATATGACAGATTTTTAGACAAATAATTAATTTCGGAAAAAAAAAAAAAAAATCTCAGAGATGTCAATGTGAAATTATTTTAATAGAAGCCAACATAAAAATCACTGATTCATAATTAAAACTGTGATTCTATTTATCAAATTATATTTTAAATAATACAATCACTCTTTTAATAAATTATTACTATCTAAACTTATACTACGTAAATAAAAAATAAAACCATTTAATACTTATCCTAATAAATTATCTAAAATGAAGTTTCTTTTTAATTTTTTATTACAAAACTGACTAGAGCAATTTAGCACACTAGTAGAGTGAAGGATATGAGAGCTAATACTTTCTAAATCAATGCTCACCTATCATTTCTAATGCTTGGACATGACTTTTTGAGCGGTCAATGAAAGGATAACTAAACAATTAAAAGGTTGTTCAATTACTTTTTGCTTTTAACAGTTGACTAATTTTTCACATTACCTAGAAACATATTTATTAAAAACAAATAAATATGAATATGGGTAATGTGAATTTATATAAAATAACAGTAAAATTATATTAGTGTTGCCAAAATTAAATATATATTTTTAACAAAAAAAAAGTAAACAATACGCCCCCCCCCACCCCAAGACCAAGATATTTTATATTAAAACAATAAATATTTCAGACTTTCTGCCTATTATTTATTCATTCACAAATAATTTATTTTCATTATTCATTTGTAAATGAAAAACAAATTATGGTATAATTTTCAAATAAAACTTTTTAAAAATTTTCCATTATGGCAATTTAACAAATAATAAATATTTCAACAGTAAATTAATTCAAACAATCAATTTATTGTTTGGAATATTTATAAAGGAATAAAAAAAATTCATTTTATAATTATCTTCAAAAAAATGTGATATCATATTTAGAAATTGTCAAGCTTTGAGAAAAAAAGAAGAAATCTAATACAGTGGAGCCGTTATCTACGCTGTATCCAATTACATGAATTCAATTATATGCTATCCAAAGATAAATGTAAACAAACAAGCAAAAATGTAAATAAACAAACAAACAAAACGATTAAATTTTGAAAATTTTATGATATTTGGGAGTCTTTTTTCTCCCTGAGTTGAAAGCACATACATTTTATTTTTCTTTACTATCCTTGATGGGCTATGTTTTGTATAATAAAATATTTTGTAATTGTGATGTAATACTAAATTAAGTGATTTAAGCTACAATCGCCAATTTTAATTTGCGGTTTGCTAGTAAAAATTCTTATATTTTAATATTCATATCTTTACATCCATGAAAATAATATACATATGTATTGAAACAGAATCATAACTGATGATAACCGTGACTTCATTATTTTAGACAATATATATATATAAAAATTAATAAACAGATGATAGTTGGTTTAATTGTGATTTTATATATGCACGTGTATAAATAATATATATAGAATGAATTTATTTTATTTTAGAGATGTAATTTTATTTTATACTTTTTTTTTTGTAAATTATATGAATCTTATTTAACTGCTTTTAGCTTAAAGAAAAATTTTTTTTATATATATTTAGAGTTAAGTACTAGAAATGCATTAAATACTGTTTTTATGGAGACAAACAATTTTGTTAATTAATATATGATATTTTAATTTAGTCTACTTAAAAATAAATTTTGGTCGGAAAAGGAACAATTAAAGATGCTAAGCTTTAGCAGAGAAAGTAGCATTAAATTAAAAATAATTATATTTAGTATTATAATGAACAGTAAAAGGCCAATAATTATTTAGAAAATATATGTTCCCTTAATTTGTTATTAATAAGTACATTAATATTTATTTAAATTTTGTTTACTATTTATACATGCAAACTATACAAAATATTATCTGTGTTACATATATGTATGTGAAAAATCTTGTGTTATTGCAGTTCAGTAAAATAAAATGTATTCCATTGAAATCAAAGCTTATCAATAAAACGAGATATATTGTACCGGTCAGAATTGTATGTTCATTTAACAAGGTTTAGAATCTAAGCAAAAGTACCTTAAATCCACTCATGCCCGAGATACACAGGTCAGGAGCAATCATGAATTCTGCCCTATTTGCTCTTCTCTAAAACTATAACATTATAAATAACACTTCTGATGATAACATGAAATTTTATTCATTCTGGTCCCAGAGACACAGCAGAGAAACATGAGATCTATAGGGTAATTAATGTAAACAAATACCAAATATTGGATCAATCAAATATCTTAGGTGAAGGGACAATTTATAAATTTTAAATGAATTGCACACAGCTAGCATTGCAAAAGAAACATGAATTATAAAATAGTATCCATCCAGAATGAGCAAGAACAGAATAACCCAGAGATAAATATCTGTTTGAAGTAATCAGTTATAACTTTTAAATATTACTGACATTATTATAAATATTTAATGGAATTCAATGAGTGAGAGTCAGTAAGACACAACACATGAGTAATTATTAAAATATAATAATTTAATAAATATAAACAATTTAATTTACATTAGAAAACATAGCACAGATTTAATGCGGTTATTACTTTGCATATAAACAACTGATTTAGTATGCTAATGAGTTATAGTATAATAATAAATTAATGTGATCAATGCGGTGATCATTACTTTAAGTAATGATAAGAACGTTTACAAATTCATCTCTAAAGAGATGTTTACTCTTGATATGATAGTTAAGAATTTATCATTTATGAGCATATCTGAGCCTGTACAAATGAGGAATGGGTTAGCCTAAATTAGCTTTACTGTGACAATCCTAAAATATTCGACTAATTATAAAATGAGTGGTTTATAAACATCACTGCGCCACGTCTTATAAATAAAATGAAAACTACATATAAAGAACTCGCAGTGCTAACTATAATGACAGCGTTTAAAATGGAGAAGATGTCCGTCTTTGGACTGGAAGGCTTTATCACATATATGATTCCGCTTGTATTTATCACAAGGCGATATTCGAAAATATGAGTGGTAAGGATTCCATGGCACACCCTCCAACGTGTCACATGCAGAGCCTTAATACTCTAATGTTTATCCTGAGATCGGTTATACTAAACCTCATTCCTATACGAGTTACATGAAGAAAATCCGGATTTCAGATGAGTAAATATGATAAAGCAAAATATAATTCTTTAAAATGCTATCATAAGTAAGCAATGCGAATATGGCTTAGGTCTTAAATAACTAATGAAATAATTTAAGCTTAAATTAAGCAATAATAGCATGCGTAACGCCATGATAAAATAATAACCCACTCAGCATCGTACATATAACTTTAATAAATTTAGGATATCGAATATAGAAGAGGGAAAATATTATTTTTCCTATTTAACAAGCCCAAGTATTCCTAAATGGCAATATATTATAATTAATTTAACTCTTAATGGCGTATAAATAATAAATAGTTATTAAAGTATATTAATAATCAAATTTATTAAAAGAACATAAATTGCATTTAAATATCGATAGTGATATGATTTTTAAACAATCCGCCATTAACCATAATTTCAAAATATTTAACCGAGCGAACAGCGTTCAGTAAAAAATTTTACGTTTAAACTATTTAAACATTCCAAAATATCGGAATGATGATTGAAATAATATAAGTTCGCTAGATTAAAACATTAGCACACTGAAACTAATTTAATAAGATATATATTTAAAATAAGTTTTGCCGCATGAAATAAAATAATTAGAGTGTGAAACTTAAAAAAAACTAATAATAAATTTACAGTACATAATTCTGTGCTTAGCGTTTCAAAGAACAAGTTTAAAAATTTAAAAAAGAAAATCATAAATTTAACGATAATTAAGTTTATAATCAGTTATAAAATAAATAAAGATTACATTCTGATTACAATTAAGATTTAGGAAAGAAATGAAGTGAGGAGAATTAATAGTTCATTCTTCGGCAAAACGGATTACCTTTAGAAATTATGGTGGCCACTTATAATAACGTATACGAAGTTTAGCAAGGCACAATATTAATAAAATAATGGTAGGCATCTTCCAATATCCTTTACAATTAAACATAGCAGTTCTCAAGCAGCGATGGCATGGCAGAAGGCAGGACAGAGACGATTTAAGATCAGGGAGGCAAATTCCTTTTACTCACAGTCCATTTTGTTACCACTCTCTACACAAATACCAGAGAGAAGAGTGATTTGAACTCCTTTTGCGCGTTCCTGAACTTCTGCTCCTCCTATACTTGAAATTTAGCAATATTGGAAGATGTAAACAATACGTTCCAGAAAGCAGATTATTTAAACGTATTTTTAAAATTGCAAATAACTTTAAAATATGATTTTTGGTTAGACTTGAAATGAGAATGACATTTTTAAATTGTAATAATATTTTTTTAGAATTTCTGGCATTGCTTTAACTCTACATTAATTGTATTTATTTTTATATCTATATTACATATACGCACATACACAATTATCTAAGTGAAGGGAATTTACAAGCTTGAAAATAAAATATACTTAAGCTAAAATAATAATTCAACTGGTTACACATAACCTTTTCTTAAATAAACAGGGTGGAAGTGATATGTGTATATGTGCGTGCTTAACATTCCTGGATGACCAAATAAACATATAAACATGTTCAAACCCTATTTTAAAGGTATGTAATGTCATCAGGCAGTGAAGTTAAATATGTACTACAGATTTAACACTTCAATATGCAATGTATTCAAGGGGGGTTTGCATCAAAATATAGCATTTATTTTGCAGCTTCATTTTAAGAATATTGTTTAATTGAAGGTTAATCTTTCTGGTATTATTTATTTATATTGACATCTAAAAAATAAAAATTATATAATATGATAACCATATTAAATTTAAATAATAATAGCTCACATATATTAATACATTCAAATGTAAATATCTAAATAAACAATAGAATTTTACTATATGATCATTTACCATTATGCAATTTAAAATAATAAAAAAATCTTCTCGCACTATACTTCAAAAACAGAGTAGATTCTGGACAAATAAATGTTATAAATATAAAAATGATAGTTTAAGTTTTTTTAAAATCTTTGTTATAATTTACTACAATGGGAAAAAAACATGTTAATAATCATTACCATATTTACCTTAAAATCTACAACTATGCAGATTTCTAAAGTATGAGAATGTGGAAATTAGTTAGAAAAAAAATTGTTTTTAAAAAAGCATTTTAATGACAAATGCTGGAATTTGTAATCCATGAAAAGTACACCTTAGGTAGCAGACAGAAGAAGACTGGAAGATAAGTGAGAACTAAATTATAGATCTATAGACATGTAAATGAAAAAGATGAAGTTATTTAGCTCTAATTAAAATAATTCATCTAAAAAAAAGATATCCCCAAAACAAAAAATTGAAAGCTATAAAATTCAACATAAAACTTCATAATGAGATGAAAATATTAGATTGACCTAAACAACAAAGAGAATTATGATTTTGGAATATAAAATATACATTTGTCCATAAATTAAAAAAATCAATTAAGTAAAATTAAAGAACTGAAACTGTGTCTGACTGTCTTATCAGAAACTAAAAAGACAGAGTTCAGAAAAACCTTAGTATAATCATTTTTATAGTGATATTTCTAGAGTTAAAAGAGGATAAGAAATGTCAACATTGGTTCACAGAAATTTGAAAAAAAATCTCATAATATTTAACCATCAATTAATTAAATGATTTTGTCCAGGCATGGATAAAAAATAATATTAGCGATTTATGATGTAAATTCTAATGCTGCTCCTGTGAATATTGAAGATGAATTTTTTAAATAATTAAAAATTGGAATGTCTAGAGAAAATTTATTGCTTAGAGAGTTTAATGGAAAAGCTGATAGAAGAAATGATAAAACTTTAAGACAATATAGGAAAGATACAATAAATAATAATAAATATATTTGACTAATACGCATGACAAAATAGTTTAAGGATAATGAATATTTTTTATCAACACAGTAAAATTCATAAATATATGCGAACTCAGAGTAACTAAAACCATAAATCTATATATAATAGATTATGCCAGGAGTTGTTAATGTCCATGTGTAAATTTTTTCACCTATGATTTTATATATGTTATACAATTTTTGTGCAACTATTTAATTTTTATGTAAAATACAAAATGCTATCGATAAATAATATTTAGCATTTTTCCAAAAAACAATAATGTATTTTTAAAAATGTAAAATTTAAATATTGCATACTTTAAACTGTTTTGCTTTTTCAAATTTGACTCAGTCAGATATGACCTCATTTTGTTTTTATCAATTTCATTATAAAACTGCAGAGTTTACAAAAGTTAATTATAAAATGAAAGATAAAAACAATTACAAACTTTTGGAATAATCATCTCAAGATTGGACAAGTATAAGTGTCAATTTACACAATGAATGTGAAATAAACTAAATACTTTAATATTAACTTGCCTTTTCTGTTTTTCTGCCAGGATGTCCACATTTTTAATAATGGAAAAAAAATTGTTCCCCTTTAGAACTCGAACTCCCTCAGCTTTCCCAGGAAAAATCCTTAGCAACTGAACCAATGAAAATATTATGTCTGTAGTCTAAAATTTTGTTAATGTTTTCACTTAACTCATATTTAATTAATTAAAAGTAAATATTTGCTATTAAAATCTGAATTATTCTTCTGAAATAATTAATATTTCATAAGTATTTTGTGAAAATAAATAAATAAATGTGTAATCCACTCTTGATTAATTTGCCATTCTTAAAAAATGATCAGAGATCTTAAGAATCTAAACCTTTTATAAACCAACTGGAAATTTCAGGAATATTATCATTTCATAAAAGCATTTGAGGATCAAATAAATCATAAAAATCAAAAAGGCCTCAAATGCTTTCATGAAATAACAATATTCTTGAAATTTTCAATTGTTTTATAATAAGTCTAGATTTTTAAGATCTCTGATATTTTCCAAGAATGGAAAATTAACCAAGAGTGGATTACTTTGTTATTTTGTACTTTTTAGTTAGATATTTGCATAGCAGCATTATTTAAAGAAAGTTTTTTTACATATTATTTTTTTCCTTTTAGTTATACTTATATATTACTTTATTTAAATTTTGATTCAAATAAGTTGAACTTTTTTTGTCATAATTTTGTTTTTTAAATGTGAATAGAAATGTTTTATTTAGTTTTATTATAATATTACTTTGCAAAACATAATCCTTTTATTTTTATAACCAATCCCACAAAGCACTTTGTTTAGCACAACCATTATAGATTCTCTATTCCTGGATTATGTTATAGTATAAAAATAAATTTTAACTTGTTTAATGGCTTTAGTGCCATATTGAATTTTTAAAAAACTGACTTGAGATACTATTTTCACAATAACTTTAGTTTTAATAATGTTAGAACAAAAAAACATTACATTGATAGAAACTAGAAAAACAAAGAAAAACAATAAGGCTAAAACAAATAGTGATTACCATTAAAAAGTAGAGAAAAAAAAAGAAATTTCAACATCTGAAATAATTATTACTTTATTGTTTGTTCATAATTTCTAATATATCATTAATTAAATTACATCTTCATTGATAATTTCTTTGTATTCCTCACAAAATTTTCATTCAAACCATATATAATATATGTTACCTGAGATAATCCATAGCTTCTGAATCTTCAAAAATAGTCGCATAAGAATCTTAAACCCCAAAAGTTAACAAGTCTAAGATGTCTATAAGAAAAAAATTCATCCTAATAAAAGATACAAAATAAATCATTTATAGAAGGTGGATTTGTATTTATCATCATAGCAATTGGCTTTTTGTCTATCCAAAACTAGAAATTAAAGGCTACTGTATGTATCACTGCTAAAATGAGTTTCATCTTTTCATTTTATATTTTTTGTGTACATAAGTGATGTTTATATTCTTTATGCACATCTTGTTATATTTATTGTCCCACCAAGATATAATTTATTTGCATATAGTTCATTTGCTAGCTATAGACTTGAAAATAATGTGATGTAAGATGAGGCAAAACTACTGACTCCATAGCATGAGTACCAGTCATAGGCAAGAATCAGGATTTGATTCTTTGCCTGCATACAATTCCATGTGGTATACATAATCATTGTTTATATTTTCATATGGTACTATGCTCAGTAAATTTTGTGATGGCTTTATCAAATGAAACCTTTCTATACATCTAATAATCAATCTTAAAATTTATATTGCACTGCTCTATAATATCTTAATTTTATATATAAAAATTATTTGTTATACAAACACAAACATGCAAGTGCAAACACAAACACACTACTACAAATATAAAAACACTAAAAATTAATAAACCTTTTGAGAATCATTCTGTCTATAAAATAAGGTCACCTCAAACTTGGGTTAGAGCCCCAAAATTAAATTGTACATAAATCACTTTTGTTATTTTTGAATACAAATATAACTTATATACTACACAGATACCCTAATACAAATGCAAACACATTAATAAATTATACCATTTATCAAATAATTAAAAAATTAAAATAATACTATTCAAATAAGTAAAAAATTAAAATTGAATACTTACAACTGATATTCTGCGATTACATATATGAAAGTCTTGAAATTAGAATCATTGTAGTATTTTTAATCAATTTCAGTAATGAGTCTTGTCAATGAGAAAATTCTGCCTTTGTTTTTATCGTGCAATCTGATAAACTGAGCAGAAAAAAAAATTAAATGAACCTATTAAGAAAAATATTAATAAAAATTTCCAATTTTGTCTGATTTTAACATGAGATGCGCCATTTTAAAAATGAAATAAAACAGTAGCAACTTCTGTCATTTTTGTAAACATCATATGTATAGTTTTCCTGTAATTTTAAAAAGAAAACAAAATTTCAATGAATCAGCTACAGGTAGTGGCTATCACACTACTGGCAGTCAAAGTGTTAAAGTAGTGGATGTAAGAATATGAAGAAAATTATCATGCAATAATAATCATATTTTTTTTTGAATAAAAAAGTTTCTATCAGAAATAAAACAGATTTACAAGTTAATGAACAAGATAGAGTAACACAGGAAAAAAGATATAACTCAAACAGTTAAAATCATAGAAATGAGATTGTGTAAGTTATTAACTAAATGAAAGGCTACAAATAAGGAACAATTTTGAACATATTAAAAATTATTACATATTATATTCCTTTTGGAATATATTTCATTGCTGTATAAATTAATTAAATGTATAGAAACAAATTTTATTAATTTAAAAGTCTGACATCATTGATATTTTAAAATATTGAGTTATTATTATTTGAAAGACATTGTACATTACTTTTATAAATAAAATTTGATTTTATTCAATGATAACTTAAAAAGAAATTCAATTGTTTAATTTAAAATAGTAATTTTAAAGAATTGATAATTAGCTTTAAATAATTTAAAAATAGACTGAAGTATTATTTATTTATGGATCTATCAGCAAATAGCTAAGAATGATTTCTTATCACAAAATGTGTTTTATTCAGGCGAACATCGGCTGTTGAATTTTATAAAGGAAAACATTACATTTTAAATTCTCCAAAAAGAACTATTAAAAAAATATTATTTATCCCTAGAATTTGGGAATCAAGACTCAAATGGATAATCAACTTCCTGTTTTCATTTATCATAAATAGAATTACTTTATAATCATCAATTGCTGCAAAAATCTTGATTTTTCTACATAGTTCGTTTAGGTCTATCTTCTATATTTTAAATAAAGTGCCATTATAGCGAAAGAGATCATCTGCTATATCATAACTTTGGATAACATTAATGATAAATAAGTTAAAACTAAAAAAACAATTTATAAATTTTTATTAAATATTTTTATTTATAATAAATTGTTTTTTTTTTTTTTTTTACATAAATATTATGCTGATATTAATTATTTTAAATTGCCAATTTTTAAATATTGTATCGATCACTATGTGTGTAATCATCAAAACTATATGTGAGTAATTTTCAAAACATTTTAAATATAATGTTCAAAAATACAAATGTAATAAATGATAGCTTATTTTTATTTTATAGACATCACGTATTAATGCAGATTATGAAATATATAATCTGTAATATTTAATGATATTTTAATTTTAAATAATGATTATTTAAATGGTAATCAATATTTATTTTATATGTGTGAGATTTGACTAATACTTTATCTATTGGCAACTGAGATATTATTGATATGTTTAGCTTTATATTATTTGTTAGTTCCAGTTATGAATTCCTATGGCTTCATTTGGTAATGATTTCATTTGTGTAGGGAATACTTTCTTAAGCATGGGTAATGTTTATATTTTTATAAATACGGCAGGCAATAATGAAGAATGAATATTTAAATATTTTATATATGAAGTTTGCAGAATAGTTATTTTTATGCTGTTACCTAGAATATTGTAGTAGAGAGTTAAGATTATATATAACAAGCATTTCATCCATTGCTTAATTTAATAGCCCTCAGTGTATAGGTTACTATGATACTAGTTATTGAAGTAAGGATAGCTTGGTTGCTTTAATAATATTGATCATACATTTTAATATGAACATTTGTTTGTTAATTTTATGTATTAATTTAGATATTAATAATTATTTCAATGATATTGTTATTTTATTTTTTAAATAAATAATTTTGTTTAATAATAAATTATTTTGATTCTATTATTATTGATTATTATTTGAATATAAAATATTGATATGTTAAATTAATAGATGTTCCAATATGACTCA
This sequence comes from Epiperipatus broadwayi, assembly GCA_028023455.1. Taxonomy (NCBI): domain Eukaryota; kingdom Metazoa; phylum Onychophora; class Udeonychophora; order Euonychophora; family Peripatidae; genus Epiperipatus; species Epiperipatus broadwayi. Next base: position 2,602,008 of record JAQFVV010012421.1, read on the forward strand.
TGATGGCTAAATTTGTCTTTTAAGATTTATTATTAGTTGGGATAGTTTCATTTTGTAATTTATAAATTTCTCAATATTTGTTTGTACTAGTAAATTTAACTTCTTTCTTTGATATTTTCTTATATTAATTATCAATATAAAATTAAAATTGGTTATTGGAAAGAAGTCTAGATTTATTATCTAGTGGCGCCTTCTAGTAAAGTTACATATGGAACTATTTATCCATTACAATATCTCACAAAGTTCCAAGAGAAGCATTGTGAGTATATTAAAACAATGAATAGGAAAAGAAACATAGAATTAAAACTAAGAAAATGAAAATGAGATAATAAAAAAAGACAAATAAATGATAAAATAAAATTAAAAAAATTCATGCAAAAGTACAAAAAAAATATAGAAAGGAAAATGAATAATGTATATTTGGATGTATAAAAGAGCAATGGAAGCTTCACAAAAATAAAGAGTTTAGATAAAAAAAAAAGGAAAAATAATACACCAACTACAATGAAGAAATTAGAAACAATATTTTGCAAGTTTGATAACAGACTAAAATGGAATGAGAAGATGGATGAAGAACAAAATATATAGACGAGAGAATACCACATTAAAAAATACCAAATACTAAAGTAATAATAGATAATATCACTTGAGAGTGGAAAGGCTCCTGATTACAGTAGAATTCCATTTGAATTATTTAAAAATGAAAATAATAAGCTGTTGGAACACTTAATTGAGTTGTTCTTGAATAATAAAATTATATATGAATATAGGAGCAGAAAATCAGGCAGTTTAAGAGAAAAACTGATAACAAATCAACTGTTTTGTGTGTGACCAAGTAAAAAAAGAGAAGATAATAAAAAATCAAGAGATACATTTTTTGTATATTGATATTAAAGTCATATGAAAATATCATCTTAAAAATAAACTACAGGTAAGCAATGTAATTAACTACTATGCATGTAATTATTAATAAAGCAATTACATCATTATAAGCAGTATATATGCAAAAATAAAAATAGAAAATTTAACTTCAAATCATATAAAGATAGCCAAGAGATTCCAGCAAAGATGTGCCTATTTAAAAGATACTTAGAATAAGCTGTTAAAATATTGAAAGAGAAATGCAAAAAAGTGGGAAAGACTTTATACATTATGATAACTGATAATTAAATAATCCTGGCTCAGTATCATAAAATATGGAAGAGAGGGCCTGGAAATAAATATAAAAACAAAAAACACTAGGGGAACACATCATATTGACATATGGACAGCAGATAAGAAAATGTGAGCATATAAGAATTTAGGCATAAAAAATAAGACATATATAGGAACAGATGAAGCTACAAGAAATATAAATATATTGACTAGAAAAGCTATAATAAGGATAATTAAAAAAACAAGTGGAAACAAATTGATAATTACAGAAATAGATTAAATGAAAGAAGAAATGAATAAAAAATAAAAGAATTCAAGAAATAATTAATATGAAACAAACTACAATAAATGAAATCAGAACAAGACATTTGTAATGATAGATACATGCACAAGATATGTCATGAAATATTACCAAACCAAATATTAAACTGGCTCCCAGTAGGAAAAATAAAAAAGAGGATGTTGTAGAAAGAGTTGGAAAAAAGGAACAGATAGGGGGTGAAGGAAATTTGAAAAAACATTATGGACTGATAGAGAAAGGAAATAGAAAGATGTCACAACGATGAAAAAAGTATAACTTAATATCTTTAAGATAAAATGAAATTTAATAACATCTGATTATATAAACAATAATAACTGATCATTTAGATAGTTTTTTAAAAAATTATATCATGAATGAGTATTCATAAATTAATTTTATATATTTACAACAAAAAGGATAAACTCAAATGCATTAATAAGAGTTTGTGTTTTACTCCTGATTTCACAATAAAAGCAAAATGATGTTTTGTTAATCTAAAATTAAAATAATAATACTACAATGAACGTACATATATTCACATGTAATTTATAAAATAAGCTCTTAAAACAAGACTTAAATTATTTTAAAGATATGAAACTGATATTTTTAAAAAAACATTATTCATATGTAATTCTTAAATATTTATTTTCATTTAACTTCATTTAAATAAATATTGTAAAAAAAAAAAAGAAAAGCAGATGTTAACTTATTAACTTATTTCATATAACAATTCAGAAATAATTTTTAATTACAACTAAATTAAATTAGTAAAAAAAAAAACTTGTTAATTAAATTTATTTTTTAATAAATTAATTAAACTATTTAAAATATTAAGATAGAGAAAAAATGAGTAAATGAACAATAATTAAGCTTAAATGTTGGATTTTTCAATGTAGAAATATTTTTATATTATTTATTTCATTGTGGTTATTTTTTGACCATTTTTTTTATGAGTGATTATTTAAATTTCCCATTAAAGTTACATATGTAAAAATCAGTTTATACTATTTAAGTCATTAGGGGATAAGAGTGCAAAAAGTATGGCCAGATATTGATATTGAAAAATACAATTTATACACACTTAAATACCTCCTGTTTTTGATAAACAAAAATTTTATTATAAAACGATAGCATTAATATGGTTACTACTCTTAGAAGCTTGTATTAATTTTGCTTTATGAACATTAAAATAATTGAACAATATAGGTAATTTATTAAATTGAGATTCACTTACATATTTATATATAAATAATGCATGCATTGTACAGATAACATGTTTCAGATAATGTACTTTGTAATGAGTGGAAGTGAATATGAGTCATCTACTAGTGATCAATCCATGTCTTAATCATTCATTTATTTTCATCTGTATATTGTGAGATTTTAGGAACAATAGATCAACCTCTGCTAATCAAAATATATGCTGATCATCTATTTACTTAACAGGAATTTTCCAACTGCCAAAATACGACAAACATAAATATTTATTTCAAAACATTATACACAAAATAGCGATGACAATTCAAAAGTACCGATGACATTTAAAATTAGCATACTTATTATGATCAATCCATTATTTATTCCTCTTAAGGTCATACAAAGTGCTTCTTCTATAGATACTGGCTATATTTTTTGATCAGTATGAAATTATAAATTATCCCTCAGATGGATGATTTATGGATTTTTTTTTTATATTAGTAGCTTTATTAATAACATTTACTATGTCTCCAGATACCACATTGAGATAAAATTTACTGATAATGATGATATATACCTTTAATTATAATTATCTTCATTTCTTCTTAGTCAAATTTTCAGTATAAATTTAGCTTTGAGTAAAGATGCTGTTGATAATGATATTAAAGAAGTATTAAGAGTAAGAGAGTTGATTAAGAACAGCAATGCTTTATGTAACACTAAAAAATATATTAAATGACAGAAGTTAATAAATACCACACATTGTTAAATGCACATACATATTTCTATAATGAATGGTTAAAGTAAAATACACATCAATATATTAGTAAAATCTTTTAAATAGAAATTCAAATTTTAATCTTAAGAAGGCTATGTCATTTTCAATATATAAAACATGTGATATCCTTTCAAATACTTTTAGTTCATACTATAAATAAACATTTTGCATATTCCATTCTTGCATAATCAAAAGAAGTATTTCATTCATTTAAAACTCCAATGACTTACAATAACTGCATTAGAATTATTACAATTTTATATTTAAATAAAACCTTAGACACACACACACAAAAAATATAAAAAACAAAAATGAAAAATCTGATTAAAAAAATATTTTAGAGATTAAAAAAATGATTACTTCAGAACCAAAAAGAAAATTAAACAAAATTCTTATTGTGGATTTTTGATATTTTTGTACCTTGCAAATTTAGGTACCTTATCTAAAGCAAAATTTTTTCCAGTTGCATAGTAGTCTGTTAGTATCCTTAGATATCAATTTTTTACTTATGTCAATTAAAATTCAGATTTGGGTCCACATTTAATCTCATGTTGCTGACTATTTTTAAACTCTCTTAGCTGGATATTTCTACAGATTAAGTAGTTGTACTGTCAGTAAGATGGGTGGCTCATTTTCAGGCAATTACTTTTGCTAGGGTATTATTTTTGAAAATGCAAAGGCATTTATTCATTCTGAGTAGCTACATGAAGATTGTAATGAATAACACTTCTGCTAGGCATTTAGCATAGCTGCTACAGTATTTAAATTCATCTCATAGCTGAATATATTAAGCATGTAAAAAAACTTCCATGGCTATTTTGCATTATGGTAAAAATACGGACAGTGCAAGTCACCTTCAAAAGACAATTTGGTTTCTCTTTCAACATTTTCTTTTCCTGTTTGAAAATAACAATAAAAATGCAATTGGATCTGATCTCCCTCTTTTCCCTTATACTATCTTCATCTTTTTATATCTTATATATAATTCTATGTAAATTAAAAAATTGATGATTTTTAATAAAACCTTCTTCTGTAGGTTGAATCAGACTTCATTTTGCTGTGAGATGTTTTTTCAAAATATGATGACTTCTTTTCTGAATTATTGTTTGAGATTCATTCATTGTTTTACTCATGCACATTCTTATACATAATTTACTTTATAACTTAGATTCTGATACTTGTTTTGAAAAAAAATAGGTCATTATAAATCTCCCACAGCAACTAATACTCTCACTATTCTTAAGACTGATGAGTTCAAAATACTCTAATTGAATAAAGTCTAGACATCAAAAAATTCACAATAGTGGAGACTCACATGACATTTTATACTTGCCACTTTATTTTAATTTCTCTTTTTGTGTTACCATTTAGTTTTCTAAAACTCATTTTAACAGAATTTTTATATTGTATTTGAATCCAGATCTTTTAGTAGTACTTTTGGGTTTTTGATTTATTTAACTGATTTGGGGATAGGGATATTCGGAAAGCTTACTAAGAGTTATTCATACTCATTATATAATATATAATAGTATTCTTTAAAGATTTTTTTAAATTGATTTTTATCAGTACACACCTCATCTCATCTCTGTCATATCACAAGAATTCATCAAGACAAAAATATAAAACATCTCTCTCATTTATTAATTAATTAATTTAAACTTTAACCCATAAGATTTTAACATTATTCCATTGAAAAACAAATGTTTTTGCATGTTAAAAATGTTTACCATGTTCAGGTTTTACAGAAAATAGTTCACATGTAAGTTCAAAAAGTGAATATCCAATGACAAATTACACCTCACTGATGGCAAACTTAAAAAGATTATTCATTATTTGAAATTAAGTTTTGGTTTGTGATTAAAAAAAAAAAGTGAACACTTTTGAAATCCTGTCATGCAGTTTTCTCAACAATTTTCACCTCTCCTTTAAATATTTAATCACTTAACAATTCTGTGATTGGGTGCTTAAATTCTGTGATTGGGTGCTTATAAAATTAAGTCCTTTAACTACACCTTAATTTTTTTTTCATAAGTACCTAGTCAAATGTGCAAAAAAGAAAGTATATTTTCTCAAGGTCTTGCCTGACATACTTAAGGTATAAATTGCCAAAGTGGATACATAACATTTTAATTTTTATAATTTAAAAAATATTATATATCAAAATTCTATTAAGTTCAATTTCATTCTTTAGTTATTCCTTGATAACCATTTTGCCACATGTCAAATAACTCTAGTAATAAAAATTTCATGGATTGATAATATATATACACATATCCTCAAATATTGCACAAATAATATGACATTTTGTAGAAACTTATATGTCTGCCAATCAAAAAAGTGATTCAATTCATTTTGTGATCCCTTATAAATTAGTGAGAGTTAAGATTCTATAAGATTTTAACATTGTTTACATAGCATTTAGAGAGATCTCTGCCTTCAACAAATTTACATATTCTAATAAATATTGATATATGTAGTCAATAATTAAGCTACTAAAATAAAAAAAAATAGCTTGAGCTTACAAAGCCAATCTAAACAATATCTATTTAGAAATTAAATATACATATATACATTACATGAGTGTATTTTAGGAATATATAGCATATATATACATTACACGAGTGTATTTTTAGGAATAGATAGTATGAAATATTATCTTCAGAAAATTTTATAAAACATCAAAAGCAACAATTCTAAGATGAAACCAATAAAAAATATTAATTTGAAGGAGGGCAATGGCAAAAACAATAAGTATATCAATGAAGAAATATTTATAGATATAAAAAATCAAAAGCAAATATTGACAAATATCTGAAAAGGAGAAGAACAAATACAAAGAACTATTTCCTTAAAATATTAATGACAAAACAAAGACGTGCATGCAAAAAAAAAAAAAAAGATGGATAAAGCTAAACTGGTTAATGCTCTTGGATCAGCCACATCCAATGCAAGTCCAAAACACCAAATATCTTTCAAATTAATGCCAATAGTTTTGCAAAACTAAATAACTATTGGCAAAAAAAACAACATTTAATAATTTCAGGATACCCAATACATAAATGTTTCCATTATTCATTCTACATTATAAAGCATTGGATAATTTATTTTTTTCATTCTTTGTACTCATATCATGCTACATCTCTAGATAAAATAAGTTAGAATGATAAAATCAACCAAGTTTCCCTTTTACCCCAAAAGGTTTTTTTTAGTGATCATATATTTGACAATGGAAGACAAAATTAAAGCAGAAAGTCTTATTCAAATTGTAAATGGAATTAAAATCTATTACATTTCTAAAGATTTAAACCATGTCATTGCAAGAATAACAATATATGTGCCTATGATATTTGACCAACATGTAGTATAGTAATTAAAATTGGCAATAAAACAATACAGTTTTGATTTTCATTAAAATATAGAGAAAACAGATAGATATATCATACACATGATGACTTATAGATGACCATAAACAGTGAACATCCAAAAAAAAAAACAAAACAATGTCCTGGCTGATTCAAATGCAACAGCCCAGGGACATTATATTCAATTATCCAATGAATAAATGTATTTGCATATAGATTATTAGACACCTGCACTATGCTCCTTAACCAATCATTGTCTCAAATTGCAGCCAAACTAAATACCAATTCAGAGTCTCATATTGAAAATAATGATGATGTTATTAAAGTGTAGTGAAAATAAGGATGAATTTGAGAAATGCAATAACAATGCATCTAATGCAATTTATTTTATTAATTGCAAGTCTAAAGAAAGACGTTAAATGAAGAGAATTCAAAATAATTTTAATCCATCTGTTTTCAGAGTTCAATCAAAATCAAAGAAATCATCATACACCAGATCAAATATACTATCACTTGAACTATTCTCTGAGAATGCAAGAAAAAAAAAAACTCCCTCCCCTAAAAAAAAACAAAAACAAAAGAAAACAAGACAAAAACAAACAAACATATAAAAAAATTCTACAACTCAGACAGTAAAATGAAACATAAAAATAAGAAAAAAAAAGATATTCCAGCAATTCTAAAGTTTGAGGCAAAATAACTTCATAAGGACACAATTTTCAAAATACTACACAATGAACAATAAATTCATAAGATTCTTTAGTATAATATTTTTTGATATATTAGTAATTATCTAATTTTCTCCAATAATCCATTAAGCAAAATTTTGATATCAAGTTTTTTGATAGGTGACAAAAAGACAATAAGAACTGCATTATCATGTCTGAGATTTTATATAGCTAGCAAGACGTAAGGTAATTTACCAAAACAAACATTATTACCCTGTTCGACAGTTCTATGAATAATCATAAAAACAGTATTATAGAAACTTAAAATACTCACCAAAAAATTTACGAATTCATAATATGATTACATGGATTATTTAATTCATGGGATTCTTTATAATTTAACTGAAATTTGATTCACAACTGCACTTGTATCAGTGAAGACCTGTTTCCATGCAGTAATACATTTAAATATTTATACTGAGAGTCAAATCAGAATAATAATAATAATTATAAAAATACACCAATATTTTTCTCAATACAAAATGTTAAGTTGTGATTTTAAAAAATAAAACAATTTTTTCACTGACATTATAAATTATTGTGTATAATAAAATAAACTAATTTTTTTTTAAAAATTATTTTAATAAAAGTTTTAAAATACTTATAAAAAATAGTGCTATTACTTATCTAGAAAATTAAAACTAACAATAAACGGTTATTTTGTGTTGGCTCAGTCTCTTGTGCATACTCTCTGTCCTTCCCATCTTGATCATTAGTCAAAAGTATGTGGAGGCTTGAATTTCTTTATGAATCATGTCCTTTGAGAAAAGTACTTTTGCTTTCAAGAAATGTACAGCAGCAAATTACTCCTTAGCAACAAATTTCTCAAATATAGACACTATTTTAATTCACTGCATTAAAATTAGATAATAAACATAAACATTTGTTACTTAAGTTATAATCACTTACTGGTATCATCATTTTCAATCCTTATTATACAAAGCAGTATGAAGGTCTCTCCAAATTTAATCCATTTTCTCTGATTTCTAATTCTCGTTGCCACATTACAGCAGCAAACTTCCTTATTTCATCTATCTCCCATGTAATCTCTTTCTTGATCTTTTACAATCTCTCAGAATCCAGTTTAAGATCAAGATTTCAGTTGTTGATCTGTTATCATCTCTTATAGCAATGAGAACAGGCTAGCTATACTTCAGTTTTTTAATTCTTTCAATAAAGTCAGTAATACCTGCTTGTTCTTTCATCCATGTATTTTGTTTTTGATCCCTTCTCATTACTTCTAACATACACCTTCCCAAACTATGTTGAGTGGTCTGAAGACTCTGTATTTCTCTTCTATTAAGTGTCCAAAACTGAGACCCATAAGTAAGAACTGGTAAAACACATTAAAAACTTTTCTTTTCAAACACATAGGCATATTTCCTTTTAATATTAAATTAATTCTACTAAAAGCGCTCTATCCAAGTTTAGTTCTATGTTTAATTCATCCATTATGTTTCCATCTATATTAATAATTTGACCAAGATATTTGTAATTGTTAATTTATTCTAATTCATCATTATCAATTTTATTTTCTCTCTTGAGAAAATCCATTAAATATTATCTTAGCATTTATCTTTAAGTCTATTTTTTTTTACTTTGATTTGATAACTTTTGCAACATTTTCAGAAGCTCTGAAGCATTATTTGCAAAAACAATTACATCATTTTAAAAATCTAGGTGATATAAATAATCTCCATTTTTTTAAACCTTTACCTTCCCATTTTTAATCTACAAAATTCTTTTAAAATCGCTGTAAAAGTTTTACAGAAATAGATTCATCCTGTCAAATCTTTTTCAATGTCATTATTTTTAGTATAATTTTGTAATTTAATCATCGATGTTGCATTCTGATATTCTTCAGAATATGGCATATCCTAAGTCTACATTTTGATTATCTAATGCTTTAAACAAAATCTACAAATCGAAAACATATAATGATAGCCCATATTCATTGATTCTTTTTGTAACTTCTCTCAATACTTGGATGAGATCCATTGTCCTAAAACCACTTTTAAATCCAGATTGTTTTTTTGTTGGTTAATTCAAAATTCATTGTAGATAAGTTGTAATTATCATGGCAAAAAGATTATGTATAAAAGACTGTAATTTCTATTATTTTTTTTATCACCTTTTTCAGATATCAAGATTACTACTGAATTCTTCCAATCACTTGGTATATCTTTAACATTTAGACATCTAGTATATAACTCTACCAACCATTTTTTTTATTTCTTCACCTGCTTCTTTTAAGATATCGATTATAATTCCATCATTACCAGGAACTTCCCTTTTTCATAGATTAAATGGCATGTCTCATTTCCTCAATTAAAATACTGAACAATTCGGATGATCTAGCAATTTTAGGGGATTTTTTTTTCTTGTTCTTTATACCATATAATTCTTCCACACATTTCATGATGCCACGTCTCTTTTTCATATTTTCAGGATTGTTTCTAGGAGATATTGCAGAAATAAGTTTTCTACTAATTCCATAATGTTGTTTTAGACTTTTATTCTTTTTAACAGCTTTCTTTGCTAACTCACAATTATATTTTCTTATATTATTATTAACTCTTTTTAATACTACTTTACAAAATTCTAGATATTTAATTCTTCTTAATGAATCATTTTTATATATTTTCATATTACAAACATTTTGCCTAGAAATTTATTATTTAATATAGATTTCTTAGAATTAAAAAGTATATTTTTAATAGTTTTAGGATTATATTCATAATCTTTATATAATTTAATAAAATAATTCTTTTGAAAATCAGGTACATTTTAATCTGTATTATATTTATTATTTCTATATTTAAAATTTTTAATAACTGCTATTTTTTTTATTGTTGTGAATTTATAGGGATTTTTCTTAAATTGTCATCTTTAATAAAATGTTTTCATATAATTTTATTGCTATGTGCATTTATATATCTAAATATTAAATTTTATCTTCAAATTCTACTTCCATAAATTTAATATTACATAAAATATTATTATTGAAATCATTATAAATATTATTTATACATATATTTATATAGTAGTTATATACAATTTTTTTATTATTTGTCATAATTTATATGAAAGAGCAGCATAATGGATTTCATCAATTTCCATATTTGATGATTGTTTTATATTATGTCGTGTAATGTGAAGCAATGAATGATTTGTTGTTACTGTTAATATCACTAGTCAAGGAAGAACAGATACATTTACTAAAAAATTAAGGATGCTAAAATATATAGTTACTGACCTGGATCTATATTATTATTATTCAAGCAAATTAGTTTGCATTCAAAATCTCGAAGTATTTTCAATTTTAGATTTCCTAACTGGAACAAAAACATGAAATTAATTGTGGTTTCCAGAAGCACAATTGCATTACTACGGCTTTAAAATCAAAGTCTCATTGACAAAAGCAAAATCCAGAAACTGGTCTAGGAATGGAATTTAAATGCATAAATGATTACTCAACTTTACTTTAAATACTTTTAGAGTAGAGAACTGCGATTGTTTTATCATATATTGGGTAAGGTAATAAATTAAATGATTTGATGTTATTATTAGCACCCTTAGCCAGAGAGAAAGGTATTTATAGTTATTAAAGATTGAGAGTATTAAAAATATATTTACTGATTTAGAGCCAAATGTATATAATTGATCACATAGGTTGCGTTGGATTCAAAATTTTAAGATGTTTTGAATCTCAGTTTTTTAGCTTATTTAACAAACAAACACATTACTTCCAATTTTGAATCCCTAGACTCACCAATAAAGGCAAAATCCAGACATTAGTCTCAATCTTTAATAATAAAAAAAACTGCTCATTTCATTTGCACATTTATGTGTTTGAAGTGTGTCAAAATAGAAGTTTTAAGTGTTATACATTTAACAATCATAAAGTTTAATTGTTAATCGATATTTTAAAAATCAGATCAGTCAAGTTCACTTTTTCTTAATGTGCCTATCTTTTATCACATTTTAAGCAAAATACATACTATTTTCTTTTGAAAAATTTTCATAACTGATCAAAACATTTCTAAAAAAAAAGCACAAGAAGAAGGAAGAGAAGAAGACTTGAAATTGAACTAACAATAATAAGATTCAACATATATCTTGCTATGGCATTATAATACTATGTAACTATTGGATCAATAAAGTTTACTATTGTTGAAACTTAATAATAATAATAATAATAATAATAATAATAATAATAATAATAATAATAATAATAATAATAATAATAATAATAATAATAATAATAATAATAATAATAATAATAATAATAATAATAAAAAATAATAATAATAATAATAATAATAAAAAAAATAATAATAATAATAATAATAATAATAATAATAATAATAATAATAATAATAATAATAATAATAATAATAATAATAATAATAATAATAATAATAATAATAATAATAATAATAAAGCAAAGTCCATTTAATAAAGTTAAAATTTGAAATTGTAATAAAAATGATAGCGAAGTTTATTTAATAAAGTTAAAAATTTGAAGTTGTAATCGAAATTTAATGAATGACCTGCCTCTAAATATTGATTAGTTAATTATTATCTTGAGTATAAAAGAAAAATCCATAAAAAATCGCACTAACAGGTAACTGATAAGATTTCTTCATTGTTCATCTGAAAAGGGGTCTTAAAAACACACATGTATGTATATAAATGTATGCAATATCTCATATTGTTCATTACACATATGTGTGAGAACACACACATATTAAGCGATTTTTTTTGGACTAATTGTAATTTAATAGGAATTCTTAAAAAAAAAAATTGAATTATCTACATTATAAGATAAAAATTTGGAAAGAAATGTTTTCACTGATATTAATTAAAAAAAAAATTAAGAGTTACAACACTTTTTAAACACATTGTTCATAATACGAAAACTTAACCATTAACATATAATTTTTTTTTTTTTAAAATAGAATTCGCAAAAAGTTGCTATTAAGTTATACTCCTGAGAAATATTATAAAATTATCTTGCTTCCAAAGTAATAATTCATTTGAAGAATCCAAAAGAGTTTATAGATAAAAACCTCTAAAACTAATTCCCTTGTTAATTTTATAAAAGTTTTTATATATCTAATATATATATACATTTAATGTTCACATTTCAAAAAAAAAAAAAGTAAAATTATTATTTTTGACATTCATGTCCAGATTTTGTATAAATATACAAGTTTATAGATACACACAATAGAAATAGTTATGCTTCAGATATATTATTAAGCACTAGATAAATAATTAGTTTTATTACCATCAAAAATTAATTATTGGTAATTTTTTTTCAAGCGGTATTTCTATAAAAAAAATAAACACTTAAATCGATAGGATGAATAAGTGTCAATATGTAATAGACAAAAAAAATATTTACTTCTAACAACGAAACAAAATAAAAAACCTTTATATAATTAATTGATTTGTTTAATCATTTTTGCTTTAGAAGTGAGTTATTATAAATAAACAGCAATATAATATTCAAAGAAGTATTATTTGCAATGTTTTATTATATATGTTTTTTATTATTCAACATCAATAATAATACATTATATTATCTTCGTATATTATTAAACATATCTCTGAAGAATAATGCTAAATGGTTGAAAATGCCTTTTTTTTTTGATAATAGACAATTTTGTAATAAAATATTTGAATATGTTTAGTTTTTTTTTTTTTAATTATTAAAATATAAATTACTGATACAAACACATGACTACCTGAAAGTTTATGATGATGGTATTTTACTTGTGATTATTTGATGAAATTATTCCCATCATCTAATTTAACTGTTAAATTATTTTTAGAAAAATTCAAATTTTATTTGTACTTTTTCAAATACATTCATCTGGTATTATTCTTCTCCTCCTTCAGATATTGCTGGCCCAATTAGAGTTAGTACTAGAGAGGGAATCAAACCACTTTGGATAAGTGAATATTGAATTTAAGGTAATGCTCTAACTACCTAGACTACTCTGTCAAAAGCAACAGCTAGCTGAGATTTTTTATGCATTTATCTATTGGAATCTGCCTGAATTTTCCATTTTTTCTTTACAACAGCAAGATTAAATAGTAGTTTCCAAACATTACAGATTATCATACTAAATTGACTTATGGAGTTTTTTTGCCATTACCTTGTGAGAAATTTCTTTATTTTTCTTTTTTCTCTCTAAATAATATTTTTTGTGTTCTCCCAATTGAATACATGTTCACTGACAAATTCAAAGTCTACAACTTTGTCCCTTTCTAATCATTAAAAAACAAATGTGCCTGAAGTAGTAAACAATGGTTTTTTTTTTTGAAAAAAAAAGTATACAATTTACATGATGTATGATATACAAGTTATGAAAACATAATCATTGCAACTAGTGCCTGAGGGCAGATAAAAATGATCCAGTTTTATGTAGGTGAATGCATAATTTATATGCTTCATATTATGCCACTCTTTAATTTTTTTAAAAAGAATATTGCATTTTTTGTTATCAAAAATTACAGAGCAGTGAGAAAGTGACATGATTATGAGAGTATGAATAATTACTGTGACATTATAAGAATGAAAGATTTTAATGTTTTTTTCAAGAAATTGCTTAAGATTTATTATATACTGGTGAAATACAAAGTGATGTAAGGATGAGAAGTATGGAAAAATTTGAAAAATGTACATTATATTTTCTGGATAATTATTACACAAAACATGTGGGATGATTAATGAGAAAGGTTTGAGTAAAAATTGTGACAAATAATAAGTTAAACAAAAATTTCAAACATGACTGAGTAATACACACATTTTTGATTCTGGTTAAAGTCTTGAAAATTGGCAGAGTTGGCCATAGATTATTAGGGGGTATAATTAAACAAAAAATTCAACTATATTTGAGAAGCAAACATATTTTGAAATCTGGTTAAATTCTTGCAACTGGTAGGGTTGATCATAAATGTCTATTAGGAATTATATTTTTTCAAATCTAAAGATTTGATATTATGATTGTCCAACAGATTTGCAATCTCAATAGCATGACCAGAAAAAGAAATCATTTACATATGAAAATGGAGCAAGCAATGTTATAGGTAGGCTTTTAGGATTGAACTAACTATAAGGTTGTGATAAAGCAATAACTTTAGAGTTGATTTAAAATCTGGTGAATCTGTCTAATTATTTCTTTTGAATGTGCAAGGTAATTTGTGGTACTTAAAGTTTGATCCTAGATCAAATCGATTTTGGTAAGTGAAGTAGAATTAGATATATGTATATTTTTATACATCATTATTAAATCCGATCAGATATAAATTTTATATTTATTACTGCAATTAAATATCTGTTTACTTATCTAAGTCAATATTACTGGGAGATATAACTTCATTAGTTCAGGGTTGATTATTTATTTGTTTATCTTGTCCGGTTTCAAAAATCTTAATAATTTTGTTCTGTCATTAATCAGAATGATTT
The DNA here is from genome assembly GCA_028023455.1 of Epiperipatus broadwayi. Classification (NCBI taxonomy): domain Eukaryota; kingdom Metazoa; phylum Onychophora; class Udeonychophora; order Euonychophora; family Peripatidae; genus Epiperipatus; species Epiperipatus broadwayi. The sequence goes on from JAQFVV010012421.1 coordinate 2,617,009, forward strand.
GTTTTAATTAATTTTTAAACTTATTTAAAGCAGAGATCATAAATTTTATGAACTAGTATAACATAATATTATCTTTGGCTTGGATAACTACCAATTATCATCATATATAGTTTAATTATTACAAAATTCATTTTTACTATCAATTGATTGGAGATTTAAATAGATGAATAATATCAGTGATTGTAAGTCAGTAAATATTCAATAGAAACCAATGGTATATTTTATATATAATGTGATTGGGTACTGTAAAATGTGAAATTATCTAATAGATTTATTAACAATAAATTCTTGTGGAATATTTCATTTTAGAACATAGCTTAAGCAATAATTGCATATCAATCTAATGTAAAATATGAATGAAATATCAATATAATATTTAATGTTTGATTAAAGTAGATACAAAACTGAGTAAAGGTTTATTTTATTTAAACATTATAAATATATAGTTTAGAAAACGTTCTCAAAATGTAAATATAAATTATTTAGAAACTAGTTATTTAAATAGAAGGTCATTAAATATTAAAGTAAATTTGTATTACTATAAATAATCTTAGATTAGCAAAGTATATCAGGGCTTAATTACTTGTAGATTTGAATTTGGTTTCATCCAATTATCAATCAAATAAATATCTTAGGCATAAATCATTGTTTAGGACAATCACACATGATTTCACTGCTTGTAGCAGTTTACTTCAGAATAATGAATAGATTTGATGATGTCTGAAGTGATGATCTCATTTGCTTTATTTTGTTTTAAGTACTATCTGAATAAATTAGGTTTTAATAAAGATTGTCATTAGTAATTTATAATAGCGTAGTCGGCAATCTAAATAATTATATATTGGAAATATTGTTATTGCCTAGTGTGATCAATAACCGAGCTAGATAATTTTACACAAGTTCTGACAGAGTTACTAATTGTTAATGGATGTTTTGTTCTGTTATAAATAATATAAATCTTGAGGGCATTTCTTTATGATCTTTTATTTACATATAGGGTTATTAATAAGTGATTGTCTCAAAAACCTATAGGTCAATTTCTTTTATTTTGTACAAATGTTGACTGAACAAGTGTAGAGAGGTAGAAGATCCATTATTATGATTGTTACAAAATAGCTACTCAATGCTAGCTGATGATGATCATGTATAGCTGGAAATTATTACAAAATGGAAAATCAACTTTGGGGCTTTTATAAAATGGCATTCCACATTTAGGCTAGATTTATATTAATATGAATGACATCTCAATTCTGAGACATACTAAAGTTTTTATATTATCATCCCATATAATCAATATTCCATTACAAAATGGTGACCAATTATTGAGCTATGCTTTATTCAGATTATATTAATCATTTTCTCATCATCATCATCATTTCTATCACATTACAATATATATATATAGTACCAATATGGTAATGCACTGGAATTGCAGATGTATTCTAGCTATTACTTGGTAAAGTACAAAGTTAGCTTAATAAAATATCAGCACCAAGACTATGAATTACTCAAGGCAACATACAGTGCCAGCCAAACTATACCTGTGTGGCAGAGCAACTAATGTAATGGATTGCCCATATGGCAGAGACTCTATTGTAATAAATATAATAAATTAAAAAAATATGGGATTAACCTAAAAGGAAATAAAGGATCTTGTAAATCATCCTGTTCCTCCCCCCCTTCCTACCGATATATATTTAAAAATGAGTTACTTAATAATATGCACTAGCCCTAAGAAATATAAGCAATAAATTAATATAGTAAACAATTTATATTTTAACAATTATTTATAGTAAATCTATGATAGCATGTTAACTCTTTAGTTCAATCACACACACACACATATATATATATATATTTATATATATGATAAACAAAAACAAGTTAAAATTTTTTTAACCTGCCTATAGCTTGCATTTTATGATCACAGATGGAGCTTTACCAATAGCCCAGTCAAGCTTGTTTACAAAAAATGCTGAGAGAGAATCGAAAATTCAATATTTCTTTCAAATTGTCCCTAACCTTTAAACCATGGTTTCAAGCTAATTGGCTTTCATCTGTAAAGGGTAGGGGGACTAGAAACTAGATCTAAATCCCTAACTCTACTGAACAGCACTTATGTAAACTGTTCCTATAAGCTTGAAAGCACGAATTTTTCAGATACGTAAATATCTCAAAATCCAGCTAAACAAACTATATAGCTATATGGGTCTGAAATCAGTTCATTTTCACCACATAGTTAAAAGGTTCTGCAATCTATATCATTGCTAAAACCTTCAAAGGTACATTTAGGATAAACAAAAACAAGTTAAAAATTTTTTAACCTGCCTAAGCTTGCATTTTATGATCACAGATGGAGCTTTACCAATAGCCCAGTCTAGCTTGTTTACAAAAATGCTGAGAGAGAATCGAAAATTCAATATCTCTTTCAAATTGTCCCCAACCTTTAAACCATGGTTTCAAGCAATTGGCTTTCGTCAGTAAAGGGTAGGGGGACTAGAAACTAGAGCTAAATCCCAACTCTACTGAACAGCACTTATGTAAACTGTTTCTATAAGCTTGAAAGCACGAATTTTTCAGATACGTAAATATCTTAAAATCCAGCTAAACAAACTATATAGCTATATGGGTCTGAAATCAGTTCAGTTTCACCACCCCTACCCTTTACTGACGAAAGCCAATTAGGCTGAAACCATGATTTAAAGGTTGGGGACAATTTGAAAGAGATATTGAATTTTCGATTCTCTCTCAGCATTTTTTGTAAACAAGCTTGACTGGGCTATTAAAAGCTCCATCTGTGATCATATATATATATAAGTACTAATAATCATAATATATTTATAATCATCAATGAATTATGAATATTTATGTAAATTATAAGGAAATGACTTCCTAAAGTTATATTAATGTTGATTATGGGAATGTGAAACAATACATATATTTATAATTAAGGGAATATATATATATGTATCTGCCTGTGTGTGTAATTATACTTTAACAAAATTATAAATGAATGTTCAACTTATTATGATTTTAATTGGTCTAATAAATCCAAGAAAGTTTAAATAAGTAAAGATTTCCATAAATCAATGAGGGCATAATTTTGAATAATACTAATTATTTTCTCTCAATTACATCTATTTGAATATAATTAAACTTAAAAAGCAATAATTAACAAATATAGTTATAGTAATACTAATGATCAAATACGATTTATATATTTGTGATCTATATAAATTGGATGGACGGTTGAAGAGTTGCAGTGTGGAGTGGATTGAAGCCTGTCCATTAAAGTAGGAGGATTTGCTATCTTAATATATATCTGAGCACTTGTAGCATATATGTGTAGAGATGGTAATCTGGACCAACTGATGATTGCTGGTTTAGCATGAAATACGTATATTGGTGATTATTTATCTTTTCAACATATGTGTGTTCAAGTGTATCAGTGTTATGAGATAGTGTGGAGAGTGGTGGGTCATGTGAAAGTCTGTGCTCATACCTTGTCTATTAATAACGAAGAATTAATGATATACTCCTACGATAATTCAATTCTGTATCAATATCACAAGACAATATGATATATAATGGCGAAATTCATGGTAGCCAACTAGTATTTATCCCATTCTATGTGTCAAAAAATAACATTCATGTACTATTCATGCAAATAATCATTATATAGTGAATTAGTTGCGGTTGAATGATAACTGGAGTACACATATAAAGTATCAAAATATTTTTTTGTTAAAAATTTCTCTCTATATATTATCACGATGTTTTCTTTTATTCCTGTGTTATACGATATTTCTTGCGCAAAAATAATATATGCAAGTCAAGTAACTATTTGCAAGATTTGGTGATTTAATAATAAATGTTAGAGATGATACAAGAGTATTATACAGTGATGAATTGAATCAAGATCGGCTTTTGTGAATAATCAGTAGCGATATGCATATTTTTAGCACATCCGTTAATTTCCTGTTAATGTTAATAAAAATCGATATTTGATATAAACCTGTTTGGTTATATTTGATGAAATCACATACATATATATACATATTTCTGCAAATATTACAGTGAAATAAATTTTATTTTAGAACGCAAGTTCTAAAATAATTTCCTATTGTTAGGCCATTACTTTGTTTGGAGATTCCACCAGGTTTCTCAGGCTTCCATCAAGTAGTTATTTTATGTGAACTTTTATAATTATGCACATCATTATTTACTAAATATTCTGAAGATTGCTAAAGTCTGCTTTCTTCGACAATGAACAAATGTATTTAAAAGTGAAGATCAAAAGAAAGTATAATACTTTAAATTTTATTGATAATCGCTTGCCAAACGTTTATATCTCCATTCTGTTGTTTAATAATGATCACATCATTTGTTGCTAGGATCTTCTTTATAAGATTTTTATTAAGCAACTTATTATTGTTAAACGTTAATTACGCTTATACATAACATATTTATAATAAGAATCGTAGAAATTAATAAATGTATAAGTTGAATAAATTTAAATGTGTGTCTATGAGTATATATATATGCAAATGATAGCTGTTAGTTTCTAATAAAAGTAATGAGCTATTTTTCATGAATATATAAATATATGAACAGTATCTGATACTGTTTTGGAAGGATATACTCATAGGGTACATATCTTCCCACTAATGAAAAAAAATTATAATGATTTTGTTAAGCTCAGAACAAAATATTAGTGTAGGAGGTCTTTATATATTCTTTTGAATTTAACCATTAAATGTTGACTGGTGATGGCTTTTGTAATAATTTGAGGTCCTTATCTAACCTTGAGTTCCTCATTATTTTATTTAACTACACATACAAGACTTTTCTAGCTCCACCCCAAAACTATATGAAATATTTTAATGATTCTAACTATATCGAATAGTGCTGTTTCGTGACGACAAGAAAAAATCTTTACAGTGATCACTATTAATATTAAAATATACTAATGAAGGTAAATCAACTTCAATAGTAAAATAAACATATGAGTAACAAACAAAATATAATATATCATCCCTAAACTTATTTCTAATATCAAACTGAAACAATAAACTGTCAACTGAATCATAATTTGATTTCTTGGGGGATGCTGTAATTATGTCATGATTTATGTTGTGCAGAATATGGTTGCTAACCAGAATCCTTGGTTTGGATAGCTCTAAGGAATGCAGGAAATCTCTACTGAACATTCTCATATAAAGTCAAAATTCATCAATAATTATTATTTTCATTGAGATTTCACTCTACCAGTTACTTTGTAGTGAACCCAGGATATCCCTATACTCGTGCACTATTAACTTACCTAAAACATCTAAGCATGAACCCACTTTTGCAGTTTCATTGATTCCTTCAGGAAAGAACTCAACTATACAAGTGCTCTAGTTCAGAATTGGTAAACATATGAAATCCCCCTTTCCATGCCTTTAGCTATCAAATATTCAATCACTATCAACAATAAACATGCAATACCTATTTAGGAGATTAATAAACTGTGTAATTTCAAACTGTCAGTACACCTTTACACAGAACAATAAATAATGCAATAGGAAGTAATAACACCAATAAAATGGTTTGATATAAAAAAAAAACTATAATAATGTGATCCCTTAAGTCAGATTTTTCCATTGTGTCATTGGTTATATTTCGTGTCCAATATTTCTGCTTCTTAGCACAGCTTCAGCATAATATTTCCATGTCTTTCAATAATATGTGCATAAATATCTTATGCATTACTATGAATACTGGCAACTCATCATGAAATCTTACAAAAACATCATCCGTATGTGATTTGTTAAGCAAGTACGATAACCTAAATATGCTATGCAGTTGCAAAGTATTAAAGAAACCAATATCGATTGGTTGATCATCAGGTACTTTAAACACTAATGTCATAACAACTTTATGAGATGGAATTAAATATAATAATTTACTATAATCATCCCATAACTTAAACCTAAAATCCTTGACTCCTATCACAGTGAAGCTATTTAGAGGATTGCAGCCAACTTTTAAAGTTAAATCAACATGAACTAGCCTCATAAAAGACTTCTCATTTGCTTGCATATAGTCAGTGAAATACTGTTCATCAATAGCATCTAATATTTTCTGAGTTGGCATCCCAAGCTATATCATCAAATGGATTATCATTTTGACTAGGTGTGGATTGGAATGTTCCACTTAGTTTATTTATGGCATATTTATAAAATAAATATTTAGGGTTACATGAAGCATGTAAATTCTTATCAGCATACTCACTTCTTCCTTTGCATATAAATTTATAAAATGCATTTTTGACCTTTGGATAACATATATTTGTTTTAACATAATTTTCATATGTACATGTCTTATAAATTCTCAAAGATTTCTTCAATTTTATTTTACAATAGTATTTATTATAAAATAACCAACATAAATGTTGGTTACAATAAGTTTTCACATTTAATCTATAGTCATAACATACAGCTTTTCATAATACTTGGATGTGATCTATTGTGTTAAAACCACATTTAAATAAATCCTGGATTCCAAAATTCTCTATTCATGAATTATAATTATTTTAATAAATATTTTATAAAGAAATGATAAAAGACTGATAAGTCTGAAGTTTCTAATATTTTCCCATTTCAACAATTTTAAATATAAATATCAGTACTGTATTCTTCTAATCATGTACATCTTGAATTTTTAAATACGTGGTATGCAATGTTACCAACAACTTCTCTATTTCGTCAACTGATTTTTTTAAAAATATAAATATTAATTCCATTAATTTTTAAAAACTTTTCTATTCTTCATAGATTTATTTCTGTTTTGTTTTTCATTTAAGGTATCGGCTTCAGCATGGCATTTGGGTATTCCATCATAAGATTTTCAATGGTATGGATGGCTGAAGTTGTTGAAGTAGATTGGAGACTATCCATTAAAGTTTGAAGATTTGCTATCTTAATATAAACTGAGTATTGATTATATATATATGAAGTATATAGTATATATTAAAAGGAAATGAACATGGAAGCATCAAAATGAAGGTACAACAGAATTGGATTATATTTTAACTCACAGAAAATACATTTTTCAAGATTGTAATGTTCTTAATAAATTTAACACAGGAAATGATCATCGATTAGTATGATGTAAGATACGTGCTAATGCAAAACTAGAGAGACAAAAATTATTAGGAAAAACAGTATTTATAGTTGATATTCCTAATCTTCAGAAACATTCTAATGAATTTAAATTAGAACTTACAAATTGGTTTCAAGTATTAGGAGATTTTGAACATGATTCAGATTTGAATGAAATTAATATGAAAATAACTGATAGACTTTTAAAACCTGCAACAAAGATAGCTGGTAGAAAAAAGCAGCAATTAACCAATAAAATTTCTAACGAGACTAGAGAATTTATGAAGAAAAGAAGGAATATGGGGATATACAAAAATGATGCATTAAAAAGAATTGAATACCTTGAATTTTGTAAAATGGTGTGGAAAAGAGTTGAATATGATATAAGAAAGTATAACTGTGAACTAGCAAGGAAGGCTGTAGAAGAGAATAAAAGTCTCAAGAATGTAAAACAACACTTTGGTATTGGTAGGAAATTTATATCTGCAATAAGAAAAAAAGATGGAATTATTAGTAAAAAGAGAGATGATATCATGAAATAGATAGAAGACTTTTATCAAGCCTTATATAATAATAAAGAACAAGTACCTCCTATATCTATTACAACTTCTGAATTGCCCAGAATTTTAAATGAAGTGAGACATTCAATTAAATGTATGAAGAAATGAAAGGTTCCAGATAATGATGGAATTATAATTGATATATTAAAAGAAGCAGGTGAAGATATAAAAATTTTTTTTAGCAAAGTTATATACCAAATGTCTAAATGATAAAAATGTACCAGATGATTGGAAGAATGCAGTATTAATATTTAAAAACGATGATAAAGAAGATATTAGAAATTACAGACCTATCAGCCTTTTATCAGTTTTATACAAAATTTTTACCAAGATAATTATAACTCATCTACAGAGAACATTGGATTTCCACCAACCAAGAGAACAAGCTGGATTTAAAAGTGGTTTTAGTACAGTAGATCATATTCAGGTATTGAGAGAAGTTATAGAAAGGACAAATGAATATGAGTTGCCATTATGCTTTGGATTTGTAGATTATGAAAAGGCATTTGATTCTATAAACATTTCTTCAGTGATTAAAGCATTGGATCATCAAGGTATAGATCCAGGATATTGTCATATTTTAAAGAATATTTATAAAAATGCAACAGCAACAATTAGATTACATAATTCTACTAGGAAAGTCAATATTGAGAAGGGTGTAAGACAGGGTGATTCCATATCTCCAAAACTTTTTACAGCAGCAGTACTGCAAGAAGTATTTTGTGGATTAAAATGGAAAGCTAAAGGAGTGAAAGTAAATGGAGATTATTTAAGTCATTTAGATTTTGCAGATGATGTAGTTGTTTTTGCAAATAATGCTTTAGAGCTGCAGGAAATGTTGCAAGAGTTATCAGATGAAAGTAGGACTAAAGATAAATGTTAAAAAGACTAAAATAATGTTTAATGGATTTTCTCAAAATATGAAAATAAAGATTGATTATGATGAGTTAGAAGAAGTTAACAGTTACAAATACCTTGGTCAGATTATTAATACAGATGGAAACATAATGGATGAAATTAATCATAGAATTAAACTTGGTTGGAGCACTTTTGGTAGAAATAACTTGATACTAAAAGGAAATATGCCTATGTGTTTGAAAAGGAAGGTTTTTAATAAATGTGTTTTACCAGTTCTTACTTATGGATCTGAGACTTGGACACTTAATAGAAGAGCAATACAGAGACTTCAGACCACTCAAAGAAGTATGGAGAGATGCATGTTGGGAGTAACAAGAAGAGATCGAAAATGCAATATATGGGTAAGAGAACAAACAGGTGTTACTGACCTCATTGAAAAAATTAAAAGACTGAAGTGGAGTTGGTCTGGACATATTTCTAGAAGAGATGATAATAGATGGACAACTGAAATTTTAAACTGGATTCCAAGAAATTTTAAAAGATCCAGAAAGAGACCACATATGAGATGGATGGATGAAATAAGAAAGTGTGCAGGGGTGATTTGGAGAAGAAAAGCTAAAGATCGGAGAAGATGGACTGAACTTGGAGAGACCTTCATCCTGCAGTGGATTGATAATGGTTGATAATGATGATGATATGAAGTATATCTGTATTTCAAATAGTAAAGATTATTGTAATTCTAGACATTACACTATTTTCTTGTTTTTTTATTATTATACTACTCTTTTAAATAATACTTTCAACTTTTTTTGATTTCTTCTATATTTCTCTTGCCAATTCACAGTTTTTTTTTTTTTTAATATTATCTTTAACCCTTTTTTGTGCTATTTTACAAAATTCCAGATATTTAATATTTCAAAACTGATCATTTTTTAATAATATTATATTCCTTAACACATTGCTATAACTTAATTGAAAGATTACAGATAAATTTCATATTGATTAATGGGGTTACTGACCTTAATAAAATACCAGTTCTCTTCTTATTAATTTCATTCTTTACTGCAATCTATTAATATTTGAAATAAATTCTAGTTTAAATTTAATAGAATATTTCTGAAGGCTAGAAATATCATTTGTTAATATTGCCTTTTTAAAGTTTTGTTTGCCTAGTCGTGCATTTAACATCTATCTACCCAGTAATCAATAATCACTCTCTGTAATGAATTAATTCATTACTCCTTTGAAATATATATTTTTTGTTAGTCAAAATATAATCTAACTCAGCTGGAGTTTCATTGAGATGCTTCCATATCCATTTCCGCATTAGATTTTACTCAGAACAGGAATTTATAACACACATCATATTTTTCTGTAAATTCCATAAGTATTCCCTCTCTCATTTCTATCTCCAAATTCTAATTTATCTATAGCACTTCCATTTTTCAATTTCAGTTGAACATTACAATTTTAAAATATTGGGTAATTTTATTAAAAGAATTCTGTGCATCTAAATTAAAATGCCTCACTTTTTCATCGGATCAAAAACTTCTTGGAGCATAATTTGAATTATATACATTTGGTACATTCCATTAATTGGAATAAATCTTGCCATTCTAATTCATTAACATCCATAATGTTATTCTTTATTTATCATGATTCCCCTGCCATTTTATTTGATTTCTGAATAAAAAAATATTTCATTACAAGTTTTAAATTATTTTAAAATCAACATTAGTTTTGATTATTCTATATAAACATTAGAATAGTGAACAAAATTGAATTAATATTTATAACAGAATCTTAGAACTTTCTAAATGATCTCAGAAATAAATATTTTTTTAAAGTGACAACTACATACAATAATAAAGATATATGTTTCAACTAAAAAATGAGGAGAAAATTTAATCTACACAGCTAAATTTAACAATGATCTAGTAGTAATGCCTATTAAAACAAAGCAGTGCAATTAAAATTTTTAATGGTTTAGTGAAGTAATAGAACAAAAGATACTGGAGCTCAAGGTCCATGGATAACAATTCAACCTCTTTCCATACTTTTTATTAACTTCTAGGCAATAAAACAATTCACTTATATATTTAATACAATTAAAAGATAATTAACTATTTACATTACTAATTAGTTATCTTAAACCTTCTATTCACACACACACACACACACACACACACACACTATTCACACACACACAAAACAATCATTGGAAACCATTTTAGAAATGGTAATTATATAAGGGATTGTGGTCTAGTATCTTCATGAGTTTAAAGTAAGTGAACCTTGACATTTTTTGAAATTATAAACAAGCTAAAAATTTTTCTTTAGATACCAGTCCATAGAAAATTCAGCGGAATTAGTTAGAAGGTAAAGACCCTAGATTAATCCATTTGGGAATTGATAGGATAGACTAATTATAAAAATAAAAAGCATGAGTATGATACAGTGTGGCCCTCATCACTAATCAAAAAGCTATTATGCTTTTATAAACAGTGTCTTAAATTTATTTATTTTAATATTTAAACATTATTTATAAAGAATTTAAAGAAGTTCACTTGAAATTTATAGAAAATATTACATACATAAATATTAAAATTATTTATGAATGAAACGTTGAAACTTTGGAAATAAAAATGAGTTTTGATAAAATTAAATGTATTTAAATATGTTTCATCACAAGATATTTGATTTAAAAGTATGAATTCTATTATAAAAAAGTTAAAATGATTTTCAAATAAATATTGGTAGGAAAGATGTAGTGAACCTTTGACAAGAAAGTTAGTTATATTGAGAATATGAAAAAGTTATGAGATAGGAAAACATCAAAACTGACTAAGTATTGAGAATTAACAAAACTTTAATTATTAAAGGTTATAAGAAAAAGAGTTTGAGAGTATTAGCAGTTGTTGATAATGTAATTTATTCTCTAAGAGAATGGTTGAGGGATTTTCGCTCAATAATTGCGAGTTTACTCCTAATCATTTTATTCCTACTTTAGTTTTAACTCCATCATGCTACAAAATTTTGTAAAGATTTGTTACTAAAGCAACTAACTTTAGACAAAATATTGGATAAATAAAATATAGATTTTAACATTTTTTCCTCTCTATACCTAATCTATTATCTGATTACAACATATTACCAACTTTAAGTTTTTTTTTTTTTTAAAAACCCAATAAGTTATAACTTATTTCAAAGTTTTAATAAAATCTTGAGAGATAAAAATAAATTTTGTTTACAGATTAGGAAATCAAAGACTGTTTTTAATGGGACAGCAGGACACATATTTGACGTCTTAATTTTACATTAATCATATAGCTAACATATAAAATAATACCTAAAAGGTTTTAATACAAAATTGTCTTTTGAAGACGATAGAAATTTTATCTTTTGCCAATGATTACTGTTGAATAAAATGATCAAAGAATGAAAGATAATATCAATTCTATTTTTTCGGGTCTACCACTAACAATTTTTAGCATAACCTCTTGTGTGGGGTATTAACTAACTGCACAATCATATGAGTAAGAAAACATGCCTGCCTACACAAGAATTTTTATAAGAATAAAGGCAAACATTAATCAAACATGGTCTGCAACAAATAATGGATTTTAACTTTTAATATTTCATTTTTAAAATATTGATTTTATAATTATATATATATATAAACAGATAAGTCATAAAATTAAATATAATAAAAAACGAATCGCTATAACTTGAAATGCTTATATTAAACTCAAGAATGTAAATTGATTTAATATTTAAAAAAATCTATAATAATTTAAGACAAATATATTGATTTTTCTTCCTTTTTTGCAAGATTTATATTAAATTTCAAATATTTCTACTATGAAAAAATGAACAAAGTTTCTGTTGTATTAAAAAAAAGAAAAAAAAAAGAAAGCCATTTGATATTATCCATCTTCACATTATTTGTTACAAGATTTATTATTTTGTAATTCAAATGGCTATCAGTATTTAAACTTCAATATAATTATAAAATTCCAACTCCATAATGTTTAAGGCTGTAGATCAGAATTTTGATCATAATAAATACAAGATATTTTATTTGTTTAGTTTAATGCAGTTAGCCAAAGGGTTCTTGGATCAAAGCTCAAACTCCATTTACATTACTTCTCTAGTGACTAACCATTTGATTATATGTTACATCTTTGCCTGATAACAAATGAAGTGATGAGCTGATAAATCTCTATATTAACACAATGTATTCTAAAATAATTAAAACAATAAAATAGGAATGTATCAAAAAAAAAAAAAAAGAATCTATACAGAAACTTTGAACATATATTAATATTTACTGCAAGTCCTTAAAATATTAATAAAGTGATCTGATAATATACAAATACAAACAAGACATAGTATTTGTCTGAAGGTTTGTGATGATGGTATATTATTAGATGTGATAAGTTGGACTATTTCCATCATATAAGAGTGAATGTTGAATGTAGAGAAAATTTTAAATTTTCTAAATACAAACAACTTGTTAATAATAACACAATGTTTCGAATAATATTATTCTCCACTCTTCTTCAGGCGCTGCTGGCCTATATACATAGTGACAATATTTGCTTAGAAGTTGAACTCGCACCTTTACATTCTTGAATATCGAATTTAAGGCAAACACTCTAACCAACAGCATTTGACAGAATAGTTCAGTTGGTTAGATCATTTGCCTTAAATTTGATATTCAAGAATCTAAAGGCGTGAGTTCAACTTCTAAGCGAATATTGTACTGTGCATATAGGCCAGCTACACCTGAAGAAGAGTGAAGAATAATATTACTCAAAAATATTGTGTAATTACTAACCTGTGTTATGTATTTGTGTGTTATTACTAACAAGTTGTGTTTGGATGAGTTTAAATAAATTTTAAAATTTTCTATACATTCAACATTTACTCATAGATTATGGAAATAATTCAACATATCACATCTAAAGTGATATGATAATAGTAAAAAGTTTACCTCATCAATAATTAATTAAACAAAATAGATATTTCATGAAAATAAGATTAAATGCAGAATAAAAAAAAAGAATAACAAAAAATTTAACTTGCAAGACAAAGTAATGAAAGATTATGTTCAAAAATAAATAACATGTTAAAGAAGTGATTAGAGAAAGTCAAGCATACTTCAAACAGAAAGTCACTAAAATGCACGAGATACTAACAGTAGTCGGTGAGAACAAATTTAACTATTACTTCTTAGTAATGTGATCCAAAGATGTGAGGCAATTTTGAAATGACTTTTAAATGACATTCATGTATTTGTGAAATTTTGTGATGGTTATTATTTTTCTTCATTTTAAATATATATACTTAGCGGTAGTAACTCCTCTTGTTTAAAATTTCATAAACAATGAAACTTCAATTTATTTTTCAAAGAACTAAAAAAAAAAAGATAGTACTGTGAACCTATTAAAATCATACATAAAAATAATTGACTGATAATTATAGTATTCACTGTTTAAATACACAAAAAATACAATGCAGATTTTATAATTCAAACATTCCACACTTATTTTCAAAACGTGTGTATAAACATATATAAATTTTTCAAAATGTAAGAACATGTGGGTATATATATAATTAATATAATAAAAATTTAAATCTGTTCTTAAAACCACACACTCAAAACAACTTTTTGTTGACATTTGTTTGCTGCAAATTTTATATTCTTCAATTCATATTTTTTTTGTCTGTATTTCATGTACTCCAAAAAAGCTTGGTGCAATTTCAGAGGCAACAACTTCTATATCTCTACATCCATGAGCCCTATAAAACTCTGATACAGTTCCAGTGCTATTTTAAATTACTCATAATTCATACTTCTCCATTTTCCCTAGTTTTGCTGAAAACTTTATCTTTGATCAATGACTCACTATTATCTAAAGATTATCTCTGAGCATAACCAATTTTTATCTGTTGAGTTATTTGTTGTCATGCTATCACAATATAGTGCTTTGCTTCCAGAAGATTATTTTCTTTTATATCTTTGCCTGAATCTATTATGAAAACAGGAATTTGTAAATGTGTTTCCTATAATGCTACTTTGAATATTTTATTATTCCTAAATCAAGTGACTAGAACATTATTTATATCATTTACCAAAAAGTGAATGCATGCACAATTATTCACAAAAAGTAAAAATATTTCTGTTCTACATACTTTACACTTTCATCTAATTAATATGGAAACAACCAAAAAAAATTAGTGATAATCCAAGCCCTTATATATATATATATATATATATATATATATATATATATATATATATATATATATATATATATATATATATATATATATATATATATATATATATATATATATATATTGCCCTTTTCTATAGGTCAGAATCAGCTCATCACAGCAAATTACTAAAAATTTTAAATTTAGGATATGTTCTCTTTAGGTAATAGTTAATTGTATTGATAATATTTTAAAAGCACAATTTAAATATAAATATGTAATGTTTAAAATTATGATAAATAACTTAAAAACAGTTAAGTAAAGCTAAAAATATTAATTACATATGGTTGGAAAAGCTGGCCATAATAAATAACGCAGTAGTAAATGTTTAAAAAGTTAAATTTTAATAGTTTAAAACTTATAGTTAAATAAATGCTATATTTAAATTTATAAATTATATTTAATAATTATAATTAATATCATATATTCTAAAAGTAAGTTTTATGGTAAGAAAAGTTAAATTTAATTCTATATTTTCCAAATTATTATTCCAAATTTTATATATATATATATATCTGCCACTTTTATCATTTCTATCGGTATTGAGCCAAAATAACATTATTAATATAAAATTATGAATATACCATTAGGATTTTCATTGTTATAAGATTTTCTTTTGAAAATAAAGATTCTATCAGAAATCACATTATAAAAGAATTAGATCTTATCTACCTTATCAATATCAAACACTTCATAGCCTACTAATGAAAAATAGTGACCATTCTTGTGGTGATCCTGAACTTTTTGCAACTCACTGCAAAATTTACTCTGACTGCTTTATTATACAGTAAACTTAAAACTTTATTATCCAACTGCATTACAATCAACATTGTCTTCTCATAAAAAATAAGTTCTATCAATTGGAATATTTGATATACATGTATGTTAGTACTAAATAATATACTTTCCAATGTGGTGAATGTTTATTCTCCATCAGATTTCACTTTTTTTTACAGATATAACTACATTTTCCTATCTGTTTTTGAATTTCATTCTTCATTACAAATACTGAGTCTAGTGTTCTTGGAATCAAATTTACAATATGTATGATGCTCGTATATTTCTCTCTAAAATCATATTCTATTATTTTCACTTATTGGTGCAGAGTTTAGCTTAGGACACAGTCAAAATATAATAAAATATAGTTATAATTGAAAATTGATATAATGTAGTTCAATTAAAAACACAAACTCTACATGTTTATTATTATTCTATGATCCTCATATCTTTTGACAACAGATGTTGTCAAGTTTTCATTTACCACACTTATAAAAAAAAAAAAAAAGGACACAATATTTTTCATTGACAATAATAAATAAAATAGAATTAGAGTTGATTAAACTCCTGGCAACTCTGAATAAGGAAACAATTCACTATCTTCACATAAACTAAAAAATACATTGGTTATGTATATTCTTTACACTTTCAACAATAATAAGCTTAATTTGATAATTAAGTTGAAATTTTGGAATGGAAATAATATTAAAATTAGATGTAAATGTCATTTAAAATTATAAAATCACAATTAATTATAAAAAGAATAAAAACTGTATCTTATTATTAATTATGACTTTATATTATTTAATATAATTTCTACTTCAAAATTTCAACATAGTTAGCACAATTATGCTTATTACTATCAAAAATGAAAAAATTCCATTTTATATAGTTTTCTAGTATAAAGCTGATGGGTTATTTATTATTCATAGCTAGAAGAAGGCTTAGCCAACTCCAATTCTATTTCATATATGTTATTGTTGTGTAAATTTATTATTTAGAATAATATTGCAACAAAACAATGATTTGTCAACAATAGATGCAATAAAAAAAACAATATGAAAAATTCATAAAATTGGGTAGATTTCAGTGAATACTTTTTAAATGGCAAAACAATATACACATACTTTTCACTTATCAAAGGAAAATGTATTCTTTTTAAAATGACAAAAAAAAAAAAATCAGAGGTACCTTTTTGAATTAGCTGTTTTGAGATCTGGGCTCTAAACATTTATTTCACAGAGGGCGTAGCTGAAAATTTCTTAACGTTTGAGATCATATTATATATATATAAACCATGCTTGTATTCTGTTGCTAATGGTCAGTAATAATAATAACCATAGTTGGTAAATGGGACATACCTTCCTGGAATTATTAAGACAAAATCTGACTAAATCTATTATTGCAAAATTAGAAATATCTTCCTCAGTGATAAGTACTTTAATTTTTGTGACGATACTAATTAAAACATTTCGATTATTCAATTACATTTTATATTTATGAGATCACAAACTATGTTCCAGAAATATATATATATATATTTTGCTGAATAGCTTACTACATCTTCAACGCATAAAAATTGTAACCCATCCCACATCACCGTTTACTACAATCTGAAGATGATAATCCTATATCTAATACTTAATTTTTTTTTATGAGTTATTGTCGAAATGTAATTCCTGATAATTATATAAATAGCATTTTCCAGAATGACAAATTTAAAAATAAGTTTCTTTATTCATTTTTTTTTTAAAATTATTAACTGATTAGTACTTTATATATTTTCGATTTTCCTTAAAGCATAATTAATAATTTACAATTTTAAATTGAAATAAAAATATTAATTTTTAATTATCTAAAAGAATTAGGATAAAAATAAAAAGCAAATTAATTTATAAGGTGCTTCATTAGATATTTAGCCAGCTAAGGGCTATAAACTAAAAATGTATTTGGAAATAGCAATAGTATCTAAAGATCATACAAAAAACTATGCTACCGTTTCAAAATTAACAAAAAAAAAAAATTCTTTTTTAACACTAGATCGGTTTACAATTTGGATTTTATATTTTTACACCAAAATATTAATTATATATAAAGAAAGATCAATATTTTATTTTAGGAGAATGTTAAAATTTAAAATGAATTTCCAAAATAGTATTTCAAATATTCTTCTTAAGAATAGAAGGGTTAGTTTTCATATTACTGAGAACTAAATGTAAGTAGAAGAGTATTGAATAATACATGATTTTTTCTTAAAGTTTAGCAGAGCCAATTAACTTCTCCAATAACTTTTTTACGTTAAAAAAAAAGAAAAGATTATTAAAACACACACACACACATGACATTATACATAGTCACATAACACACGCATATATAACTGCATACATGCATTCAAAATGTTGGTGATAATAATCATAAAAAAAATTCAAGTCAATATTTTTTAATGCAACTACTAGTGTGAACATAAAAATATATCTTTAACTCCATATGTATTTGTAATGATTTATTAGCATGTAAATTTTATGATTCCAAAGAGTGGCGACAGAGCATATCAATTAAGCAAATGCAATTCTTTAAAATAACCAATGGCATTCCTTGGCAGTAACAGCAAAGATTATTATAATATCTCATGTTCAAGATTAAAGCAATAACATGAATTGTGCACATGTATTACATATATAACAGAATATTTGGGAATCTAATAATAGGATAAGTAAAATTAGAAAGAATTTATACAAATATGGACATGATTTGGTGATTACCCCATCAATTACCTTCAATAACTTCAAGATAACCATCTAAGATGAGTTATTCTTCAGAATCAGTTTTGATTTTGAATATCAACCGAGAAGTTCTAAAAGATGGTATCTTTCAGTTTCCTGAAAGAATTGTCTTTACAAAACACTATTTAACTTTTGCATTCACCAAAATGCTACATCATCATAGTTAGGTTAATTAATAAATAGCATTAAGACTATATAAACAATGATTGTACATATATGTCTATATCAAAAATAATTCAGATATACTAGAAATATTAAAACAAAGAATATTATTAGATCAGAATTTTAATTAAAATACAAAAATTTAATAATAGATGATTAATAAAAATATTAACAACATCCCAGCATGTAATTACACATTAATAATTTAGTGATGTTAGATACCTATACATGCATATTTGCTGCATACATCAATTAGATCACTAGAATGTTAAAACTATAATAAAATTATCACTAAAACTATACTATTATGAAATACATATTTAATATATTTTATTTATAACTAATACTAATAATAATATGCAAAAATATTTCAAAAATATAAATGACACACTAATGCGAAACAAAGGTCTCTAAAATTTGAAAAGACTAAAACATCTTATCAATAATAACAATAAAAAAATTAGTATCCAAAACTTTTAAAAACCCCTAAAACTCCTTACTACATGAGAAATTATAACTTTCATTATTAATTATTTAGGTCTTTATGTTTTGAATAGATATGATACTTACCAATGTAATTAATATAGAATTCATGCTTGCTTGCACACACTATTGCTACTATGTAGGTCAAAAATCTTGAAAATCATATATGCTGGTTTTGAATATCCACCCCCCCCCCAAAAAAAAAACCCCCTCTCTTTAGACTATATAACTGGATTCAAGGTGTTTTAGTTCATCAATAATATTCTTTTCTAAGTATGCTTATAGTTCAGAGCTTAATTCATTGTGACAGACATCGACATTTAGTTGGATATTTTACAAGTATTTCAATATGATATCCAAATTATTTCTGAAGATTATCAGACAACCCAACTTATAATGCAAATTAAACAAAGTTTGCACTCAGCAATCCATACTAAACATATCAGACTCAGCATTGATTATGTAAGAAAGTAAAATGTAAATTAAATATGTTTCTCAATCTTGATAGTTTTGGAATCGAATAAATTCTCTGCAAGTTCATCAATATGTTGGTCTGGTACTTAATGCTAAAATACACTGGTGACAACATTCCTAGTTAAGGAAATGTGCAGATACGATTTTACAATGGCTAACATTTTTAAAAATAGCTTTCAAATGAAACAACAGTAGATTAGTTATCCTGTAAGACAATAGAATTTGTGGCACTGAAAAAAGAGGAAACCAAAACTTGATTTTCACCTTTTTTACACACACCATATTTTCCAAATCACAATATGTTATTCTGAAGTCCAGAGGCTAACTTAACATACTTTTCAATCTGACTAGGATGTACTTTTTTTTTTTAGATTTGACAAACACCTTAATGTTATCAATCTTGCTTTTTTTTTTCAATATTAAAGAAAATTTGTTTCCTTTAAAAAAATCTATTTTATATATATATAAAATTAATAATAGGAATTTCCATAGTTATATATTATATTTAAAAGTATACACTTTTCATTTAAACCTAATATTTGTAATCATGTTGGCAATAAGAGCTTTATAGACTATCAAACTTCACAATGATTTCTATTTTCTAATTTTTACTGTAATATAATTTCTTAATTTTATTATTTATAAAATATCTTTTAATTGATTTTATCCATGCTTCTCTCCGTAAAAGATAAAAAAAAAACAAAACAATTTAACTGGTTCAGTAATCTAGAAAAACATTTTAACTAATTCCATAAAAGTAAAAATATTATTATACACATATATTTTATTATTACCATATGAGTTACTTATTGCAAGCATAAATATCAAATGATGATCAACCATAACTAGTTTCAATGGCAAAATGCTCACCTCACACAAATATATACTAAAATGCTTTTAAATTCTAAGTGGCTGCTAAAGTGAATTGCAATTGCCCATATATGCTTTTAAAGCATATATATATATATATATATATATATATATATATAAGCATATATATATATATATATATATATATATATATATATATATATATAAGGCATAAACTTATTTAGTACTGTCATTTTAATATTTGTTTTCATATCATAATACTAATTCTTCCATTTACATTTAGTCAATGTTTTTACCTGAACTACATTTTTAAGTTGCCCTTTTTACTTTATTTATGATGCAGGTGGTAAGTTTAAATTGTTTCAATCTATTTCTCAATATATATTAATGGTATTTTATTTACACTCTCTAGAAAAATTTATGGTCTTTTATATGGAAATGTTTGATAAAAAATTAACTAATCACTTGTAGGACACATTTCTGCCAATAAACCCGACATCTTCAATTGCTAGAAAGACCAGTTAAAATCATATTAATTATAACAACTCAATATGACCTCAAAGGTTTCCCAAACAGCTAATTACATCAGGTTTATTGATATAAATATGCATCTTACAAGAAATGAGTTAATTTTTTGTCAAATGTTACCATAATTATATTTGTAAAAACGATACTAAAATTCCATATATCACTCTTTCACACATACCTAAAATCTCCTACCAATTAATTAAAGTTTTGTCCAATAAATTTAAAATTAGTTTTCCTAGACCCCCATGCACTAATCATCTAATCAAAAACTCTAAGGATAAAATCGAACCTTCTCAGACCCCCCATGTCATTTACAGCATATCATGCCCACAACCCGGTTGCCGGGCGATTTATTTTGGGGAAATCAAAGCAGACATAATCAACAGGACAGCACAACATAGATACACCTATAATAGAGCAAAGAAAAATAACGATAACTCATCAACATTCTTAGAACATTCCAAGAAGACAAGACATGTGTTTGAACCTTCCAATCCCAAAATAATCGGCATTGAAAAAAACGACATCAAGCGGAAAATCAGAGAAGCATACTTCATTAATGGCAATAATAACGCTATCAATAGACAGGATACCTGCTTTGACATCTCCAAATGTTGGACTATCTAGCTCATTTGCATATGTTTTGCATACCGCTTTGTTTCCTTGCCCTATTTCCTCATTCTGCATCTCGCATTACCGCTATGAATATGAGGCAAATGGCCTCGAAAGCACTTAGCATATAATAATTTGGGGAATCTTTATAGCTTCTCGTTCAAGTGTTTCATACACTTTTTAATTTGTATATTAAATTATCGAGGGAGAAGTTTAAAATCCTTAATATTTTAAAAATAAGTAATGTTACATAATCCTAATAGTTTTTGTTTATAATTTAAATCAATGATTCTGAGTTCTAATACATCACAGTATTATTATGGCACTGCTGTGCTTTGGCTTTAAATCACTCTCAGATACTTTTAGTGCTATTTTGCTAGTTTTATATTCTTTTGATTGTAAAAATGGGAAAGAAAATAAATATTGATTTATTAGCTTTTAAAAAAATCTCAAGATGCCAGGTAATCCATGAGCAAAAACTAAATGAATACTGATAAAAGCCTAGAAAGTTGCTGATTAGTAAAGTCATTGATCTTGGGCACACAAACAAATTTGTAAATCCCTTTTCCTATTATTATTATTATTATTATTATTATTATTATTATTAAAAATGAGTAAAACATGTATAATTTGATACTTTATTTAAAAATTTATGATCATTTTTATAAATTATTTGCAGTCATTTAAAAAAAAAAAAAAATTAATGTTTACATATAGATTTTTATTTTATTTTTAAAAAACATTAGAACAGAATTTCATAGCTTTATGATAACTTTAAAATTATTCATTCACATGTAAAAAATAAAATTCATTCAATAAAGACTTCTTTAATTTACTTTTTAAAATAGTATCATATTGATCAAGGAATAAAAAAAAAGTAATTGTTCTTATTACATATTTCACTTTTTTTTCTTTCTGTATTTGAAAAGTTCAAATATGATTTTTTAGGATGGTTTTGTATATAAAGTTATATTTTTAATAAATCAAGTACAGTACAATAAAATATTGAATTATTAATATAAGTTTCCACTAGGGAAAAAATAGAAAAATGTTGAAATAAAGCAAGGATAGTAGTGATCAGAGGAAAATAAAAATTTTTTAGTTCATAATGTGAAAATAGTTATAATTAATAATTAAAATGTTTTATTTTTATATGTAATATGCTCACATGTATGTGTTTATTACATATATATTTAACATTTAATTATGTATATATTGTTAAAATAGAATAATATTAATTTACCTTTGCATAATTAATGAAAATAATATCACTGATTGGAGTATTTTTATTACTATACACAATAAATATGCAGACACAAATCTATTTATTTATTACAACTTACAATTTATATATATCTGTAAAATATAATTAAAATCATTTAAATTTATTATTTTTTTTTCAAACTATTGAAATAATATCTGATATTTGTAAATAGTCAAAATCAGAATGATTTATTTGTAATATATTTCTCAAACTTGTATTATTACTGCTTTCTATTAATTAACAATTTATTATCATTATTTCAAGTTATTTAATACTAATATAAAATGTGTGTTTGCTCTTATTCACATAATAGAGTCCTTGGAAACCAAGAAACTAAACTCCAGACTAATAGTAGATAGGATATATTTGTCTGTGGGACAGCTATATGAATTTTTTAAAAATTATTTAAATGAAACTAAGACAATGAAGATCACATTTAAAGTCCACTAATTTTTTGTTTTGTGAAGATTTAAAAAAAATGTGCCTGCATATATGATTGATTACACACATAAGTATACAACTTATCTAATTTGAATGTGAATAATATAAAATTAAAAATGTTCTATCATTTTTATTACGAATTTGATTAGGCTTTAAAATTATTTCTTTGAATTTGATGTTGAATCTTACAAATAGCATACTTACCAAACTAATAAGAACATAGGAATCAGATAGAAGTAGTTCATATTTGTCCATGGGGTGAGATGCTTAATTAAATTTAATATAGAGAGCTTTAGATTCATCAATTATTAAAATTTATTACATATTAATTGATGCTATCAATTTTAATACTCATATATTTGTGATAAAATGGCAACTCCCAAAGGTATAATTTGAATGTGAATAATACAAAGTGTTCCGTAATGCAAAATTTAAAATAGTCCTGATATTTTGATTATTAATTTAGTGTTAAATAATTTGGATAATTTGAATGCAATAGCTGAAAATTAGTATAATTTAGTTTCTTTTGATTTTAAATTAAAACAAAGTCGGTTCTCTTGGTGGAAGAAAATTTCTAAGCAGTAACTTAATTTATATATTTTTTGTTTCCTTGCACTTTGAATTAAACAAGCTTTAATATAGACATATATACACTCATAAATTCAGCATCATAAAAAAAAAAAACAAAGCAAATGCTTTAATTTTAAGAATTTTCTCAATATATTCACCATTAATTTCAATACAAACACATCATTAATGATGTCATCAGCAAACAACATTGTATGCTTTAATAATAAGCTGGCATATGTTTCTCTAGCCAACTGAAGGGACCTTCCAGGGTTTCTACTCTATTACTATATTACTCCAATACATGTCCACAAAGGACTACTGTGTTTTTTTGTCATGTATAAATATATTTGCAGCAGCTATTCTTAAACTTCAATATTTTTTGTAAATGGAATTGCAAGATTATACCGTCCCTTGCTCAGATGTATCACTCATGAAAAAATAAAGTATACATAATCTATTTGTTATTTAAATGTGATTGCTCTGTGTTGTTTAAGGCAGTGGTAAATTCCAGAACTTAAGATCCATATAACACAGCTCAGCTCTGTCGCTTTTGATATTAAAACTTTATATTATATTCCTACTTATTTTCATAAAATGGGTTAAAATTATAACTTGCCAAAATAAAATGAATAATTATTTTATTTTTTACTTAAAAAAATTTACATTATATTTTTTAATTTTTTTTTTTAAATTAAAAGATTACTATCAGAAAAGAAAATTATGATATAATGGAAACTGATATTTTAAATAGGTACTTGTGTATAATTCAACCGATGACGTTTTTGACTTACCGATTTCCCTTCCGGTAGACATTGACATTTTTTGCATGACAACATTGTCATGGTAACCAAGTGACTGGCGTGATTAATCCATCAGAGAGTCAATATTTTTTTTTTTTTTCACCTGCGAGATTTAAAATTCATAGAGAGGTTTGGGAAATTTTTTGATTTTTCTGTCTATTGCGATTTTGCTATCCACGGCATCACAGTTACTTTTTTGAGCTGTTAATTCGGATAAAGTGTTTTATTTATCTGTTTATTTTAAATTTACAAATTTTTTTGTTAATATTTCTACAATTCTCAAACTTACATTGAATTACGTTTAATGTGTAAATAATTTATTCTCCGGTAAAGTGTTTTTTATTTATCTGTTTATTTTAAATTTACAAAAAGTTTTTGTTAATATTTCTACAATTCTGAAACTTACATTGAATTACATTTAATGTGTAAATAATTCATTCTCCGGTAAAGTGTTTTTTATTTATCTGTTTATTTTAAATTTACAAAATTTTTTAGTTAATATTTCTACAATTCTGAAACTTACATTGAATTACGTTTAATGTGTAAATAATTTTCAATAATTTTTAAAAACAAATTTGGAATATACATTACCAAATGCATGTGATAACAAGGACGCCATTAATGCCAGATTTGCATTAATTCGGATAAAGTGTTTTATTTGTTTATTTTAAATTTACTAAAACTTTTTGTTAATATTTCTACATTACGTTTTTAATGTGTAAATAATTTGAAATAATTTTTTAAATCAATTTTGCAATATGCGTACGTTTTTAAAATTACCAAATGCATGTAAAAAAGTCGGGCGTTTTCTGGACGCCATTAATACCAGATTTGCATTAGATCGCGTCTTTTTTATTTAGGTGTTTATTTAAAATTTACAAAAAAGTTTTTGTTAATATTTCTACAATTCTCAAACTTATTTACAAAAAATATTTGTTAATATTTCTACAATTCTCAAACTTACATTGAATTACGTTTTAATTTTATTTTTAATTTCTGAATTATATCATACAGCTATGAGAGTAATACAATGTCTGATATTATCGTGTATTTACTTGAGCCTGTGGCTCAACAAAAACATCCGGAGGCCCCCCCGCCAATTCCAGCGCTATGCGCTGCTGTATTTTAAAATTGAGAATAATATTTTGATGCATGCATGTACATTTTTTTTTTTTAGTATTTGCCTGACCTGCATCAGATATTTTTCATTTTTGAATATTTTTTAGCATGTGACCTGGATAATTCAACCGATGACGTATTATCCTGAAGGCATATCAGTCTAATCTTGCAATTTTTAATGTACCGTATTCACGTGATCTGCGGACACATTTTAGCGATTATATGTGTCCGCAGATCACTTGGAGACATTATCTTAAAAATTGCAAGATTAGACTGATATGCCTTCAGGGTAATACATCATCGGTTGAATTATACACAAGAACATTTAAATATTATTTTAAAGCATAAATTTTAACATCATTACATATTAAATGAAATTCAATTATTAATACTCATACATAAAATGAATATTTGATATTTACATATAAACCAGCTAATATCAAGATCATGTTTTCGTCAATATTAATATCAGTTGAACTGACAAGCTGAAGTGCTATGATTATGCCCCCCCCTCCCAGATCAGAAGCAATGCTCAGCAAATTATTTACTTAATTGTCTAACAGAATGTAACCTTTTCTTATATTAGCATATTACTACTATAAATATATTAAATAGCCTCAATATTAGAACATATTTTAAATTTATATAAATAAAGATACAATAAAAGACAAATGGTCCCCAATATGTATTTTGTGTGGAACCATCACTCATTTCAAGTTTATATCTGTGCTAAAAATAATATCCAGTTTAGTAAATGATTAATAATATTCATTACTACATTTATCTAAAGTGGTTGAGTTAATTTGACACTTGTAATTCAAAATGTAATCATATTAACGATATTCATAGAATTACATATTTAAAGAAAAGAAGAACATTATAGTTACAAACCATTCTTAACTAGCAGAAGTCAACATGCATTTTGTTTATTTTATATTATAAAACTTTATGTAGATTATGTTTAATAATAAAACTTTTTATTTGCAAAAGTATACCTTTAAAAATTATAATTCAGATTATATACTTAATGAATATACTTTGATATATTTTGTATTTATTTATTCAACAATTTGATAAAATACAAATATCAGAGAGCCACATCAATTGACTACCAACGTGTTAAAAATAAAAAGTCTTTAAAAAACTGTTGCCACCGGACATAGAATTACGTCCAAGCAATATCAGACACTAATTTCTGTTTGATAGTGCTGAGTAAACATGAGTACCGTTTCCAAAATATTGTCAGTGATCGCGATCATTGCATGAAATATAGGTAAAAATAAACAATTTTTAAACACACACAACAGCTTGATGATAATATTCAAGATGCTATATTAATCACATAAGGCAAAAAAAAAATTAATAAATAAAAAAACACCTGCAATACGATATTTAAAATAAACTGCTCTCTCACTATAAGTGTTTGACAGTTAGAGTTCTGTAAACTCATTTTATAAGTAAACTCTATTACATGTCCTTTAAGTTTGCTTTCATATTATTTTTCATTTAATTTAACCTTTTACTGCTGAGTAATATTAAGAAAGACAATACATGAGCTAATCTAATTACTACTTTATTAAAATAATGCTAAAAAAAGATTATTTAATTTCTATACTAAAAATTGTTTTAATTTTCAGACAATATACTTTGTAAACAGAATATATTTAGGAATCATAAATATTGGAAACTTCTCCCCTTCTACTTTGCAAATAATTCAATTTTCATAGTCTTAGAAATGCAAGATGAGACAATTATTTTAGATAAATTTCAAATTGTAATACGGATTGCATTTTTTAAAATTTAATTTTTAAATAATTTATCTTTAAAAAAAAATAAATAAAAAAGTAGATGAATTTAAAATGTGTAAAACAGTAATAATATTACTTATATAAATGTTTCAAAATATATAAAATGCGCTAACACGCACAAGCACACAAAGCTAAAAACAAATAAAGCAAATATATATTATTTTAATATCTATTCATTAAATGGCTAAGCGCTTTCAAGGTTCAAGCCCTCATAATCATAGCCGTATTACAAAATATAATAAATTGACTTGGAGTGATGCAAATTTATGCAAATGAAATAATTATGCATTCCATTTCTTGGATATTTTGTAGCAAGTCTTTTCTATTGATGGCATCGCCATCTCTAGATATAAAGAAAGCTTCTTTTGTCTTTCTTTTTGTTTTATTTTTATCAGCAATTTTTTTAAATGAACTCATATTTCAAAATTAATATGTTAAACTGTTTTGCAATAAGATAATATTTAGGTTATTTGCATTTAAAATAAAGCTACAGTGCTGAAATCGGGTTATTATGTTTATTTTCACAATTTTTTTAAAACGTTTAAGTATGTGAAATTGCAAAGATAAATTAGATAGATAATATTTAAAAACGTGGATAAAAAAAGACTTATTGCAAAAAAAATTTAAAAAAAATAAAAAAGCAACTGAACAAGAATTGTTATTAAAAGTAGACAAAATAAGATAAGCTATATTAGATAAAACTAAAGAGAAAAGAAGCAGACCCCCCCCCCCCCAATAAAACAACTAATAAATAATATCATTAATAAAAGATATAGTTATACCATGTGAGATACACACATTCTGATAGTTCTCAATACAACAAATAAAAATCCAGATATATACATTAAATAAGGGATATATCCTTGAATATGAATAAAAATGTAGTCTGTAATCTCAAAAGCTTTTATTTATGAAAAATAATGTTTATATACTTATAACAGACAGAAAAAAAAAGTTTTATACATCAACAGTCTGGGACCATTTGTATATTGATTATCTTCTGATAAATAAATAAACTGATGTAGCTTTACCATTCACCCATCAGCATTGATGCAAATTGAATCTATTATTCGTCTTTTGCTTAGCTACTACTGATTCGGTGGATCTGGTATATTAAGTAACTTACATGTTTCATTATACATGAATTTTGATGCAATGATAAAGTCTCTGTTTTTTACTTTCCTAATAATGTTCATGAAAAGACTGACTGGTTCAGGAACAGGCGCTGTGAACAATAGCTTACATCTGACATTCCATATAGCATGTACAATAAAGATATAAAATCTAATAAAAGGAAACTGTTTAGTTTGTTAGGCTTCCCTTATAGACATGATTTTGTAGTAATCTACCCTTAAGTTTTGGTATATGGCTAAATTTATTTTATTGAGCCCAGAGCATGAGTATATTATATGGTTGAATGACTTTTCTTGCCTTTTACATATTTGACAAAAAGGGTCTATCTTATTGTAGAATCTTTTGAAATGAAGGAATTTATTTGTGGGCATGGCTTCTAAGTTTATTTTAATAATGAGATTAAGGTATTTAGGTTCAAGAGTGAGAAATTTAAAAATTGTTGGTAATTTGTAGTTGGTGAAGCCAAGATTCGGAGCAATTGTGGGACAATTCAGATTAATTATACTGTATGCCTCCCAGATGGTAATTTTTGATTTTTGTAATTTCTGATCTATAGTTAAATGCTGGTTAAGGGTCCAGAGCAGTTGATCCAGCCAGCACATTTTTGAAGGCAGAGGATGGTCTGTAGGTTGAATTGGTTCATTGAAAGTTATTAATTCATGTTTTTTCATCAGGTTAATAATTAATGTAAAAGATTTTTGAAAAAGAATTGCAGCAATGGAGTGCAAGGACATCCCGTTATATCTACAGTGTACTTGCATTCTGGACATGCTAATTGATGTGGTGCTGTCCTTCCAGAAAAGTTTGGAGCATAAGCTGTTAATCTTTTTGGAAAAGGCTTTTGAAATGGTAATGATCGGCAGATAGTATGCAATTCTCGACATGACTTTCATGTTGAGAAGTGTAACCTTTCCTTGTAATTATTATAACTATAATTTTTCAAACGAATTAAACAATTAATTAGTTTAATTATATTCACAAATTTTGCTAGTACAAAATAAATAGGATCTTAACTAAGTCATATGTTAGAGTTTAAGAATGAATGAAATTGTATGTAGATACTCTGATTATATATATTATAGTTGGTATAGTATTCATTTTTCTCAGACATCAGTTCTATAAATAATTACAGACTTAGAAAAAATGATTCTAAGAACTTTAGGCATAAAAAGTCACTACCTACTAGCTTCTATTAATTAATCTATGTGATCATTTTTTAAAAATAACTCATTCATTAATTATAATTAAATTCAGATTAATCAACAGCTGTTCTCAGTTATGACATTTAAAAATACATTAATCAATAACTCTTGCAAAATTAAGATTAATATCTTATAATCTATATTTAGTATTTGATTAAAAATACCTGCACTCGGCAACTATTTTTTATAGGAAGAACATATAAAGTATTAGAAATAATATGAAAAAGTGAAATGGAAAATTGAAATACATAATGAGCTGTGACCTTAGTTTTGGTTTACCATTAATATACAAGCCTTGTGGTATAGTGATTAATGTGTCAAGCTGCCATTCCCAAGACTGGGAATTCCATTCCAGGCTATGTGACCCTTGAATTTTTTCAGGGTGTAAACAGGTGTAGAATTTATCTATCTGGTAAATTGATTAATAATAATAAATAATAATATTGATTCAATTCAATTTTTATTTAATGTTCATATTTAGAGCCAAAAGCCAATTATAGATTGCACATAAAAAAGGTATATATTATATGTTTTAAAGGAATAATAAATATAATAATAAAAAAATCGCGAATTATACATTATCTATATTTTTAACAACCTTTGCAAAATCATTAATATTGAGTTGGAAAATATTGTCATTAACAAAGTCTGAATTGTAAGTATTTGGTAGACTAAAAAGGGGGAAATTTTAAAGTATCACTTCTACAAGTTTTAATTAAAAATAATTATGGCCACAATTTTCATATTTACAATAATTCAAATGCAGTTTTGAAATCATGTTATAAAAAATATTTTTTTCGGTAATGACTTCGTATAAGAACTTCATATCCCTAGCTTTCCTCCTTGCTACAAAAAACATTTGACAATCACTTTTGAGTTGACAAAACCTAGAAATTTTTTTGAAAACCAACTGTATTTTACTTGTGTCACTTTTCGAATGAGGACTCCATGAAATAGATCCAAATTCTAAAATAGGAAGAACCAAAAATAGAAAAAGTCTATAGTTAGTGGAGTGTTTAAAAGCACTACCATATCTATAAATAGCTTCCACCATCTTGAGGGCTTTATTTATTATTGATTCTATATGATGATGAAAGGAACCATTACTAGAAAATATAATTCCAAGATCCTGAACAGTATCAACAGATTTTATTTTAAAATTATTGATATAATATTCAAATCTTAAAATTTCAGATGATGATGATGATAATAATAATAATAATAATTCAATTAATTTAATTTATTAATATTTCAACAGTTAATAAAACCATTTAAAGAAATACAATACAATTTAAATATTTTATAAAGTAATTCTTGTTTCCTCAACAAATATCTTTAGATCTATTAAAAATATATCGATATCATTAAAAAATATATAATAAAAATTTGGTAGTCTGTATAATGCTACCAAATATAAAGATTCACATTTATATTTATCGACACTAAATAAATTCTTATTCCTTGTATATACGCGAGGAACGCATTAATATTTTTGAAATACAATTATGCAAAAAAATTTTTCCACAAATGATTAAATAAAAAATCACGAATGACTCTTCTATGAAAAAAATTTATACAAATAGCTTTTGTATTAATTATATTAGTAAATTTATTATATACTGACTGTAATGTATCTATATGAGATAACTTATCCAAGTTCCATATTAATGAACCATATTCCATTATAAGAAGCGTGTTTTAAACAAATGTATTTTAACAAAAATATTATTAAGACCCATTATTTTATTGGCTTTACATAAAATATTATTCAAATGAATCGTAAAAGATCCATTTTGATTAAACCATATTCCAAGATCTTTATAATACCTTTTGTATTCAATAATTTCATTATTTAAGCCAATAAACATCACATGATCAGCACTTCTTATGCATGCTTATAACTGTTATTAAAACAGGCAAAACTCACTATATATATTGCCATACACAGCAAGCTAGAGTAATCAATGGATGCCAGAAGGCTTGTGCATAAAACTCCCATCTAGTGCCTACTCATCCAATATCCCCAGACAAGTTTCTGGCTTGTGGCCTTCATCAGTGAGGAGCCTTGGATCTGAGAGCACTGCACCTAGATCTTATGATCTAATGCAACCCTCCAGCAGCCACCTTTTATCTCCACATAACTACAAAACTATGAGTGTTTGAGGACACTATAATATTTTCAATTCAAGCCCATCAGCTTATATAGTCATGTAGGCTGAACTCAATTCAGTACCTATACATTGTGATGTTTTGGATTCTTTAATAACATAGCCAACACTATCCTATTAGGCAGGATTGGTTTTAAGCCAATAAACATCACATGATCACCACTTCTTGTGATGTTTATTGGCTTAAAACCAATCCTGCCTAATAGGATAGTGGTGGCTATGGTTATTAGAGAACCAAAAACACCAAAATGTATAGGTACTGAACTGAATTCAGACCTATATGACTATATAAGCTGATAAGCTTGAATTGAAAATATTAAGGTGTTTTCAATTTAAGACTCATAGTTTTGTAGTTATATGGAGATAAAAGGTGACTGCTGGAGAATTGCATTAAATCCTAAGGTCTAGGTGCAGTGCTCTCAGATCCAAGACTCCTAACTGATGAAGGACACAAGCCAGAAACTAGTCTGGGGATATTGGATGAGTAGGCACTAGATGGGGATTTTATGCACAAGCCTTCTGGCATCCAGTGATTACTCTATAGAGCTTGCTGTGTGTGGCAATATGTACAGTGAGTTTTGACTGTTTTAATCAATATTTATATTATAATAATAATAATAATAATAATAATAATAATAATAATAATAATAATAATAATAATAATAATAATAATAATAATAATAATAATAATAAATAGCCTCTTGTAAATGACTATAACTTCTAATTCCAAGGGGAGAGAAGAAAAAAACTGTTCTAGAAATGAGTTTTGTGATGATTATACAAACCAACCTGGAAACCACAAACACATTTGCACACAGAACTTAATGTTCTAGTTTTCTGTTTACTTAATATTTATATTTTTTTCATTTTTCATCAGAAAACTTTTTTTTCTGAAATGACTTCCCAACCATGTCTAACAGTAGTTCTCCAGTAAACCCTAATCACTGTTATATTTTCCCTAAAAAAACAATCAATATTGTACTTCTTTAGAATGATTTTGAGAAATCCTTATAATACAGATGAAGTCTCTCTACCATCAAAACATCCTTTTAGTAAATATTGTACTAATCATTCATTTTACATATCCAATCCAATGAAGATAAGATTTTATAATTGACTCTATAATATCATATCAACACATTGAAAAATATATTAATTAGTTTTAAACATCTTTTCATTGCATTTCAAAAATTTTATAGAACATGTCAAAGTCTTGTTTTCATGTAACAAATTAGGTAAAATAATTCTCTA
Source organism: Epiperipatus broadwayi (assembly GCA_028023455.1). Taxonomy (NCBI): domain Eukaryota; kingdom Metazoa; phylum Onychophora; class Udeonychophora; order Euonychophora; family Peripatidae; genus Epiperipatus; species Epiperipatus broadwayi. The sequence goes on from JAQFVV010012421.1 coordinate 2,650,261, forward strand.
TATAGCCACTATATTAATTGCAATTATTTCCCTGTGATGAAATATTCTAATTTGTTAAATCAGGAGAAGCACTTTAAAGACTGTGTTGTAGTTCAACATTTAAGTCTACTTATAAAATTATCCAAGATACTTAAACTGCTTTACATTTACAAGTTGATAACTATCTAAGCCAAAATTTGCTGAAAATTTTTCTTTTATCTCTGGCTGATAAAAAAATTGAGTTTTGAACATTAACTAATAAACTAAAGTCTTTATATGTTGTTAAGTATATTCTGTAAATTGACATTTGAACTGGAAAAAATAGCATAATTATCAGAATGCTGCAAATCCACAATTCAAGAAGATGAAGTTCTTATTTTCACTGTTGATCAATTTAAATTAAAATATTCCACCAACAAATCTGTACTGACTCTTGATCCCTGTTTTATTAAACTGCCTACAAATAATTATAAAAACCAGGGTCATTAAACTGCAAAGCTATCTTAGAGCAAATAATATCCTTGTTTGACACCAATTTTCACTTCAGCTATTGATTTTCCATCAGTACTAATCCTTCCTCTCATTCCATCATACATAAGCTATATAATACAAAGTCATTTTGTAGACAACTAACTAATTTCAAATAATGCCATAGATCTGTCCTACTAACTGAATCAAATTGTCTTGACCAGATCAATAAAAGCAATATCCAATTCACCCTTTGGTTCATCATACTTTTCTTGCATTTACTGGTGACAAAATCTCTGGTAATGATTCATCTATGACTAGAATTAATCTATTCAATTATATTTGCTGCAGTGAATAATAATGATGTTATTTTATAATTATTGTTACTCTTTTCTATTCACATTGTTTTTTAAAATGAAAATAATTAAAGGATCCTCAAGATTAGTAGCACAATTTCAAGAGTCCATAGATTCCTAAAAAAATTCTAATATTTTGACACCAATTTAATATCACTATACTTTATAAAATTTCTCAGAGTATTTAATCAGGATCTGATAATTCTATTTTTAAAATTATAAAAAGCTGTTTTGGCTTCTCTAAGCTGGATATTTTTATCCATATGGTAAATGAGTAGATAAAATGGATATTATTAAAAGTCACCATCTCAATTCCTGCATAATTATTCAAATGAAAATAAAAATACTTCAACCTGTTCAAAGAATCATTATCTTATATAAGAGAGTGCCTTTAATTTTTTAAAAGCACTTTGATGCCCATTTCTCAAATCCATACGTTACTTTCAATGCATCAAAAAAAATGTAGAATGACTACAGTCAGCAAATGTCTCTTTTTTGCAATTTTAATTCACCAATCATTTTAAAGTCCTATTGTCAGAGTTAAACTTCTGAATTCAGATTCCTATATTTATAATAAAGTTCCATTTTAAATTTATTAATGTGTCAAGTAGAAAATGCCATTCTGTTTCATTTTAAACAAATAATTATTAATAAAATTAGTGCCAGAAAATCAGCCAAGATTCTTCTTTTTACTAAAAACCAATATTTAATATACACCTGGGTCTCGTTTTATGCGGATTTTTTTAATGCAATTTTGAAGTTACGCGATTCATGTTTCTTCTTAATATCTTTGTATGTGGTTTTATTTTATACAATAAAAACTATTAGATCAGAAGTCGAGCTCCGATAATGTGCTATTACTTTAAATATTATAAATTTTACGCACTCACAACATATTTAAAGTAATAGTGCATTATCGTTTCCATCTAATAATTTCAATATTTTCAGCACTTTATAGTAGTACTGTGCATATTTGTACAACAAATAATGATTTACATATATAGAACAGTGAAATGTAAATTTTAAAAACTGATAATCAAATGTACAGAAATGTTGCAGATGATAAAGCAATCACAAAATTTATTGGACATAGTACCATGTGAAAATATAAATACTTAAAACCAATAAAGAGATTTTAAATAGTGTATGTGTAATGGTAGCCACAATGGTTGTGCATATATCATGTGGAATGGTATGCAGGCAAAGAATCAAATTCAGATTCTTGCCTATGCCTTGATACTCATGCTGTGGAGTCAGTAGTTTTGCCACATCTTGCATCACATTTTCAAGTCTATAGTTAGCAAATGAGTTATATGCAAATAAATTATATCTATGAAGGACAATAAATATAACAAGATAGCATCACTGGTGTGCATAAAGAATATAAACATCACTGACGTACACAAAAAATATAAAATAAAAAGATGAAACTCATTTTATCAGTGATAAAAGACAGTAGCCTACAATTTATAATTTTAGATAAACAAGAAGCCAATTGTTATGATAACAAATGCATATCCATCTTCTGGAAATGATTTGTTTTGTACCTTTTATGAGGATGAATCTTTTTCTTATAGATGCTTTTTGAGATTTGGTAACTTTGGGGAGGAGAGAATTCATAATGTGACTTGTTTTGGAGATTCTGAAGCTATGGATTATCTCAGGTAAAAAGTATTATGTATGATTTAAAAGATAATTTTGTGAGAAATACAAAGCAATTATCAATGAAGATGTAATTTAAACTTAGCTAATGATAAATTAGAAATTATGAACAAAGAAAAAAGTAATAATTATGTCGGATATTGAAATTTCTTTTTTTCCTTATTTTTTAAATGGTTATCACTATTTGTCTTAGACTTATTGTTTTCCTTAGTTTTTCTAGTTTCTATCAATGTAAAGTTTTTTGCTCTAACATTATTAAAACTGAAGTTACTGTGAAAATTGTATCTCAAGTCAATCTTTTTAAAAATTCAATATGGCACCTGGAACCATACCAGTTAAGAAGATGACTAATAAGTGAATATTGAAAATAACACCAAACTGTTCAACATACCATAAACATTTATTAATAACTCAGATTTTATGATTTGGTTAAATTGTTTTCATGTCCTGATTATGTATAATTAAATTATAAATAGATAAACACATGTGTAAAAATAAAATGCATATGTCTGTTCTCAGTTAAAAAAAGTATAAGCAATACTAATAAATTGATAATAAGTGGTAATATTAATACGTAATGTAAGAACACAATATTACATAGTTTCAAGAGTTTCTTAGAATATTTTTTATTTAAATACGTTGACGCAAGATGAAGAAATCAGTTAAAAGATTTATACATAGATATACATGTATATATGTTATACTAAAATAATATATAATTGTATATTTTTATTTTTTTTTTTAAAAAAATGGTTGTTTTTTTAAAATAAAAAAAATTACAAAATTATTTAAATGTACATACTGCATCTAAAGATTGTCAATTTTCTTGTAAGTATGACTGAAATATAAACTTTAATGCAACTATAATTTTAACTAATATATAATCTGTCTAACAATTTGTGCTTGTAAGTGATCATGTAATGTGAACTTTTCTTGTATTGCGACTCTAACTATAACTTAAAGGATAAAATGGCATCGTTTTGAATGTGGGTGCATCCATGGTTTTTTCTAGGTAATTTTCTGTCTAAAGAAAGTGTTGGCGATAGTTAATTCATATGCTGTGCAATAACAAACCATTTAAATTTACAACACTAATATTATTATTTCCAATAACTTTTGGGTAAAGTTTATTACTTGTACCAACACATGAATTAAAATCTCCAAGAAGAAAAAAAAATATTTTAATGATATTGCTGTAATAATTCTATCTAGCAAGAAATAAAAGCTTTCCCTCTCTGAATCTAAAGTTGAAACATAAGCTTTAATATAATGAGCACTTGTGCCATTTAATAATGGCCAATTGGTCTTAGGTAGAGGATAAGATCTGCTTCATCTTAACTGGTCACTGAGTATTAGTACATTAGCTATTAAAAAATACTCATATTTTTTATATTATAATTATATGATGCAGATTTCACTACATGAAGGCAGTGACATACAATTATGAGGCTAACCCTATAGTATTTTTTACTTTACAGTAACTCATATCAAGATCTCCTCAATCAAAAAATATGGCATAAAAATAGACTATACAGGAATTCCTAACAATTTTTTTTTCTGATCCAAAAGTAAGGATGGCTAAATTTGATTTTAGATAATATTAATTTCTTCAATTAAATCAGAACTCATGATTGTTGTAATCAATAATTCCATAAAGGGAATTTGATAGCCATTGCCTATAAAATATGACCAAATATAAACTATATAGTTCATGACTAACAAATCTATAATTACAATGTCACAATTAAAGTATTTAAAAAAGCTACTAGAGAATCTATTTTCCGGTTAAAAGCTCTACAGTTCTTTTACCATATTTAACTAACAGTCAATAAGTTATTTTTAAACAATCCATATGATAAATACTTTATGAGGCTGTTTTCATGAAGGTTTGTGATGATGGTGTTTTAATTGTATTTTTATATTGGACTATTTCCATCACCTAATATGAGTATTGAGAATGATTTTAGAAAAATTTAATTTTATTTAAATATTCCTAATATATTTAACTGTTAGTAGCAGCATTTCAAACAAGTTAGTATATGCACAATGTTTCAAAAAGTATCATTCTACTCTCTTCATTGGGTGTTGATGGCCTGACAACTGACAGTACAAGCATGGGATTCAAACATTCTTGAATATTGAATTTTAAGGCAATACTCTAACCGAGTCATCTCGCCAAAGGCAACAGTTAGTAGAAATTTCATATATTTATCTACGAAGTTCCTTCTGATTTTTCCACTTTTTCCTAAGAGCAAAGTTGATTATTGCTTTCTATATATTATGTATAGCCACACTAGGTTGGAATGGGATTATTTGCCATTGTCATATGAGCAGCATCTTTAAATTTTCTTCTTTGTACCTGTTCTTCTCTATCCAATATTTTTGTATTTTCCCAATTGAACATATGTTCATTGATACATACATGGTCTGCTACCGTAGACATATCTGTTTTCTCTCTTTTAACCATCAGTTTGTCTTCTTGCAAGGACTTTTCAATGGGATGATTGGTCTCACCAATATATTTTATTCCACATTCACATGGTGTTTCATAGATGCAGTTTTTTCTTTTCAGCAATTAAAATTTAGTACTAATAATTGTTTTTTCTTTTGATGTTTTTTTGTTGTTGTCTATTTAAGGTTTTCTTAATAACAAACAGCTAATGGATAACCATTTTTCATAAAGTTTGTTCTTTTTCCAAATTACCGCTTTTTGAACAAACTTCTTTTGCTCTGTTCCATATAGTGATAGTATAACTACAGGAAAATACCTAGCCTATATCTCCAATGACACCAGAAATACAAAACATGGAGTTATACTATCACTATGAAACGGAGCTAAAAAAGTTTGTTCAGAAAGCAGAGATTTGGAAAAAGAAAAGATCTATATAGAACAAACTTTTATGAAAAATGGTTATCCATCAGCTGTTATTAAAAAAAAACCTTAAATAGACAACAAAAAGAACCATCAAAAGAAAAAAAACAATTATTGGTACTGCAGTGTACTCATACATTCCAAAAATAGCAGACAAATTTAAAAAAATCTGCTATCAGTATAACATCAAAAGTTTCCAGCCATACCATACTATGAGGAATAACAACAACTACAAAGCCTAAAGTTGAAATGCTGAAAAGAAAAAACTGCATCTGTGAAACACCACATGAATGTGGAAGAACATATATTGACGAGATCAGTCATCCCATTAAAAAGCGCTTGCAAAAACACAAATTGATGTTTAGAAGAGAGAAAAAGGATATGTGTAAAGGAGCAGACTATGTATGTGCCAATGAACATATGTTCAATTGGGAAAATACAAAAATATTGGTTAGAGAAAAAAAGGTACCAGGAAGAAAATTTAAAGAAGCCGCTCACATGATAATGGCAAACAATACCATAACCCATACTGTATGGAACCACTAATCAACTTTGTTCTTAGGAAAATGTGGAGAATTCAGGAGGAACCTCATAGATAAGTATATGAAATTTCTACTGATTGATGCCTTTGGGAGGACATGCTAGTACTGTCACTGGTCAGGCTAGCAACACTCCTGAAAAAGAGGGGAGACTAATACCTTTCAAAACATTGTGCATATACTAACTTGTTTGAAGTGCTATTACTAATACTTGAATGTATTTGGAATATTTAAATAAAAGTTAAATTTTTCTAAAGACATTCAATACTCATATTAAATGATGAAAAGAGTTCAATATAAAAATTCTTTAAGAGGATGTTCAATATCTGAATATTTTACATGACTTATTTTTTACTTATGTATATTTCAACTATTGTAAAAAAACAGGTTTTAATAATTTAGTTATAATTATTATATACAGAAAGTTTATTATTAGAATCTACTATTTAGAAAGGAATTATATATCCCTTTAATTATAATTCATAAATCAAATTTACAAGAGCCATTTTAATAAACTTGCAAAAACGTCTACTTTCTCATGTCAATGCTAATTTATTAGATAAAAAAAGGGTGTTCCTTCAAGTCTCACTTGTGAAATGTTATTATGGCATGCAAATTCTGATTTATATATTAGACAAAACTTTCTCCATACAATAATGCCACTCAAAGCAAGATAGAGTAATCAACGGATGCCAGAAGGCTTGTGCATAAAATCCCTATCTAGGGCCTACTCATCCAATATCCCAAAACTAGTTTCTGGCTTGTGGCCTTCGTCAGTGAGGAGCCTTGGATCTGAGAGCACTGCATCTAGATCTTAGGATCTAATGCAATCCTCCAGTAGTCACCTTTTATCTTAACATAACTATAAAACTATGAGAATAAAATTAAAAACACAAATATTTTCAATCTGTCATATGGGTCTGAACTTAGTTCAGCACCCATACATTTTGGTGTCTTTGGTTCTGTTATAACCATAGCCACCATCTTCCTATTAGGCAGGATTGGTATCAAACCTTTAAACATCAAATGATCACTAATTCCCATGCTTGCTCATAACTGTTGTTAAAATAGGCAAAACTCTCCATACAGTAGTGCCACTCAAAGCAAGACAGAGTAATCAATGGATGCCAGAAGGCTTGTGCATACAATTCCTATCTAATGCCTACTCATCCAATATCCTTAAACTAGTTTCTAGCTTATGGTCTTCGTCAGTGAGGCCTTGGATCTGAGAGCACTGCACCTAGATCTTAGGATCTAATGCAACCCTTCAGCAGCCACCTTTTATCTTTACATGACTACAAAACAATGAGAATAAAAGTGAAAACACACAAATATTTTCAATCTAAGCTCAATAGCTTATATAAAATCCTGCCCAATAGGAAGGTGATGGCTATGGTTATAAAAAAACTAAAGACACCAAAACCCATATGACTATATAAGCTGTTGAGCTTAGATAGAAAATATTTGTGGTTTCAATTTTATTCTTAAGTTTTGTAGTTATGTAGAAATAAAAGGTCGCTGCAGGGGGATTGCATTAGATCCTAAGATCTAGATGCAGTGCTCTCAGATCCAAAACTCCTCACTGACAAATCCCACAAGCCAAAAACGAGTTTGGGGATATTGGAAGAACCAAAGACACCAACAAAATGTATGGGTGCTGAACTGAATTCAGACCAACATGACTATATAAGCTATTGAGCTTAGATTGAAAATATTTGTGATTTCAATTTCATTCTCATAGTTTTGTAGTTATGTAGAGATAAAAGGTAGCTGCTGGAGGGTTGCAGTAGATCCTAAGATCTAAATGCAGTGCTCTCAGATCTAAGGCTCCTCACTGATGAAGGCCACAAGCCAGAAACTAGTTTGGGAATATTGAACGAGTAGGCACTAGATAGACATTTTATGCACAAGCCTTTCTGGCATCCATTGATTACTCTGTCTTGCTTTGAGTGGCACTACTGTATGAAGAGAGTTTTGCCTATTTTAACAAGTTATGAATAAGCATAAGAAATAATGATCATGTGATGTTTAAAAATATAATTATATATTCCCAATGCTAATATATGTATATTTACAGTGCTATTAAAATTTAGAATTAATATATATACAAAATTATTTATTTTAATTAAAATGTTTAAAAACTTTTACCTCCTACTAGATAAGCCAACAATTCAACTATTTCTCTCATAATTTAATAACTAGAATTTTATTCACACAATTTTGTGCCAATAATCTTACTTATCTTTCAGCTTTTCTAATAAAAAAAAAGACTTAATATAAGCATTCCAATAAAAAAATTATCTAAGCAAAAACAAATACTACTTATTCAAATATTGAAACTTATTTTTAATCTGATTTCATTTGAAATAAAATAAAAACAAATTTTTTTTTAAAAAAGTAAAAAAAAAAAGAAAAAGTAATGCTTTGTAGGGAAGTTCTTTCCTCTGAATCAAATATCAAAAAAGATTTATCTAGCTATTTATTTTTTCAGTATTGTTTATTTTATAAAGCTTACTTGGAAATAATTAACATACGCATATGGATATCTCTAGTCTAATGAAGGACTAATAAAAATTATTAATATGTACATTAACTTGTTTAAAAAACATTCAATACGAAATTAAACTTAATACTAAATCGCACACAAGCCATGTGCATTAAAAACTGTGGTTTAAATTTCATGGTTGAATATATTTTTGCTTTGAGGTATGCCATTTTTACAAATATTTTATCTTTTTGTCACTGATCGCCCACTCCCTCATAAAAGAAATATCTGGCTGCAACAACAATTAACTATTGTCTTTAATAGCATCAAAAGCTCTAGCTCCATGTTTGATAAAAAAATATCATACTGGAGTTCTTATAAATTAGTTCACTCTGGTAAATCTAGGACAGAGAATCTTCTCCCAGTTGCAATCCCTCATCTCATAAGGCTGACTAAGTTCCTGAAATTGGAACCAAAGTTTGTGGATTTTTTGGTTAAGGTCAACCTTGGAGCCTTGCTTACTGGGATGTTTTTTTGTAATCCGAGGGGACACAACATTGATACAATATGTACTCTTTGTAGAAGGTTTGATGAGTCCATTGAACACATACTCTATCATTGTGAATGGTGGACTTGGTTACGGAATATTGCCCTACAGAGGATTTCAGGATACAATTTTTCAAATGTCTACCTTAATGATGCATTCAAAAATGGAAATTTTGGCTCCATCAACCTGGCCACTTTCATAAATTTTATCATATGTAAGATTAGATGTAAGGTATTATTTGATAGAGAGTTGACCGGTCCTATTGAAGACATTTTCTTAAAGTTATTATATAAAGCTAAAGAAAGTGATCTAAGAACATGCCTGCCTAGCCTTGCTGAGCAAACATGGAGTCAATTAAATATTTAGCAATGGCCATGTATATTATTTATTCATGACACTCAAACTTTACACGCCATGGGATTTATATGTCCAATTAGATCACCCCTGGTAAGTATCATAACATAAAATTTTACTTTTAATCCTGTAATCATCATCTAATTTAATAACTAATTAGTCTTTAATGTGTCAGACATGATTGTAAACATGAACTCTATATTACAATGTATATTTTACTTTTTGTGCAAATAAAGATTATTTTGAAAGATAACAATTGTTTTACATTTGTTCTATTGAATTATATTTAACTTAGAGTAATATTTGTTTTTGATTTACTTTATCCAATTTTAATATTTAAATATAAATATATTAGATATACCTTTAAGCTAGATGTAATTAGAGATTTCAAACCAGACTTTCAAACTCCCTTTAGTCATCCCACTCCATCTTATAAAATTGATCACATACATGAAAAAGAATGTAGGTTTTTCGTGCTGAACCAGCACTCATCAGTTGGTCTAGATCATTATCTCCCACCCACATACATAAACAGGTTTAAGGTTCTGCATATGAGAGGTCAGAATGATTTACAGTCAACATGGGTATGACAACAAAATTAGCAAATAGGGGCTTTTAACATGCCATCAACAGATTTTCAATGATATAGTGCAGAATTGGAAAATGGAAAAAATTGAAGCCAAGCGCTGACAATACATATGTATGAGAGGTGATCTGGATAAACTAATGAGGGCTGGTTCAGCACAAAATACTTATAATAGAAATCATTTATTTTTTTCGCATGTATGTGGTCATGTGTATCAGCTGTATAAGATGAAGTGGATGACTAAAGGGAACTTGAAAGTCTATGATCAAATTCCCTCTAATTTTATTCAGTTTTCTAAACTGTTGCAACTCATTCCCATTTTAACTTTTAATTCTCTAATTTAACTGGCAATGCCGACAATTTTAGATGACCAAAAATTTTCATTTCAAACTCTTTTTTCACCTTAAAATAGTATCTATAAAAAATTCCAGATTACTATTCATTAAATAATGAATCACTTGTAATTCACATTTTTCTAGATCAGCTTTCGTTAATTACTTATCGAAAAAATCTACAACTCTCTACTATCACTCTTTACTAAGTCATCCTAAAAAAAATTAGCATAAAAAATACTTTGCTATTTTATTAGTATTTCATTCCCCTAATCATATTAGTTTCCTTTCAAATATCTACTAGCTCAATCCAGTTTATATTGTAACGATATATAAATATGTCGTTACATTAATTTAAAATAAAAACTTAAAAGTTCGCAAATAAAAGGAAAAAACTAAACGCTAAAATTAAAACATTGTTAAACGTGTATACATTCGCACAGATGTTAAACTTTAAAAATATTTTTTTTCATAAACAAAAAAAAAAAAAGTATTTGAATGTATTTTTTTTAAATAAAAAAATACAAGATTGAAATATAAAAATATTTTAATAAAAAAAATAACGTAAGTTAAAATAAAAGCAGGTATTAATTAATTCCTGTAATCTATAAAAGGAAATGATTGTTTATTAATTATCTAAAAGCTGTTTAATTAAAAAGTCAGATGGAAAGTTAGATAAGAGAAGAAAGAGATTTTAGCTTGACAAATGGAAGCACTAAGCCTTGGCCCGGACCATAACGAAAAAACAGATTAGTGACGTTTTGTTCAGTGAATCCTTGTGGATGATATAAAAAGAAAAAAATATTGAGTTGAAGAGCTTTTTTCAACTTGGTTGGGGAGACGAGCGATAAAGACGCACTTTATCGTTCTCTCCCACTTATCTCTGAAATGAAATGACTGATACCATGAACCAGCAAATGCCACCTCCTGAACATTAGATCGATCTTTCAATTAAAGACTCCGTGGACATTGACACCAGGAACCGGGAGTTCTGCTACCGTAAGCTATAGGAAAGGAACAATTCTTAAAATCAATCAAGAACTTTCGTCAAGTTGAACAAATTAATAAACAAGCCGACTTATTTAAAATGGACTCTTATCTGACTTTTTGTAAGTTTTAAATCAAATTAATAATGGTTAATTTTATATCTTTCCCGATTGTTAAAAGAATCATTTCCCTTTTAATATTTTTTATGTGTAGTAATATTTTATTGTAGAAATTATTAAATGCATTACATTTAAGTTGTCTATAGACGCTTGCATGGATTCGTTTGCGGTTAATTAGATTTTGGTTTTCATATTTGATCAAAATATATAGACATTCGATAAATAATGATACCTTACGGTGAGTATCTAAAATGTATTTATTCGGATGTCTTTTAAGTTATTGGTGACAACACAAGTATCTTATGGTGAATACTATTGGGTTACTTATAAGTTTCCCTCTGCGATTGTCGGTATCAATAATTTTGTATTTTGATCGTTTATGTTTATTTTGAAATGTTTTTGACCGTGGAATCTATGTAATCGATCTATACCCAACATTTTTAAACAAATCTGTGCGAACGTATTTCAATGTTAAATTTAAGTCGGGCGTGAATGGCTGTATAGATTTGTAAAGTTATATTAGGGGAGGGTAATCTTAGGTTATTTGTTTCGTGGTTGAATTGGCTCAATGGTTTCGATATATTTGTGTAGGTAGTAAATGTAGCAGGAGATCCGCCACGTGCAGGATTACATATATACGCCGCACACCCTCTGTTGCCTATGGAATTGGATAGTAAGACGCAAGACGCAATCCATTCCTATGGAGTTTTATGTTTATTGTTCTACTCGCCATCAGAAGTAGCATTCCTGGTGGTGGAGAGCAACAATGTCTTCTCATTATACTGTTCAGATGTGCATTCCTGACAGTATAGTCTATTTAGTGCCGTTGTATTTTCATGCTACATTGAATACATAAATGTATCGGATGACTGGCGTCAGTTTGACTTTGAACTTTTAGCCTAGGGTTAAATAAGGGAAGAATATTGTCTTTTCAAATACAGATCTATGTAGCCTATTCATACCCGACCCTCTAAAAAAAATATTAAACATTATAGCAAGCTATTTTAAATGTAAAATTAAAAATTAAGATAAAAATCTAAATGTTAAACTTATTCCTCGAATTTAGAATGATTTTATATGTGCGTAAATAAATATTTTTCTGTGTTAATTTCTGGCAGTGGCTTTTATTATTTTTTTATATTTATATCTAAGGTTATATATTTTATTATCTCTGCGTCTCCACTGAGCTAGTGACAATGGGCTAACGATCTAAATATGTAAATAAAGTGGAATCCTAACAGCGCGTATCTGCCTACTTTATAAATTTTTCTAGGCTCAAATGCCTAGATGGCGCCCTTTGGTAGTGCGGTGCGGTGCGATGCGATCTCCCACTTCGTTTGGATCGTTATAATATATATATTGTAGTGATGAGATACAACCTGATACACCATCCAATTATTTAAGACACTCTACCAAGTGATGCCACATAGACATATTCGCTTAACCAATAAATTGCCAAGCAAATTATAATATAAACATTTTTCTTTCCAACACATACATTTACATAAACATCTTTTTATTTTTAAAAGAAGTAATAAAAACTATTAAATTACTAGGAAAAAATCAGATAGATATACTAATACTGAAATAAAAGGTGTTATATGTTACTAACTGGGGAGAACTATACCAAAAAACTTACACATAAACCTAAAAAAAACCAAAAACAATGACTGAATTAAAATCTAAACACATAGCAACCATTTGTAGAAATGAAATTTAAAATATTTATAAATTATTATTTTTTATTTATAATCCCATTTATTTATATTATGTCTGTTAAACAATAGTAAATGTCAAGGTACGCGACCGACCTACGTGCTATTAATTGTTATACTGTCTTCTGCATTCGAAGATAGAACATTATTTTTTTTTCTGCTTAAAAATAAATTCGAATATAAAATGGATGTGAATGTTCGAATTTAAATATATATTTTTTTAAAATATTAATCAAAATGATCAAAAGCTGAATTTTTAAAACAATCGTTTGAAGTGGAAGAAATAATTTGAAAGTAAAAAATTTAATTATTTGCTAATTAGACAATTTTAGTTAAATTTACATGTTGCATTAATATTCAATAATTAATTGTTTTGATATATAATAATATCATCATTGAAGTCTTGAGAAGCAAATGAATCCATAAATATATATTATTTTTATATCATGATTGCTTGTTGAAAAGTTTATACCATAGGGTAATAATACGTCATCAATAAAGCCATGAAAAGTTAAAGATTTTACCTGACCATTTAGAAGACACTTGAAAACCATCTTTGCTATAAATAAAATGCCTAACCAAATCCAAGACAGGATAATTGGAGAACATTATTATTTTTTGACCCAGACAAGAAATTTCCATTCTTCGTGGGAGCAGAACTTCATCTCCATTCATAGGAATTTATTTAGCAAATAAACAGTTTCCAGCAGACTCATCAAACTTTAACAAAATGGGATAAGAATTGTGATTTTTGTTTTATTATTTTGCCTATTGTAAATTTTATGTATTATTTTCGTTTTCTACAATTGGAAGCCAATGTGTTATAGTTTTGGGAAAATTCATTATGAGAGTAAGGAGGGGAAAATATAAGATTTAACTATTTTTTTATTTTATCATTTTCATTAGAATGTAATAATAAAAAAATTATATTAGTTTTGACATCCCCATCCGACTGACTTTTGACAAATTAAGGGAAAAATGAGAGGTAAGAAATTTTAACATTATCTCATTAATTAAGCTTACTTTTATACTACTTTTAAATGAATGATTTATAACCATTGATCTATCTAGACAACAAAGATATATATATATTTTGTTATGTTTGTATATATATATATATTGTAAATTAGCCATTGGTGGTCGAGAGGTCAGCGCAACTGCCTGCAAGTGCAAGGCAGTTGCCGGGGTTGCAGGTTCGCGTCCTGGCTGATGCTATGACACTTAAAAAAAAATCGCTATCACATATACATATAATAATTTTACATATTCGTTGTTGTAAATAATTAGTCAAGTACATGAACTTCTACCATTGGGTTTAGGGCAAGGATTTTATTTTTATTAATATCATTATAGATATCGATATGGTAGAAATTCATCCTTGACAAAATAAATTACATGTATCAGATTTAATTGTTATTCAAATTTTATATTTTTTGTTAATCAATAAATGTTTATATAATTTGTTATTTTAATCTGGTCTCTAACTCATCATTATTTCAATATCCACCATCAGCTTTATATATAGTTCTTCATTATTCACATACCCATCGTAAACATTATTATCTTATTTAGTTTTACACTTATCAATATTATTATTATGATAGAGGAAATACATATACATATTTAAGTCATTTATTATAATTGTTAATACATATATAATTATACTGCACATACATATTTTTTTATATATCTTATGCTTAATTGATTTTTGGTAATTAATTATCACCTATATAGAGGTACAACAACTACTATTAGTGTGATCTCCTTCCCTGATAAGAGAGCTCAAGCAATTATTCCCTGAGTTAAAATACTGTGGTATAACGTGGCTAGAAAGGGGTGAGAATTGGATGAACTGCCCCAAATTGTATCTAGGTTAATAAAAATAGGTAGAGCTAGTCTACTGGAAGTAGGTACAATCATAGGTTATGTATTTCATCACGTAATCACTTGGATCCTATCCGAAGACCCAAAGTCCGACTATAGTAAGATGCTCTCCCCCTATCTCTTCTGGAATCCACCAGCCTGTTACAATATCTATATATATAAAATTCTAAACTTTGTTTCTTTAGAAAGAAATTACAAGATATGACTAATAATAATTTATAAATTTGACTGAAGGTCTTTTTTAATGAGTTTTAAAAAAATAGTCTCTAAAATTAATATAAATAATTAACATATTAAAAAAAGCTATTAATAATTCTATGCTTATATAAAAATGATATGACTTCATTAAACTTAAGAAGTTAAGAGGATAGCTAAAAAACAACTAACTCTTATTAAGATCAAGTGTTATCACGTGGTCATAATATTTTAATCAAAATCATCATTATCATCGTCAACCATTATCAATCCACTGCAGGATGAAAGTCTCTCCCAAGTTTTTAATTCATCTTCTCCAATCTCTAACACCTCCTCTCCACATTACTCATGCATACTGTCTTATTTCACCCATCCATCTCACATGTGGTCTTTATTCTGAGTCTTTTACAATCTCTTATAATTCAGTTTAATATTTCATTTATCAATCTATTATCATCTCTTCTAGCAATATGTGCAGCCCAACTCCAGTCTTTTAATTCTTTCAATGATGTCAGTAACACCTGTTTGTTCTCTTACCAATGTATTGCATTTTCAATCTCATCTTGTTACTCCGAACATGCATCTCTCCATACTTCTTTGGGTGGTGTGTAAACTCTGTATTGGTCTTCCAGTAAGTGTTCAAGTCTCAGATTCATAAGTAAAAACTAGAAAATATATTTATTTAGAATGTTTCTTTTCAAACACATAGACATATTTCCTTTTAATATTAAGTTATTTCTACCAAAAACACTGCAATCAAGTTTAATCCTATAATTAATTTAATTCATTATGTTTACATCTGTAGTAATAATCTGACTAAGGTATTGGTAGTTGTTAACTTCTAACTCATCATAATACATTTTTATTTTCATCTTTTGAGAAAATCCATTGAATATTACTTTAGACTTTTTAACATTTACTTTTAGTCCTACTTTCTAACTTTCATCTGATAACTCTTGCAACATCTCCTGAAGCTCCGAAGCATTATTTACAAAAACAACTGCATCATCTGCAAAATCTAAATGACTTAAATTATCTCCATTTACTTTTAATCTTTAGCTTCCCATTTTAATCCACAAAATGCTGTAAAATTTTTTGGGAGGTATGGAGTCACCCTGTCTTATACTCTTCTCGATGTTAACCTTCCTAGTATCATTATGTGATCTAATTGTTGCTATTGTATTTTTATAAATATTCTTTAGAATATGACAATATCCTGGATACATACCTTGATGATCTAATGCTTTAATCATTGAAGAAATACTTATAGAATCAAATGGCTTTTCATAATCTACAAATCCAAAGCATAATGGCAACTCATATTCATTGGTCCTTTCTATAACTTCTCTCAATATTTGAATATAATCTACTATACTAAAACCACTTTTAAATTCAGCAACATATCAAGTTAAAAAATTAACATTTGAAAAACATTGCTTCTGGATAAGATATATAAAATAATTTTATATTTTAGTTGTAAGCATTACTTTATATATTTTATAATAAATAAATAATATTTTTCAATTCAATAATTTTATAATAAATAAATTATGTATCTGCATATACAAATATATTACTTCTCATTACCATTATCAATTCACTGCAGAATGATAATCTCTCCAATTCCAGTTTCATTGATTTCTAGTCTCTTTTTCACAAATATACCAGCAAATGTACTTATTTCACTGATCCATCTCACATATGGTTTCTTTCTAAGTCTTTACAATCTCTTCCAATATAATTTAAGACATCAATTATCTATCTATTATCATATCTTCAAGCAATATATCCAGCTCAGTTCCATTTCAGTTTATTAATTCTTTCAATGAAGCATGTGACACCTATTTGTTTTCTCACCCATGTACTTTGTTTGTGATGTCTTCTGGTTACTCTTAATATACATCTCTCCAATAGTCTAAAGTTTCTTAATTGTTCTTTTGCTAAGTGTCCAGACTCTGATCTATAAGTAAAAACTGGTAAAATACATCTATAAAATCTTCCATTTCAAGCATATAGGCATTTTTTATTTTAATATTAAATTATTTCAGCCAAAATTTCTCCATCCAAGTTTAATTCTATTATTAATTTTTTCTAATTTATGATTATGAATTTTTATTTTCCTCTTCTGAAAAAATCCATTGCATTAAAAACATTTCGGCCAATTTATTACAAACAAGAACGAAAGGATAACAATGAACTGAACATTATGTTAGGTTTTTTAGTATTTATACTTAGTCATAACTTTCTTACTTTACAAATATAAATATATTAAATGTATTGAAATGGTATATATTAACACACATTGCGTTTCACCTACTAAATTTCATAGTAGTATTTATTCTAAAACCTAGCCAAGTGTATTTATATTCATGTGTATTAATGTATATATACATATAGTTAGATATGTCTGATTATATTTTATGTAATAAATTAAATGTAAGTTGTATAAACATTGTTATATATATATATATATGGTAAAAATATAATTTAACCCCTTGTGACCTGAACGGCCATTTTGAAGTCACAGAAAAAATTACAGGACATACAATTTTAAATGAAATGTCTAATTTATTACAATAAATAACAAATATATATACATTTTTAGAAAGTGCAAATATGAAAGAATGTAATGAAGCTGATAAAATAGTCATTACCACAAAAAAATAATTAAAGAAAGGAGATTTTTCACATTTTATATATCTTTATTTTTACATTGGTTCACAAACTCTCAATTTTGAAAGATATAGCCTAAAATGACAATTTCATAGACAGCTTCATCACATTCGTCATAAAATGCAGAAAAAAATAATATATAACATGACCTACCTGAGTTACAGATTGTTGGTGTAATGTGGCAAAAGGTGACCATTTCAATTTCTTTTTTCTGCTTGACACTCTATGTGTTCTATTTTTGCAAGCAGTTGTTTTTCTAGGCCCTCTATGCGGGATATCTATTAGAAATGCAAGGTTTTAGTGAGGATCAAAAAAAAAATAACAGTAATAACTTTAGTAAATTCTAAGTTATGGGGGTAAAAAATAATGACTATATTATTGAAAAATCAGGGGTGGGGCGAGATAAATTATGCATTATTTCATGGCAGATCATAATTGCCAAATATGCAAATAAATAATTTAAAAATTTGTTTCTAAAATAAAATGAATAACAACATAGTAAATAAAATAAAATAAATAATCAAAAGGAATTACAAGCAATTATTATATATGAGTGGGAGATGATGATGACTGTTGATTCAGCATTGTGAGGTATTTATTTTTTTCACCTTGTTAGTTTCACAGAACAGAGTGGATAGTTTGAAGACAGTTTGCAAATTGTTGAAAATATAAATGCATGAGCAAAATCAATTTCAAAATAACTGATGATGATGATGTGGAGCAACTGGTAAGGGTGAGCTAAATTATGCATTATTACATAGCAAACCATAATAGCAAAGTATGCTATCAAATAAATAAAAAGTTATCTATAATGAAACGAATAAAAATGTAATAAATTCTAAGTTATGCATGTAAAAAATAATTACTACATTATTGGAATATCATGAGGGTAAGAGTGAGCTAAATTATGCATTATTACATAGCAAACCATAATAGCAAAGTATGCTATCAAATGAATAAAAAGTTATCTGCAAAGTATGCTATAAAATGAATAAAAAGTTATCTACAATGAAATGAATAAAAACGTAGTAAATTCTAAGTTATGCATGTAAAAAATAATTACTACATTATTGGAATATCATGAGGGTAAGAGTGAGCTAAATTATGCATTATTACATAGCAAACCATAATAGTAAAGTATGCTATCAAATAAATAAAAAGTTATCTATAATGAAACGAATAAAAATGTATTAAATTCTAAGTTATGCATGTAAAAAATAATTACTACATTATTGGAATATCATGAGGGTAAGAGTGAGCTAAATTATGCATTATTACATAGCAAACCATAATAGCAAAGTATGCTATCAAATGAATAAAAAGTTATCTGCAAAGTATGCTATAAAATGAATAAAAAGTTATCTACAATGAAATGAATAAAAACGTAGTAAATTCTAAGTTATGCATGTAAAAAATAATTACTACATTATTGGAATATCATGAGGGTAAGAGTGAGTTAAATTATGCATTATTATATAGCAAACCATAATAGCAAAGTATGCTATAAAATGAATAAAAACTTATCTACAATGAAATGTATAAAAACAGTAAATAAAATAAAATAAATAACCCAAAGGAATTACAAGCAATTATTATATATTAGTGGGAGATGATGATGATGAATGTTGAATACTTACAGGTAATGGGGAATACGAAACCTCAAAATCAAACACATCAACAGAAAAGTTCGTTATAAACGTAATTACGTTTAGCGGCGAAAATAATTGTTTTCTCCGTATATTTTTTTATCGGTTGATAAAATCTAGAAAGATAAAAAAAATTACAAAATTTTAATAATGTACTTTACAAAAATTGCTATAAAAAATCTAATTTTCATCGCACAGAAAAAATTTTTAGACGTACAAAAAGATAGAAAAATGGCGGAGAGAAAGAAAAAAAAAGCGTAACTGTGACGTATACGGTTTGCACGCTATTGCGGTCGAAATTGTAAACTTTTTTTAATGCGTAAACAAGCGGTTTTCGGTCTCAAAGGGTTGTTGCAACACGATTACATTATTTTAAATCTTTAATTTGTTATAAATTTAATATACAAATTTATTCTTATTTCATTTAAGACTCACATATATTTCAATTCCAGAGGTGACCAAGATACATATATAGCAGAATGTTTACCTTAAAATAATTAGTTCTAAAATATTGAATAATTCTTAGAAAGAATATCATGCCACACACACCTGTGTTAAACTTGCATGGAGGTCAAAAACAGATTTAAAAAAATAACAAATTTAAAATATTTTGGACAAAGTGAAATAATCCAAGCAGCACTATTTTAAATTCGCTAAAGATTTCCTTTTGTTCTTATTGAGACACTAATGTAAATTTTAAAAAAGATGCTAAAATTCAAGATTAAATTTTAAAGTTGTAAACAAGTTAATAGGTTTGCGAGGGGAGTATCAAAAGACTAATATAAAAAAACCCCAAATTTCAACATTCAGATTCCCCTATTATAAGTAAAGCATTTGCTTCCAGGTGCTACACTCTTTTAAAAAACATGATCAGCTAGAAAGAAGGCCTAGCTTTGCTGTCTTCCTTTGAAAGAGCAATAACCTTCCACCTGCTGCAAGTCATCATCATTGGCACGGAATGGAACAGACCAGTTTCACCAACTGCCAAGAAGATATCAGGAGACAACCTATTAAAGAGTTCCAATGCCTATTAAAATGCTGGATGACTCAGCTTGGAAGAAGATTGGCAATATATCTTCTCTGTAGAGCTCTCTAAAAATAAATCTTAATTAAATTATTCTTAATAGGTTTCTTAAGCTATCTATCTGTAATGAGCATTCATAAATAATAACTCTTCAGTAAATTAAACAATGTAAATATAAATCTTAATGTAACTTTAAATGAAACTTATAACTGTAACAATCTTGCCTATATAAAATGAATATAACTGTAATTTTAAATAACTTCTCTTCAATGTAATAATGGGAATTAGTTATTATTAACTTTTCTAGTCGGTGGTCATGTCTATTCTATTTTACTTTATCTTATTTTATTGATGTATGATATGCCATAATTTAAAGCAGAGATAAATAATTTAGTAAACTTTAGAGAGAGATGATTAGAAGCTCTCCAATAAAATATTTTATGCCGGTTTTTAGCAAACAGAAATCTCTTGTTTTGAAATCTATTCTTATATCTGTTTATTTAAGCTATTATGTACTAGTTTATCAGTGAGGTTTGCAAATTAATGATATATATATATAGTTAGATAATAACAGGGATGATATTTAAAAGGCATATTAGCAATTATTAATTAAGTCCCGAAATATGCTTTTCTCCTCTCTAATTTATTAGACGAAATATGCAGATTTAGTATTCCTAAGCTAAATTGCTTTAGAGAAATCCCTCTTAACATGTTTAAAGTATGCTAATTGAGAACTAGATTAAGGTAGTTTCGCAGAACGAAACTATAGTATTTTGCGTATTTAGATTTAAATTTAATATTCTTTAGTAAGCGTTACAAATGTGTTTTTACTAAACACTATATGTGTATTATGCCTTGCTATATTTTATTTGTTAAAATGGGCTTATGGTTTATATACTATCCATTATTTAGTTTGGTTGCCATCTTAGAACTGGAACACGAGAGTCCAGAAACCAAATTTAAAGCTGCTCTGGCACCCAAACTAATGTTTTATTATGCTAGCAAATTGTACGGTCCAATGGAACTGAGTACATGGTACTGAATCCTGTGAATAATTATACATTTGTACCATACCATCTTATTTTAGTAATTTAGCACCATAGTATCAGAAGCTCTGCTACAATCACCAGTTCACCCTGCCTTATTATTACAACATTTAACATTAGTCTGAACATGAAATTTAATTAACTAAGTAATCTGCATATGGAGTAAATTTACTGCTCATAATGTATATGTTAGTATGAATTAATTATATTTTACCATACACCATCCCTGTAAGATTTAGCTTTCCATAACAAACCCAGAATAGTTGGCATAGCATACCTATAGGCATAAATATTAGTTGCAGATAATAATATCTAAAGTGCATTCTAAAAGATGAGATTTCTGTAACCTAAATTAGCTCATCATTGTTCTAACACCTGCATGTGTAAGACTTAACCAATGCATATCTGTTTTTTTTTTTTTATTAATTAATTTGCTTGTTTTATGTATGAAAGATATTTAAATTGTAATTTTGTTTTGTGTATCTCTCACAATCTACTTCAAACCATTCCAAATTAATCCAAATTTAGTATTAGCAGGTTAATTTATATGCATTCATTTATTTAGCCATAAGTGTGTTTAGTTAAAATTATTAGTAATTAATCGGTCATTCCTGAGTTTCATGTTACAACCTTTTCTATGCTGGCTTGCAAATTAAATTGAGGCCAAGTGTAATCTCACATACGTCATCCATAGGGTATTAAATCATGGAGTGCTGGTAAAGGAGTTGAAGAGTGGTCAGATTCGTGATCTCAACCCTCCATCTGGATCAGTTTTAGCATAATTTGCCAGAACTGGATTTTTTTTATATAGATAACTTCCATATGACAGTTACAGTATATTTCTGCTGATGATACTTCTTCTCATCTTCATATTTAAATCTGTCCTATGTTGATTTTGTATTTTTTAATAGTTTCTTATAAGGAAGATTTGTATTCTGTTTTAAATTTTTACTGTCTTTCTTCTAATTCAGGTTTGCCTTTTCTCTTTCTTTTTTTTTAATTTTATGTCTCATTATCAATATCTATATTTAAAAGTAATGATATAGACAATAATTGATCTCAAATATGTCAACATTAAAATATGATTTCAAACTGTTCAGAAAAATAATCATAAACTATATTTTTTATGTTAAAAAATTTATAAACAGTAGATAATGTTCATATGATCACTATGAATCAACAAAGCATTGATAGCACATAATAATATTTATGTTAATATATGTGTGTATATTTAGTTAATGAGTTGTTATTTTCAAAAGGAACATAATGAAGAAAAAATAACCATGCTTAAAAGAACAATATTTTGCAAAAGTACATGTTAACTTATGCTGAGATAATATATATCCCTTTAAAACAAAACAATTAGTAACCAGATAGTATTTGTGCAAAATAAAAAAATAGATTTATCAGAAAAAGTAAAATAAATTTATAAATGTAACTATATCTCTTAGATTGTGAAAAACTCTCCCACACTTAGATTTTTTAGAAGATTCTTTGATCTACAAACAGTATACAGATTTTATATAAATTCCATAAAAGAATATAACAAACATTTTATTTTGTTCTCTATAATAATAAGTTAAATCATGATAATAAACCAAGTCAAAATGAAATACATGAAATACTGAAAACTGATCAATTAATTTCTATTTTAGTAGTAAAAGCAAAAAATAAAAAAGAACTATAATTTGAGATATGCAGTAACATGAAAAAAGTTTTGAAATAAAATAAATAACTAAACAATATATATATATATATATATATATATATATATATATATATTTATATATATATATATATATATATTAAAAAAATACATTTTCATTATGACAATATTACCAAGTTTTCCAATGACTTTTCTTTTTTCAAGAATATATTAATTAAAAAAGACACTAAGGTTGGAAGCTTTTTTTATATCTTGAATTGCTCTACCAGAAATAATTAGGCAAATACAAAATACAGTGTAGCTGTGAACTATGCTGTGACTAACTACATAACTTTGATTATACACTATCTGCAAAAAAATGTAAACAAACAAACAAAAATTATTTAGATATAATTTGGGTTAGTTCATCCATACCTCATCCCTCTTTCAGATTCTGCTACACCTCAGTATTCAAACTCAGAGAGAATTCTGCCTATGGCTCTCTTCAGGGGTGAATTTACACTAGATAGCAACTACTTCACCTCTATATAGATTCCAATTGATTTAAAGATCTATCCCAAACATAATACTGTATCATTATATAAGAACGAAATGTGTATGTATGTATATATATATCCAGTTATAAGATGATGAATGAATATATAAATGATTTTTATAAACTAGAGACCAGTTTAGTTATAATCAAAGTGACAACATTTATTAAATAACAAAAAACATAATAAAATAATATAATTGTGTGTATCAAGGATATATTTCTACTATATCAACAATTAAATATGTTCACTATGCCAATCCTTTCCCATGGTGGAGATACATAACAAGGCAATAACTATTTACAAAGCAGATAAAATTAATGAAAAAAACATTAAATCGACCACGAAGCTAACTAGCTTATTTATAATATTATACAAGTGTATATGTAATAACCTCATTGTCCAATTAAAGTTATTGATGTTCCATTTTCTTTGGGGACTCCCTATGGATGGTTCCCTATGGTTGATAGAAAAGAACATCTGTACTAGAAGGTTGGTCATTTATACAAAAAAATAAATGTTACCAATTGTTAGTTAATAAAAAAAACACAAACACTGTCCTGTAATAAATGTATGTGCTTAATATGGAATAATATTAAAAATCTTACCTTATTCCATATCATAGTGGTAAAAATCAATGTCAAGTCACTATGGAAGGAAAGCTGGTCTAAACTTTATTTAACATAATTTTTTTTATATCTAACATGATAATTCCCCCTCCCCTTCATTTTGTTGCTTTCATTTATAATGGACTCTTTCACTTGGAGTGTGGAAACAATTAAAACTAGAATTCTCCAAGTATATATATGACGAATGTCAAGTCACTATGGAGGGAAAACTACTCTAAACTTTATTTAACACAAATTTTTTTTTATCTAACATGATAATTCCCCCCCCTTCATTTCTGTTGCTTTCATTTATAATGGACTAGTCCACTCGGAGACACATTTCAGCTCCGAAGTGGGGAAATAAATAAAAGTAGAATTTTACAAATATATATATATATAAATACATAATAAAATTAAAACTTTCTTTAAATTAATCTTGATTAATGTCTATGAGTTTGGCAATAGTCTTTTATAGATACAGTCAATTTCTTTTCAGATCAATCTCCTGCAGTAAATTTTTCCATCTCTCGCTAGAATTCCTTGGCAACACACTTCAAATTTTGTTGCTTCTATTTTCTGCAGTTGTTTTCCTTCTCAATCCATTTGGACATTTACTGTAGGACATCTGATGTTTCTTTAGGCATTATACAGGCAAATAAGTTAAGTCATTGTACTTCTATGATCAGATAGTAGCACTCCAATCCTATGACAATGTTAATTTAGCCAGAATACATTGTACAGCAGTTTATAACAGATTTTATTTTTTTTATTTGTTTTTTGGCATTTAATGGCTTATATAAAAAAATTCATGGATCGATGGATGCTTCATCGTTCCCAGCTAACATGATGATGATAAAAAAATTACTTCATCATTTATATAAATGCTGGCTATGTTCTATTTCTTTTTCTCCATGTTTAAATAATAGTGCAGTTTTTATTTTTAAATATCAATTTAAAATCAGTTCAGTTCTTTTGTTAAACAGCACAAATTTATCAAACTTTTCTCTATTTAAACCTCGGTTGGAATTTCTTATAATTTTTGCAATATGAAAATTATACAAATAATATGAAATATTCATACAAGTCATCCATCTCCTCTTGCATTTGAACATTCGATCTTAAGATGTTGGCTTTATAGAATTTTTGCATCATTTGAAAAATAAAAGATGGAAATGAACTGGGTTTGCTTTTATAGCATGCTTAGATTCTGGTGTTTAGTATACTAGATTTTCCATTTCCCATTGCTGTGGCTGTCTATTGTTGCATATTATATTGGTTGTAGTTAAAAAATAAAATTGCATAACAGAATTATATTTTTATTTTCCACACTTGGTTACCTAGTGATTAGCTTGACATTATGTCCACTATGTTTACTAAGTCTAAGTCTTTGTTCATGATGTGCAACACATTGATAATTAACTCACTCATTGTTAATATATATATATATATATATATATATATATATATATATATATATACATATATATATATATATATATATATATAATAACTCTGTGGATGGCTTGTGTGACCAAGTTGAAACGTCAGTATATTAATATTAAAAGTTTTTAACACGGATGAACCCGCAAAATATGTATTTTATATATATGAAGGATTTCTTTAACTGGGTTTTTATTTTTCCATAAATAAGAAAAATTAGTTCATTGTGACATTTGTTTAATTTAGTACTTAATAAAACAAACATTTGTCACGTATCCATACACCCACCCACCCACCTACCTACCTGCCTGCATGCATGCAGGCATGGCATGCATGTTTACACACAAAAAATGATAGTGCATATTCAACTACCTGTTAGCTAAGCTTCTGTTTTAAATGGGTTTGATTTGGTGGTGTGGATAAATAAAAACTGGTTTCGATAGGATTGTAAGCTACCCTTAAAGTTTAGTAATAAAGATCATTCAGTTTATGTTGAAAGCATATTTTGCATAATAAAATATTTTCTGAATATACTGTTGAAGTTTTAAAAATTTTAAAACATAATAAGATCAATTGATATGTTATTGATATCACTGGTAAAGATTACTATAGCATATATTATTATCAAATTTACACTATTACATTCAATCCAATTCATCTTTGTTGAATAAATAAAAAAAAAAATGAAGATAATAATTTCTTGTTAACAAGATCATTATTATATTTCTATATGAGTAAAAAGTTATTAAAAAAATCTTCCAATAATTTAATATCTATTACAACTATTCAGTCTAATATATAAACAATCTCCACAATATTGTTATTCTATGTCTTACGTTTCTTATTTCCAATGTATATATTTTTCTAATAAAATAACTTACAAACGTCAAATTATTTTTCCACATTTTTAAAAACTACATACTTGTTAATTAGACATTGATTACATAAATACTTGTATAAAGTTATTTAAGGAAGTATAAAATAAAAATATAAATTCTAATTGCTGAATATTATAAAAATGAATGAACATTAGAGAAGAAAATGAAAAAAAAAAAAGCGAATTGGTAAAGTTTATTTTCTGATTTATAAAAATGAATTAATAATAAGAAACAAATGTTTAATAGAATATAAAGACCTTAGTCTAAAAGGATATTACCATAAATACTAAATGCATTGTTGGTGCTTTAAATGTAGGAAAAGTATACAAGAAGGCAATAAAGTTATTGCATGATTTCATACAACATTATTTGTAAGACGGCTCCAAATTGTTATTCCACAAGGCTTTAAAAAAAATCAAGATTTCTGAAATTAGGATGTTCAACTTATACATTTACTTTATAATATTCAATATTTAAATACAGGTATAATTAATATTGTAATTTCTCAAAAAAACTAAGTTTTGGCATCATGAGTCAAGCAAATAATTACAGTAACACATATTTTAAATATTTTTTGATATGTATAAGATAAATATCTACAGATTATATATTTTATATAATCAAATGTTTGCTTAAATTGAAAAAGTATTTATATGTTAATTGAACATTATATATATGCACACAATCAAAATTTCAAAAGAAAATATTACTTTTTTGAAAATCAATTTCAAACTTGATTAATAATTAACAGCAAAACTTGATTGCTACAAAGAGAAGAAAATTATCAAAAACAAATTACATTACAAAGTTATAAATATTTAAGATAGCCACATCAATTTTAATAGGGCAAATTGAGGAAATTAATAATTAATATTCACTGGTTAGGTTATCCTTTCCATTATAATGGCTGATCATAGAATATTAAAAAAAAAACAGTTAAATTTTTATAAATAATATAAAAGTTAATAAACAAATATTATTTTAAATTTCAAGTCTTGCCATAATTCTGATATTGTTTATTTTTGCACAAATTATTCAAATCATGGACTAAATTTTGACTTATTATCAATTTCATTAGTGATTCAATAAGTATATTCATATAACTTAATCTTTCTTATATTATATTTCTTTTTAAGAAGGAAAAAGAGTTATTTATATACTTATGCGATACCAAATATAAATATTTCATTTATAAAATTAATTATTTTTTTGGAAAGTACATTCTAAAGTATAAATAGGAATGAATATAAGTATTTTTAACATCTTTAATTATTTTAAAATAAAGACATATGTCTTATCTTCATAAAGTCATAAATATACTGACTTGTTTTAAGTATGCAATGTATACCAATTTAATAATTACAAAAATGAAGAGTGACTTATTTTAATCATACTTGGTAGATTAATATCACATACAGATAAAAATATAATTGCACCACTTACACAGGATTTTGCTCAGGTTGTCAAAAATATATTTTTGAATGAAATTTTAACTTGCTTTAAAACAAATAAACTGATGTAAATTGGTAGCTATCAAAATATCAATTATATGAACCATCAACAATCCCCCCCCCCCCCAATCAAATTATAGTACCAATGGTTGATGTATTTATACATATGGTAAAGTGTAACATTCATTCATTTATTCATATTTTAGTGAGCTAAAGCTGAAATCAAGTAAGTAGAATATAAATTATTTCTTTTTTTATGTAAGAATTTCATTTTTTTAATAATTGTATAAAAGATGAATAATAATAAATACGACTGAAACAATATGTTTAATAATCTGCTAAGTCAACTTTTGAGATGCAGTGTCTGTATCAAAGTGTAACAAAGATAGTTGGCAGATAGTGACAGTGTTTCCAATTATAAAAGATTGAATTAGGGGATGTTAGGATATTTGAATGTGATGTGACGTATTTGGCTTCTCCTTAAATGAAGTCAAGAATATCTCAGCAATTTTGCCCAGATAAACCTGTTAGCCACTTTATTTTCCATTCCCCACTCTAACTCTTCCCATATTCTGCCCCATCCAATTTCCACACCATAATCTTTGTCAAATCTATGGCATTTATATCTAAATCCCCCTTATCTTTTCGCAAACCCAGCATAAAAACTAATAACTCACTTTCTGTATAGTCACTTTGTTCATACCTATTCTCCCATAACTTCATTATCTGCACCCTTTCTGCTTTCAAGCATTTACATTCAATCAACAGATGCCTAATATTTTCTATACCTTCCTTACACAATTTTCACAATAAATCACCCATAGTTTTCCATTTACATGTATATTCTCTTGTTGCTAAAGATCCTGTTCGAGCCTTAAACAATAAACCACTTTCCTTACTATTATCATAAATTAACTCGCGTCCAATATTCTGTTTACTTCTATATATATTTAAACTCTTCTTACCCTCCATACTAGTTCACAATCTCTCCAACTCCCTATTTTTTTTATTAATGTTTCTATTCTTTTATCCCATTCCTTACCACTATAACACTCAACAATCCTCCTAACACAATCATCTCACCTTTTATACAAGTATACTGATATAAATTCTTTATCCAAATCTTTTGCATACCACATTACCCTTTCTCACCCATCTTGCTACTTGCCCTTTACTCATAACCCAATTAAACACTATTTTGGCTATTCTTTTACTATCCATAAACTGCAGCCTACCAAACATTTTCATTTTACTTTTTGGATCTCTCATATAAAAACTTGACCACCCCATTTCTTCTTGAATTGCCTCCTTTGCTGTCCACATCTTTGCATATAATGCATGTCTTCCTACTTCCCTTTGTACTTTCTCTAAATAATCTAAAACCCTTTTACTAACACATAATGCATCATTACCATATGTTAACCCTGCTACTGCAACTCCCTTCCATACAATTGTAGCTACATCATATTTATTATATGAAAATACTGTTAGTTTCTTTACCAAACCCTTTCTTTTCTTTGCTTCATTTACCAATTTTTTCTCCCATTCATCCAAGCAATTTTCCTGATTACATAAGATGATACCCAAATACCTATATCTATCCACCACATTTAACTTTATATCCCCCAATAAAAATTCTACATCTTCTCTTTCCCCAGTATTAACCATCATTATATTTGATTTTTCTTCACTAAATTTAATCTCCATCTCTTTACCCACCCTTGCACATGTCCTCAACATAATTTCCATATCTTCTCTTCTTTCTGCACACAAAAAGATATCATCCACAAAAAAAAGACCCAACAAAGTAAATACCCCCCTTGCCACCTATTAACGGTATCTCTACCCCTCTTCCTAGTCTTTCTATGGCTTTCTCCATTTCATTCAAATACAACAAAAACAAAATAGGTGACATAGGACATCCTTGCCTTAATTCCATGTATCATAGGTAGATTACTAAGTGCCACATATATTCCAAAATTGAACATCCAGGGTTTGTTGAGGGAAATACGATTGGCTCATATGTTTATTGTATATGTAGATTTAATAATTATATATTTTGGTTTGTTTATAATAATAATTTACAATTTATGATTAGGAAAGAAAATTTAAGTATCCAGAGATTTGTTAGTAAAAAACTTATTTTTTTCCTCATATATCAAAGCTTCGGCCGGGAAGTGAACCTGGGACAGCTGCTTGTAAGACAGCTGTGCTAACCATTCTGTGTTTAAGTCATAAAAATTGCTTCTGAAAGTTATATTTATACGAATTTTTGTCTATTACATGAATATAATTAATTAAAAGATCTTATATATATAATCAAGCTTTAATGCTCTGTAATACAGTATAGAATATCAGATGCTGAAACGTAATGTTCTTGGATCAATTCCAGCTCTGGTACTTTCAATGTTCAAACTTCTTATGAACTTCTGAGCAATAAAAGTATATAATTATTTTAACAGACATTAATAATCCAAAAAAATATAAAAATGTTTATTTTAATCTTCACCAGTGAAAAATATTTTGGAGTAGCAATGTACATTATAAACAATGTCTTCTTTCTTTGAATATTTATTGAAACCTGTTGTCATTGCGTTTAGGAAAACTTTTAATTGACCAATCAAAAGTTGTAAAACTTTAATTCACTTGACCAATGAAAATAAAATAAAAAATTTTCAACTGAAGGGTTAAGAGGGAGTTACAATAGAGTGGTTTTAACATTGAGAAAGCATATAAAATATACCTTCCAATAACATAGCTATTGTAAAAATCTTCCCACCCTTACTTTAGTAAATTCCTTAGGAAAATCACAATAGACAATGACTAACATAATCTCTTATTGAAAATAATGTTTATTTACCTTTTACTTATCTAATAAATTACATAAAAATAATGAAATCCAATGTATTCTAAAATGCTTTATAATGACTATTACTAACTTATGTATATCTCAAAGTCATCAAATATTTGTTAATAATAAAATAACAATTACTCCATTTAAGATATTTCAACAATAAGAGGGATTTTACTAAGATCCGATTATCTTAATAATAACCACACATAACATTACAAGTATAAATTAGATCATTTTCTTAAAATCAGCATATCTTCAACAATTATAATACAAGCAATTCCAACTTATTGTTTTCTACTGTATTTACTTATTTACAAATTAGAAACACTAGTTATAAAAATGAACCACATTTATGACCATCAGAAACTATATCCGTTAATAAAAATAACTTTCCCCTCTTTAATCACTTCAGTAAATTACTTAATTATCTTACTGGTTTTAAATTTAATCTTAAGCTAAAATGTAAACTGGCTGAGGTATCCCCATCGCAATCTCTCTTGCAACCTCATATATCATCTTGAATTTATTTTAAGAATGAATTCAAATTAATTTTAAAATCATATAATGTGACTTTGAAAATATGACTATTTCCAGTTAAAATAAGATGCTCTTAAATAATATCACTTAAGTAGTTATAATTTAATTTAATAAACAATTATCAAGCTTTTTTTCTTTATAATATCCCTCATAATTTATGTACTTGAATATGACAATGGGATGAAAATAATTCTGAGTAGAAACAAAGCCATTAGACTACATTTATATCAAAATATTTGTTTATTTAAACAAATAAAAAATAATTAATAAACTTTTAACTTTCATACTAAACTATAAACATATATATTATTAACATCTTTGTACAATTATTTACATTAATGAGAATAATACCTTACACATGCTGTTTTGAAAGTGAACTTTTAAATTACATAAGTATTTTATTATTCAAATCTCAAATTGATTATTGTTAACATATATGAAATTTTTTTCTTGCTATGATTTTATAATAATTTTTATCAATTTTAAATATGGGGCAATTTTTCTGTTCTCTCTATTGAATACACAATATATTATTCTTTTTACTTTCCTTCCATACAATACAATTCTTTTATAATTTTGTATACATATAAATTCTATTAATAATTATATCTAAACTTTACAGGTTTTTATAATATAAAATTTATAAGATTAAATTAATTAATGGAACCAAGATTAAAACACTCCTTGATAATAATTCACTCCATTCATCCTTTTTTTCTTTTTTGTTTCATTATTGATTTCATTTTCCTTCAATATGATATCAATTCAAAAAATTATTTAAATATTATAACATTTGTTTTGCATTTACTTCAATTTCACATCAAACAAGTTTTTATGCCTTAGATAAGATATTATAATCTTTCTTAAAGTACGACCAATTATATTTGCTTTAAACTACTATGTTTATTAGCGGCTGCCAGGATCTTCTACCCACCATTTAATATAATTAACAACAATAATAAAATGAAATCTTTCATGGTTAGATGTTTGGAGAGGCGATTTTCCATATTTACATGCAGGGATTTCTTTTTCTCCACTATACAGAACTATTATAAAAGTTATTGAGATCTGTAATTAAACAACCAAGTCAAACATATATCTAAATGTTGGTCTCCTCATTATAATTATTAATTATTTGCAGTATTGATCAATAAATCATTTTCACATAAAACCTTTTTTTCATCCCTCTGTTCTATATCAGAATTTCTTTTTCTTATGATAACATAAATAAGTTCCATGACATTAAGATTCTTGTAATATAGTTTTGATTTATTTAACAGACTTAAGCTTAATATCACTTCTTAATTCTTCTTTTAACACTTCTTAATTTAATAGAAAATTATAATGGCCAAATAGAGGACTTGACTATAAACTTTTATTTAAACAAATTAAAAATAATCATTTATTACCTGATTTGTTTGATTAAAATTAATGTTGCTTTATAAAATTATTATAAATGTTCGTTCTTTTATATTAATCTTGTACGTTTAATTTGAATAGTATAAGTTACTTTGATTGACAGCATTAATTATTTTCTTTAACCTTTCATCTCAATTATACCTTATATTAAAGTTCTATAAATTCTCTTCCATAATTCATGAAAGGGTAGGGTTCTGTTCTATCATGTCAGCTGCTTGATGGCACTATATGCCATTTCTGCAGCCACAGCCAAGCAGATAGCATTCTTTCTACGATAAAACCCAGAAAGAGGCCGTTTACTCAGCTGCCGGCTACCACTGTGTTTTTTTCTATGCAAAAAGCACAGAAAAATGTCTTCATTGGCTGCCATAGTTGCTTGTGTTACACACTTTATTGTAATGCTGGTTTGTCTATTTTCGCTACAGTATCATGTGAGGGTGTGTTGACTGCATCATGTCTAAATAATTTAACTTTTCAGGTTCAACTTTTTTTTCCATGTGAACTGACATACTGGTACCTTCTAACAGATTTAACAGTGTCGTCACTGTTCCATCAGGACTGTGAACCCTCACAAATTAAATTTTATGGTGTGGCACAGCACTATTTTAAAATCCGATGAAAGTAATGTATCGCGAGAAATCGTCAGAGACAAAGAACCATGGCTGCTTCAAACTCTGAAAATTGGCAATTGGCAGACCCCGGAGTAATATTTCATGTTAATATTTTGTTATAATTATTAACTTTAGTAGATAAATTGCAATCTAATTTACTTTTCCCCACTAAAACGCAGTGTCTGATTAATTACTGTTTAAAAAAAGAGTAAAATATACTTTTATTTTTATTAAAAAAGTCCTGTAACTTTTCTGATCCACTATATTTACTATTATAACTTATTAAAAAAGTAACTTGATTTTTTATATATATATACACACACACAAATGCAACTATGATTAATTACTGTCCCAAAAAGGTCAAAGTCAGCTTTCATTGTAAAATTTTATTTGAATGACTGTCCAAAAAAGTCTCTATTATAGTATTATTTGCTATTCGAAAGTAACGTAATTTTTTATCGACACACACAAAACTGAGTCTCTGATTAATTACTGTCCCACAAAGTCCAAAAAGTCGGCTTACATTTTTATATTTTGTTCGAATTTTTTAATTTTATGGAAATCATAGTTCTATAGAATCACTGGCCTGGAAACATATCAATGTGTTTTTGCTTAGCATCAATGCCATCAAGCGGCTGACACGATAGATCAGAACACTAACCACGAAAGTTAATACTTTTTATTTTTGTTTGGTTCCTCTTATTAGTCAAACAATTACTTAAGCTATTCAATAAAGCAGAAATAAAGTGAAAGTATTTTCTTACATGACTGATTGTCTACTTTTTAATAACTTGCAACAGAGTACTTTTATCTTTCATCATTTTTCCATTCATAATAAAAATATATACTGGCAATTTTTTCCTTATTAACATTTTAAAATTGTAGATTGACTTCCCAGATTGTAACCTATGATACTGATGAAGAAATTAGTTTAAATTACTCTACCATCTTGTTAAATTTCTATAAAGTATTTTATATTCATTTCCTTAAGATTAATTGACTTATATAACTGTTTTATAAAATAAAATATTTTTATAATTTGATTAATTTCAAATATTTTATGCAACGATTTACTTTACTCATTGATTTCTTCCCCCCTCCGATCGACTGCTAATTCTATTCATATCTCCCAAACATGACATGGAAAACAATTACTTAAATGTCATTGGTCAACAACTTGAAAGTTATCTATCAGTTCTTTAATATTTAACTTGTTATTTTAAAATTTAACACACACACACACACAATTAATAAATTTTTTCAAAACTGGATAAAATTCAAACAATGTTTTAATTGAAATTTAAAATACTCTATTTACTCAGCTTCACAGAAATATTTTACTAAAAATATTTAAGTAATGATATTTTATTATTATTATAATTAATTTTAAAAATATATTATAATTAAAATTACATAAGTGATATATAAAATGAAAACACGAATAAAAATGTGTATTTATTATCTTGCCTAAATTCTCTATTAAAGGTCATATATTAAATTATTAGTGCTAGTTATATTTAAAAAAACAACTCAATTCATAAATAATTAAATTACTCATCAACCAATAACAATAAGTTCTACATAATTGTAATTATATAATGTAAGATGATAATAGGCTAAGCTCAGGGTTTCTATGTACTGTATGCTACAACAAAAATAAACCACAAATATAATAATAGCAATTAATAAACATTATAAATATAATACACAACATTTAGCAAATTTTAAGAGAACTATCAACTTACTCTCACAAGTCATAGGGAAGCTCTTAATATGGGAAACATATATGGTAGAATAGTTAGGTTACATCAAATTCACTTCTTTCTAACACCTCTTTCCACTACAGCACTTCTAATAACCACCATCAGAATCTCATTGCCACGATCAGATCCACATTTATCTTTTTTGATTAATAACAATATGTTTTCCTATATTTGTGACACATTATCTCTTAAAATTAATTTTCTTTTTTTGCAAAACAATTTCTTTAATAGTCATTTCTGTAAATTGAGATCTCATTAATTAAAATTTTATAATACTAAAATTTACTCTTTTCTTTCCATTTAATAGTTATTAGGCAATCAATGGAATCCTAGTAATAATACGAAAATATATACACTTATTCATAAGATAATGTCTATCAAACTTACAATAATAATATTAAATTTAAGAAAATATTTTACTTAAACTAAATACATGAAAAAGTCTTAATTTGGAATAAAAGAATATACCAGAATAACATTCAGCTATAATGATTGGATAAAAGATTTCATGGCCACTCAGGATATCATACTAATAACTACTATTAAATCTTTCTGTAGGGATTTGAGATAAATAATTTCATTATTTACATTCATTATATATAATCAAATTGATAATCTTCTGAGTAAAATAAAATAATTTACCACAAAAGCAGCCTTCTTTTAAAAAATACAATTGGTTAAAGTGATCATTTGATAATTAAGAAAATGAATAATTTATTTCTTAGATGTGTTCTTAACATCTACAAAACAATTTGAACAAAGTGAGTATTATATTAAAAATCATATGTTCATGTATTCTTAATTGTTCAATATAAAAGATAACTCCATAATAGATTTTATAGTATTAAGATTTCTGGATGTGTGTAGATGATGATGTAAAACCAAAATTAACAATAAAAACATTTATGGTAACAATAAAGACATTAAATAGATAACAGCTTTGAAAATCTATATCACAAAACAAATTACTTAAACATTCTACTGTACAATTCAATGTAGAGGAGAATTATCATTTTTAAAGATTATAGATAAAATAAAATAAATTTACAGATTTAATAATAATGAAAATTATCCTTATCTGATTAACGAAAACCTTTCTCAATATTAACATTATAACAAGAAGTTCTCTATTCTTACAATACAATCATACAATTCTGTTGCCCCCAAAAATGAGTATATTCAAACCTTGTATAGGACCCACAAATCCAGCAATGGAATAAATGTTGAAGGAAATGTATATCACTTATTGAAACTCAAAATTACAATTTTAATTTCTAAAATAAATGTTTATCAGTTTTATCCTATACTACTGGCAAAGCATAGCAAACAGACCTACACATCAAGAACAATCAACAACTTACATATAAAATATCAAAGAAAGAAAGATGACATTCCTTGGAACTAATTACAATATCAATTGGCAAAAATAAAGTCATGATGGTGCAATGCACATGGCTTTATACAAAAAAAATACGATGTACAATATATCTACAATTTAAATATAAATAAGGCACAGCAAAATAGGTGATGACATACATTCAAAAGGTAGTTTTTACATTGAAGGGCAATAAATAAGCTAGAACTTAGCCTCTAAATGTAACAATGGGAATGAACCATCAAAAATATAATAAGAACAATAATTGCCTTAAACCAAGCATTTCATGCTTAATATAAGACACAAAAGGTATAACTCACTGAATATATTATAATATTAAGAGACATAGCTACAATCTCTTTACAAACATATACTAGCAAAATAAATATCCACGAGAGAGAGACACTAGGTGCAATCTCTTGGGGAAATAGAAAATAAAGGCAAGATAAGAATGTATAATAAAAATGACAGCCTAATTCTACCATCTCTTAAACAATACTACAATAATTAACCGATGTGTAAAACCAATAACATAAAAATTATTTGCCAAATCTAGATGAATAAAAGCCTGGCCTAAAATAAGCAATAAGAATATACACCATCTTCAATTTATTCAGCATTAACATATGGATTCAAATAAATAAATAACTTATGATAAGGGATGAATAACACTTTAAAATACAGCATTATGAAAAAGTAAATATTCTGTGAACTTCTAAAAAATTTAGCTTACAAATAATTTATAAAATCATGTCAAACAATATGCATAAAATAAATAAAAATATATGATAAATTATTAATAGTATAATATTAAAATTATACCCAGTTTACTAAAATAAATAAATAAAAGTCCTTAATCATAGATGTTCTACTATTCCACAGAATATAGTTTGTGTAATTACCATTCTACAAATGCTAAAAATTTCCCCTACTTGCTAAAACACAGCAAATTTAAATTATATATACAGCATTCAAACACTATCAATAAGCAATAAATTTCCTATATGAGAGTAAGCACAAATAAACACTTGTGGCCATTCAGATTAGCAGAGAATATTCCTTAAAATAAATATATAATAACAATGATGTATCTTTAATATTTTAGAAGATATCATTACTTATTATTTCTTTCAAAAATGCCTATTAAAGGCAAAATTCAAAGAGCATTTATTCTTTTGACATAAGTTAACACTGTAGAACAGATTTATAATAAATCAGGATAATTGCATGATAAACTTGAATAAAAAAATAATTCAGGAACATTTCTGATTCATTATTCTAGAATATGACTTGTTCCAGTTATTTAGTAAAAGCAATAATTTGAAAACAATAGTGAGATCTTCAAAAAAATATTCCATTAATATTTTAAAATATTATTTTTATAAGTACACATGGTCATATAATTTTTTTTTGGAACAATAGATTAAGTCAATAATCTTAATTTTACTGACTTAGAAAATATATAAGGCAACATTTTGTGAGTGAATGATTTCTATCCTGCTGCTATGATAATGATAAAAAAATGTTATCCTTTTTTAAATTGATGTTAATAATTAATAGCAAATGAATATTAGGACAATTTAAAAAGTCATTCATTACTGATATGTCATTAAAATACATTGAAGTAATTAATAAATATCAATTTGATATAAATTAAAAGTTTGCTATTTATACTAAAAAATAAAACTGAATAAAAATGTATAACATTCCATTATCACTAAACAGGTTTTACTATTTGAAATTTAAAAGTTTATTCATTTTAAAGAGAAACATTTCCAAAAAAAAAAAAAAAACATTACTTAGGGATATGAAAAATTTTAAAGCAAAGGCATTTTTTTTATAAAATATACATTGCCAAAGAATATTTAAACATTTATAGACTTTTAACAATCTTCTCAGCATATCACAATATTTTGAGCAAAAGCAATTTACATAATTAAGAACTGTTATCAAATATCAAAGATAATATAGTTTTTAGCAGCCTTAATATCCCACCATATAAAATATTAAACCAATAATATTGTCTATTATTAATGAGAATACAATAATCAACAAAAGTTTTTATGTAATAATGACGAGTCACATAGAATTCCTTTGAAGTACAAAATTAAGAGAAATAATTTAATGATTATTGTTAAACATTTACTTAAACCTTCCATTATATTTCACTGCAATGCAGATTTCAAACTTTTTAATAATTTCAGTGTACAACTTTCAGACCTGAACAAAAATTAATTAGCAAGATATATTAAACTTTCAAGCAAACAAAATTTTTTAAATAAATAATTAAACTGAATAATGGTAAATATAGTTAATTCTGCAAGTGATTGATCAAGTACATTTTCCCAGTAAAATTATCCAAGTTCACATATGTGTGCAAATCTTCATCTACTTATATTGCTGACCATGAGATTGATTTTGATGGATGAAATTGATACTTAGATCTACTAGTGATATTTCAGGAGACATAGCTATAAATAAACTTATTTACATAATTGTCTAGATTTTCAATTAAATGTTACATTTTAAGATTACAGTGAAAATAAAATATTGCATAAAAATTACATTATTTCAAATAGAATATTAATTTACATTATTCCATTAAAGAATCTTATACAATATTTAATAAATATGAAGCTCCTCAGAATATATTTTTTTAAAGACTTTTAAAATGACTATTTAAGAATAACTTTTAATATTGGATCAAGGAAGTTAAAATAAAATTTATAATCAAGCATATCCACACACATTCATTACTTCTTTCTTTAATCAATTGGCATTAAGAAAAATACTTTTTATTAGCAAACAAGTTAAATAAAATGCATTTTTATGAGCAAGTCATTTAATTATTAACAATGATTATTAAAGATTCAAATTAAACTTTGATTTTCAGAACATCTTTTCCCTGCCAGCCACATCAATGTTGCTAATTTTAGGTTGTTATTAATGAGCACACATTTATCTATGTTGTTAACATCAGATTTTGTTGAATTTATATAAAATTACACAATTCCACCTGTTAAAACCTTTATTAATTTACAGATTCTCTTAACTGCAATAACAATAGTTGCCTGTAGCCAATCTCTGGAGATATATGCATATCAGCTAGGTCACAATTAAATAATCAAACAGGAGAAACAAAATAAATGTGCATTTATTTTACACACAATAAAATATATAAGTTAATGAACTAATTAATAATCTTTAATTGAAACAGTCTCTAACATAAACACCTTTTGGAATGTATATATTATGTCTTTATATACATTATTTGATAAGAAAATCTACTGCTTTTCCAAACTTTTACACACGTCCTTACTTCATCTGCTATGACATTTTTAGTGTGTGAATTCTATATATAATATTGAAATACAAGTACTTGACTTAAATATAATTAAATGGGATTTGAACCCAGACTTTCAAATTCCCTACAGTCATCCACTCTATCCAATATAACTGATGCACATGATCACATACATGTACAAAAAACTCCAATAAATGTATTTTATGCTGAACCAGCACTCACCAGTTGATCCAGATCATCATTTTCCACATACACATATATAATCAGTGTTTTTTTTATGTTAAGATGGCAAATCTACACACTTTAGTAGACAGGCTTCAATTCTCTCCACTCTCAAACTTTTCAGCCATTCATATTACTGAAAATCTGATGACGGAATGCTAAAAGTCCTCGATGATGTCAATATTATAGTCGCACCTATTTAAGTCAATATTACCTCTCATATGTGCTATCTTATTATAAACTGTGCATTGATTATATATATATGTATAAGGGTTATATTGGATAAAGTGTATGACTATAGGGAGCTTGAAAGTCTGGGTGCAAATCCCATTTAATTATATATATATATATAACTTAAAAATTCAATCCATGTTAATAATTTATTGTAAATTTTGCTAATGAATAATAAAATTACTTAGGTATGTAACAAAACTCTATTTACATTAAGAATATTATATATACATCCACCCATTTATTATTTATAACATTATACCGATTTCAGGCTAATAGTTTGATAGTGAAACATAAAGGTAGATGATGGATGGCGTTAGATTCTAAAGATCCAAACTCGTGATCCAAGAAGCAAAGCTCTCATTTGCATTTGCCAGTTACTAAAGCTTATAGTAAGTGGCATAGCTGTAGTAAAAGTAAAAAAAAAGTGGGTCACTGAATACTATTCATAAATCTGTGATGTAATACCCCCCCCCCCCATATATATATACCTTTTTTATAGAGAATTTAATAAAGTGGATTAAATTATAATTCGTTTTAGAAAATAACGCACCTCATAAAGTGTTAATCAGTCATAATTAATGTTTAAGTTTATCTGATAAAAATAATCTTATTGCCAATTACTCATGAGATCATGTCACACTCAAGCATCCAAGTAATAAACTGAGAGCAATAAATCCACAAAATTTTCCTTTTCTCATCTGGGAATTTTAACCTCTTCTGCCCACTATTCTATTGCTGCACTAAACCATGCACTGCTTTATTCAGTTAATCCATTTTATTGCTCATTTAGTGCATAGATAATATGCGCCATATGATTGAGTGATCACATTTTAGTATTGAGTCTGTTATCTAATTTTCTGTAATAATTGTTGATAACTTTAATGAAAGATCAAAATTAATCAAAGAACAGTTACATAAACAATCTTAACATGAACTTCACTAAATGGATAATTTAGACTATATTAGAAACAATCGGAAAAATATTCAATAAAACAATAAACTTGATATGTTTAAAATTCTCAGTTCTTTCTACAGGAATAATTTATCATCTAATCTTAATTATGAATCTCTTATGAGATTTATGATCTACCAAAAAAAAATCTTTATAAATATATACTAGATATATATATTATAATACAATTGTTTACTTATGGTCCCTCTTTAAATATTTAGTTTATCCAATCAAGAATTATAAAACCAGATTTATAAACACAGCACATTTTGTTAGCAGCCATATTCTTATACAAGATATAAAGTAGCAGTAACAAATTTTGAGTGTTTAATGCCATACAAAATTTATATATATATATATAAATAACCTAAAATTAAAACTTTTCTTATTTTAGGAATCAGTGGGTATATATATTTCAAAAAAAATAATACTAAAGCAGTATAAATGTAACTTTTCAAAAATATTGATAAATGAACAAAAAGTTTAATTTTTATCAATCATATCAATAATTATTTGAAATCACTTATATATATATATAGCCAACATTTCCTAAAACATGACTATTGATGTAAATTATTATTGTACTCAATAATTAATTTCTATAGCATGTCTTAGAATATTATATTTTCATTTTGTCGCAATATATATATTTCTTTCTCTATATATGTGCAGCTCTACATAATATATATATACAAGTTAATAAAGTATCACATTACTTATAAAAATAGGTTTTTTTCACTCATTGCATTAAAATTTATAATTGTCACAAGGTTATTAAAATTAATACTATACGCAATTATTATTAATAATATAAAATTAAAAGACAATAGTTAATATTTTGCTACTGGGCAACATTTTATCTCAGTTAAAACGATCAACAAATAATTTTTAATGTGTTTAAAGGTAAATAAATTTCACTTCATTTTTTTTTTTTAAAATTTAAAAGTATTCACGCTACTAAAAAGGTAAAAATAGTTTTGATTCGCTGAGAATCATACACTGTATCATTTATGAGGAGGAGGGGGGGGGTCGAAATCGCAAAAGTAAATTATTAGATAAGCACACTCCTACCTATACGAGCAATAGGTGTCTACATGAAAATTTAATAGTGTATAAGTATTTTCTCACATGCACGCAATACTACTTATGATATTTACATTTTCCATTAGATCGTTTAATCAATTCTCATAGAAATAAAAAAAAGATTTAAATTCTAACGTTTTTTTTTTTAATTTAAAAAAATTACCTGTAAATGTTTCACCTCCTCGGTTAAGGCCTCATAGTATTCAGCTGGTAGAGTTTCATCAAGTATATTTCTTTCTACATCCTCGCCTTCAAAGTTCAGAGGAGTGCCCCCTACATCATTTGTTGCCTTGACAACTCTGCTTCGAAGATGATAGGCTGGTGATTTGATGGGTGTGGTCATAATCTAATAGTTAAATGAAAAAAAAGTTGCAAATATAGGTACGCGTATATGACTTTTAATTTCTTATTCATTAAGACATAAGACTAGATATCTAATTGAATAAAACTACAAAAAATGTGTTAAAAAAAGACAAAGAAGCGAAATAAAAGCTGAGAAAATAAATGACCAATGCTTGAATTACTTCGCAATAATCACATTAAATTCAAATTTATTTTTCATTTAGAGTTAGCTTTTATCTCGGGATAAAAACTATCTTCACACAATAAGAATACATTAGTTACTTTACTTAAAACAATTTAGATTTTCTTTTTCTTATATATATATATATATAATGAGATACTATTGGCTATTAAAGCAAGTAATTTAGCTTAGGGTTTTCAATAATAATTGATAGTTACCTAGAAGTACCATTATTAAGCATAACTTCCCAGTATCCCCACTTACTTAATCCTTTGTTTACATCACAATTAATAAAAAAAATTAATTATATTTTGAAGTAATGGAAATAGGACCAAAACCACGGATATAATAAATAAAAAAAAAACTCATTTTAATGAATTATTTTGAAAAGTTAAATAACCTAAAGCCAACTAAGTATCATTATAAGATGTGAAAGATTATTACAAAATATAAGTTAATGAAAAGAAAAAAAGATTTTCACAAAGATTTATACGACCTGAATATTTCAAACATGATTACAATGAGAGCAAGAAAAATTTCACAGATGATATATATTGAAATGGATACTTAATTGGCAATGATAATCAACTGCCAACATCAGGTAGACAAAAGAGTAGGGAGGAAGATAAAGTTAGTCAGAGGAGAAATTAACAGCATAGCTTTCTTTGATCATAAGTACACTTTTAATTAAAATTAAAAACAATAATTTACAGCTAATTGATACATATCTACATGTTCAGACGCATTAAATAATATGTTTACAGATGTTGGAATGTTGAGTTCAAATAATAAAAAAGTCTAAGTTCAATTGTATATAAATTCTAAATAGGTTGTTTTTCTCTTGTAATTATATCTATCTTGTAGTAAACAGATTTAATCTATGATTCATGATCAAAAATACCAGATAAAAGTTTTAATTAAGTAATTTTGGTAAATATGTTTTTAAAAAACAATGTAATTGGTTAACTACATTTAAGACCAGTTGGCATGTGAATTTGATAAATAACCCCAATTTGTTTATCAATTCCATACAAGATGATAAAATAGGATAATTATCATGAAGTTATATAAAAACCAAAAAAAAACTTGTAAGAATCATTCAACTGCTTAGTCT
The DNA here is from genome assembly GCA_028023455.1 of Epiperipatus broadwayi. Lineage (NCBI taxonomy): Eukaryota > Metazoa > Onychophora > Udeonychophora > Euonychophora > Peripatidae > Epiperipatus > Epiperipatus broadwayi. The sequence goes on from JAQFVV010012421.1 coordinate 2,694,297, forward strand.
ATGTTAGTTTTCCTGGATATAGCCTGAAATAAAACTGTGAGCTATCAGCAAAACTTCAATGCTAGCTAAAATATCTACTAAATGGAAAAGAAGCCATGAATGAGTAAATAAAAAAAAATCCATAAGAACTCTCTCAGAATGTCTGCCTCAGTCAAAATGGTATCTTGAATATTACCTTCCATGCTTATCTATTGTTAATCATCTCAAACTAACTATAAGAATCAGTCAATATACGAAAATTTACAAGACTGCAATTTTTATTGAATATAGTATTGTCAACGATACTTTAAATATTATGGAATTCAGAGATGATTTCAGTAAATATTCAAAGATTATCTGGAAATTTAAACTATATATCAATCAATTTACACAAACTTCTTCCTAAAATTAAAAAAAAAAAAATCAATCATTTAAATATTTAGAAATATATTATAGATGTAATTTACTTTTCTCTTGTTCTTAGTTTACTTTAGAGAAAAAGTTATTTTATTTTATATAACCTTATGTTTCTTTATTTGATATAATTATCTTTATGCAGTTTATAGTATTAGTAATAAATTAATAGCCATTGAAAAAAAAACCCAGTTATGATAAGATTTTGAAATGTATTTATTTAAATTTGTTTTGAATCTATATTTATATGTTCTATATTAACATATTTAAATATATTATGGTATTATAGTATGTGAAAAAAATTATAATGTAAATTATTTTTGAATAATTTTAAAGAAGACCAAAGAGCTTGATGAATAACAAACAATGTAATAAATAATAGATTTAATATTCTAAATATTGAAGTTAACATTAGCACTAGAGATTTCTTAGTTACTAAAATAGAAATGCTTGAATATTAGAGTATGAGCATTTATAATGCAGAATTCAATTCATTAAGTATCTGCTTTTGGAAGTGAATCAAGTAATAATTTTGAAAATTTATATCAATATTGAAAATATCTGAAATTATTTGTGATTCTATTTCATTTAAATAAAATAGTTAAAAGAGAGAAAGAAAATATTTTTATAACAATAACCACTTATACACACTTATCACAGGTATTCTATACAATTTAGATTAATAATAGTAGAATGAAAATAGTGATTTATAAGATTTAAGTGCAAAGTTGTATATGTATTTATGTCATGGACTGATATTGATTATAATGCAACATTTATTATTTAATTTGTCAGTGAATATATGTACTGTTGATCATATCTATTAATATAAATTAAAAAAAGGGTTGACTGAAGTTTTATTTTGCACGACTTGCATTTTTGATTAAAGATCTAGACATTTCTTTTATATATATATATATATATATATATATATATGGTTATATTCAATGAATTTTCATTGATGACATGAGTATTAATACTTGACAATTATTTTATTGTTTGATTCTATCTATGATGTACTTTGACTCACATCTTTTAATTGGATTATGCATTGTGAGTAGACTTTTAAAGATTATGATCTGAATTGATGCAAAAAAGACTTAGTTATGATCAATAAATTATACCTATAATTAGTCTTTGTAAAATGTCAATACAAAAACATGTTTCCAAAACAGTGTTCTTCAAAATCATAAACATACACACAGCTAAGCTAAAATTACAATAGTATGTGTAATGGTGCTCTCAATAAGGTTAGAATTACATTCGAGTTCACTACTTAGGGAGTATAAGAGTGAAAGATAAGTTCATTTAAATACTTGTTATGAATAGACTGGAAACCTGAAAAAAAAAATCAATTTCTATGGAAATGAAAGAAATTAGATGGTGACATTGTAAATAGTTTTGTATATAAATAAATTTATTATAAATTTTGTTAAATAATATTTTCTTAGATATATTTTTTTTATTAGGGTTTTATTCAATACATAGATCAAAGAGAAAATGCCAGAAATAATTATGCTATGTAATAGATTATGGAATAAAATGGAGAAAAGATGAGAAGGAGTTTTCAAAAGCAATAGTTTAAAACTTCTCTTATTGCAAATTTATTTTAAAATAATAATAAGAAATATATTGACTATAGTGTCATTCAGTACTGTTTGAACCCATTCTAAATCATCTTCCAGATTTTGGAAAAACCTGGTAGCATCTAATTGAATTAATAAGAATTGTGGAAACTTAAGATAGACATTGAACATGTAGCATTTCCAAAGAATTTCCTCCCCAGCATTTAGAAGTATTCTTGTGCAACCGTTCATGACAAGAAGTGTTTTCCATTTTTAATTAATTTCGCTGATTCATAACTATACTTCTCCACTTTATTGTAATAAATTACTTTATCATCATCTGATCTGTGATCACTTTCAAGTCTTTTACAATTATTTAGAATCCAATGTAAGACTTCAGCTGTTCTTTTATCATAGTCTAACACATTCAATCCAATTTCACTTAATTTTTTCAATGATGAAAATAATAACTAATATGTTGTGCTTTTGATCCCAGTTTGTTAATTTCGTAATATATTTATATATGTTTTGTTGAATGACTTGAAATCTTACATATTGCTTTTAATATTATGTTTAAGTCTATGTTCCCTATAAAAGCATTGTTAAAACACATTGATTAAAAATTGTTCTTTTCAAACACACGGATATATTATCTTTCAGCATTGGGCTATTATTACTGAAATCACTTTATCCGAGTTAAATTAAATAACTAATGTCAGTTATCATATTTGCATTTATATTAATAATCTAAATCCATTACTATCAATATTTCTTTTTTAGAAAAGCCATCAACTATTATTTTAGTTTTTTTAACATTTATATTCACTTTTACTTTATTGTTTTATTTGATAGCTTTTATAATATTTCCTGAAATTCTGAAGCATTATTTGCAAAACAACAACAACAAAAAAACCTTACATGAATTACAAAATCTATTTATTTTTTATTTTATTAAATTTACATTAAATTCTACAAAGTACTTCTTGGGAAATCATAAGATGATTTAATCATGGTTGTTGCATTTTGATATTTTCCAGAATTAATATGAAATCCTGGTTCCATGTATGGCTTGATAATCCGAATTTTAATCACTGCAAAAATATTTATAGTTATCTACTTATGAATCAGCATCATTTTCAACTATTATCAATTGATGCAGAATGATCTCTCAATTTTTTATCCAGTTTTTACAACCTATAGATTCTCCATATCATACCAGCAAATTTCCTTATTTTGCAATCTATCTCACAAGTGGTTTTCTTTTCAGATCTTTTACAATCTCCTGGGATCTATCATTATCTCTTTTAGTAATATGTATAGCTCTGTTCCATATCATCTCTTAATACTTTCAAAAATGTCAGTGATACTTATTTATTTTGCCATCCATGTTTTTCATTTTCAATATCTTCTTGTTATTCATAACACATAGCTCCTCATTCTTTGATGTATGAAATTTCTGTATTGCTTTTCTGTTGAATACCCAAATATGAAATCCACAAGTGGGAACTAAAAAAACAAACATATTAAAAATCTTTTTCAAATACATAGTTATAATTTCTTTTACTATTAAGTTATTCTATTAAAGCACTCTACTCCAATTAAGTCTAATTCTGTGAATAATTTCACCCATTATGTTTCCAAAAGTATTAATAATCTGATTAACATATTGATAATTATTAAATCTATAATTATCAATCTTTATTTTTTTTCTGAGAAAATCTATTAAATATTACTTTAGACTTTTTAGCATTTATCTTTAGTCTTACTTCCATACATTAATTTTTGCAACATTTCCTGCAGTTTTGAAACATTATTTTCAAAAACAACCATATCATCTGCAAAATCTAGAGGACATAAATCATTTCAATTTATTTTTACTGCAGTACAATTGCTATAAAATTTTTTGGAGATATGGATCACTCTCTGTTGTACACTCTATTGAAACTTAATCTTAGTATCACAATGTAATCTAATCATCACTGTTACATTTCAATATGTATTCTTCAGAATATGGCAATATCTCAAGTCTATAGTTTGATGACCAACTTTGATCACTGTAGAAATGTTAATAAAATCAAATGTCAATTTCTACAAATCCAAAGCATAATGACAAATTATATTCTTTGGACCTATCTATAACTTCTCTCAATATTTTGTTATAATCCATTGCATTAAAACTATTTCTAAATCCAGCTTGTTTTTTGGTTGAATAAGATCCAAAGTTTACTACAGATGAGCTGTAAATTATCTTGATAAAAAATTAATACTGAATTGATAGAAGACTGTTAGGTCTCTAATTTCAAAAATCTTTATCACCTTTCCTAAATCGTAACATTACAATTGCATGCTTCAATCATATGCTAATCATTTAGATATTTGATATTTAGGTTGGCCAATAACTTTTGTATTTCATCACCTGCCTCTTTTAAATATCAATACCCAGATGAGTTGTAATTATTTTGATAAAAATTTAATACTGAATTGATAGAAGACTGTTAGGTCTCTAATTTCAAACATCTTTATCATCTTTCCTAAATCATAACATTACAATTACATGCTTCAATCATCTAGTATATGTTAATCATTTAAATATTTGATATTTAGGTTGGCCAATAACTTTTGTATTTCATCACCTGCCTCTTTTAAATATCAATACCAATTCCATCATTTCATGGAGCAATAGGTTTAATTGCATGTTTTATCTTTATTTAAAATACTTGTTAATTTAGAAGATGTAGTAATTGTAGAGAATATCTTGTTTTCTTGTTCTTTATTATTATATAATTCTTTATAAAATACTTCCACATATTTATTAATAGTTCCATCTTTTCTTCATATTAGAAAAAAATTTCCTTTCAATATCAAGATATTGTTTTCCATGTTTGAGATTTCCTTACCAATTCATAATTATATTTCATCATTATTATATTTTATTCATATTATTTGACAAATCTCTATATATTTAATTGTTTTTAGTGGATTGTTAAAAATATCATGTTCCTTTTTACTTCATATACTGTATTGCCATTTTTTTTATCTAGCTATTCTTCTTGCTATTTTTAACAGAGTATCAGTTATCTTCATACTGATTTCAGTCAAGTCTGAACCATCTTCAAAATCTATTGTTTTAAAACAATTTGAAAGTTTTAATTTAAATTTATTAGAGTGTTTCTGAAGGTTAGGAATATTAACTGTTAACACAATCTTTCTTAATACTTTTAATCACTCTGGTTGTGCATTAATATGTATCTTGCATCTCACTAATAGATAATCATTTCCTGTGATGAATCTATTAAAATTAAGAACATTACTATATTAAAATATATATTTTCTGTTAGTCAAACTATAATCCAATTCTGATGTACTTTCATATGATGTTTCCATATACATTCCCATTTTTATTAAAAAAATAATATACACTTTTTCTTTGAATTTGGCAGAATCTGTGTTTTGTCTCATTTCTGTTATACTCAAATTTATTCACAACACTTTCATCTTTCAATTGTTTACCAGTTCTAATATTAAAGTCTCCTATGGCAAATTTTACAATGTTGTTTGGTCTGATGAAAGTCACTTTGTACATCAATATAAAAATCCTCTATTTCTTCATCACCATCAGAACTTGTTGGGACATAAATCAGAATTAGATACATTTTGTTTCTTCTATTAATTTAAATAACTAATCTTGTATTCTGTCTAATGTACCATTAATATCTACAAAGTTTTTGTTTCATTTTTAAAATTTATTTGTAATGAATCTCACTCCATTTGTGTTTTAAATATTTGGGTCTTTGTGAAAAATTATATTTGCTTTTTATATTTAATTGTCTATGTTCTTTTTTTCACATGTACAAAACTGACCCATATTAGTTTTTCTAATTTATTCAATCTTCCTTCAAGTAATCAGCAGATATAGGTACCTAAATAAATAAAAGTTTGTCATTAAAATATAACTTGGGTCTGTAATTAAGGAATTCTAAGCACTTTCTGCTGGCTGTCAATCATTGTATTGGCTGATGACTTTACATTCTCTGCTCCAAAAAACTAAAAAATAAAAAGCCAGTAAACTCGCCATACTGGCTAAAGAATGTTGGTGAGCAGTTCATTCATTTTCATTTACTATATAAATAATCACTTTTTAATAACAGCTGAAATAACAAGATCATTTGCCCTGCTGTATACTTTTATCATAAATAAAAATCTAAGATTTCATTTCAATTAACAGCAAACTTTCTGTACAAGTTATATATATATATTTCAAGAGATTGTAAAAGACCCAGAAAGAGACTTAATGTAAAATGGATGGATGAAATAAGAAAGTGTGTGGGGATGATGTGGAGAAAACATTTTAGAGATCAGAGAAGACGAAATGAACTTGGAGAGACCTTCATCCTCCAATGGATTGATAATGATAATCTCTATATATATTGTACCCATTCATTTTGTGCTGAGAATTTTAATTAGGGTGTAAAAAGTGCAATTAAAAAAAAATTGGAGTCGTTTAAAAGCTATAATTAGGATTTTATAAGTAAAAGGACTCAAACTTGGTAAAAGAAGTTCATAGACAGGTTATGAAATGTTTTAAAATTATTTTAACTATAAAAGTAAAAGATAAGGATAATATTATCTATTATTTTACAAGTAGAGTAAATTTATATCTGCTATATTTAAAAGATATAGTTATTTTGCTTAATAAACATTGTAGCAAATTAATGAATTGAATACTGACATAAATAGTAAATAAAATACCTAATATATTATTGAAATAATTTAAAATTGTTCAATTATTATTATTATTAAAAGTTTTTTTTTTATGTTTAGACGAATCAATTTTATTTATTATGATATAATAAACAGAAAATTATATTCTAAATTGCTTTATTACATTAAATATTTTACGTAATACGTTTTAATTAAATTAATTATTTGTTTAAATATATTATAGACATAGTAATTTAATTTTGCTACAGTATGACTGGAAAGTTATCACGTAATAGGAGACTGGTTGGTGTGTGTGTGTGAATGCTTTCCAGAATTTGAAAGCAAACTTCAATTATTTTTAAATTGATACATTCTGAATACTATAAATTTAAAGATAATATTTGAAGTTAATTAATATTTAAACCAGTAAATCAAAATTGATACATTAAATATTTTAGTACCAATTAATATTTTGTGTTCATTAAAATATTTTATACTGCATGAATAAAGTTATGAATATTTTATTGAAATTAAATATTTTTGTTAATAATTTTATTAAGAGATAACTCATATTTTATTTTTTATTTTTAAAACTACAAAATTTAATTTATATGCAAATGAGTCAATTGTATAACTGTATTCATCCAATAGAATTTCTGGATAGAAACCAGTACAAATAGTTAAATCATCAGTGTCTAGAAAGATAAAGACTGATAATATAAGGTTAAGTTATGTTACAACAGATTATGTAATATAACAAGGATTCGTAAAAAAATAATTAAATTATAAAGTTAAAATTTTAAATATTATTTTTCTCTAAAGTTTTAAAAATACAAAGAATTAATTACTGTTGGCACATAATGTGTGAATAAAAAAACTACTATTCTCTATTTGGGAAATCTACTCAAAAGCTTAATTCAAACATCATCAGTAATTTATGGAACACAGATTTAGTTTAATAAACATTGGAAGAAGGATGGCCAAATGCATCATGATATATTCACGTTGAATTTATTTAAGAATTTTAATATTGTTTCATATAATGTATTTCGAAAATGTTAACACTTATATTCTAGAAATATATTTAGTGTTATTACAATTAATTTATCGAGGAAAGAGATAATTTTGAAAAGACAATATTCTAATATAAATTATAAGAAAAGAAGAAAAAGTACATTTTGCATTTAAATTTCTAAAATAGAGATGAAACTACATTGTATATTATTTATAATGTTTTCTTATTATAAACAATAACAAACACATTTTTAATATAATAATTTATGAATATTGGTTATATGATTTGAATTGAGTAAACTAGTGAAGGAATCACTGTAGTTTTAATTATTTAAAGTAAAAAGAAAAATGCTTTATGGAGAAATATAATTTTCATGATAAATAAACCATAAATATTTAGAAATGGAATGTTTATGTTACTAATAACTGTCTAACTGGAAAAATATTAAATAATTAATGATTTTTTTTACGTTTTCTGGAAATATAAAAATATGAGCCTGGGATACATATAATGGAATTTTGATGCATCTGTAACTGCTATAAAAACCTAGGAAATACATAAATTATTGGAAATATTTTTTTATTATTCACCAAAAAATGGATAAAGTGTTTCTTCTGATAAATTATAGTTAACATGAAAAAATATGTAGAAAAATACTGTTATAAATATCTACACAATTCAAGATTGACAATATTTTACTTTGATTTTGAAAGATTTTAAAATTCCATATTTGTGTGTTTTAAATCTACAACATGTGAAAATGGGGAAAAAAAAACTTTGCACAAAGACTTTCAGTTTGTTGCCTAATGACCACGGGGATCTTTCTCTCCAGTGTTTTTTTTCCAGTATGGGATTACGAAGAGAAGAACTTTTTGTAAATTTAAACTTTATTGATTTTTTTTTTTTAACAAAAAACCTAACATTAATATTTAAAGTACTATTATGTTCTTTCTTTCTTTATTTTAAGATTTAAACTAATACATTGATATTTGTTTTATAATTTAATCTTAGAATAGATTAATAATTTTAATAATCTTATGCAAATGTCAGGAACATAGATTATATAATAATTTTGATGGGTAAATTTATAATATAATTTGTTCAAGTATGGTTGAACAAGAGGACACCGTAATGATTCTGTATAATTGTATTGATCACTTGGTAATTTCATATTATTAGATTATATTGTGCTTAATAATTTTTTATTGCTTGGAATTTGATTTATTTTTATATTTTAAATTGATGAATAGATTGATGATAGATACATTATTACATGTGATTTTTTACTTAAGGATATTATAAATGTGAAAATGTATATTAGTCATTGCAAATAGTATCATTTGCAATATAGAGCAACATAATATTTATATCAGAAGTGAACGCTGTATTGACTCTTATTAATATTTTTTTATTATCAAAATCATTTGTATTTTAGTGAAAACTTATATTTTTCGAAACTATTTTGAAAAGTATTTTATATCTTTAGTGGGTTTTAGGATGGTAGTTTATAAATTATTTAGTATTGTTGTTATATTTATTTTACGATGTTGACTATATAAATCAGTAAATGAAAGTGTATGATGGTGAACAGGGTAGTAATTTAAATAGGAAACCCTGGATGTAGATGAATATGTGAAGATGATTAATATCAGTATATTTTTGAATTTATTAACCAATACAGATAACATGGTACTGTAATGTATTTCCACGGACAGTGTCACTTATTTGTTGTCAGTAAAAGCTAAGAAAGCCATGACATAACTTTCTTTAGGTACTTGACTAAGTCAGATCTAATAGTTTTTCTTGCATTGATATTTAATGTGAATTTTTCTTACTCTGTGGAGTTATTATTCTTGTTGTTGTTTACTCCATATCCTGCATTTTATCATTATTAATTTCCAGTTGTATTTGCATCATATAGTTTAGCATTAAGAAAGTTAAGTAATGGATAAACTTTGAAAGTTAGATTGTTCAAGATAAAATCAAGATAGATTTACGAACAAATGATTACAGGTGATATTGAATTAAATAATATTTGGTGCAAAAAGATATTGAAGGAATGATTAATGTTCCTCAAATTTTATAATTTTGATGATTAAAAATCGATAAGTTTTAAATAAATGATATTTTACAGAAAATAAATGATGAAATATTAAAGGAAAATGTTTGAATGTTTGCTTTTGATAGATGCTAATATATAATTAATAAAGATAATACCAAGCAATATAATTTATCACGATTTTTATAAAATAACATATTGTCAGAACAAAGGTACACCCACAAAAATAGATAAGTTAACTAAGACATGTTTCAAAGATATTTTATACATTTGTTTTAATCGGAGTTAAAGAAACAATATTTTTATCAAATTGGAAATATAAATTTTCTTAATATAATTTTAGACACATGAACACTTTTGAATTTTCTGTTGTGAGTTTTTTTTATTTATAAGGATATATAAAACTTAATATATCCAGAGTGAAGGCTAACATATTTATTATTTACCTCATTTGATTTATTTTATGTGTTATTTTATTACTTGTAAGATTTTATATAAAATATTTTATTTTTATAATTAATATTGTAAATTATAATTATTATAAATTTGTAATCATATATAGAATGATATAATGGTTTAATTAGAATAAATTTATTAATGTTTTCTTTTTATGAAATTTTTCTTGTCAAGTATTATTTATTGACTCTTCATTTTGCACAATACATGATCCATAGAAATTAAATAAGTCATATGTTTGCACATTATAAATTTTAGAATTTTTTTTAAGAATATAATTGTTATTCATAATAAAGATGATTGATATTTTGGTATTATTTTATAATCATAGCTGACTACCTAAAATGATTTGATACAAATTAAGTCTATTTTCTTATTGCCATTCTATCCAGAGTACATTGTACTTTTCCAAATACCACATAAATGAATCAGATTTGCATAATGTTTAGGATTATTAATATTATATTTTATTTTATTATTAGATATTGAGCATAAAGATAAATTATTAATAAAATTAATTGTAAGAATATTTTAGTTGTTTATTATTGTTGCTATTATTATTTTTATAGGGGTAGTTAAATATGTAAAATCCCTCATTTTATTTAACTACGGGATTTTTAAATTAATTTGTTTGTTTTATATTTTAAAAGAACCTGAGATTATATTTAAAGATAGAGATTTAATTTATTAGTATTGTTTTTTATGGTATTTCAAAGACATAGGAATATTACATAGTTGCATTATTATGTGAATTTAATAAGGTAGTATTTTTATGCCATTGAGGGTATGTCTTTGGGGATATGCTTCAATATTTGCCAACTATTGTGCCTTGCTGAATGTCTCATGATTATTATTTATTGTTTATTATAATCAAACCACATATGTAGAATTTTAAAATATAAACTAGGTATTTATATTTGAATACTTATTTTATTTGTTTCTTAGATTTATTAATTAAGAGTAAGCCGAAGGATTTTATTATATATTATTATATTGTTAGGATGTTGATTAGCAAGGGTACAATATATATATATATATATATATATATATATATATATATATATATATATATATATATATATATATATATATATATATATATATATATATAAGTACATAAATTATGTGTAATAGTTACAACTGGAAGAATAAATAATATTGTCAATTAATATAGCATAAAATATATTAAATTATAATAATGTTTAAGTTAGCTAACAGGGTTTCACTATCTTAAGCAGCAATAACATTTCAAAATTACCCAGAAACATTTAAAATTTCTATATCATTTCTTATAATTATATCAATAAATAAAATCGAAAAATTTATTCATAATTATTGCCAAACTTCCAATATTTATATGAGTTTATACTGTTAAATTATTTATTCACAAGTTATCTAAAATATTTAAAACTCTGCTTCCTTAATTCTTCTTCATCAAAACAAAAAGCAACATTATAATTATACAGAAACTGATTTAGATAAGTCATCAAATTATTATCATTTTGTAATTTTCTATGAAATGTTTCATGTTTATCCACACTTTTCTTTAAAGCACAATAGAATACATTATATTTCAAAACTATTGTATAAATTTTTTATCAATCATTAATATTCCTACATTTGAGCCATTTTAAAATATTCAAAAGTGATAGATGTAAATGAATTATGTATGCTACGATTAATATATGGTAACGCCAATCATTTCTTTATTGACTTTTTTATAGGATTAAACTTGTTTAAAATATATAAACTGTTCTTTTTGTTTGTAAATGGTCTGGACCAAATCTTTAAACATAGGCTTCAATATAAAAGTTTAGATAAGATTTATATTTGCATAAAAGAAATCTTAATTCTAAATAAAAATCTTTCAAGATCAGCCAATTAAAGTGTAGTAAGTACATTTAAATGAAGATTAATAATTTCAAATAACTCACAAATCTGTTTGATTAATTGATTAAAATGTCATGACAAATCAAAACAAGTAATATATTAAAAATCAACTTAATATTTAATGGTTTCATAAACATTTTAAATTCAATTTAAGAAACATACCCCACATGCAATTTAAGTCTTAAATTGCATTTAATTATTTAAAATACATTGTATATATTCAGAAGTACCTATGAAAAAAATATCTAAATATCTTCATAACCATTTAATGACATCATACATTTAAAATATTCCCACCCCCTCATAACGTGGCATAAATACAACTATTGATAGCAATTATTCTCTAAACCACTCTTTATCCATTTTGTACAAAGTGTCATAAAACTCAATTATTACATTTTCATCAAAATATAATAATGCTTTGCCAATAAATGAACATTTAATGTTACATATATTTTTCTTATTCAAATAATGTTTAATGATCTTTAGATATCCTTACCTATTTATGAAACAACAAAGTTTCGATAATTCCAAATGTATGCATGTGTTCATTATCACAAATATTTTTTTCGAAGCATTTAGTAAAATCAAATGAAAATAAAACAATATATATTCCAAAATCTAATATCTCTTGCAATATATTTCATATAAATTTTAATCTAATTGATTCATGCATTTTCATAGTGCCAAAAATTCTTGGACATATCACTGCAAGTAGAAGATATACATATAATTCTGAAAAAATCACCTAGTAACAGAAGTACAGTTATAGGAATAAATGAGGCTAATTATTTTATAATCAAAATCAATAAAACATAATCTCCATAATACCAGTAATAATACTGGAGAAAATGTTGCTGCTGATAATCTTAACCCAGAAGTGAACATGAAGAAAAACCAAAGACTCACTGAAATGAATTCTGATGAACAAGTCATGATTATCATGAGATGATTAAGTGCACAAAGAGGTTTCAACCGATCAAACAAAGTAACCTTGTATCCAAGAGCTCTTGAATACTCTGTAATTTTACTTAATCTATAGCTTCACTATAATTAATTTATCCATCATTTAAATTGTACTGTAATCTTATAATTATATCTCCATTATGTATAATCTCTACCTATGTAACCTAACTAACAAAATTCTTTTAAGCTGTATTTTTGTACTTGGGTAAACACTTTTAAATATTTATTAAATTATTTTGTTATGATAATATATCTGAATAACCTTTGACCAAGCTAGTGACTTTCATTTCCTCTCTATAGTGAACAGGCTGCTACATATTCTTGCGGATTGCTTAAAAAAATGACCATTACTTGTGCCACATCCCTTGTAGACTCGCTAGCTCAGATATTATCTTACAATATATTAATAATGGTCAGGGAGAATAATGGATCTTATGTATCGGCTGTACAAGGGTGCCACCAGGCTATTAGAACCTGGACAATTTATATAATAGGCAGATACTTAAGTTAAGATCCAATTTTATTTTATTATAGACCATTAGCCCCAGTCACTAGCTCGTGGAGCAGCAGAGATAATGTAAACTTTATTTTTAAAGAAAGATAATAAAAAATAAGAATAAACCACTGTCAGATTAATAATACACAGAAACATTTATTTTGCACATATATACAATTTAGAATTATTTATTTTTGTATAACTTTAGAATTTGATTTACATTTTTAACTTTTTATTTTAGAAGTTCACACAGATGAATTTATTAATATTTTATTAAAGTGTCGAGTGTGGATAGATTACATAGATTGTACTCGAAAAGAAAATATTCTATATCCCTTATTTAACCCTAGGCCAAAAGTTTGCAGTCAAACTAATGTCTATCTGATATATCGATGTATTCAATGCAGCATGAATATGACAGCACAATACCATAATGTCAGGAATGCACATCTGAATAGCATGGTTATAGAGAAGAAATTTTCTCTCATCCAGTACAGGAATGTTACATCTGTCCGGCAAGAAGAACAATAAAGAAGAAAACTCCGTAGGAAGGAATTGCGGTTCTTTTTGCCATCTGACTATCCCATTCCATAGGCTAAAGGGGTGATCCAAGGAGCAGGAAATACGTCTGCTTCCGATGGTCAGTAAGAAATGGGACTTATTTTGCCTAAGTGCGGCATATCATGTGATCCTGCACATAACGGACCTTCATGCTACATTTACTAATTACACCAATACATCCAATCCATTGACCAAATTTAACTGCGAAACAAATAACCTAAGATTTACCCTGCCTTAAACTAACAACTTTACGAATCTAAGCAGCCATTCATGCCTGACTTAAATTTAACATGATTTAATTAAAAGTTTAGCTTATTACAAAAAAATCATAATAAACACTTAAAAGAATGGAAAAAATAAATTAATGGAAATGATTTTAAAAAAATATTCAATAAAAATTATTAATAAATGATTTGGTTTGGTCAGGTAGGAATTTCTATTTAAATACTGGAAAAGTTTTAGAATTAATGTTCACTAGTTAGAGTTCTTACTGTTTTAAAATACTGGAAAAGTTTTAGAATTATAATTCATTATTTAGAGTTCTTACTGTTTTAAAAAGTCCGTATTTTCTAGTTGCTTGTAATTTGGAAGGTGTTAATTCCCACAACGTCCTGAGGAGATTGGTATGCAGTTAGCCGTTGATCATTTATTGTAGCTTGTATAGTTCTTTGTCGGATTTTATTGCCGGGTCCTAATGTCCTGGGGTTCACAATATGGGAAAATGATATTTCATTTCTTTTTTAGAACTGAAGGGATTGAAAGTGTGTCTTTTCAAACCCTTCTCCAACTCTCACAGACTTAACACATATAGCACACCTCATATTTTATTTCTAATCTTTTCTTTTTATATTAAATTTGCGGATTAACTCAACATTACATTATGATGATGATCCTTTCACTGAGGTCCATTTCCTGAGGGATTTCTTTTATTGGCTATTCTGTTCTTATTGTTTTTTTCTTTCCTATCTAACCTTTACTTATAAATTTTGAGATGTCCAAGGGCTAGTTTACTTTAACTAATTGAAAATAATCATTTCCATTTTACACAATAGCATTAATTAAATTATATACATTGTTAAAGATATATTTTTATCTTTAAATCTTTAAGTTTTTTTCTGAAAATCTAGTTTTAAATACTTTTTTTTCTTTAATAAAGTTTTCTTTTAATAATTTTCCATCTGTGTGATTTTCTATATATATATGAGTTTAGATAACTTTTAATTTTCAATTTTTAAAAACAAATTTTTATTTGGGAACTTTTTATTTTTATTCATTAGAATGTAACAGCATGTGTGCCCATTACAATATATATATATATATATATATATTAGTGGGAAATAAATGAGTCTCAGTTTATATGCATAACATTTAATCAAATTATCATGATCTAATTTATATGAGTTTATACATATTTATATTCATTTTGGTTTAAATACAATATGGGAGTGTGTGCACAGAATTATAACTACGAATCTATTATCAAAATGCATGATCACATATCAAGTTCATGCATTCTCACTGAGGGAGTACTTCTCACTATGATCCCATTAGATATAACTATAATCTATACTTATCTAAATTATTTTAATTTGAAATAGTGAATATGTATACTTCTTTAAAAGAGAGATTTAGAAATAGATTAAGCATCCTTGTATCATAATGCTTAATTTTACGAGCAAGCTCCCATTAAATATCATAATTTAATCCATTTATACAAGTGTTGCTGGTGCAGATGCATACCATGTTGTAACTTATTATGCTTTGTCGATCTTCTTCAGGTATATACGAGCAAGACCGTTCCCTAATCCTTCAGTACCTATATCAAAGTGGAAATAAGTCTCACCTGGGAATATGGACCTTTAGTCATGGAGTTTACAAGGTTCAGGTCCTATCCCATGATGATGCTATGGTGGTGAACTCACCACGGATAAATGGCAATATGTCAGTTCGTAATCAATATATAGACAAAGCCTTGCAGTTATAGTATACCATTCTTCCATCATCATGCATATAGCCTCCATCAGCATCACCGATGTCCTAGTAATTTGATTTCTGTTATATAGAGCATTTAGCTCTCACATGACTTAATCGTTTCCTCTGCAATGAATGATGAGTCTATGATATTCTGACATTATAAGCACATATATTATTTGATTACTAGCAAACTGCCATAATTATGAATTTAATAATATGTATGAGTATATCCTTGCTTAAAACATTACCACATATATATCTCACACATTTCTTGGCCCATAATCCAATTAAGGAACACTTCATTAAGGCATATTAATCTAATACTGTATATCATGAAGTTACCCTCAAAAGTATAGATTGTTAGTCAAAAATATCACTATTATGAAATAATCTGTATTAATTTAACACCTGTATATTTTCTAATATTAATTGCCACCATACTGAGGTATCTGCCTGATTAATGCAGACAGTTTATTAATATTTGTATATTTATTTGCATCTTTATTAAACTTTATATTGAAATTGCATCTGTTGTTGTTAGTATCTATCTATACGATCCACCATAGTATCTCATTGTAAATCAGGATTTTTAAATAAGTTAAATATTAGTATTATCTTTGTACCATCTATAGATCATTAGTTGGTGAACCTAGCTCAGGGTCTGTATTTAGAGTCTCTTGTTTCTCCCTGACCACAGGCTTAGAAGAAAAATGTACTATCAGTAGCTTCAGGAGCATTGTTCATATAGTAGGGATGGTAGAGCACAAGCAAATAGATTCTAAATTGGTATTCCTTGGGAGGACTTCCCTGCACAAAGGTATAGTTTTATATTTGGCTTGGACTCTGCATGTTAGCGGAGCATTCAAAACTGACCATTACATAGTAATTTTTTTAAACTCATGGACACCCAGTCATGGGGCATGAATTCCTTTCTATGTCTCTGAACTGACTGCATGTGAATGCACAAGGGATTACTATATATGCATAAATTTTTTTTCTCAATGGCTTATGGCACTAGCATGTGATATGAATTGTTTCCATGGCTTTGAATAAAAAATTAGATTTTAAAGAACTTTAGAATTTTAGAGAGTGGTCTTGTTGTAACCTACATGCATGAAGTGATTGTGCACAAATTTCAATCATAAGTTTAATATAAGTTTTAGATGTCGAAGAAAGTAATTTTATTTTATATGTAATTGATTATTACTAGGGGATGTTAACAGTCTATAGGTGTTGTGATGGCATGGTGCCCAGGAATGACCCAAGCGAATGGAGCTATTCCTAGATAAATGTTGCCATCAGAATAGAATTGTGTATATAGTGATCTAAAAAAAATCAAGTGAGATACTGTGAATCAGATGGGTGATATGGCAGAGATAGTCAGAGGTTGAAAATGTGTAGGGATGGAAATATTAGTCTGGGAGATGAAATAAATATATCCGGATCTAGTTAATGTTTCAGATAAAAAACTGAGATATGAGAACAAAACGGACAACACTGGTAAAAATATTTATCACTGCATTTTATGCTATATTATAATTTGATTCAGTGAGCAGCAAACATTAAAGGTAGTAGTAAAAGAAAAAAAATATGGAAAAAGGGGGCAGTAGCACAATAGTAGAGGGGGTGTACGGGGATGACTAGGATTCCGAAAAGGCGAATAGTCATTAAGCCATTAGCAAAAGAGAAAATAAAACAGTATCCAAAAGAGGAAATAGGCCATTACTGAAAATGGTCAGAAATGGGAATAGGCAACAAGCCATTAGCAGAGGAATAAATAGGACAGTAGTCAAAAGAGCAAATAGCTCACTATTGAAAATAGTGAAAAGTGTATTAGTAAGATAGCAGATAAACCCTAGAAAGGAAAAAGTAGATGTGAAGGAAAGGAATGATGGGTATAAGTCAAAATGAACAAGAGCAAGAGGAGGTTTGATTTATCAGGATTCCACGAATCCCCATCTAATACAACAAGGATTTCCTATCCAACATTAGGATTGGGGGAACTTTAATTTAAAGTGTACTGAAAAATTGATCAGACAGACAAGGGAAGAGACCAGGAGAAGAGATGAAGAAGCTTGGAGAAGGAATGAGGAATATCAAAAGGAATTGTAACCTGAGAGAGAGATGAGCGATGATGAAGGTAGGTGAAAAATGGTGGAAAAAATGGAAATGATGAAGAACAATAAACAAAAGAAAGGAAGAGAAATGGAAATGAAGAAGAAATGGAAGATGAGATGAGAGGTCGCTAATTGTAATCTTTTAATGAAATGAAGAGACAGGGGTAGGTGATGATGATGAAAATAAGATGAAATGGTGAAAATATAAGATAAGATGGAGATAAAATGAAATGATGGCATTAAGATGATGTGATAAGAGAGAGAAAATTAATTGAGCAGAAGAGAGAAAAGATGACATGATGGAATGAAGAGGGAGATGATAATGAAGAGAAAGGAAACTGACAGAATGAAAGAAGGATGTATGATGAAGATAAACTAATCTATAAGAGACTCCCAATGACTTGGTTCAGTGAGGTTACAATAAAAATCAAGGGTGAATGATGATCCAAAGATATACAATCAGACGGAGACCAAATCCAATACCAATGCAAATATAACTATTATAGCATATTAATAATTTAACATAGATAATATAAAAGATAATTAAAATCATCATTTAATAGCTATTAGAGTCAGCCTACTATCAGATCATACACTTTGGATAAGAATAAATGATACTTTGTTGGAAGGACTATCTCACTAAATTACATTAACAAGGCAACAAGAGTAAACAATCTCAGGGGTTTTAAAACTAAACTCTTGTGCAAGATAAAGTTTAAGTTGCCTAATAAATAATTACTTGGATAAATAAATGAATGATATCTTGGCCAACCATAAGATAATCTTATGTTTAATCATGGAGTAATAGAGACAAAAAACATTAATCCAAAGATTGGATTAATTAATCCAAATTTAAATTAATAATGGCCTATTATCCAAGACATCACTTGAGCAAGGGAAAGGACAAATATATTTTTTATGCCATTCATCATACTCACAGACAACCTACCAAAGACCTTAAATGCAGATGGATTTGAACATTTTAAAAATATACAAGATGATGATAGATAATGTGCAGCTTTAAAAATAAATAGTAAATACTTTTCTGAAGCACTAATATTCTTCATTTCACACTGCATAATCTTCAGTCTAAGAAGATATAATAATAACTTAAAAAATCAACTTTAAAATGAGCATTCTATTAAATATCTGTAATTATGTGATTATCTGTTACTGTGATTCAATCTGAGAATCACCTAGATTAGCATGGCTTTATATAATTTAAACCAGTATAAAAATATATTTTGTATACTTTATGAAATTTTTGTGAACCTTTGGAACTCAAGACAATATTTCATATAAAAGTAAAACAAACAGAAATGAAACTTTTAAAATAATAATAATTTGGTTTATTAATAATAATAAAAAATAAAAAAATATTTACAAACAAAATTAAAAATTACTGGAATAAACATTGCCAAGATAGCGCTGAAATCTTTTAAAACATTTTGACTCTCAAAGTTTGTTTTGACTTACAAAATTATAACATTTTGTCTGACTAAAGTTACTGAGTATTCCTCTTTAACTCTTTTTTTTTAAACTGTTTATTTTAATAAACACACACACACACAAAATAAATAAATACAAGAGTAAGCAGAAGCTATTTATATTAAACTCTAATCTCTTTAAATAATTAGAGATTCTAAATCTTTTATACTTTAATTAAAATGGTATGAGTTTAATAAACATAATTCTATTTTAATTGGTATATTTAGTAATACTGTGGTGTCATTTGACAACCAGAATAACATACTAATAGGTTGATATTTATTACCCTAAGCTAAGCAAACGCTAAGCTAGGACTAGCATATACAGTATATAATTTAAATTATCATTAGTTACACTGACACTATTAATATCATAGCTAGTGATGCATTTAAATAACACTAAGCTAACTGTAAATTAAATTAGATGCATGGGCCACTCACTCATCAGGGGTAATTTATACACATATTTCCAAAAATTCTGTCCACGTAAAATTATTAAACCAAATGTTTTAAAACTGAAATTTAAAAGACTTACAATTCCAGCAGTGAAAACTCTGGATGAACATATTAAACTACTTTGGTATGTGTGAATTACCACTTATAACCATATGCATCATTTACATGCTTAAAAATAAATATAAATTATTGTTGGTTAGTTTGTGGATGATAAAACTATCATAACAGCACAATTCAGACATTGATATACCTTTAAGCATTAAAAATAGCTAAATACAACCTGAAGAAGCAAAGTTCCTCAAACAAACATATCTTGTCATTACATATCT
Organism: Epiperipatus broadwayi; assembly: GCA_028023455.1. Taxonomy (NCBI): domain Eukaryota; kingdom Metazoa; phylum Onychophora; class Udeonychophora; order Euonychophora; family Peripatidae; genus Epiperipatus; species Epiperipatus broadwayi. Next base: position 2,714,762 of record JAQFVV010012421.1, read on the forward strand.
AAAACAAATGCAACATCACCTACTGTGGTGGAACTAGCATTAATACATCATGAGTGATAGGCCAAAATAAATACATATATGCTCTGCAGAGCTGAAACTTCCTAAGAATGTGGTGGCTTCCAAAAATACCTATCTTTGAGGCAGAAAATAGGATGCCTGGACCTTGTCTCAGCACATCAGGAACAGGAAAGACACACCAGGAAAGTGGATCCTCTTCATGGGATCTAAGCACTTCAAAATATGTGATTATAATCACTAAAAATACAAATATCTGATATACTATAATCCTCAATGGGAATGAGCACTATCACCTCATGGAAAAGCAATACAATAAGGATGGAGAAACTTGTCTACTCCATTAAGCATACTAATAATAATTAACAAAGCCTTGCTCTATGAGGCTAACAAATACTAAACTAATAACAAGATATAAACATCACTTGAACTGACTAAGTCATCAATAAGAATTTTAAAATAAAACGCATATAATCAATGTCAGAACCAACAATGCAAACTATGTCAACTGACTAATATAAGAATTACTTAAAAATTAAATGCATATAAAAATTCTAGACAAAAGTACAATGCACACATATAAAATATTAAATATTAAAATATAGTGGCTAGTGGACATTTAAAAGATTGTGAATTAAATGCAAGAAAATTAATTCTCAATGCGTATATAAAAATATTTGCGGTTATTATTAATGTAGCATTTATAAAACAAATGGAAAACTCTCCCCTAAACCTCTTTGGCTGATTTAAAATAAAACTGAGCGAAATACCACACATTTAAATAATCTAAGAATGAGATATTAAAATCTCCATGAATAAAAATGATTTAAATATATGTTAACTTGTGAAATGCTTGTTAATCAATTATAATAATACTAAAATATAACCTGAGAATGGTAGAATATCTACTCATTCTAATAAACCCATTAAGACTAAAATTATAACATTAATTTACCTGGCATATTTATACTAAATAGTATTACACATATTTAAAAAAAAATATATAGCATAAATATTTTTCTGGTTTCTTTTTTTTTTTAAAACCATAAAACACACAAAAATAAAAATACAATAACTTTAGTTCATAGCTTCAGCTTCCTTTGTACTGGCTTTTCAATTCAAAACATGTATATAATTTATTGGATATGATATATCTGATGGCGTGAAGCTTCTGGTCAAAACATTTAATTTAGATATGGCAAAGGTTTCCAAATGAAGATATTCAAAAGTTCTTTAAGTTAATGTAATTTCTTCCTTTAAAGATATTTTTAGATAATAAAACATAATACTAAAAATAATAAGGGTAAACCGTCAATAGAATGGTAAGTAAAACAAATTATTCAGCTGAGAATATCATTATGGGATCCCGGGTTTACTTATACAATAATACAGCATCATTTTTTAAAATTCTACTTCTTTTCCTAAAGAAAGAATTTTTAAACAGCCTTTTCTCTTTTTTTTTAAAAATTATTTTCACATACAATATTTTAAAATGCTTCCAAATAATTTCTCTTTATCTTCTTAACATAAAAGTGGGAGCACTGAGCAAGTAGAAAATTCCTTCTGTTTTAATTAACTAGAATAAACTATTTCAATCCTACATACAGGTATAAGCAAATACTTTAGTTCATTATAATTATACTATACATTTGACAGATAAAAGTTCATCCTTAATTAAGTTCAATGCAAAACATTTTTTTCTTAAACTATTTTAGAAAACAAATGATTAATACAACAAAGAATATCTTTTAGTTAGTATTCAGCATGAATAATCTAATAATAAATACTTGAACTCAGCTATAAATGAATTTAACAAGGATATTGACACATTTCAAACATACAATTAAGTTACTACATTTTTCAATTTTCCTCATTTAAGTTTTAGGCTATTTAAATAATAACTAAGTAATACTTGACAACAAAGTTCTGTGCAGCAACTGTTATCTAGCCATAAATACATTAATTGTCTATATTTTAAATTCATTTTATGGAAGATATAAGTCATGTGGTTAGAAGATAAGATAGCAGATATAAAATTTCCTTTAAACATCTTTACTATAGCTTTAAGAGTACTAATTAAAAGTCAATGCCAAGAAATATAGGTTACCTTTTTTAGAAGTTGCACATCATAATTTTAGAATAATTAAATATAATTTAACATACTTCTGTTTAAAAAAGTAACAAACTCTTTACAAAAAATTACAACTTGTTTTAGGTGAAGAAATTTTTCAGGAACTTCAGGCTTCAATAACACACTAACACAACAAAAATACAATAAAACCTTCTATTTATAACAATTATTTCTATCCCCTCCCAACATTTTTTAATGTCAATTTATCCCAATCAACCAATAAATATAATTTATTTCATTTTAACTGTAATTCTTTTTTTTTTTTAAAAATCAGCTGGAAAATTAATCGATTGACAAGTGACATCATTTTGATCTATTTATTTGAAAATCACATGGTTTAACAACTCTAAATTAAAAGTTAATTATTAGTTTTTATGTAACATTTAAAAAAATATTATATTACATAAAATAAAAATACAAATATAAAATTAAAACCAATTTCATTTATCAATAGACCTTTTAAATATTTAATTATAATGACTTCATTCATTCCTTTTTTTCTTGTTTTTAATTAATATTGTAGTTAAATTATTATTTATTCATTTACTTCTTACATCTCTATGCATGCATACACACTCACACAGGGATGACCTTTAACCCAACCTACACTAATTAATTATAACTTTTTAATGATGACAAATAAAAATATTAAGGAATATTAGATTAGAAATAACTTTTAACAGGTTAAGGCTAATTTACATTAAAGATTAATTATTATTTGACTGCTTTAATAAAACTAAAGATTAATTTTTAAATCAATTTGATACTATTTATTTTATTTATAATATTAGTTCAGTTATCAGTTATAAACTAGAAATAAACAAATCAAAAGTTGTTCTATGATAGAGCTAACATTATTTATTATTATTTTAAATACTAATCTAAATATTTACTTTGAGAAAATGCTATCGTATATCTCCTACAAAACCAATTATAATTATGTTACTTACTTTGCACATATAATTATACAAAATTTATTAAATATTACTACATCATAAATTATTATGACATCTTATTCATTAACTAACTAATTTCTTTTTTTTTTTATCATTTTTTTAATTGTAAAAAACAGATAATTGCAATAAAATAGTTAAGCTAAGATAAACTCTGGCACCTGTTGGAACTAAATGAAGTTTCACTTATGTACAATATATATTAATGGACAGAATTGTGTTAGAAAAGATGGAAATGAGAATAAAAATATATGGGAAACAAATGGAAAATGCCTGCACATCAGTCAAATATTCTAGATATTATAAATGAAATACTATTAAATAAAGAGCAGAACTCTATATAATTTTATTAATCTGGATTATAAAAATGAATTTTGCATTCTTAATTTGAGTGCCATCAAATCCCTTATGAACTTGAATTATTTTTAACTTGAACCCTGTTTCCATTCTACTATTGAACAGTTATATCTGCTCTTGGAATAAAATACAAATCAATATGCTAAAATATTTCCAGCTTGAAATCATCATCATCATCACACTACTTCATCCATTTTCACCCTTATTGCCAAGTCAGGAGGGAATAATTTTCCTGTAAGATGATTTTATCATCTAAATGAATAACAATAATATTTTATAAAGTCATAAATTCCTATTAAATTTAAAATCAATATATATTTCCAGTGAATTAGATTAATAGCCAGGATAAGTTTACATCTCATTTTCTTAAATATGTTATAAACTGTGCTCAAAGTTTCTATCTCTCATATTTCTAAATACCATTACAGACTACTTAATTTTAGATAGAGGCTTAGTTCTGATACATTCCTAATTATCATTACATTCATTTCTAAAATTTTCCTATCAGCTCATTATTGGTCTTTTAACTTTTTTCTAAAAATAGATGTATGATATTAAGTTCAATAACTATGCAAAGTATATCATTAACATGTTTTCTGATCCTATTACTTTTTCATATATTATACAATATTGAATGTTGACTATATATGCTCAAAACATAATTTCAGGTAAATGGTCTACACAATGCAATCTATGAGATATAATACAAAACAAAATAAAAGATAAGCTATAGATTAATAAATTTGTACATCAACACATTAGCAATAACATTTCTAAGAATGAATATTCTGTATTAATCATTAACCTGAATCCATGCCCAAGTCCAACTTTCCTTCAATACATGTGATAAATAAATCTGTCATAACATACTCAATTTTCAGGATGAAACACTTTCTTTATATGGATTTAAAAATATCATTATTATTATGACACAATATTCTTCAGCAATAAACAATGTTTTTTTAACATATATTTCTCTAACTTCTAATCCTAATCATCATCATTCTTTAATAATAAAAGATGCTCTTCTTGATATATACTTCACTTAATACATATAGACACTAGTGTTAATTAAAAGAAAATAATGCTCCTCTGTAGTTAAACTCCCAAAAAATTCAATTATTAAACGAAGCTGGGCTTTCTTGGCAAATAAATTATAACCATCCTCATTATTAAAAAACTCTGAAAATCATATAAATGATAAACACCACCATATATACACATATAAATGACAAGATTTAAAATAATGAATAAATGTCAGGCACACCAAATCAAAGACTTAAATAAAAATAGTCAGCAAGCATAATTAAAGTCTTGATTGGAACTTGTATTTAAATAATTTAATAATATTCATTTATCTAATCCGAGACTGATATGAGTACAATGTATACCCCTCACACAATGTGCCTAATAAAATTCATTATTTCACATTTATATACTAATTTAGATTGCAAACTATTTTAAATAAAGTTTTGTTTCTTTTATTTTAATGTATCTTTTCATATTTTAATACATGAAAAAAACTTTTATTTTTGGGAATTTTTTTTTAATAATTCTACTTTGAAATGGCCTGGATTGATTACTAACTGACTTAAATTTAATACATGGTTTCACTACTCTTGAAGCAACTATAGATTTCTCATTCAAAATTATAATAAATTATCATTTCAAAAAAAAATTAAATTATTACTTTTTTTTACTGCTTCACAAAAATAAGCTGTGATAGTACTATCATATTTAACATTTTAGGTGGCATGATGGTGCTGAGATCACTACTTCTCTACAATGTTTTAAAGTGTTGTATATGTTAATTTATGGTGTGTGATAGAGCTTCCATTTTTAATATCAGCAGTATAAGAAATTTTGTCTGTGATTGACAGCATATTCTATTGTTCTGACAAAGCTATGAAGGAGATGGTAATTTGTGATTGGCGGATGCTTTAGATTCATTTCCCCTGCAGCTAAATGCCACAAAAACATAATTTTCAGAAATTGTTAATGACTATGATGCGATATTTTTTATAAAAGACTTATTATTAAACAAAAAACTATGTTGCTAGGTGGGATTTGTCTTTCAAAATATTTTATTTTTAAAAAGACAACTCTTAGAAGGTATACAAAGTATATTACAAGAATCAAAAGTTATCATGAAAGACCCATTAGATGCTAAAAAGAAATCATTTTTGTAAAAACTAACAATTAATAATTTATTGACTTTTAGAATTTTTTTTGGTTCTTTGATGATAACTAATTCTAAATATATTATTTTTTAATAACATGAAATTCTAATATCTAATATCTTGTTCTTTTAATTTTTGAATAGATATTGTGAAGCCAATAGCGATGTGTTCTCTTGTTATCAGTAAGAATTTCAGTTAGATATTTATTTTCCCAATTTTAAAATATTAATTTTGAATGTTTTAGAATTTTAATTATTAGAAGGCTTAAATATTTATAACATAGTCTATAAAGGAACATTAAAATATATACAAAAAAGACTTAATTGCACAAACACAAAAAATCAAACATGACATCATAGTAAAAATATTTGTTGCTAGAGTCTATTCAAAAATTTGTGGGATTCGGATTGACACTGATATAGTTAAATAGGCTTGTTTACTATAAATTAACTTAATATATAATTATGCATAATATATTGTATCATGTAATAAAATCAAATAAATTTCTGCAATAGAAAAGAATAATTCAATTTTCTCATTGTAAATTATTTTATTAAAAAAAAAAAATTCAATTTGCACATTCATTTCTTAGCAAGTGGAATAAAGAAAAATATTTTTGATGTGTGGACATTTTCTTTGCTTTTTTCATCTTCATAAATATGGTTTAATTTTTTTCAGGAAAATGATTTCACAGCATTGATTTCATTGTAGTACTATATGGATTTGCTTTGATGAAAGACAAACAATATTTTTAGATAGTAGTTTGGCTATTAGAAGCATTTTAAATTATAATTTTTGCTGGAAATCTTCCATTGGATTCATGTTATCTATTTTCTGTTTAATTTAACATGCATTGGCATGAATCCTTCACTTAATGACTGATAGATGAAAGAGGATGAGAGGAGTTCTACTCAAAGCACATAATATTTCACTATAGCATAATAAAAGCACATTTTCAATATAAACCATCACTGAGATTTATCACTAAACTAAAATTCTTCCCTGTTTCCCTGATTTACTTTTTATACAATAAATTCAGATGTCTGTAGTTAGTTGTTAAAATAAAATTTGTTATAAAATTACAACAATCTGGATAAAAAATCATAACTAAAGGGGATTTGAACCCAGACTTTCAAGTGCCCTACAGTCACCACTCTATCCAATATGATCACATGCATGTGAAAAAGATAAATGATCTCCAATATACATATTTCATGCTAAACCAGCACTCATCAGTTGGTCCAGATCATCTCCCGCACATATATAATCAATGCTCAGTTTATATTAAGATAGTAAATCTATGGATGGTTGGAGAGTGGAGAGTATTGAAGCCTATCCATTAAAGTCAGTAATTTGCTATCTTAATATAAACCAAGAATTGGTTATATATATGTGCGGGAGATGATCGGGACAAATTGATGAGTGCTGGTTCAGCATGAAATATGTATATTGGAGATCATTTATCTTTTTCACATTATGTGGTCATGTGTAGCGGTCATATTGGATAGAATGGACGATTGTAGAGAGCATGAAAGTCTGGGTTCAAATCCCCTTTAATTACATCTAGATTAAGTATATACATTATACTTGTATTTCAATAATAATAATTGCTAGTATAATTCTAACTTATGAGCTATTTTTAATCCTATAAACTGTTTTGAAGCAAAATTGAATCTCTAGTAATATCTTGGAATTAAGGTTGTTTAGAAATAACTAATTTTTTTCAAATTTCAGATAATTTTCACAATTAAATAGATTATTAAAATTGATATTTTTGCTTTACAATATCATTAGTTTTATTAAATTACTATTTTTAAAAATATGACTTATTTTGTCTAATGATAATAAATTTATAAAACTAAGAACTTCTAATCAATTATAATAGACTATCTTTTTAGTTTGATGTTTTCTTTTGTTAATATATATGACTTGCACACACATAAACGACTAAAAATAATCTATGTACCCAATACTACTACTATGAAATTATAATTTCAATAAATATATATTGTGTCCAGTTAAGCTGTGAACTATGCTTCCCTCACAAACATCATATATCATGTATAATAATTTTTATTGATAAACTTTGATAACAATATAATATTATTTAGGGTACTGTTAGTGGACCATACAGTAGTTTATAACATCTATCTATCTATCTATCTATCTATCTATCTATCTATCTATCTATCTGTCTGTCTGTCTGTCTGTCTGTCTGTCTGTCTATCTATCTATCTATCTATCTATCTATCTATCTATCTATCTATCTATCTATCTATAATGGATGTTTTTTTATGTGTATAGCATGCATTTGTAAATTAAGATTATAATATAAACAAATTTTAAAAATAATAATAATGTAGTTATTAATAATTAATCGGTTACATACATTTACATTCATCATATATATTTACAGTACTATGTATGTGTTCAATCGTTCACATTCATAAAAAAATCTTCTGATGCAATACAAGACGTCAACGGGAAAATTATTTTGATATCATATCATTTAATCAAAGATTTGTTTTTTTCCCATTTTGACTAAAACATTGTCCCTTACTATAGGTGTTTCAGGGATATGAGCAACAATGGCATGAATCTATTCTCTCTTTATAACGTCTCTTTTCTCTGATCGAAGATTCATTCTTCTGAAAAATATGAACCACTTCAGAATATGACACCTTTTCTTATTAAATCAATTATTTTCATTTTCTCATTTAATGAAAATACTTTATACCTTTTTATCATTCATTATTCTATAAAATATTTTATTAAAGACATGATATGAATAGTATACTCCACAATGAAAAAAAAAATTCTGTATGGTGCAGAAATGTATTTAAATTGTGAAGAAAATGTGATCAAATAAATTTACATTCGAGGATGTTATATTTACTGGGGAAAAAAGGATTGATATCATACTGAATTAAAACATGATTAAATAAATTCATGTTTGACATTTGAAAATATGATATTAATGAAAAAAAAAAAGACTGCTATCCCCACAAGAATTGTAAAACTGATTAAGTTTGTAAATTTCAATGTTTTTATTATTAATTTGTTTATATATATATTTTGTTTATTTACATTTTTTTTTGGATAGCATATAATTAAAATCGTCTAGTTTGATATAGGTTAGTTTGCAGTCTGACTATATACCCAGACATAATACAGTATGACAAATAAAAAAATAATACACTTTAGGTTAATAAATAAAAAAATGTAATAAAAAACAGTGGATCTATTAAAATAAAATAAAAAAGCTATACATACAAATAAACAATTCAATTTATTATATATATTTACTTATTAAAAATATTAATCAATACATATAATGCAATCAGCAAATATCAATATCAATCCTGGGCTCTTAAATATCAAGATCATCATACTATTAATAAAAATAAATAATGTGATTCAAAATGTAAGTAAACAAAGCACTGCATTCCTCTGAATTTATAATTAAAACTGCTTCTTCATACCACCTGATCAAAGAATAATAACATAAATATTAAACAAAGATATTTTATGACAAAAACCATATAACCACACATAAACCAATAAACAATATACTATTTTAAAATCAGCTTACCGAGTATTGAAAATAGTTTCATCTAGTCTCTGAAGGTGCTGTTACAATATTTTGCAAATATCGAATTCATAATGCGCAAACACATTAAACTATGTGTTCTATTCATAATATTTTATTCCACACATTTATGTTTTTTGGATTTAATTTTCAGCATTCATATATTATTTTTACACTTTCACTTGAAGATTCTAGAAGTCCATTATCTTGTAACATGATCAACATATTAAGAAAAAAAAAGATATCATTATATCTAAGGATTCATCAAGACACCATTCACACACATTATAGTTGCCTGCTCACTCAGAATGACCAGCAAACAGCACATTCGGAAATTAAACACAGATTCTGGAGAATTCTGTTAAATACTGAAGATAAGCCATAGTGCTGGTGAATTTGTAGTTTTACATTCAAACATAGTCCGTTAGCATTTCCTATATTTATTGCTTTAATCCATTATGGTAAAGAAATTCATCACTTTGCTTTCCATTTGAGATAGTGATTTCTTCTGGTTCCAATAAAAATTCAATAATTAATGATTTGGAGTAATTGAACTCTGCCTTTCTATCAGTTTAATTTTCTCTTAGGATTTCTATATACTCAATTCTAATAAAATAATTGAACATAAAACAAAAACATCTTTTCCAAAATTTTTGTATTTTTTAGTTAAAATTATGGATCTAATTAATTAAATTATTCATCCTTCCTCATCATGAAATGATTTGCAAGTAGTGCCCGTTTTCTTGTAGCAATGTTAAGTGGGTGGTAGTTGTAAATGATCTGAAGAATAGATCTACATTAATACAATTTCTAAACATTTATGAAAGAAGAACATTTATTTTTTACTTCATAATGCATTTGTATAAATAAGTGTTATTTTAATTTTTTATATATATTTTTATTTATTTAAACATTAATAATAAAAGAAATTATTATCAAATGATACTACAATATTTTGATAATAATTTAATAAATATATTATTTCTTCAGCAACAATAGTAATGTTTGAGAAATACACAATCATTTCCATCATTTACCTCCTATCCTGCTATGTTACATTATCTAACATGGTATTTGATTTGAGGTCACATCATTACATTTATTGAGAGCTACTTAAATAAAATATTTCTGTTAAAATAACTTATTTCACTTTCCCACCCACTTTCTCATATAAATAACACTAATTCACAATGCTAAACTGTACTGTTTCTTAATAAATAATTTATAAATCATATTTATGAACAGGTTACTGTGTTTAGTTAATAATGTGCTTAATTAGCCTCAAAAAATGAATTTTCTGTTAACTGAAAGAAGGCCTTTGATTCCTCTTTGATGCTTTAGAGAAACTGAGCAGGACAAATTTCCTAATGTCCTCTCCATATGTTCTTGTCATTGCAGTTGTTATTACTATGTGATTATTTATATGGTATACTAATGTGGATGAGGTACTCACCAACATGCATCAGTTAATATGGTGAGTTTTTTGACTTTTCGCTTCTGAGTTTAAAATAAAAAAAAAACCCATGGTCTTTCTTCTTAGCTGCCTGTTAACTGAAATATCAATTGGGTTTTGGATCACTGCTGAACATTATCTTGCAAGAAAATAAAAGTTCCAAAAACAATATTCTGTGAGAATGAATATGTGTGTGTAAATGAACTTTTTTTCTAATAGTATTTACAGTTGTGACAAACAAAAATAAATCATTGCCCTTATTCCCAGGAGGTAAAGTTTCCAACCAAGACAATGATTGGTGGCTGAAGATGGAGGGTGTTAAGAATCTCCTGACTGTGGATGCAGAATGCAATTAGATGATGACTTTTATTTAGGTATTTACAATTTCATATCATTTTGAAGTGAAGGAAGATTGCAAGGATTGAAAGAACTTTCTAATATTAAATGGGAAATTATTGGATTTTGTGAAGCTAAAAAAAAGATAAAGAGACAATTGATTTAAAAAGTGGACATACACAGTACTGCAAAGGCACAAACATTAAAAGTACAAGTGGAATAGGATTCATTACAAATAAAAAGTAAAAAAAAAACAATATTGTGGAGATGGATGGTGTATCAGATTGAGTGGCAAGATGAGTTATTCAACTCAATAATAGATACCAAATGCCGATAATTCAGATTTATGCCCCAATAAGTTTTATTGTGATAAAGAAATTTGGAAATTTTTATATGGATATACAAAAGAATTTTTGATCAGACCAAACATTTTAAAATTGTCATGGGAGACTTTAATACTAGCATTGATAAACAATTGAAAGGTTAAAGTTCTGTAGGTAAATTTGGTTATAGTGATAGAAATGAAAGAGGACATAGACTTATGAAATTTGCAGACAAACTTTACATTATGAATTATTTTTTTGAAAAAAAAAAAAAAAGATAAATAGAAATGGACATGGAAGTATCCAAATGAAATTACAACAGAATTGGATTATATTTTGACTAACAGAAAATATGTATTTCAAGACTGTAATGTTCTTAATAAATTCAATACAGAAAATGATTATCAATTAATAAAATGTAAGATACGTGTTGATGTAAAATTATTAAAAAGAACAGTATTCACAATATTCCAAATCTTCAGAAACAGTCCAATAAATTTAAAATAAACCTTGCAAATCACTTTCAAATATTAACAGATTTTGAACATAATTTAGATTTGAAAAAAGTCAATAGGAACAATAAAGATAGCTGGCACAAAAATCAGCAATTGATTTGCAAAATTTCTACTGAGACAAGACTATGAAGAAAAGAGGGATGATAAAAATATATAAATGTGATGCATTAAAAAGGATTGAATATCTAGAATTTTATAAAATGAGGCAAAAAAAAAAAAGAGTTGTTAGCAATATAAAAAAATATAATTGCAAAGTAGCAAAGAAAGTTACGGAAAGGCATAAAAGTCTCAAGAGTGTAAAACAACATCTTGGTATTGGTAAAAACTTATTTCTGCAATAAGAAAAAAAGATAAAACTATTACTAAAAAGATTACATCATGTATTGTGTTGAAAAATTCTATTGAGAATTATATAGCAATAAAAACAAAAATAAGTATTTCCTACAATAACTATATTTTTGAATTGTCCAGCCTATTAAATGAAGAGATGAGATATGCAATTAAATCTATGAAGAATAGAAAAGCTCCAGGTAATGATGGAGTTATACTTGATATCTTAAAAGAAGCAGGTGAAGAAACAGACATTTTTTTTTTTGCCAAAATTATATACTAAATGTTTAAATGATAAAGAGGTACTAGATGATTGGAAGAATGCAGTATTGATATTAATATTTAAAAAAGATGATAAAAAAGATATTAGAAATTAAAAACCTATCAATATTTTATTACTTGTATACAAAATTTTTATCAAGATAATTACAACTCATCTACAGTGAACTTTGGATATTAACCAAATAAAATTAAAAGTGGTTTTAGTATAGTAAATTATATCCAAGTATTGAGAAAAATTTAGAAAGTATAGCGAGTTGCCATTATACGTTGGATTTGTATATTAGGAAAAGACATTTGATTCCATAAGCATTGATTCAGTGATTAAATCACTGGATCATCAAGGTGTCATATTCTGAAGAATATAAAAATGAAACAGCAACAATTAAATTACATCATGATATTAGGAAGATTAACACTGAGAAAGATATATGACAGGGTGCCTCCATATCTTCAAAACTTTTTACAGCAGTGCTGCAAGAAATATTTTGTAAATTAAAATGGGAAGTTAAAGGAATAAAAGTAAATGGAGATTATTTAATTCATCTAGATTTTGCAGATGAAGTAATTATTTTTGCAAATAATGCTTCAGAGTGTCAGAAAGTATTGCAAGAATAGATGAAAATAAAAAAATAGAGCTAAAGGTAAATGTTAAAAAGACTAAAGTAATGTTCAATGGATTTTCTTAAAAGAAAAAAAATTAAAATCAGAAAATGTTAACCATTACAAATAGCTTGATCGAATTATTAATACAGATGGAAACATAATGGATGAAATTAATCATAGAATTAAGCTCAATGCTTCTGGTGGAAACAATATTAAAATAAAATATGCCTATGTGTTTAAAAGAGACCAGTTCTACTTATTGATCTGAGACTTGGACACTTAACACGAAAAGCAATGCAGAGATTTCAAAGTACTCAATAAAGTATGGAAAGATGTATGTTAGAAGTAAAAAGCAGAGATCAAAAATAAAAACATGGGTGAGAGAACAAATTGACATTACTGAAAGAATTAAGAGACTGAAGTAGAGTTTTGGCTGGACACATTGTTAGAAAAAGTGTTAATAGATAAAAAATTGAAATTTTAAGCTGTATTACAAGAGATTGTAAAAGACTTAGAACAAGATCACATGTGAGATGGATGGATGAACTAAAGGAATGAGCTGGTGATATGGTTGAAAAGGATAATGATGCTTAAAATTTTTATTCATTATATATGATTAATTCTCAAATTTTAAATATTTTTTAATAACAAAATATTCTAACTTTATTTTAAATCTAAGATAATGATCTTTTATTACAGAAATTATGCAGACATTGAATATACAGAGGAACCATAAACTATGCTATATCTAGTTACACAACTTCACTTATATGCTATTCAAAGAAAATGTAAATGAACAAACAAACATATAAATAAACCAACAAAAATATTAAAATTTGTAAATTTTAATATTCAACAGCCATTTTTCATTTTCTGAATTGAGCGTGTATAGATTACATATATTAATAAACTTTCTTCAATTTATGCTGAAAGCAAATATATTTTATTCCTTTATTATCATTTTTAAATCTGATGTCCAATAAATATTTCACTTAATAAAATATTTTCTAAGAGTAAAACTTTTACAAAATTTTAAAGCATATTTAAAGTAAATATTGATTTAAAAATTTTAGTAATTAGAAAGATTGCATTTTCTTGATAAAGAAATGAATTTATTGTTTCTAAAAGAGAAAAAAGTTATTGTAAAAAAAAAAAAAAAATCATCCAGAGTGTATTTAATATCAAATGAAAGTCAGACATTTTACTTATTTACTTTATTTTAAAGATAAAAATACACAGGAACCTAGTTGTTTTTTTCTTACTATTATTGCGTGAGTTCATGCACAAGTAAACACTCACTCAGTAATATAAAATAAACATTTATCCAATTTATCATTAATAATTATATTATTATTTTTTAAAATTTTGTTTATACTATATTTCTGATTTATGTACACATGATATAAATATAAAAAGTATATCAATATGTATGAGTGTTGAAAAGTACTATAAATTTGCAGTTCAATAAACAATTTGTATTCTATTCTGATTAATGTTTATCAACAAAAGATGAGCTATTATTATTAGGCTTGGAATAAAATATTGCAATGTTCATAGTTTCACTGTGTGAAGAGTTTTAGAGAACAATTAAAATAATGGTTGTTTGTTAAGTTATTTAGCACACAGAATGCAAACAGAAGTATAAAAATTGCTTGGAATGAAATTGTCTTTTTAAAAATTATTTATTATGCTCAGTTGCTCACAAGATAAAATCAATCAAACAGCAATGTTTCAGACAAAGCATAATAATTTCATTTATATAGCTAGGTTAATTCAAAAACTGTTTTTAAATCACTGATCACTTGAAAACTGATTCAGAAACTATTTTCTACATAGGATCAATCTACTAATGAGATTAGAACTTTACTTTTAATTAAAGAAATAAGTTCTCAAATTCAATAAAAAAATATATTATTTCTCTAATTTAATGATCATGTTGATAAAAAGATTGGGTATAAAAAAAAACAACGAAATATAAGATAAAATTAAGAGTCTAAAGTGATTAAAAACAAACAAACAAGCTATATATTTAAAGAAATGATTAATCTGTTAGTCTGCTAGGCACATTTGAATCTGTTATGAAGTTATAATTTTTCGGGTAGCCGATCATAGTTAACCCATTTAGCTAATTAATATCGATCAATAAATAGGTTTCTAGTATTGTTAGAAAATATTCCTCTTGCAGTGAACTATTTGAGACTGCTAATTTACCATATTTAAAACTAATGCCTAACTTTATACTGCATTTAATGCAAACAAATGATGCATCTGTAAAATTAGGTTTTACTGCTATAGAAGTTTTGCTTATTTAAAAGATAATTAAAAATAATTGAACTTTAATTGTATTAGATTAGAATAGCTTCGCTTTTTGCAAATTGTTTTTATGGAAATTCATTCGTTGTTTCGTAATTGATTGTTTTTAAACACTGCTGCCTATTATATTTCGTTAAAGAGAATAAATTAATACATTCATTAATTTTCAATTAATATTTTCCTTATATTAATTTGACCTTTAAAAATGCCTTCTGGTAATCGCTTCTCTTCTCAAATTAATAAATTACAGTATTTTAGAAAAGATTTGTTTTTAACAGCTTGTTTCCAGTATACTTTGATAAATGAGGCTTCAGTTAAAGTGGCATTTAGAAAATTACAGTATTTAAGCATTTGTTTAGAGTAAAGGTATAATTCTCTTAGTAACAGAGACCTCTATTTGAAGTAAAAATTTAAAATATATCATTAATTAAAAAACAAACAAACTACAATTTGCTTCATATAATTTGAATAATAGTTTAATTTTCATTTCTTAAAATTACTGAATTGCTTGATATTTTATTCCTATTGTTTTGTGATATTCTATTATCACCATTACAACGTTCAAACTTTCTATTACTGTAAATAATTTTAATTAGTCCTTTTTTTTAAAAAAAAAATTCATTTGGAAGTGTGGAATGTCTTTCCCCCAATTCCAATCATTTATTTTTATATAAAATGGTGTTAATATGTTTTCATATATTAAAACATTTCATACTTATGTATAAAAAAAACTGAAGAAAAAAGTGAATGTTTTAAATAAATAAACAAACAATAATAAAAACACACACAAATGAATATTATTCCCTTTATATACATAAATATATTTATATATAGGGTATATGAGCACAGACTTATATTTATGTTTTTATAGTAGGTATTATTTATTCAGATTTATCAAATGCTATTTAAAAAATATTGAAGAAAAACAAAACAAAACATGATCATTAATAATTTTATTAAACATTCATTAGATTAGATATTATCCACTTAGGGAATAATATTTTTGTAGTGTTATTTCCACTATCCCAATACGCATAGTTACATATCCAAGCACGATAGATTTAATAAATATATATTGTATCATTTTACTTTACAAGCGCTGTACCTTCTACATACATTTATTAGTAATAACTATAAAAAACAAGAATATTTACCAAACATTCACTTTATCAGGATAAAATTAATATATTGCGTTTAATCTCTGATATAAATTATAATTTTTATTAAAAATCAAATAAATCTTTTTCATTATTAACAACCAATATATTTTTTATAGATATTTTAAACAACTTCCATACTTCCCCATTCTTTTTAAATTCATATAAATAAAGATACAGTAAAAGACAAATGACCCCCCCCCCCCGAGATGCATTCTGTGCTGAACCAGCACTCATCAATTGGCCCAGGTCACTATCTCCCATATATATCTCTATTATATGAAGAGTATTTATCTATAGTAAATTGTTACATTTTTATTTACCATTGTCAAAATCACTCCATTCACAACCTTGACACCATCCATCTCAGATAAATATAATAATGATTATTACTAATCGTTTTCTAAACTAGAGATTATCTCTAGCACAGATATAAACTTTAAACCTCACTTAAAGATTAATATATTTGATTTTTTTTAAAATTTAAAACATATACACACAGAATTATTTACCTTTCTCTTTCCCATGTGTAACTACATTTTTATAGATATATTACACAACGTCCATACTTTACCATTTTTTTAAAAATTAAAAAGATGCAATAAAAGACAAATGACCCCCAAGATGCATTTCGTGAGTTTTACAATGGTAAATAAAAATATAACAATTTACTATAGATAAATACTCTTCATATAATAGAGATATATATGGGAGATAGTGATCTGGACCAATTGATGAGTGCTGGTTTAATATAAAATAGATCTTGGAAGTCATTTGTCTTTTATTGTATCTTTATTTATATGAATTTAATATATCTATAAAGATATTACACATGAGAAGAAAGATGAATAACTCCATGTGTGTATGTTTAAAATTAAAAAAAACAACAACCCAGATGTATTAATCTTGAACTGAAGTTTAAAGTTTATAGCTGTGCTAGAGATCATCTATAGTTTAGAAAATGATTAATAATAATCATTATTGTATTTATCTGAGGTGAATGGTATCAAAGTTGTGTGTGGAGTGAGTTTGACAATGGTAAATAAAAATGTAACAATGACATTTTTTCTAATTCAATTTCTTTCACTCATGCACAAAATCTTATACATTTTAAGCCATTAATTGTGTTTTCACACTTCTAACACACTATTTCAAACATTCTTTGTAATCACATGGTCAGAAGTGTGAGAGTGATAAAAATATATATAGATAAAAGTTTTTGAACAGCCGATTTCAGAACTATGGCTTCTTCAACACTACTATTTAGAAAAACAATTGAAGAAGCACTACAAATTCCTGATGTTAAAATAAATTGTGTTTAAAAGGGGACTAACAATAGCATGATGATAGTCATTTGTCTAATTAGTCAATTTGCCTTGAGCGAAAAAGTTAGCATACAATTTAAAATTAAATTTAGTTCACTTTGCGGTCTTTGAAAAAATGTTATTATCAGTACCTTTCCACTGTAGGAAGTTTTATTTTTATATAACAGTAAATACATTTAAACCTGGATATACAATATTTATAATATATAATCATTTATTCAAAGATATACACATATAAATCCAAATAAATATGAAAAGGGAATGGTGAATAAATTCAACAGAAAAAAGATTCAATAATAATATTAACCAATTTGATGATGTACTCCCAAAAATATTTTATTTGTTTTCAATTTCAATAAAAATCTTTTAAAAAGCAAGCTTACTGTTAAAAAAACAATTATCAATTATTACCGCCCACCTATCATGTCCCCAAGTGGATTGCATGATTTCTCCAGGCTGTGAAAATTAACTATTATATGAGTGTAAAAAGCATAATTTTTGGATTGAGTTACAAACACAAACTAAATGGATTATTAATAATAAAAAGATGTAATAATTTATTAATAATGAATAAATAAAACTGTTGCATATATACTCGCAACTATTAACACATACACAAAATATTAAATATCATCATAGTAAAAGATATTTTAAGTTTAAGGCCTTATAATACTTTATAATGATAAGATTTTACCACCTTAAATATTGGAACAATCATAACCATGGTTTTTCAGATATCATTCTCTTAATATCTTACTGTAGTCCTCCTTAGTCCTCCACTCATAGTTTCCCTTGAACAATGATAATGTTAGAATAAATACAGCAGCACTAGTGATGATACATGAAGTACAATATCATTAGATATTGGGTAATTTATATAGAACTGTCAATTCCTTCCTTCATGACATTATGGAGGCATTTCACTAGCTTGTTTTGCAAAACTTAAGTGTTATTTTCTGGATCCACTGCATTTTCCAGGTATTTTGACTGGTGTGGTTTTTTTTTTATCTAACCACATGTGGTAGATAGATTTCTTCTAAATAAAATCAACATACTGATTGTTATAACTGGAGTATTGAAGAATACCTTTAAAAACACTCAGTAAAATTATGACTTACAGTGGAAAAATAATTTTAATCAACAGTTGTTTCTCTCTTCAGTATGGATCATGGCAACATGGCTTCAATAGTAGGCTGCACTCTAATGCAAAGCAATATGAAGTGAAATGCTGGATTCCTAGCATTAGAATATTACTAATAATTCCTAGTTGCTCGTTTCAGACTTATTTGATATTATTCAAACAACAAGATTTTCAAACATCATATACAACACCAGCTAGGAAAAATATAACATTTGCATTATTACAACAATATATTTTTTGAAAAACACCCTGTTTACTCTCTTCAAAACATGTTGTGGTTTCAAATTTTATGTACATTATATTATATTTTTGTACATAAATAAATGAAATAAAAGAAGAAAAGAAAAAAAAGTTTTTATTTTCTCTCTTTCTTTATTTATATTTCGTAACAGAGAAAGAAGAAAATTTCATTGCGGATTTTTAATTAGAGCTCAATAATTTCTAAAATATTATTAATTTCAAAATTTAAATATTAACATTCAAATCCTCCATCAGATTTACTATAAAACTGGACAAGTTTAATTAAAACTTCTAGTTGAAAGGTAGATTAAATAAGATTTGAAATGCTTTAAAGGTTTTTAAATTACACAATTCAAAATTCTTTCGCGTATCAAGAGCACTTCTTTTTCCTTTACATCAATTTATCATTATTTCTCACATGTTACAAAGTAGATACTTAATAATCTTTAATAATACGCATAAACTAACTTTTCTCTCAATCTTTAGGCAGTTTACATTTTTAATTCTCAAGTGACATGTATACTCAAATGACAGCTTGTATGTTTATTAGTCAATTTATATGATTTTTTTTATTAAATAACTTTTTTTTATACAGCTTTGTTCTCCACAGCATTGTGGTATAACCAATCTAAGCTGCATCAGATTTGTTATAATTGCAATATATACACACATATGCAATGAATTGGAAAAAAAATAATATTATTTTCAAGATATATTCTTTATCAATAATCTTCATAATAATTTTTCCAATATGTTCTAGTAATTTCAAAAGAAGTAAGTTATCTTTCAGTGAAAATTTGACACAAATATATAAAAAATTCTCTTAAAAAATTAATAATCACATTTTTTTATACTAACTACATTTTAAAATCTCACTTTGCTTCTGTGGTTTCAATTTAGAAGCTTACTCTTTTCTTCTGAAAAGCAATTCTTCAGTTTAACAAGTCATGTTTAGCATCTTTTTCTCAATGTTGACCTCACCATTCACTAATTTTTTTATTATTATTAAATCAGATATTTTAGCCAATTATTTACTTCTGATGCTATTTATTCTAACTTTCTAAATATAAGATATTAAAGCAAAAGTTAATCTAGTGAGAATTTTTTAAAATAAAACTGCTGGACAATAATTTTTAAATTTGAAGACACATTAAAAAAATATTTTCAAAAAAAAGAAACTACAAATACTTATGATTTTCTAATCCTCTAGACCAGTGATGGTGAACCTTTTTCCGTGCGTGCCAAAAATTTCCAAAAAATATTTATTGAATGATTAGCATGCCACACAGTTATTAAATCAAAATATAAACAATTTAATTATTGCAGTTTTTTAAAAGTTTATAAAACAAAATAATAATAATAATTAAATAAAATTTCTAAATAAGCTAAATACAAGTGGACGATATTTATTTAGAAGAGCTCAAGTGGAATAAAATGTAATAGTAAAAAATTAATAATTAAAACAAAATTTTGCAATAAACATATAAAATCAACATAAATAGATATTATTTAATAAGATCTTTGCTATTGTACATTGGATGCCAAATATTTTATATTTCGTTCTTATTTTGTCATTTTTAATAATGTACATGCTGAACTAGATTCATCTGTCATTCTATTTCCCTAATTAAATCCGTTTCTGAAAACAATGATTCACATGCATATGCAGAGGAAAAAATTGATAATATAGAGGTCGCTACCTTTTTTTTTTTGACAAAGATTACGTTGTGGAAATGGGATAGAGCAGAATATGGGAAAACTTCGACTGGGGGATGTAAAATTAAGTAGCTAACAGTTTTCTCTGGGCATAATTGCTGAGAGATTCTTGACTTCGTTTAAGAAGAAGCTACAGTACATCACATAAATGTTTCAAGAATAGCATTCCAGGCAGTCAATAGTTCCTCTTCAGCATTCTTTTTACATATATCCAATAATCGATCATTTTCCATTGTTTCTAACTCATTCCTCAAGTTAACAAATTTCTGTTTCCATATAGAACTGGATTGAAAATTGACTCAAAAATTTCTACCTTGAGACTATCCATTAATGTTATGTCTGGATACAAAATAAATTTCTGATATTTCTGAAAATTATTTCAACTGTGTAAATCTTAAAGAAAAGTCATCAATATGATTAAATAACAGCACAAAAGTCTTGCATCAATTTTACTTGATCTGGTTTCTCATGAGATTCTAAATGAGTCAAGAACTTTTTTAGATTTGGAAAATATTTGAAGATGTAAGGAATAACATCAGGATTGAAAATTTGTAATTTAACTTCAAATGCTTTGATCAAATCAAACATGACAACAATTATATTATAACATTGCACTTTCACATTTAATTAATTTAGATGTGAACACATATCAGTAAAAAAACATTAATTTTAATAGCAATTCAACATCCATTAATTCATTATATTTTTCGATGATTTTCTCATTACATAAAAACAGTCTAATTTCTTTTAAACACTCAACGAATCTTTGAATAACTTTTCATCAATTTAACAATTGGACATTGTTGTACATAAGTAAACCATAATATACTGAGTTTTTCTCACTCAATGTGTAGATATAAAATTGATTAACTTGGTCACAATGTTCATAACATCATCCAATGGCTTAAAGCTAGCCTTCATGCATAAAACCTGCTGATGTATAATGCAATGAAAACCCAAAATTGAATGACCAATACAGTTGGTAAATAAAATGAGCAAACTATTTTCTTTTCCAGTCATAAGCACCATCTATAGTTACTGATACAATTTTGGCAACATCTATGTTGCAAATATCTATTCCTTTTGTTGTTGTTGCTAATGAGGTTAAACTGATTAATTCTTCTTTGATATTATTCCTAACATAATAGCAAATAAAAATAGCCAAACGAGTTGATCCATTTATGTCTATATTTTCATCAAGGCAGACAGAAATTAAAATAGATTTTATATCTCTTTTTTGTTGGTAAGTTAAGTTGTTAGACATTTGCAGGATTCTTTCTTTAATTAACTGTATTTTTAGCCAATGATAAATGTTTTATGCTCTGAATAATTTTTGCTTTGTCTTAAAAAAGAACTGGTGCACATTTCATCCAAGCTTCTTTCATATATTCTCCATCATTAAAAGGTTTCCCATGTTTGGCAATTACATTTGAAATAAAAAAAAACTAGCAGCAGTTATATTTGAATGATTTTCAATAAATTTCATTATAGATGTTGATTGAATAATTATATTTTTAAATGCTTGGGCAATATATTCTTTTTGTTCACTTTACTTTTTTCACAGAGCAATTTATGATTGGTCTCATAATGCGGTTTTACTAATGATGTTCTCAATACAACTGTTCCAGAATATAAAACACATACTATTTTGGTGCCTTTGTTAATCATTCCATACTCATCAGTCCACTAGTTCTGAAATTCTCTACTGCTTGATAATTTTTGTTTTTTATTTTCACTAGTCATATTAATATAATGGTAACAAATTTATTTAAAAGTAAATTTAAATGAGCTTTAATAATTTTATAAATCAAAGATTTATCATTTCACCTTTATAGCAAAACTTCAAGCATTTCATTCCTTTGTTTGTGATTTTGATTACATTAAAAAAATGAATAGTGACAATATGTTTAGGTGAAAAAAGATTAGGACAGAAAACCATTTGATTACATGTACTGTAGATTTAGAAAAACTTACTTCAAAGAGTTATAAAATATTTTACTGACTTTACTTTCTAGTTTTATAGGAATCATTAGATAAAGAATATGATACCACAGTATACCGTCACCACTTTATTTGACTTAAAATATCATAATTCATGGCTTCTAATCAGAGTTTAATTGAAATTGAATTCCAATATAATATTATATTTATTTTACCTTTAGTTTACAGTAAATTTTTATTAGTACAGATTTTACAACAAAAAAAAAATATTGAAGAAAATTATGATATATAAATAGTTTGGGTGCCAGTAAAAAAATTGAACGTGCCATAGGTTCACCATCACTGCTCTAGACAAATAATATTTTTTACATACAATTTTTTTCTTTAATATAGATAAATCTTTTTAACTATGACAACATCTAACTGAAAAAACGAATACTTCTAGATTGAAAAATCTTCAATAAGCAAACAACCAAACATTTTGATGAAATGCATAATTAGTACATTAAAAAAACATTAAACAAATAATAAAATGAAAGAAAAAAAATCTATTAATTAATGTTAAATCTCAGTGAAAATGGAAATGTTAAAACTATTGAGGACACTATATTTACAATAAAAAAAAGTCACAAATAAATATGTGAAAAAGTTTTAGCATGGATGCTTCACATTAGTGGATTCTGTTAATGTCCACTGCAACAAATTGTTTAGAAGATTAAGTAATGTTTGCCCACCAATATGACATAATAATTCTACTCAAGTGATTAAAATAATATATTTTTTATTTTCTTTATTAAAAGTGGTTCATTTAATACTTAAATATACCATTTTCAATTACAGCTAAATTAAGCATTGCATTATGCTCAGCAATTTATTATAAATGATCTATTTAGCAATGGATATTGATAGTATGATAATTGAATATTGTGTGGATGAATCAAATTTACTTTTATTTCCTAAAAATGTTAATATTCTGAAGAGCAAAATTAGGGCTAGAAATTCACAAGTACAGTTACTTATATGATAAGGCTTTATTGCAGATTTTTAAAACAAATCTTTGTTTTCTAGACTATTACAGATTTGCTATCATATTCTGTAATTCAAAAGATCTTAAAGATATCACAACATGAGCTTCAGTAGAGATTAAAATACTTTTGATTTCAAAACTGTATTGGATTTAATAGAACATTCAATGATAAATAATAATAATAAAACATCCAAATTACAATATTCTGAATTATTTTGACATTTAATAAAACAATTAGATACTTTTTTGCCAAAAATTGTAAGCATATTTCAGGTTACTTCTTTGCATATATATATATATATATATATATATATATATATATGCAAAGATATATATATATATATATATATATATATATATATATGATCAGTAGATGGAGCTTTACCAATAGCTCCAAACAAGCTTTGTTTACATAAGCAACTGATAAGAGATAGAATTCAAAATCTCTATCTGTTCTTCCTATTTTGAATTCTATCTCTATCAGTTACTTATGTAAACAAAGCTTGTTTGGAGCTATTGGTAAAGCTACATCTAGTGATCATAAAATGCAAGCTTAAAAGCAAGTTATGAAATTTATAACTTGTTTTATTTATCATATATATATACATGGAAGTTATCTTTTTTTGAAAGCTGTTGGAGTTATATGGTTCTGAAATCAAGTGATAACATTTGATAAACATTGCCTGCCATCCTATTAATATACATATATGCAAGATTATTTGATGTAATGCACCGAGAGTAAAACCAGGATGGAAAACTGCTTAAACCAACAAATCCTAATGTTTGAATACTTGACAAGCCTAAGTGAATAATGCATTCCCTTCATTATTTGTCTACGATATAGTTGAAGAAATCTCTTCCATGCTGTGGGAATCCTTAGAGATTATATATATATATAAGTTTTCAACGGATAATTAGAATAGAAATTTGCTAACAATAAGTTGTAATAGTATTAGTTAAAATGGATCTTTGTTATATAAGCTATAACATTTATTATTCTCATTTTCAATTATTAAATTTTTAAAATTTTACTTTTTTGACACCATTTTAAAATTAAATGTCGTAAGCGACTTGCTGCTCCCCTCCAAAAATAAAAATAGTTGAGATCGAGATTAAAATCACTTATTATTACTCGTAATTTATATTTTTTTTTTTTACCATAAAACAATTTATGAGGTAGAAAAAAAAGTTTTACCATCTCACTTTTAAATTGAATATTTTTATAAATTTTCTCAAAAGTAGATTTAAATTTAATCTAAATACTGACATATTTCTAGAGTTTCTGTTGTGGAAAATTACTATTCGAAGAAGATAAAAAAAAATTATATAAGTCATTATGTATATAAAATTTATACTTTTTTAATGGATTAATATAGATGTAAATTATTTAATAAATGGAAACTCCATTTTTTAAATGAAGTTAAATTCTACAGCCAAGATGCATTAAACTGGGAGAGACTTTATTTCAGTTGGATGTAAGAAATGTTACCATACGTTGTTTAATTCTTATAGCAATAATGTCCAGCTACTACCTCATACATAATAGCTTGAGCAATTGATCAAAAATGATTGTCTTTTGATAAGGAAGAGCTTGGATAAGTTTGGTATAGTTTTATTTCAGTCGGTAGAACCAGGCTTATTGGCTGCTGCGCTTTAATACTACTTAGCTGTAGATTTAAATGCATTTAAAAAACAACCTCCTTATTAAATAATTTAAATTTATATATATATTAATGAATTTTTTTTGTCAATAATTACATAATTATACATGCATGTATTATAAAAATAATATGGTATAGGTAAGATTTAATAAAATTTACATATGTTTAAATGCACTAAAATGCAGGCAATGGTGAAGCTAAATACAAATTATAATATTGATTGAGCTGAGCGCTTTCAAGAAGTTGTGCCTTCTCATAATCATAGCGAATGGATTGTGTATGCGACAACTATTTAAATATATGCAAAGTGGATTAGAAAGTCCTCTTATTGGAAAGAGAGAAGCACATTTCCTTTCAATTTATAGCGTAAGTGTTGTTGTCTATAAGCCATGTTTCTTTGATTTTATGTTTAGAGACATGGCATTTTATGCACGCGATGGAAGCAAAAGATAGTTCAAATATATGGCTAGTGAACTTTTGGTATTCTACAAAGATGGAATTATATTCGAGTTTATTCAGAGCTCTTTTGTATAGGTAGCAGTAAGAGAGATGTGCAGAATTCGCCATGGTATATGGCAATGCAGCCGGTTTGGGGTATGGGATCTTGTACACTGTGTGAGGAATCTGATCAGAGGATAGGCAGTCTTTTGAATTTTTAATTAATCTATAGGTTGAAAGAAAGTGTGTGCTTATAAAAGCATCATATTTTTTGTTTTTATAATCAGTGCATAAATATTTGAACCTTACATCTCTACTTAATAGCTGCTAAATACTAAGCTGACCAATATTGGATAACCATTTGGTTATGGGATGATTACCAAAATCAAAACTTAAAGTTCAGATGCGAATTAAAAACATTTTCAAGATTCACCAAACCTAGAACAGAAACCCAGATTCATTAGATGGCAATTGAATATATTAACTGTTATGCTGTAAAATCTTTCACTGATATTGAAAAAAGAAAAAAAAAGAAAGAAATAAAAAAAAGCAGCAAAAGAATTATTATTCAAATTCATTTATTATATAAAAATATGCGATATAAGCAAACCGTCTGTGAGCAACTTAGCCCTGTGTTAACAATACCACATAAAAATGATTAATATGTTCACAGGTAAACATTACATATTACTTTCTATGGGAAAATTTTGCCCAAGATCTCTTATACAAATGAAATATCTAAACAGTGACCTTCTCAGCATGTTTTTAAATCAGTAATAATTGTCTTTTTACTTCTGATCTCCTCAATGTCTATTAAATCCCATGTACACTTGAACATTGTTTGAGAAGCAATCCGATAGTCTCTTTTTTTAATCATTTTGATTTTCCTGATTAATGTTATTCAAGGATCTGTGCAGCTCAAGTCAAATAAGAGTCAATACTGTGTTAGCCAAATATTATACAGTAAAAATGTGACACTTCTTATTTCTCCAAAAATTCCAGATTTAATACTTTGAATCAATATCATCATGAATGGGTTCTTCCTTTTCTATACTGAATAAATTACAGCTCTACAAGTGTCTAATTTAAAACATGTTAAAAATGTATCCATTAGTCTCTTCTTTTCTATCACATAAAGTACATTTATCACCAAATCTAGAGCAGAAACCCAGATTCTGAAGATGGCAATTGGATATATTAATTGTTATGATGTAAAATATTTCACTGATATTGGAAAAAGAAAAAAAAAACAAATTAATAAAAAAAATCAGCAGAAGAATTATTCCCATTATTTAGTACATCAATCCAATAATAAATAAATCTTTTAATATGAAACATTTACAATTTGATATGAAAAAAAAGTTTACATATTATAGGGAAAAGAATAAAAAGATGTAAAAGTTTTATTCTTCGGTAATAAGAACATAACGGAATAAATATTGATTTTAAATCAAAATCAAAAGATTATTCAAATTACAGTTAAAAATTAATAGTTAATGATTAAGATGTAAATCTGGTCATGAGGGGGTATATTACATAAAGAAATTAGGTAAGTAATTGAAATATTAAAATAGATATATAATAGTGATGACTCAAGAGAAAATTGTAATAGAAAAGAAAAATGACCAATATAAAAAATTATTGGAGATAAAAATGAAAAAAGTGATTAATTTTTGCATAGAAAAATAATATGGTGCTAACAAATATAAGACATTAAAATCATTTCAAGAGAATTTATATATAATTAAGCTTAAAAAAAATAGAAATAGATTTAAAAATATATTAAAATAAAGGTGCATATTATAAAACTGATTTAGATTTGAATCATAAATTAGTAAATAAAACTCAGGTTAAATTTTAAAAGAACAGTGACCAGGAAAGAAAGGGAAATACATGTTAGATTAAAAAAAAATTAAATGTAGTCGATATAAAACTAAATGATAAAATAAATTAAAAAAAAATGTAGGTATTATTTAAATAAAAATATTTAAAAAACTGCAACAGTCTGTAGATTATGAAATAGACAATAGCCTAGGTCATAATCAAATGATTATTAAAATATTTAAAAGAGGAAAATAGAAAAATTAAAACCAAATCTGATGGTAAGAGTATATATAAAATTATAAACAAAACATATATTAAAAAAAAAAAGAAATATTTAATATATAGTGAAGCTATGAATTTTGCTATATTTTATATAAGCCCCCTTGTGTATAAACTTATGTGCTCATGTTTTGTTGATAAACATTGATTAGACTGAATATATATATATATATATATTGTTTGTTCACACACACACATATATATATATATATGACAGTTTTTTATATGTACACCTGGGTCTCGTTTTATGCAGTAGATAGGTTCTTCAGAAAATGCACACAAAAGAAATCACACAAAAACAGACTTAACTTACCTTGAAACATGGGGGAAAGGTTACTGTAATTTTCGAAAATCGCATAAAACAATGTAAAATTACTTTAAAATTCGCATAAAAAAAAAAAAGAAATAAAATATGACTAATAAAAAATTTCAAATTTGAAAAAAATTGATACAAGGCAAACTTTTTTTATTAACTACAATATTTAATTTTATTCAAAACAATATATTTTTATGCATAATTTACACTTTTTTCATACATGTATGGTATTTTAATCATCATCGCTATTTAAGACATCAGATTCGTCATGATGTGATGTGAGGTACTGTAGCTTCTCCTTAAACGAAGTCAAGAGGAAATACAACTAAAACGTTTTCCAATCGCTGTTGATCCTTCCCATTTCGCTAAGCAATCTAAAATTGAAATTTTTGTTTCCAAAGAAATTCATTTTCTTGGGTGTTTTTTCCTCTCCATTAGGGTAAACTAAAAGTTTAAAATAAAAACTTAGACTTACGAAAATAAAAAGACACTGACTGCACCACTGTTTGGCAAAATTTAATTAAAACTAACAATTAAAAATTAAATTCTTATTTTTGTCTTTGATTTTTTAATTTTCAATTCCATTTAAAAATCAAATTTCATCGTTTCACATCACGTTACGTAATTTTTAAATTGTTAATTACAATTAAAAATCAGATTTTAATTGTCAAATTTAATTGTGCCCACCGCTGTTACTCACCTTTTAAAAAAAACTTGTGGACACTAAATGATTAATTGATTATGTACTCTTTTTATAAAAAGCAAAAATAGAACGTGACTTAAAATGCAAAACCAACAACATACATAGTATTTTTCATCTATAATTATAATGTTTGAAAAGATTTACATTACAGTCTTGTAAAATGTATTACTTGCAGACACTAAATGATTAATTGACACATACTCTTTTTTAAAAAAGCAAAAACAATAATATACATAGTATAGGCATCTATAATGTTTGAACAGATTTACATTATAATCTTGTAAAATTTAATGTGTGTATATAAAATGGGGAAATCTTGATTTTAAGTGAATTATGAACTTCTTTATTGCATAAAATATATTACAGTACTATTATAAAGCACTGAATATATTGAAATTATTAGATAGAAGTCGAATTCTGATAATGCGCTATTACTTTAAATATGATGCGAGTGGGAAAAATTTATAATATTTAAAGTAATAGCGCATTATCAGAGCTTGACTTCTGATCTAATACTTTTTATCGCATAAAAAAAAACCGCATACATATATTAAGAAGAAACATGAATCGCATAACATCAAAATCGCATTAAATAAATCCGCATAAAACGGGACAGGGTGTATATATAAATTAAGATTATAATATAAACCAAAATTTTAAAAAATAATAAGAGCTAAACCACTAAGCATCACATGATCTGAATTGAGTTCAGACCCATATGACTATATAGGCTATTGAGCTTAGATTGAAAATATTTTTATGTTTTCAATTTCATTCTCATAGTTTTATAGTTAAGTACAGATAAAAGGTGGTTGCTGGAGGGTTGCATTAGATCCTAAGATCTAGGTGCAGGGCTCTCAGATCCAAAGCTCCTCACTGATGATGGCCACAAGCCAGAAACTAGTCTGGGGATATTGGATGAGTAGGCATTAGATAGGGATTTTATGCACAAGCCTTTTGGCATCCACTGATTACTCTGTTTAGCACAGGGTGGCACTACTGTATGTATGGAGAGAGTTTTGCCTTGTTAATAAGAGCTAATAATAATAAATTGAAAAGCCACATTTATATATATTTTACTGAGTGGGTATTCAATTGTGCATACACTGAAGCAATAAGAATAAAAAAAAAACCAAGTACAAACTTTGGATTTTAACCAACCAAAAGATCAAGCTGGATTTAAATGTAGTTTTAATACAGTGGAAGAATACTTATAACAATGCAACACCATCAATTAGATTACATAATGATATTAAAAAGAATAACACTGAGATGAGTGTACGATAAGATGACTCCATATCTTTAAAATATTTGTAGCAATTTTTCAAGAAATATTTTGTGGATTAAAATGGGAAGCTATGGAAGTAAAAGTAAATGGAGATTATTTTAGTCATGTAAATTTTGCAGATGATGTAGTTGTATTTGAAAATAATGCTTTAGAGCCTCAGAAAATGTTGCAAGAATGATCAGATGAAAGTAAAAAAAAAAATTAAACTGAAAGTAAATGTTAAAAAGAGTAAAACAAAGTTCAATAGAATGATTTTCACAAAAGAAAATAAATATTGATAATGATGAGTTAGAAAAATTTAACCATCACAAATAACTTGGTCCAATTATTAATACAGATGGCAACATAATGGATGAAATTAATTATAGAATTAAACTGGGAGAGAGTGTTTATGGTAGAAATATTTTAATATTACAAAGAAATATGCCTGTATTTGAAAGGAACCACATCTTACTTATGGATCTGAGATTTGGGCACAATAGAAAAGTAATTCAGAGATTTCAGATCACTGAATGAAATATGAAGAGATGTATGTAAAAAATAATAAGAAATTGAAAATGAAATACATGGGTGAAAGAACAAACAGGTGTTAATGATATCATTGAAAGAATTGAGTAGACTGAAATGAAATTGGGCTGGAGATATTGCTAGAAGAGATAATAATAGATGGACAGTTGAAATTGTAAACTGGATTCCAAGAGGTGACATGTGAAATGATGGATGAAATAAATAAATGTATTGGGGTAATGAAGAGAGGCTAAAGATCAGAGAAAATGGATTGAGCTTGAAGAGATCTTCGTACTGCAGTGGACTGACAATGGTTGAAAATGATGATGACAATATATATACAAGTTTAATATACTTAACAATATGCATATACACATAACTTTCCCGTCATTTGAAAATATATATCAAATGGATTTTAACAAAATCTAACATTATATAAGCAGATATTTTTAAATAAACATAGATTAATATTGTTTCAATATTATCTTTGCAGTTGGTATGGCTCTTAAGATTTATCAAAAATATAATTATGCATGAGGCAATCTGTTCAACTTCCTAACTATCACATTCACTTATGAAAGTCAAATTTTTGGAGATGTCCCTTGATAATTCTTTCTGCTGCCTCTATTGTCATCTGCCCTGAAATTCTCTGGAAATTTCCAAGAAGACTAATCCTTGTTTTCCAGTCATTTTATTTCTGGCAAACCCATCTATTCTTTATAGAGTACACTATCCAAGGGGATAAATATAAAGACTTTAGTTAATTAACATTTAATTAGCTAACATAACAGAAAATAATTAATATTATAAACGTTTGCTAAACTTTCCATTAAGTAAACATTCTTTCATTACATTTGATCTAGATAACATTGATTTACTTACTTTCATAAAATTATTTTTACGTCTGTCAATAACATCTAATTACGTGAGACTTATTTTACTTTATTTTTAAAGAATCTATTTGTTAATTTAAATATTTCAATTGCTGATATCTTTCCTTTTTATAAATACTACGGAAGCAAATGAACTAGTTATAATATTCTCATAACTACTATATAATAGTCGGTTTGCTAGTTCTCTTGATTGCAAAAGAAAATGCTTAATTGAACTCACCCCTTCTCTATATTTTTATGATGCCCCCACTGGCATATATCATACTTCTTAAATTTACTGACTTACTTTCTTCCTGTTCTTATAGAAGACAATCTTTACTCAAAAATCTCTATAAATATTAATTACTTTAGAAAACAATGTTAAATAAATATCTTATTTCTTTTACGTAAGCTTATTATTTTTCTTTTTGCATTTACTATTCTTTGAATAATATTGTTTAATGTTTTTGCTAGATGCTTTCAATTGAAAAATATAAGATAAAAATATATTTTACTCTGGTTTTTATTTCACCTTGAGCAGGTAGTAAGATAAACTAAATATTTAGCAGAACTGATGATCTTTAAAGAAAGTTTAGAATAAAAATAAAATTCAATTAAAATTATATAAAAAAAAGACAACTGGATAGAATTTATTATATTAACAGTATATTAGATATATTACTACAATAATATATTAAAAATGGTAGTTGGATAAGAAAGTATACAGGATGTCAGTATTTCTAAATTCTTATTATGTCAATTCCAATTACTAAACAAACCTTAAATAATAGTAAAAAATATTCTGTGGCTCTTGTAGATTTATATACGGGAGGGGGTGGGGATTGACATTATTAAAAAAATAAAAAATAATAAAAAGTAAAAAAGATAAATTAAAAAAAAATTGCTCAAAAAGTAATATAGTTCGAAAGACACAGGGCAGAGAAATTATAGCAGATATGTTTAAAAAACAAATAAACAAAAAAAAAAAAACTAAAATTGTAAAGAAAATATGAAGTATGTTCTTAGAGATAGAAAAATAAAAAACAGATATTTGAAGAAGATTATGAGATTAAAAAAATAAGATTGACAAATAAAAAGTGTTTATAAATATCTTGAAAAAATAAAAAAAATGGAAAAAGTGGCTTACATGATGGGTAGATTTCACCTGCATAATGAAATCAAATTGAGTTTTAAAAATATCTTTTTCTTAAAACAATATTGATTATTAGAATCAATCAACATATATATAATAAGAGATTTTAATAAAGATACGAGTTGCTTCTGATTAACTTATGCCCCAAAGTTCTTATGCAATGGATCATAAAACATCTGTGCCTAGTCACTATCAAATAACAACTAAATTGCTAAATATGTAAGGATTACAAAATGAGGATTAATAATTTAGGATAATTGGTCCTCAATTCCAGGAATTTATATTCAAAAAGCCTAACAACGGCTTACACTTTTGTATTAGACATAGCCAAATCTCATATAAAAATATCTATTTATTTGCAGAAATAGAGATAATTATGCAGAAAGGGTACTAAAATCCAAATTTTGGACTGATTATTTTTGTAGTTAAAATCACCTGTTTTCTGGTTATAGTTTTGACATTCAGCTTTACAACATGAGAGAGATGTCTCTCACAATTATATAATTATATATCTAACATATACATAAAATGTTTTATGAAAAACAAAGAATTCAAGTTTTAATAATAATGAATTTTAATAAGCATAGAAAAATATTAATAATATAATACTATATGGACTTCATAAAATGTATAACTTATAACAGCGTTTGTTACACTGTGGGTCGCAAATCCAAATGAGGTCAAAAAGCAAAAAAGTCGGGGTCATGAAAATTTAGTTCAGATACATGAATTTAAAAAAATATTAGTTGCAATTCCTTCATTATCTTTAATTCAATATATTACATTTTCTGTATAGCACAATTATAAAATCGTAATGATGGCCAAATTGAGCTGTAAATTATATTTACATATTGAAAAATAACAGTAAATGCATCATAATAGTAGTTTTGCATTGCAATTTCAGTATATAAGTTATTTCAGAATCAAAATATATGCTGCAGTGACGAGAATAAGATTGGTGCCACTGTGATTATATAATGCACTTCTGGTCAAGTTATTTGTTTCGGTTTCATTTCAATAAGTGTCCACATCACAAGAACAATACAATATTGTATTTTACTGATTTACTCGACAAAGGTTAGTATTTATTTGAATAAATATTACGAAAGATGTTATTTTTTTTATATAAAAATGCTTGTATATATTTTTTCTCACTTTTTTATTCAAAATTTATCATCCTATTAGCATATATAAGCGATTTAACCCACTGAAGAAGAAGCTGCCAGTAGTAACCAAAAACAATTAAATCAAATTAATCTAGGCCTAGTACTTTCGAGGTTTTCCCTCATATTCATGGCCAAAATAGGCTATAAACCATTGCTGTAATGTTACTAAATAATAATGTATGCAAATTAATTTGTGATTAGTTATTATAAAAATTTATTTTTTATTTGAAGCTTATGGTCATTTATTTATTAACAAGTAAAAACATATTCCTGTTTTTTAAACTTAACAGATAATTTATAATTGATATATTGATATTTTTTAAATATTAAAAAATAAAACATATGGAGATATTAAAAAAATAGAACATATGGGAGTAAATATGCTTCATATAATTAAACAAAAAACATGGCTGCCACTTGGTGTCTCTGCTAACTAATAAGTACTGTTATTTTATTTATATTTTAGAATAAAGTATATACGAGCACTTTAATATGCTGGGTGAAGAAGCTATTAGTGGTAACAAAAACAATTAAAGTAAAATAAATTAATCAGGCCTAGTACTTTCGAGGTTTTTCCCCTCATATGCATGGCCAAAATAGATTTTCAAATCATTGCTGTGATATTGAAAAATGATAATGTATGTAAATGCATATGTAAATCAACTTGTCCATTTTCTTGAAGTAGCAAAACACGTGTCGGGTCTATTGATCATGTTGTTATCATTGATGATAAAATATGCTTCTTTAATCTTCCCTTTTACAATCGTTAGCCTCAGCGCACACCACTTTAGGGTCGGAGGGCTCCCATGGATAAATGGTTGAACTTGAGGAGCAAAGGTAATATGCAGGTGGCAATGCTACAAAGTCTCTTCAAACAGAATTTCATAATCAGAAAGAGGCATCTAAGATGCAAAAAAGAAAATATGATGAGACATTTCTCCAACTTGGCTTTACTTTCAACAACTGTGATGGTAATGAATAACCTCTTTGTTTAATTTACATTAATGTATTGTCTATGGAGAGTATAAAACCATGAAAATTAAAAAGGCATTTTGAATCCAAGCATCCTTCATATGTCAATAAACCAAAAGAATATTTCAAATGACTGTTAAAAACTTCAAATAAAGAAAAACAATATTTTGAAAAATTTATAACTGTTAATGAAAAATATTTACTTGGATCATATGAAGTTTCATATCTGATTGCTAAAAATAAAAAAACATATACCATGAGAAAATCTTATATTACCGGCTGCTATTAAAATGGTAGAAATATTTCACGGAAGTAAATATGGCGATGAAATTCATAAAATTCCTTTGTTAAATGACACTGTCATTAATAGAATTTCTGAAATTAGCAATGACCAATTTGAGCAACTTATTACTTAAAGAAAGCCCAATATTTACAATTCAGATGGATGAAACAACTGATATTTCAAAAATAGCTCAATTATTAGTATATGTCAGATACATTTATAAAGAAAACATTGAGGAAGAATTGTTATTTTGTCATTCTTTGGAAGAACATACAAGAGAAGAAGACATGTATAATAAAGTAGACAAATTTTTTAAAACTGAAGGTTTAAAATGGAAACATTCCTTTGCAGTATACATAGATGGTGCAAAAGCAATGACAGGTGAAAATATTGGTTTCAAATCAGTTGTTCAGGCTTCTGGTAATAATCATGTAACTTTTACACACTGCCAGATCCATCGAGAGGCACTTGCAGCAAAAAAATTAGCAATGGAATTGAATGATATGCTTCAGGATGCTATCAAAATTATAAACTTTATTAAAAGCCATACCCTTAACAGCCATTTAGTTTCAAATCTTTGTAAAGACATAGACTCTGAATACAAAAAAATAAGATGGATGTCAAGATGGTGAAGTTTAAGAAGATTATTGTTATTAAAAGAAGAAATTATTGTATTTTTAACCGAACAAAAATCTGATCTTGCTGCTCTTTTTCAAAATGACTTATGGTTATCAAAGTTGTGCTATTTGTCTGATATTTTTGAGAAGCTAAATGATCATAACTTGTCTTTTCAAGGAAAAAATAACAATATTTTTACTTTGAATGATAAAATTGAAGGTTTTATTAAAAAGATCAACATTTGGAAGAATAGTGTAGAAAATGATGTATTGCAAATGTTTTCGACTATCAACAATTTTATAATTGGTAAAAAAAAATTAATTGTAAAACTTTGATTGCAAAAATTATTATAGATCACTTAAAAACCCTAGAAACACAGTTTTGCAAATACTTTATATTGAATTTAGATTTCAAAAAGTTATCTTGGATTTCAAAGACTATTTTTGATTGACATTAATGAGATTAATCACCTGCCATATAAAGCCCAAGAGGAATTTGCTGAGCTATCAAGCAACTCAAACTTAAAACATGACTTTCCACAAAAATCCTTGACTGAATTCTGGATTAGAGTTATGAATGAATTTTCCACAATTTCTGAAATGGCATTAAATGTTCTTCTATCATTCAGCACCACATACTTATGTGAAATGACTTTTTCACCTTTAATGTATATTAAGTCCAAATATCATTCAACACTGAAAAACATTGAAGATGCTTTATGTCCAGCAATATCAAATATTTCACCAAGATTTAATTTGTTATGCAGCAAAAAACAAGCATATTCATCTCATTAAAACGTGATTTTCTTTCAATAATTTTTGTATATTTAAAACAAATCCTAAAACTACTTATTTTCATATGTGTATTGTTTACCAAAGAAATAAATTATTGATGGGAATATTTATTTTTATATCTATTTTATATTTAATATCTGGGGGTGCAAAAATCTTGATGATAAAAAGGGGTCATGAATGAAAAAAGTTTAAAAAGCGCTGACTTATAATTAAAAAAAAAGATATACAAAAGATTGGTCAATTTATATTTTTCTAGCACCTTACTTCTCTTCTACCTATTTAGAAAAATTTAATATGCAAAAGTATAAGAGCAATACAAACATGTCAAATACAACAATAATATAATTAACATAGAGTTATTAAAAAATTGTAATCTCTTAATATTATAATATCTCCATTATAAATAACAAAATTACAACATGTTAGCAATAAATTATTTAAATGCAATGTTGCTATTATTATGGAAGGACTTTTTGAACCCACATCACAGAATTATGAAAACATGTATAAATTTTATGATGGTTGATACAAATATAAGTAGACAGTTACTTTTTCTTTCCATAAAGTCCTATTTGAATTCTTTAGATTGTCAGTCTTAGTTTCATGAGGCTTTTGGAGTTAACTAGAGATGAAAATGTGATTCTTGGAACAAATAAAGTAGAAAGATTAATAAGTCATAATGCTTTATTACCAGAAACAGTGGTAACAATTATATAAGCCACTTTAGTTGGTAGAAAAACTATAATAATAACTTATAACTTTCCATATTGATGCTAAATAATTCCAAGTTTTTTGCTTCTTTATACAATAGTAATTGCTAAAACTATCTCTGCTGCTCTTCCAAACCTACTTCAGGCCTAGATTAAATACTTGATCTTCTTGCTAAACTCATCCTTTATTCCTGGTTATTAATCAGTATTTTATTATAGCTAATATTTTAAAAACAATGTACACAAAATATGTTTATAATAACCTGTTATTACTATTAAAAACCACGTTTCTATTATTTAATAAACAAAAAAAAAAGTGTTATGCTAATAAAATTACACATCACAAATGAACAAGCTCCCAATATATATATATATATATTAGATAATGTAACAAATAAATTCTGACTTTACTTACACATAAATAATGCACCCCCCCCCAAATAAACAACTGATAAAGATAGGACAATCTTTAAATAATACATAAAAAAAGACTTTTCCACTGTACAGATAAACAGTAAAGTAGAAGATCCCATTCATTAGTAAAACCAGAAGTCCCTTTATCAACAAACAAATAAACAAAAAAAATAATGGCTGGATATGAGCTAGTTGCTTAAAAAATCCAAATTTTCTACCAAGCCTGGTTTTCAAATCCCAGACTAAGAGCATGGCAAACAAATGTATTAACAATATGACAGGTAGCTCTTTTCAAGTAATAGGAAAAAAGTCTTAAGTATTCAATGGTTTGCATGAAAAATACCAAAAATTCAGTTGTTCGATTCATTGCTTACTTTTATTTCAGTGAATAAATATTTTTTTTTTTTTTTAGGGCATGATCGACATTTACATCCACTTCCAGTAAGAGATTCATAGCTAATATTTAAAAGTGATTTTTTTTAAAGCAAATCGTAACGCAAGATTCGACTTTATAAAGATAAGAGCAAGGCGCATGTACTAAGATTATAGCCTTATATAAATATTACTGCTGACATTGCGCTTAACA
The DNA here is from genome assembly GCA_028023455.1 of Epiperipatus broadwayi. Classification (NCBI taxonomy): domain Eukaryota; kingdom Metazoa; phylum Onychophora; class Udeonychophora; order Euonychophora; family Peripatidae; genus Epiperipatus; species Epiperipatus broadwayi. The sequence continues at coordinate 2,753,273 of JAQFVV010012421.1, forward strand.
AGTATTAATATTTACAACTTTAAATTATTTATTATAAAGTTACCTTACAGTTAACAATCAACATGTTAAACCCAGTACAAATCAGAATCTGCATAAATATTTATTACAATTAATCATTTAGATATTAGTAAACCTACATATAATAAAAGTTGGTAAAGATATTTTTATTTAAATTTACTGATTAATTTATTTATTAAATTCTGAATAAAATAAATAATTACAAGCCTGCCTCACCCTATATATAAAAATTAATGATTATGACAACCTATTATACAGTTTCGGTATTAAAACTAATCTCAGTAAAATAAATGTATTTATCTTTTCCGTTTATAGAATTAATTAAAAATATTCTATAATTACATTTTTATTTAATTATTAATAGAGCAAAATAAGGAGTTCTAATTTCAAACATCTGTTTGAAAATATTTTTTTTTTGTACTATTTATTGATTAGATTAAAATTAACTTGAAATAATTTAAAATTACCAGCTAATTGAATATTAATTATTCTTCACTAATTAAAAAAACATGCAAAATAAAAATAAATTCTCTTTTATTTGTATTTATATATAAAGGAAATCAAATTAATTCAAGTAAATAAAAATACTAAAATGAACATAAATAAAAGAAGTAAACAGATTTGAATACATATATATTTTGAAAAACATTAATATTTTAAATATTACTCCAAAAAAAATTAAAAGTGTAAAATATAATTTTTACAAGTCATTAAAATAGACATTATTTTAAATGAATATAAGTTAAAAATATATCCTGATAGCATCTATAATCACAATATGTATGAAATAACTAAGTTAAAGAAATCAATTGCCTCCAGGATACTCATTTTGATATTAATTTTAACAGAATTCAAAAATGTAAAAACAATTAAAAAGCATTACAAATATTTTTCCTTTTAAAGAGCTTCTCAATAGATAATTTATTATAACCATTATATAAAGAAAGTATATTACATAATTTAAATATTGGTTAAAGAAATAATTACAGCAAAGATTTCAGTTTTTAAATACTCTTTCAACCAATGACTTGTACATTTGTAAATGATTGGTATGATTATTTGTTTTATATAATTATGCTTAATAGTTTGTTAAAAAATAATTCTCTACTGTTGAACTATTCTACACACTTTTAATCAATTTGTTTTTAATATTGTTATTTCATACATATAATAGAATAAAATATAAATTCATATAACATACAATATTAACCAAAAAACCAAATTTTATTAAAATTCTTCCACAACCATGGTTTCATCTATAAACAAATAGATCTTTTTTTTCTTCCATATGCCAAAGCATCAGCCGGAAAGCGAACCCATGACAACTGTCTGAAAGCAACTGCTTGCTTGCAAGGCGGCTGTGCTGACCTCTCAGCTACCAATTATAAACAAATAGATCTTTTCAAGTGAAATTCAACTAAACATACAACATATATGTACAAAACAAAATAGTCTTCCCTTTATTGACTTCAAAAATCGGTACTTTGCTATTATTCCTGCTATGACAATATTCTAAGTTTGTGATATGTTTAAAATAATGCCTCCAAGGGATGTGCAAAAACAAAGTTGATAAAATTTGACCACAGATCCCATGGAAGCATTATTTTAAACATACCACATGTAAAACCAAACTTCAAATCTAAAAAAATAAATATTCATTATGGAAAAAGAAAAAAACACAATGTGAGATTATAATATTTTTGTAACTTATTATGGCAATTTGTGTCAACAAAGCCATCCTTCCCACATCCAACATAATGTGGCACTTTGTGCCATTATAAAAACCAAGCATGATGTGTAATACCAAACATCAAATGCAAAAAAAAAAAAAACTTATTTCCAATGACGGAGAGATATATTTATTACAGAAAAAGGAAAAATATAAAAAAAACCTGGAAAAGTTTTTTAAATGGCAAGCTGTAACAAAGGTTTAGCTTTATGTTTTTTTTTTAATCTAAAAAAAAAACCCAAACAAACCGTAAAATAAAGTTTTAACTTTAAAAATGGTGAACTTTAAGTTTAACTGTATATTTTAATTACTATTATTATTTTTAAAAAAGAACATATATAAAGTTTTAGCAAATAAAAAAAAAAATCACACATATTTAGCTATAAATGTATTTTTAAATATAAAACTGTATAACTTACAGATGATACAAGATAACTTTTTTTGTTGATATGAAATTTGGTATTACATGTGCTGAGGGTTTATAACAGCACAAAGTGCTGTATTATGCTGGGGGGGGGGGTATTTTTGATGGCAGAAAGTGCTGAAATAAAAGCTCACAAAAAGTACCATATTAAAATCTCACCCCTACCTATTTTTATTGAGTATCAGAATGTGTTTTTCTCTTTTCCATAATAAATATATCTCTCCATTTTGATGATACAAAATCACTGAAAGTGAAAAAGCACAAAATCACAAAGGTTGCATGTTTTAAAACTTGGTGACATGTATATATGTGAAAAGTTGGCAATGTGTATATATTTGAAATGGATTAGTCATGCCAGGATTCTTGGATGAGATGACATAAATGGAAACTTTGAATAATTATTACCCAATGAAAATGTCACCAGAGTTATATATCATAGCAGAAAAAATATCAAAGTATCCCAAAAACAACTTCCTTTAAGATCAAAGAATGTCTTCATAAGATTGATGATCTCAGATTAAAAAAAAATTATCATTTAAGTTTCTTTTATTTTTCATTTCAATTCAATTTTTCCATAAAAGATAACCTCTGCATTGTCAAATAATATTTTATGACCCCAATTCATTTCATGATTATACAAAGCTGAGTTATGATATCTATTTTTAACTCTACTCTTAATAGACTTTACTCTTTCAATAATTTACTCTGACCTATATAAATTTTATAACAACTGCCCAATAATAGATTTGCAATTAATTGACGGTTTTCATTGCAATTGTCATAAAATTTATATAGGTCAGAGCAATTTGTCTTAATTAAAAAGTAAAATTTAATAAGAGATGTCATAAATCAGCTTTATATATTCATGAACTGAATACAGGTTCATAAAATATTATTTGACAATGCAGAGATTATCTTTTATGAAAAAAGTGAGCTGAAAAGAAGAATAAAAGAAACTTTGATGATAAAATTTTTTAAATCTGAGGCCATCAACATTATGAAGACATTCTTTGAAGGTAAAGGAAGTTAGTTTTTGAAGTGAATGATGGAAAAATTATTTTGTTTTGTGTGTATATATATGTTGTATGTTTAATTGAATGTCATTTGATAAAGTCTATTTGTTTATAGTTGAAACCATGATTGTGGAAGAATTTTAATAAAATATTGTTTTTTGGCTAGTATTGTAATATTATATGAATTTCTATTTTATTTATGTTTTTACACCTGATTGGCATATATATCTGGCAATAATTTTTTTTCTGTTTGATTGAACAAAGGCTTGTCTTTTAGCAAAAGCATTGTAGACAATCCTACTGATAAATAAAAAAGTACAAAGTTAAAGTGGTATCATTTTAACTTCAAAATGTATTGTCATTTGCTGAAATTAAAGGACTATTCAATTATATTTAAAATAAACAGTTGCAATGAGTTTATCTCAAAAAACATTATACATAAATATTTAGCATTGTAAATTATTATTTATTTCATAATATTAGAATTTAAATCACCATTGGTAAAATGAAAACTGAAAGTAATTACATACTTTCCCAATATATATGTCAACCAGATGTAAAAATATTTAGCAATAGATTTCAGAAGATTGAATGAATAAATTCATGCCTTCTAGTAAAAGAATTGTAAACAATCCTTGTTATATATGAAGGACAAAGTTAAAGTGTATCATTTTAATTTTAAAAAGTATTATCACTTGCTGAAACTGGAGAGTTATTCAGTTATATTTAAAATGACTTAATCTCAAACATTACTTCTAAATATTTAGCCCTATAAATTTATATATATATATATATATATATATATATATGTGCCCTTTTCTATAGGTCAGTAATAGTTTATAACAGTCAATTACTAAAAATTTTAAATTTAGAATATGTTCTTTTAATATGGTAATTGTATTAAGTGAATTATATCTTTAAAGTACAATTTGAAGCTAAAGATAATACGTAGTATATAAAATCATTTAAAAATAGTTATATAAAGCTTTAAATATTGTTGCATATGGTTGTAAAAGCTGGCCATATTAAATAACACAGCTATAAATAATTAAAAGTATATTTAAAAATTCGATTTTAATAGTTTAAAACGTATAATTTAATAAATGCTATGTTTAAATTTGTAATCATATTTAAATAGTCAAAATTAATATAGTATATTTTAAAATAAACTTTATGATGGTGAAAATTATACCTAGTTCTATATTTTCTAAATTATTCTTCCAAATTTTATAATTATATTATATAATATAATAAGTGTATCAATTTATAAATCTGGGCAGAGAAATAGATTGAAAATCGTCTGTCAAAGTTATTGATCATGTGACTTGTATATTACATACGTTCACACACACACTTGTTTGAGTTAATAATAAAGTTTAAAATATTTTAAAAGTTATATTATAGAATTGGATAGAAGTTTAGATTATGGCCCCCATACGTGTTGCTTCGATATATGTTAAAAGGGTGGAAGCGATGTGTATTTAGGATAGATATACCTCATCGAAATAGAGTTTAATACTTTATTATAGCAATAATTATTTAGGATTTGATTATTATTGTGAATTAAGTGTTTATTATTAAAACTATTGCAATTTTATGTGGTATATAATCTGATTGTTTAAGGAAAATATTATTATATTGTTTGTAAAATAATTAGCAAATAAAATTTTAAAATATGCATATGTGGCTAACGATTATTTAGTATTCACTATGACCATGTCAATTATTAAAATATTAAAAATATATTTTGAAAATGCTTTAATATGTGCAAAATATCTGTGAATCATGCATGTGGGAAATAATGTTGTGACACACATAATTTTAATCGTTATTGATAGTGTAGTTAAATTGTATAAGGTGTAAAAAAGGTATTATCTATGGTTTATTGTGGGTGATGGTTAGATGGAGATAGAAGAAACTGGTAAGGAACTATTTTATGAAAAATTAATAGTAATATATTGTTTAAATATTGAGTTTTGAAAAAGCATATTTGCAAAAAAATGAATAATCAAGATAATAATTTAGAGAGTGAAATATCTGAGTTTATGGTCGATGATATTTGTGAAGAGGAAAAAGAAATAGAAAACTTAATCGAAATGGAAACAGTTGTAGATAGTGTCCAAATTATAGATAGTAAGATAAAAGAAGAGAAGGAAGAGGTTATGGAAATTAAAACAGTGGAAGAAAAGATAATAGTGCCTAAAAAGGAGGAAGAGAACTCTCAAATATCTCAACTATTATTGATGATGAAGGAGATGAAAGAAGATAGTAATATAAAGTTTAATGTTCTTAATGAAAATATGATTAAAAATAGAGAGGATACAAAAGCTCTTAATGAAAATATGATTAAAAATATTGAGTCTCTTAATGAAAACCAAAATAAAACAAATATAAGATTAGAATCTCTTAGTGAAAATGTGGACAAAAATAGTAATGAAATCAGAACTTGTGTAGAAAGTATGAATCAAAAACTTAATGAAACCTGTAAGACGGTAGAAGATTTTAAGGTGGAAGTACAAGATAAATTTAATAATTTGGATCTAAAATTTGATAACAATGAAAAGGCTATTGATTCTTTAAAGGAAGAAATAATGCAAATAGAAGACAGAAATCAAAAGTTGTTGAAGAGAAAATTTTCTGAATTTTCAGAAAGAGCAATAAAAAATTTTAAAACTCAAATAGAAGAATCTATTGTCTGATGTCAACTAAATAATAGTAAGTTATATCAGAAAATAGAGAGTTATAATTTAAGTGTAAAGGGTGAAATGTATGAAGTAAAGAGTAATATAAATTATATTAATGAAGAAATTAGAATTATTAAGGAAGAGGTAGTTCAGACTAAAATAAGTATCAAAGAGGAAGTTCAAAAGGAAGTAATGGGAAAATTAAAAGATTTAGGGATACAAAACTTGGAGAAAAAGATAGTAAGTAAGAAAGTATCTCATGAAATAAGTAGTAAATCTGTTGAAATAATTAATACAGATTTGGAAAAGAATCAAGAATCTATTAATTTAGTTAGTGAAAATGTGGTAGATGACAAAGAAATTGTAGAGATGGTAAATAAGGAAAATCCACAATTCATTGAGATAGTTAATAAAGATATTAACTTATGTAGTAATTTAACAGCAGAAAACATAGATTCTGTTAAATTAGGAGATAAAGATAGATATAATGAGGTATCATTTGTTAAGATAGCAGATGACAAATTTAAAAAAGATGAGTCTTATATTAAATTCGCTAGTAAAGAAACCAAGTTATTTGTTGAAAAAACTATTATAGATAATGAAATGATTTATGAAGAAAAGGAGATTAATAAAAAGTCTATTGAAATAGTTAATAGTAGGAATGAAATATACAGAAGAATATTGAAAAATCCCAAAGAATATTTTAAATTGACTAATGAGATGATAGGAATGAGTAAATCCTATGAAAGATTAGTGGGTGAAATAAATATAGATCAACTTAATAGTTTTAAAAAATATTATATTGATGACAAAAGATTTGGTAAATCTACAGGGATAAAGTTTATCTCTTCAGAGCAAAAGTATTTAAAGTTGTTGGAACACGAGTTACTAAAAATTATTGATAAAAGTAGTAATAAATTTAAAAATAAAATGCAAGATGTGATATCTAAATGTAATGTTAATGATAGAAATATTCGTTTACAATTTGATATTTCTAAAGAAATATTGTTTAAAGGAATTAGAAACTTGATACCTAATAGTGAATTTATAGGAGAAAAATTTAACCATAACAGAGATTTAAGCAAGAAAAAAGTAAGACTTAAATGTCTAAAGCACGAGAAATTCATGACAGATTTTCTTAAGAATAATCTTAATAAAGAAAAGAAGAGAGGAAAAGTTAAGGTGAGACTTAAGGAAGTCGAAGGAGAATTAAAGTATATTTAGAAAAGAAAATACCTAATGATTAAGACAAATAATTTCTAGATAAGACGTATATTTAAAAATATATAAAGTTATAGCCTTATTTTTTACAGAACAAATATAAAACTTTAAAATGTCATAACTTAATTATTTTAAAAGGATAAGGAAAGTGTAGAAATTTTTTTTTTTAGTATTACTAGTTGAGATTCTGAGTGTAATGTCCAAATATTTTATAAGTTTGTATTAAAAACAGTATATTCTTTTATGTTTCAGTAGTATAAGATAGAATTTGGTTATAGCAAATGATAAAGATATTAAGTGTCAATGAATAGAGTAAATGATAAAATAGATGTCTAATTTAAAATTTTTATTCGAAGGAGGAGGTTACTGTGCCCTTTTCTATAGGTCAGTAATAGTTTATAACAGTCAATTACTAAAAATTTTAAATTTAAAATATGTTCTTTTAATATGGTAATTGTATTAAGTGAATTATATCTTTAAAGTACAATTTGAAGCTAAAGATAATATGTAGTATATAAAATCATTTAAAAATAGTTATAAAAAGCTTTAAATATTGTTGCATATGGTTGTAAAAGCTGGCCATATTAAATAACACAGCTATAAATAATTAAAAGTATATTTAAAATTTAGATTTTAATAGTTTAAAACGTATAATTTAATAAATGCTATGTTTAAATTTGTAATCATATTTAAATAGTCAAAATTAATATAGTATATTTTAAAATAAACTTTATGATGGTGAAAATTATATCTAGTTCTATATTTTCTAAATTATTCTTCCAAATTTTATAATTATATTATATAATATAATAAGTGTATCAATTTATAAATCTGGGCAAAGAAATTGAAAATCGTCTGTCAAAGTTATTGATCATGTGACTTGTATATTACATACGTTCACACACACGCTTGTTTGAGTTAATAATAAAGTTTAAAATATTTTAAAAGTTATATTATAGAATTGGATAGAATTATTGCCTATCATAAAAGTAAATAGTATTAAACATTAAGTTAACTATCGTATGTAATGTTTTAAGTAATGTAATAAAGACGAATACAGATATAATAAAAATTAAATAAAAATAGATAAATTGAATATTAAGAAATGGAATAAATTATTAAGGTTATTTTAAAAATTATTTTAAATGTTTAAATAGTTTTAATAAAATAATAATTGAAGTAAAAGTGGAATTTTAAATAATATTTTTAAATTTTATTACATCATAGTTTCTAATTTTGAAATTCAATTCTACTTGAAATTGAAAATATGTAAATTTGTTCACAAGCTAAAATAAGAATTAACCAATAGGAATAGGTATTCTTACAGACTATAAATATGATTTGCACGGGGATATAGGGGGAGATTAATAATGTATTGAAACCGGAGAAAGGTAAATTATAACTATCAAAAAGATAGTATTTTAAATTTTTTTATTTTAGTCAATTTTTTTTTGGTACTTTCTTATAACTTTATCTGCAAAAAATTAATTGATAATTTTAAAGTTTTGCAAAAGAAAGTTTTAGAAAAAAATTATATATTTAGAAACTTCGTGGAGATGATTTTCTAATTTTTTAAAGTACTTACCAGTCGTATTTTATCTAAAAGTTTAACCTAAACTTCGCAATAAAAATGGATATACTACGAAATAAAATGGATATAAATTGTAATACTGTAAAAATATTTGAAATATTTATTGATACAGCTTTATTAATACTTCACCGGAGAACTGTTTTGGTACATAAAAACGACAGCTCGGACATTATACGGAGTCTAAAAAAAAAAAAAAATGTATTGAAACGTATTATTTATAAGTTTATCCAAAATTTGTTTTTAAATAGTAATAAGACAATTATATTTCATGAATTATTTTATATAATATGATATTCAAAGGAGTAAAGTGTTATATTCTTTCTGAAGGTAACATTTTTTTTTATTTTTAAAAGAGATTTATAAAAAATACCAAATGAAAGTTTAAATGTACCAAGAAGGAAACTTATATAAAAAAAGTGAACATATAGTTAAATAAAAAATGGATCCATGGAAATACAAATAGTACTTAAAAGTTTATCGAATAATTTTAAAGTTAGATTAGATGGATTGATGCATCGGATATGCAGAGAATATTGGTAGAGATGATTAAGAAGCTTCACGGGATTAATTAATATTATGATTTACTAATTATTGTCCTAAATACTAAAACCAAGGATTATTTTCTATAAATTTCACTAAATGGATTAATAATTATTTTTTATTTTAAACTTTAACGCGCTTGGAGGAGAACATTTTTAAAAACTCTAGAGAAAGTGATAAACATTTTGGACTTATCAGGAACTATCATCAAGAAAATATGTAATTATAGTTTTGATTCCTTTTATTTTGTTAACCTAGTTTAAATCTAAATTTTTATATAAGATTAGGAAAAACATAAAAACATTAATTTATTAATATTAAAATTTTATAATATAACAATCTAATAATTTAGCTAAAAATATTTTAATATAAAGTGTATGGGTGTGAATTTTTTTTTTTTATATCTGCAATGCTCAAGTGGATAAAGGAAGCCTACTAAAAATGATGACCAGATAAAAAGGGTTATTGGTAATAATAATAACTATTGATAATTTATAATGTATATATTTTTTTGTTTTCTTTAGATCATCCATAAATTGGAAGAATGAAGTGTAAAAATTTTTTTAATTATATGTAACATATTTTCGTACAACATTTTAAAAAACATTATGAGATAGGATTGATTTGAAAATATGCATACAATGATTTTTTTTTTTTTTTTTATTAGTGATATAATCCAACATAACAAATAATTATGTGATTCTTTTAAAATTTTCATGTTAGGATATTCAAATATTGTCTAAGTAGATTGTATATGATTAGACATATAGAATAATGAAGTAAGCAGACTTTTCTTGTGGAACAGCTAGATTGTTTAACTATTAATGAATTTTATTTATTGTTTTTGTAAATGCAGATAGTTATTTATCGATGTAAGATGTAGAAAAATCTTGAGAAATAATGTTGAGATAGTGGCTTGGAAGTACTATAGTTAGCAGGAAACCAAGATGATGTATTTTTAAAATAGGATATGATAAGGAATGGGAATAATATTTAGTCTTTATGTGGTTATCAGCATAGTTAACAAAGCCCTATGACTGATACACATTTTATTTGGACAGTGTTTATATTTCCTTAAATATTTGATGTTCTAATAAAGCTGAAGAAATAGCTTTAATATCGTCCCTGTACTAGAGGATATTAGGCAAGTAAATGTCATACCTCTTCGCACTGTGCCATGATTTTGAGATATGTTAAGAGTAATACTCTAGCTTTCTTCCTTAATCCTATGCATCTGTTTTCGCTATCTTTATTTCATGTAACTGCATCGTTCAGTAAGATATGTTTAAGAGAAATGATAAATAATTTAGAACTTAGGTTATGCTATTGTTTTGTATAAGATTGGTTTATTTGCTTAGAAGGAATAGAATTTATAACTTAAAATTGAAGATCCAAAGTATCCTAAGGAAAGAAAAGAATCATAGAATATATTTTGAATTTTATTTCGGAAATGAAATAGAAACTTTTTTAAAATAAAGTATCTAAACAAAGATATTTTCTTTAAAGTGATAATAATTTTAAATGCTTTAGTATTATTTTTTTTAAGAGAAAATAAGTATTGCATATTTTTAGAATACAATAGTACAAAGTAAATTATGTAAACAATATGCATAGTATACTTTTTGTTTATTGATTAACAGAAATATATTGATGATTACACTTATATCATACTAAAGTAAGGCTTAAAGAAGAATATATTATGATTAGTAAACATTGTGTGATAAATACTAAAATCTAGTACTGAATTTTGGATAATATTTTGTGTAACATCTTTGACTTTGCAAGATGAAATTTTTTTTTAATATTTTGAGAAATCCATACTCATTATAAAATTTTGTTTTCTATAGAATTTTTTTTTTTAGTATGAATTTTTAAAATAAGATAGTTTAATAATATTAAGGATAAAATGCTGTTGCTAATAAAGTAGATAAATATACTTGTAATAAGTTAACCATAATGAGAAACCAAATAATAACATTTTTTTTAAAACCCGGTAGATCAAACTGTAAAGTAAAAAAGTTAATGATATCCACTGTAAATAGTGTAAATAAATTGTTTATTTATTAGTTGTTAGTAATAAACTTTGTTAAATTTTGTTATTTCAAAATTTTTGTGTCCGAGTTATTTGTTTCTCCACATCGCTGCATGAAAACACGATATATGCATAATAATTGAAACAAATATATAATTTTGCACAAAAGATAAATAGAGAATTATTTTAAGAATTTTAAATATTTTATTGGTATTCATTATAATTAAATAATCATAATCTTACATTATTTTATTGATCATAAATCAGTTATCACAATATTATATTAAATTATATGCTATCAGTTGCCACACACATTTTGTTTATCAGATTATCAAATGCTACCACGTATTTATTATTATATTCATGAAGATAAAACATTATATAAAATTATTTTATTATGGTAATAAAAATATAACGAAAAGAAAAGATATCCAGTAGTAATTAAACAATGAAGAATATTATTATTATTATTTATTATTATTAGTTTAAGTGTAGTAGATTATGACATAAATCTCTTCTCATATTTTACTACCATATTTTAAATTAACTTAGAATAAACTTTATGAACCTGAGATTATTTTATTGAGCTAGATTATTACAAATAGAAGATTAAGATTTAATTATTAGTTTAATCTTAGTGAGTAGAAGTTATTAAAGTCGTAAGAATACTATGAGTTTATTATTTGAAATAGTAATAAAGGGGGGATAGTGTTCTTATGCCATTGAGGTAGTATCCTGTGGGATATTGGCTCAGTGTAATCTATCTTGTCACCTGTATTTTCACATCAAGTCTCATGAAAATATTAAATATTTATTTAATTTATTTTATAACTGAACCTTATTCGTACTTTAAATTTGAGCTAGTGAAACATTTTAATTTTAATGCTGAATATTTTATTTATTAAATATTAACTGAGCTAGAACCCGTTTTATTTCATATCATATATTATCTGGAAGTGAAGATGCACGAGAGCAAGGTTAGAATATATATATATATATAATAACAAAACACACTAATTACCATAAATGCCTTACATTGAAATTTCTAAATAAATAATAACTTTATGCATTTAGTTAATATGATTAATAATTTTATGCATCACCCATACTAACGGTCACAATAGATGGTATAATATACATGAACAGCTGCCATCTTTCCAGATTGTTGCACTTACTCTATGGCTGCAAGAAGCAAATACCTTTTCTGTGGATATTTTTATTTGTATTGGGATGAGTTCTGGATGCCACTAGTCAAAATGACTAGAATATTAATGAAAGGATTTTAAAATGCTTCCAGCATTTGATTTATCCAACTAGCACAAAAATCAGGAAACTGACTTAAATCAGATTATCAAAGCAAGCATATTTATAATGCACATATACCTTTAAAATTTCTTAATAACATTGTATGATAATCAAAATGTTATATAGTGAAGTATAGAGAAAGAACTAAGACAAATTAACAAATTAAAAATAACATTTATTTACACACACACAAAACAATAGTAAAACATTAAATGAAAGTGAAGTAAATTAATTATGACTTTCTTTGCTAAGGATTAGTCCATTTCTAAAATAAGAATAAATAACCCAATTGCTTTTATTTATAAAATTTCAAAAGAATCTAACAGTTTGTCTAGATTAGGGATGGGCAAACTTAAAAGTAGTATGATTGACATTTATATTTATTATTTATCAGTGATCGACTTTGTGGATATAGTAGCATGACATATCAGACAAAAACAGTTGACTATACATAGTAAAGAAATATAGCTCATCACAATCATTATGAAAATAATATGTTTTTTAACTATCATATTTTATCTAAAATAAAGGGATTAAAAATTTATTATAATAAAATTTTGTATTATAAACCAAATTTACCTTTAAGCCAAAAAATATAGTATGGTTTAATGCGAATTTCTTAGTTGCTAAATTTTTTAGGATAAGAGCAAAACAAAATAAGTAAAAAAACACAAATATATATTACAATTTACTGCCACTTGAGCGCTACCATTGACCAACTCAGTTATAGAATTTAAAAATATAAATATAAAAAGATTTGGAATTCAGGCAACAGTAATCTGATGGCAGACACATCTGCAATCGACTGGTCAATTATGTTTGACTGTTTGCCCATCCCTGATCTAGACAATGAACTTGGTACTTTATATTTACCTAGGTTTGTGTTGCAGTTTCATTTCTGGAGTGATCATCACTCTCCTCATAAAAAATATTGAAGATAATGGAATTCATTAGTGGGTGTTCCAAGATTATTTTGTCAGCTGTTTACTACTCTAGTTTGGGCTTGGCATATATTTTGACCTTGTTCACAATAACATCGATATTCACAGGAATGGATCTCAGTAATGGTAGAGAAAGGTTTTTACTACATGACAGGCATCAGATGTTGAAGAAACTGGGTGATGAAACCTGGATGAACACCTTCTGTGGTATAGCAATACATGGTAAAGTTAAGAGGTCCATGAATATTGTTATACATTCCTGATTGATGAATGGGCAATTTTGTATAACAAACCAGTAACATAATGAATGATTAACACCACACTACTGATTTAATTGGCAGCAAAACGCCAGCAAATTTTGTAGACTTCTCACAACAAAACTTGGCAAAAGAAAAAACAATAGAAAATTTGTAGCTTTTATATCTTTCCCATACATTGTGACCACCAATGTTATTAATTAATTTTTCAAATTCTTTTAATTAAGTTAATTTTCTCTTCTTACTTTTTAATAATAACTTGATCAAACTTATTATCTAATCAGTTGGAAATACTAATTTGTATTAAATCCAAATTCCTTCTGATCAGAAAATTCACACAAATTAGAGATCTTTAATTAGATCGCTAATTACCTAGTTTCAATTATTGTTTATACAACAAAATTCTTTTACTAAGTAACTTTATAAGTAATATATATTAAGGCTATAACCTTAAAACTATGCACCTAAAATGCGACAGTAGGGACCATTACAAATCTAAACACAAGATTAACAACTTTAAAAGACAAAAGTGGCCACTCTTATCTTCAACCTAATTTCTAAATATATAGGTGAATCTAAAGCATTTTGATTTGAGAGCATGAAGCTATTAACTACTTCACTGATTAAGTCCACAATTTCTATACAAACTAACATACACAAAATCTTTTGATTTACAATGAGTCAGTATGAAGTTCTTATAATTAAAAATATTTTAAAACAATTTAAAGTAGTAATTAATAATTTGTAAAGTGCATACTCATTATGTAAGTAATGTATATTAAGGCTATAACCTTAAGACTATGCGCCTAAAATGCGACAGTAGGAACCTCTACAAATCTATACACAAGATTAAAGACTTTAAATTTAAAAGACAAGAGTAGCCACTTTTATCTTCGACCTAATTTTTAAATATATACATGAATCTAAAGCATTTTGATTTGGGAACATGAAGCTATTAACTATGTCATTGATTAAGTCCACAATTTCTAATTATAAGTAACTTTATAGTTATTTTTACACAGTCAAATTTATAATTTATTTTCTTTATTTTTATCTCAGTTAATAGTGAACAGACAAGTGTTCTTTTAAATATTAAATTAAAAAAAAAATCCTATATCTTAATAGGCTTTACCCATCTTTTGATTTTATTTAAAAAAAACATATTTCTATTTTTAATTATTAAATTAACCGTCTCTTTTTATTTATTTTTAAAAATATATATATATTCTTTCTAAATTTTATTTTTAAATCATTCTATGTAACACATATATTTATACATCACAATACACACACACACACACATATATATATATATAATGCAATAAAAATACCGAATTTGATAATACATTGTATAACTATAATAAATGACAGTACTTTCAACCCAAGATTCATAAATTTTAAGACATCTTTCTATTTATTAAAATTGCCTCTTCAATTTTTCTTTTATTATGGTCTCTCTCCTCATGAAGGATTTTACTATTTTCCATGGAAACTGAAAATAAACTCACATGTTTTGAATGATCAAAACAAAAATTCAGATGACATTATTAGATCATAACTACTCTATTTTTTATATATTTATATAACAGATGATGTTCTTTTAATATAGACTTGATGCACTATGGCTTCTCCTTTATTGGAGTCTGTAATCTCTTAGCAACTATGCCCAGAAAAAGCTGTTAGCCACCCTACTTTCCCTTTCCATTCCCATCCATGTTTTTCCGATATTCTTCTCTATCCTGCTACATCCCATTTCCACAACATTAGCATTGACCACTCTATGGCTTTTATATCTAGACCACCCTTATTTTTTTCCAAACCCAGCATAAAAACCAAGTACCCACTTTAAGTATAATCACTTTGTTTATATTTATTTTCCCACAACTTCATTATTTGTATCTTTTCTGCTTGTAAGCATTTACATTCAATTAACAAATGCCTAATACTTTCCATGCCTTCCTTACACAACTTGCAGATTAAATCACACACATTTCTCATTTATGTGTATATTCTCTTGTTGCTAATGATCTTGTTTGAGCCTTAAATAGTAAACTATTTTCCTTGCTATTATCATAAATTAATTAACACCCAATATTCTGTTTTTCTATACATATTTAAACTCATTTTATTCTCCATACTAGTTCTCCATTTCCCCAACTTCCTATTTTTTATTAATGCATCTATACTTTTATCCATTCTTTGCCACTATAACATGCAACAATTCTCCTAACACAACCACCCTACCTTTTATACAAATATACTGACATAAAATTTTTTATCCAAATCTTCTAAATACCATACTACCTTTCTCACCAATCTTGTTGCTTGTCCTTTATTCACAACCCAATTAAATACTATTTTGTTATTATTATCCAAAAATTGCAATCTATTGAACATTTTCATTTTGCCGTCTACATCTCTCATATAAAAACTTGATCATCTAATTTCTCCTTGAAGTGCCTCCTTTGCCATCCACATATCTGCATATTTAATGCATGTCTTCCTAATTCAATTTGAACTCTTTCTAAGTAATCTAACACCCATTTACTGACATATAACACACCATTACCCCAAGATAACCCTATTATGGCCACTCGTTTCCATACAATTCTTGCTAAATCATATTTATTATAAAGACGTTAATTTCTCTATCAATCCCTTTCTTTTCTTTGCTTCATTTAACAATTTTTTCTCCCATTTATCCAAGCAATTTCTCTGATTACTTAAGGCAATTCCCAAATATTTTTACCTATTCACCACATTTAACTTTATCTCCCCCCATAAAATTTTTTTCTCTTTCCCCAGCATTTCAAATGACTTTTGGTTTTTCTTCACCAAATTTAATCCCCATCTCTCTTCAGCACAACTTCAATATCTTCCTTACTTTCTGTGCACAAGAAGATATCATCAGCAAATAAAAGATCTGATAATATATGTACTCCCTTGCTACTTATTAATGATATCTCTATCCCTCTTCCTAGTCCTTCTATTTCTCTGTCCAATTTCTCTCAAATATAACAAAATAGGTGACATAGGGCAACCTTGCCTTAGTCCACCTCACTTTTAACTTTAACTGATCTTTTAATAAGATCCACTAAAGCTCCATTTATTCCCAAATTTACTAAACTTACCCATAATCTATTTTTATTAACTCTATCATATACCTTCACTATATCTATAAAGATCATATATAACTGTCTATCTGTATTCCTACTCATATCTATAAGTTATGTGACTACAAATAAACCTATCTCCTATATGCCTATCTGATCTAAAAACCCCTTGCCTTTCTCCCACTATTTTCTTCCATCCATTTTGCCATCCTTCCAGCCACTATATATGCACAAACTTTATATAACACTGATGTTAAAGCTATCAGTCTATAATTATTTAACTTTCTATGAACATTACCCTTTCCTTTAAATAAGAACCTTACTCTTGTATATTCAAGCTATCTGGAAATTCTCTCTTCTGTGCAATCTTATTAAAATATAGTCATAGATTTTTTTTGACCTATTTCCTAAATTCATTACTATCTTTGCTGCTCACCCATCTGAACCTCTTACTCTCCTGACTCATTCAATTAATTTTCTGTAAAACTAATATTTCCATTACTATGTGCTTTTATGTTTGTTATCACTCTGTCCTTCATAACTAACATCTTTTCTATATCCATTACATACTTATTTAAGATTGTCTCTAATTCTTTTCTAGAATTATACTTTTTTTTCATCATTGTTTAATAATAATATTTCTCTCTCCCCTACATT
This sequence comes from Epiperipatus broadwayi, assembly GCA_028023455.1. Classification (NCBI taxonomy): domain Eukaryota; kingdom Metazoa; phylum Onychophora; class Udeonychophora; order Euonychophora; family Peripatidae; genus Epiperipatus; species Epiperipatus broadwayi. The sequence continues at coordinate 2,770,798 of JAQFVV010012421.1, forward strand.
TCTTCTTTTAATATATTTCCAAAACTTTTTACTCCTATCACTTGCACTTTTATTAATAACTTCCAATAATTTATTATTTAATTTTATTTTCTCTATATAATTATCTATTTTAGCTAACTTCTTTTTTAAATAAATATTTTTATCATTTAATATTAACATCTTTTCCACTTTCTCTGTTTTTAATAGCACATTTATATTCTGAGCATGCTTTTCCCCTCTCTTTTACACTTTTCTATTACTTTTATTCTTCTAAATATTGTCATCTAAAACCCTATGTGCCACTTTTTCTACCTCACCATACCAATCCTTATGTTCATTCCCAACAAACTCTTCCATGATTTCTTCTACTTTTGTTTTATATTCTTCCAACTTATTCTTATCATTCATTCTCAATCCATATCATCCCCCCCCTTTTTTTTTTTTTTACTATTTTCAATTACATTACTAACCATTTCTATTATAAAAAAATTATGATCACTATTATATACACTCTCTTCATTATCAAACCTTTAATTTTCCGTATTTCATTCATTTTCTCTTTTTCAACTAATACATAATCTATTGTGTGAAATATATTATTTCTAGACCATGTGTATCATCATCATCATCAACCATTATGAATCCCCTGCACGATGAAGGTCTTTCCAAGTTCAATCTTTAGTTTTTTTTCTCCACATTACCCCTGCACACTTTCTTATTTCATCCATCCATCTCACATGTGGTCTCTTTCTGGGTATAAATCCCTCGTAAATGTTTGATAAATTTCCAATACTCAAATTCACTCTGTGACAAAACCCTTCAAAAGCTGTCCATTTTTGTTATCCACACCATCAATTTCTTCAACATTCCCATTCATATTCTCTATAATCATGATTTTCTTCTCACTTTTTTAAAACTCTGTATATTCTTAGCTAGACATTCATATATGCTACAGTTCTACTCTATTATAGTTTGCCTACCCCCAGGGGTCATATATACTATAGCCACCATTCATTCTTGTCTTCCTAACCATATCTCAAATCACAAATGTTCTTGACACTTAACAGTATTTAAATTTTTTTTGACATAACTCCTATAACACCAACCCTTTTTTTCTATCTATATCCTACCATACCAAGTCTTCCATTGTAGGTTCTTCTCTTAGATGTGTTTCCACTACTGCCCTTTGTATCTGCTTTGTCAAATTCTTCTTTTTTGGTCTCCTATCACCTTGCACATTCAAATCTCCAATTTTAACAATTTCTTTTTCTTATTACCCTTTTATAAATTCTTTTGGCTATTTCTTCTCTATTACATTTGTAATTAGCTTGGTTTATCATTAGTTTTACAAACCCATTCCCTCTCATACCCACATTTAAAAACCTACCCCCTTTATAAGTTCACTGAACTATAGTATTTTACATAAATAAACCCTCCTCATACTTCACTTTCTTGTGTTGTTAAGTGCAATCCATCTTTACTATGTAACTCTCACTTAAAACAGGCAAAACTCACTATATATATATTGCCACACACAGCAAGCTATATCACTATATAAGCTAATGGGCTTGGATTGAAAACATTAAGGTGTTTTCTGTTTAAGACTCATAGTTTTCTAGTTAAATGAAGATAAAAGGTAATTGCTGGAATGTTGCATTAGATCCTAAGATCTAGCTGCAGTGCTCTCAGATCCAAGGCTCCTCACTGCTGAAGGCCATAAGCCAGAAACCAGTCTGGGGATATTGGATGAGTAGACAGTAGATGGGGATTATATGCACAAGCCTTCTGGCATCCATTGATTACTCTAGTTGCTGTGTGTGGCAATATATATATATATATATATATATATATATATATATATATATATATATATATATATATATATATATATATATATATATATATATATATATATAGTGAGTTTTGCCTGTTTTAACAACAGTTATACACAAGCATAAGAGGTGGTGGTCATGTGATGTTTATTGGCTTAAAACCAATTCTGCCTAATAGGATAGTGGTGGCTATGGTTATTAAAGAACCAAAGACACCAAAATGTATGGATAGTGAACTGGGTTCAGATCCATATGACTATATAAGCTAATGGGCTTAGATAGGTGTTTTCTGTTTAAGACTCATAGTTTTTCTTCATATGTCATAGCATCGTGGAGATAAAAGGTGGTTGCTGGAGGGTAGCATTGATCCTAAGATCTAGCTGCAGTGCTCTCAGATCCAAGGCTCCTCACTGATGAAGGCCATAAGTAAAAAACTAGTCTGGGGATATTGGATGAACAGGTACTAGATGGGAATTTTATGCACAAGCCTTCTGGCATCTTGATTATTCTAGCTTGCTGTGTGTGGCAATATATAGTGAGCTTGGCCTGTTTTAACAACAGTTATACACAAGCATAAGAGGTGGTTGTCAGTGATGTTTATTGGCTTAACTCTCACTTACTGATAAAAAAATCCCAAACACCCACAAACATAACATTAGTTCTCTTTTCCAAAGACTACATTTTGATTCACCTATGTATAAAGCCATGCTTTTACATAAAATTTGATACACAATATTACTTTTTTGTTTCAAAGATACATTTTTAAAATTATTCATCAACCTATTAACATTATATGGAACACAGAATGAAACATTAAATAAACATTAATTAAATGCCTTCTATTACATCATCCATTTAATTTTTCAGATGTCTAATATCATTTTCTTTAATCACTATTTTTAATTACATTACATTTATTTTGTACTTTTAATATACATTTGAATATATTTATTGAATATAAATCAAATTATTGGATAGATGAATGACAAATACTCAAGGTTAATATTTTGTGTAGTAATTTGCACATATCAAATCTATATTAAATATACATGAATTAATTTCACAATTATGCTGTGGTCATCTGATTTAATATATTGTGATTCTTTTGAATCTTATATCAAATAATCTATTGATCATATATGTTAAAAAATGATCTGAATATATTTACTTGGAGGAAGGGAAAAATTCTTGAAACAATCAAATTCCATTTCTGCAGCTTTCTTTTTAAATCAGAAATAAATTGACATTAGCTGATACTTTTAAAATCTATTCCTCTTTTAACTTGTCCTCTCTCTTTGTGAACACTACTTCAGCTTTTGTTAACTCAAATCTGTAATCGGTTTTTTGCTCATGGTCTATAAATATTGATGGCTATTCTTTGTCTCTGAGAGCTCTATTATATAAAAATCAATGTTGGTCCTTGACTCTCCACAGTATGCAGCACTGCAGGCCAGTTGGCTGAAGTTAATTTTATAGACCACTTAATGTGTCATTTTGTCTGGTAAATTGTTTTTAGAGTTGTTGAAGTTATTGGTTAAGTAATGTAGGATTAATTTTTTTTTGGAATATAAGGTAGGCTTACCCATTTAGAAACATAAAAAAAAAATAGATAAGGCTACCTTATATTTCAAAAATTGCACATAAATTAAAAAATATATGTAAAGACAAACTGAATATAAGATTTCAACTCCCTCCATCATTTAACCAATTAGTCAACAATTCTAAAAACACAAATGAATTGGCACATCAATAAATTGCAGTCAATCAGCCTGCAATGCTGCATATTATGGGAATCAAGATCCAAACTCTCAATACTGGCACAACCTAGATATTTATATAATAGAGCCATCAGAGACAAAGAATACATGTCAATATTTACAGACCATGAGTAAAAAACCAACCAGATTCAAGTTAACAAAAGCTGAAACAGTGTATATATAGAGAAAGGACAGAAAGTGGAAGGCAAAAAAGGCATGTGTAATAATGATCATTTTTTCATTAACAGAAAAGAAAGAAGCATATTCACATCAAAGAAATGGGCTAGCTGAATAAATCTAAATTTGAATACATAGATAATAATTAAACACTAATATAAAGAACTTGTAACAACACTATTAGATACCAAGAATATGATATATTGAAAGCATATTAGGAAATAATAAAGCTGAATATTAAAAACCTATCTTTTCTGTGAGTATATTCATTAATTACCAGATATTATGTAGGCTCAGAAAATAAAAAAAATGAATAATAATTGGGTATAAAATATTATTTGCCAATGTAGAGATTATCATTTATGAAAAAAGTGAATTGAAAAAAAGAGTAAAAGAAATTTCGATGATAAAATTTTTTGAATCTGAAGTTATCAATCTCATGAAGACATCCCTTGATGTTAAAGGAAGTTAGTTTTTGAAGTGAATGATGGGAAAGCCATTTTGTTTTGTATATATATGTTGTGTATTTAGTAGAATTTCACTTGAAAAGATCTATTTAATAGATGAAAACATGGTTGTGGAAGAATTTTATTAAAAAAAAATATTTTTTTTTTGGGCTAGTATTGTAATGTTATATGAATTAACATTTAAAGTAATACAACTTTTTAAATAATAATAAAAAATTAATAATTGACAACAATTACATAAATTAAAGTTCAAAAACGATCAATTATTTATTTAATAAATAAAAAAAAATTGAATGGCTTCATTGTTTGAGAGCTTGTAAAAAAGTTTGAGTGCTGGAAGAACCAGAATTGAAAATGATCCTAAGACTTCCAGAGTCTGTCACTTTACCACTGCACTAAATTATGCAGGGCATTAATTAAATCTTAGAAAATAAAAATCATTTTATTGCCAATTTAATACAAAAAAATCTTTAATTCAATTATAGCAAAATTTTTAAAATGTTAAAAATTTTTTCAACATTTTTTAATTTTATAAAAAAAAAACCCCTTATATAGTATATTTATGAAACTAAATAACTTCCTTTCTATGAACATTTAGAACTGGTTTGTCAATTGCTGTAATCTAATTTTTAGTATATACTTAATTTAAATTACATAATTCTAGGCCTTACACAATATATGATACAATAAAGCAGTGCTTACTCTAGTGCCATCTATATTAAGATTGAATAATCAGTGATTATCAGATAATGCATTTAAATCCTTAACACTCAGGCTGATTTTTGGCTTCCTCTTTGAATATCAAATCTTATTGATACAGATAAAATCCAGAAAGTTGTCCAGGTATGAAGATTTAAATGCATTATCATCTGGTGATCATTAATTATTCAATCTTACTATAGATGGCATTAGAATGGAGAGGTGCACTTGTTTTTATTTAATATTAGTTTCTCCCAAAGAATGTATTTTAATTTCCAGATATCTTAGCATATAATGTAGTAGGAATTTTTCCTGATCACATGAAGTCATAAAAATAAGAATGATATAATGTGACAAAAATTTATATAATTACACGCCAAGAATGCAGAGATCTAAAATTTAAAACAATTATTTGGGAGAAACTAAGAGTAAACTAAAAACTTGATTACAGCAACATTACAATAACAAAAATCATTAAATTACTAACATAAAATTAATATAAGACATATTAAGTTTGATATTAACATGCAAGAGTTTGTTAATGATTAAAGTTAAAACCAGATCAAAATTTAAATATTTTGTTTCATTAAAATTTAACATTCAACAGTTACAAACAGTATATGATACCATTAGAAATATTCATATGCGTTAATTTTATAGAATTTTATAAAGTAAACACGTTTCCAACTCAATATCTTTCTAGAGGTATTGGTACTTTGCTAAAATTAAGTTAATATTAATTTTGCTCACATAATGTAAGTTTTATGCTTTGGGGGTGGGGGTGGGTGGGGTGTAGCAGTATTTCATATAGCTGTAGTGTAAATGTAATTTTATTTTTTCATTTTTTGTGATCTATAATAATTTTTACAAATAATGCTTCCATAATATTAAAGCAACCTACATCTTCAATGATAATAATAATAAAAATCTTTAGTAAAAAGAAAATGTTATAGTTTCAATTTTTCTTAATATTCCTTTTAATTTATGAATTTACACTTTAGTATTTATTAATGTTTTATCATTTAGAAACTAGTAATAAAATGTTAAAAAAATTTGCACCTTTGTTATAATAATTTAAAATTGTTTAGTAAAACACATATCAAATAATAAACATAAAGTCTGTGTTTTAGAAATATTATTAAATAAATACAAGCCACCTGTTTTTAAATGATCAAAATTAGATAATTAAGAATGGTGAAAAACAAACAAACAAACAAAACAATATAAAAACATATCAGATTTAAATGTAGAGATAAAGTAAATAATAAAAAAATAAATTTGACATACATAAAATTAAAAAAAAAAAGGTAGAATAAAGTCTAAATGAGAAGATCAGGATTATAATGAATGCAACAACAGATGATAGATTCAGTGAATACAAGAAGTCAGTGACAATTTTGCCTGCTTGTCTCACTTATCAACAACAATTTAACAATCTAGAGATTTATCGCAGACTTAAACTGGTAATTGCAATGAAAAGCTAAAAAACAATAATTAAAAAATATATTTAAGATTTCTTATCTTAAAAGCATATTGAAACTATCCTATTTTCAAGGATCATGGTTATAAAAATTGGGCAATGAGAAATAATAAAGGAAGAAACATAGATACTTTACAAATCAACTATTGAGAAAAGGAAAATCTGATTAAATATTTCTTCTTAGATAAGGTTATTGACAAATTTATGTATATTTAGAGAGCTGCTAAAAAGCAAATGTGATGATTCTGAAAGTCTCGTTAAGAATAATGTGATTAAAAAATTAATTTGCAATTAATTAACATCAATCATTAATAAAATTTATTACACTATTTTCTGGCAAAAAGTAATAACGCTGATATCATGAAATGTAATATAAATATAGGATGAAAACAATCTTTAAGCTGATAAAAAAAAAATAGTTACAAAAAATAAATTTTTTATACATTCAACATTTACTCATAAATGATGGAAATAGTCCAACATGTCACATCTTCTAACATATCACCATTACAAACCTTCAGACAAATTTGTTGACTATCTTAAAAAAAATATTTATGCTCATTTCTAGGGTCAAAATAGTATTGCCAATCAGATCTGAAAAAATCAATTACTATTGAAATTTTTAAAATGTTATCTAAAAGAATTATTTAAAACATTTCTCTGTTTAACAATTGAATTTTAGTTTGCTAGTTTTTAGTCAATGTTATGAATAATGATTCTAAGCAGTAATTACATGTTAATATATTCAAAAATTATTCAGACTTATTTATAAAGAATGAGGTAACATCTGTCATCATGAAATATAATGAACATAAAATTGCCAAAATAAAACAAAAATTATAATCAAGCTTTTTAATAAATGTAAACTTATTTTAATTAAAACTAAGCAATTATCAATGCTGCAAATGTGAATTTTTATTAATTTATTCACCAAATTCATAATTTCTAAAAAATTCAAAAACATAAAATATAAATTAAAAAAAAATTCATCTTAGATAATATTATAAACATTACCTATTTGAAAAGTAAACAATAACTACAACAATAAAAACATTTAAAAGTGTTAGTTTTTATAATTAAAAATTTTATTCATATTACTTTTTGATTTAATAAATTCAAGATCACATTTGTTGATAATTTGAGAAAAGTATAATATATATATACATATAATTATTCAAAACAATAATATATATATATGGAAATGTAATTTTCCCTTTACTTAAAAAAATACCTTTATGTATTTTTACCTATGTACTGTAAGGGTAGCTTAAAATCCAGTTCAAATCAACCCTTATATATCCATAACATTGAACTAAACCCATGAAAAACATAAACTGAGATATTAGGTTTAGATACATATCAAATTTTTCATGCAAACAGACATATTGACATGTACACACTAAAAGTTTGTCTTAATAATTACTAACTCGAGATAATGTTAAAATAAAACAAATATTCTTTTTCAATAAAATTAGAAAAAACCACACACACATTAATAATAAATTGTGTAAACATCATGATGTAAGACAATAACTTAGTAGATATGATGATAATCTAATGTCAAGTCAATACCTAAGCAACCAAAGGCTAGAAAATGTAAGTAGAATTTTATTACATTATTTCAATAACAACTATTAATTCAAGCAACAATAGGCACATATAGCAATGGAAAAAAAAATAGAAAATGTGAGTTTTCAAAACAATGGAAATTCGACCCAGTATAAAAACAAACCCAGTTCATTTCTGCCATCATTCATATTTTATCTGAGGATATGACAACCGCAGGCAGTAAAGATCTTGAGAACAAACATTAGAATGCAGGATAAAATGAACATGTTCAAAAATACCATCTAATTCATATATAATTTCATAGTGTTAAAAATTGAAAGAAACCGTAATCAACATTTAATACGATGGAAATTATCAATCGAACAAGAAGGAAAGGAAATATTATATCACCAGCACATATATATAAATGATGGAGTGAAATCTTCTTTTGCATAAATTTACTAAACACCAAACAATAAGCTGAAAAAAAATTAAATCTTATATAAAGTATTAAACAATGTCTTCTGGCTAGATAAATGTACCATAGGGTCAGCTGTGCCAAAATTGCCATAAAACATGATGATTTAATTCACTTGTATATCTAATGCCTATAAAAAATGCCAAATGTCTAATATGAAATGTCTGAGTGGATCCGGGAAGAGAACAACAACCGAGATAAAGAAAATTGTTTCAAATGTATTGTCAAAACATTTGAGCGAGTGAGGGATGATTTATTAGAGCAGATTGATGAGGAGATAAATAGACTGTATCCATGAGAGACCTTAATAATAAAATTACAGACTTTAATCAGGAGGATTTGAAGAAAATCAGAATTATTATGTGTTATTTTATTTTACTTTGTATGTTTGTAAAATTCTATTTTTACTTCGTTCTCACACTTGGAAGTTTCAGTGTGTCTGCAGTTGGAACAGTCAATTGCAATAAGAAGCAACATAGTGGAGGAGGGAAGGTTTATTAAGCTAGAGAAAATTTTTCTTTGAATAAAGTCTAGTCAATTCTCTCCATAGTGATTTCAAATCTGATTATCATCATCACATAATATGGGATGAGGTAAGAATTTTTGATACTCTTCCATATTAATTACATGCACTAGTACAGGACAGAGTTTGTGCTATTTGTTTATGTTTAACTAATAATCATTTTATTTAGTTTATTCAATATAAATGACTAACATTCTTTCTATACATTTTAGGAAACGTACAGTTAGGTGGGTCCCCAAAAAGATAGCATCTCTACAGCAGAAATTGGATAACAGAGCTATTGTACATACCTTGATATAATATTGTAATACAATTAGCTAACTTCACAATCATTATGATAAATTAATACATTTTTTTTTAGCTAATCTTATTTGCTTTGTAAAGAAGGAGTGTCTATTGATGCAAATCTACCATGGGTATGAGTTGGAGTAACAGATAATTTTAATTATTGATATGGTAGAGATGCATGTTAGAAACTTATGTTACTAGAGTTTGGATTTTTTATCTATTACAAATAAAAGTTGTTAATATGTTTATCTATGAATCTATCTATCTATCTATCTATCTATCTATCTATCTATCTATCTATCTATCTATCTATCTATCTATCTATCTATCTATCTGTCTGTCTGTCTGTCTGTCTGTCTGTCTATCTATCTATCTATCTATCTATCTATCTATCTATCTATCTATCTATCTATCTATCTATCTATCTATCTATCTATCTATCTATCTATCTATATATATATATATATATATATATATAGCAAAAGTGAATAGTGTAGAAAGTGGGAATAAGAATTTCAACTATTACATAATAATAACTGCCATTTGATGATGATTTTTTTTATTTAAGTAATTACAATTGCAGATCATTTTCAAGTGAAGGAAGATTGCAAGAATTGTAAGAAGATCTGGGGTCTCATATTAAATGAGTCATTATTGAACTTTGTGAAGCTAGAAGAACAGATGAAGAGACAATTTAAAAATTGGACATGTACTCTACTACAAAGAAACAAATATTGGAAGTACAGGTGGAGTAGAATTCATTATAAATAAAAAGTGGAAGAACAACATTGTGGAGATTGATGGTGTATTGGACAAAGCGACAACATTAGTTCTCAACTTAATAACATATATCAAATGCAGATAATTCAAGTTCCCATAGTGATGAAGTAGTAGAAGATTTTTATATGGATGAACAAAAGGTTTTTGATCAGATTAAGCAGCATTTGAAAATTGTTATGGGAGACTTTAATGCTAGAATTGGTAAACAAATGAAAGGATTATAGGTAAATTTGGTTATGGTAATAGAAATGAGAGAGGACATAAACTTGTGGAGTTTGCAGAAAAAGAAAAACTTTATACATTGTGAATTCTTTTTTGGAGAAAAATATTAAAAGGGAAATGGACATGGAAGCATCCAAATGAAGGTACAGCAGAATTGGATTATATTTTGACTAACAGAAAATACATATTTCAAGATTGTAATGTTCTTAATAAATTTAACACAAGATGTGATTATCGATTTAGTAAGATGTGTGTTAATGCAGAATTAAAGACAAAAATGATTAAGAAAAACAATATTCACATTTGATAATCCTAATCTTCAGATACATTCTAATGAATTTAAATTAGAACTTGCAAATTGTTTTCAAATATTAGCAGATTTTGAACATGATTCAGATTTGAATGAAATTAATAGGAAAATAAGTGATACACTTTGAAAAACTGCAATAAAGATAGCTGATATATACAAAAGCAGCAATTGACCAATAAAATTTCTACTGAGACTAGAGAATTTATGAAGAAAAAAAGAATATAAAAAAATAATGCATTAAGATGTATTGAATATCTCAAATTTTGAAAAATGGTGGAAAAAGAGTTTACAATGATATAAGAAAATATAATAATGAACTAGCAAGAAAAACTGTAGAATAGAATAAAAGTTTCAAAAGTGTAAAACAATATTTTGGTATTGGTAGGAAACTCATATCTGCAAAAAGAAAAAAAGATAGAACTATTACTTAAGAAAAAAGATGACATCATGAAATGAGTAGAAGAGTTCAATATGCAATTAAATTTATGAAAAAAGAAGAAGCTCCAGGTAATGATGGAATTAATAAGTGATATATTAAAAGACACAGGTAAAAGATATATTTTTTTTGGCAAAGTTATATACTAAATGTCAAAATGATAAAGATATAATAGATGATTCAAAGAATACAGTATTAATATGTTAAAAAGGTGATTAAAAAGATATTAGAAATTACACACCTATGAGTCTTTTATCAGCTTTATGCAAAAAGTTTACCATGATAATTATAACTTGTCTACAGAGAACTTTGGATTTCAATCAATTAAAAGAACAAGCTGGATTTAAAAGAGGTTTTAGTACAATAGATCATATGCAAGTATTGAGAGAAGTTATAGAAAGGATAATAAATATGAGTGCCATTATGCTTTGGATTTGTAGATTATGAAAAGGCATTTGATTCTATAATCATTTTTTTGAGTGATTAAAGCACTGTATCATCAAGGGTATAGAACCAGGATATTGTCATATTCTGAAGGGTATTTATAAAAATGCAACAGCAACAATAACATATTGATACTAGGAAGATTAACACTGAACATGATGTAAAAGAAATATTTTATGGATTAAAATGGAAAGCTAAAGGAGTAAAAGAAAATGAAGATTATTTAAGTCATTTATATTTTGCAGATGATGTACTTGTTTTTGGAAATAATGCATCAGAGCTTCAGCAAATGTCACAAGAGTTATCAGATGAAAATAAGAAAGTAGGACTAAAGGTAAATGTTAAAAAAATTAAAGTAATGTTCAATGATTTTCTCAAAAGATGAAACTAAAGACTTTATTATGATGAGTTAGAAAAATTTAACAACAAATACCATGATCAGATTATTACTACAGATGGAAATATAATAGATGAAATTAATCATAGAATTAACCTTGGATGGAGTACTTTTGGTAGAAATAACTTAATATTAAAAGGAAATATGCTTATGAATATTAAAAGGAAATATGCTTATCTATTTGAAAAAGGTTTTTAATAAATGTGAATTTAGACTTGGACACTTAATAGAAAAGCAATACAGAGACTTCAGACTACTCAAAGAAGTATGGAGAAATGCATGTTAGCAGTAACAAGAAGAGATTAAAATGCAGTACATGGGTAAGAAAACAAACAGGTGTTATTGACATCATTGAAACAATTAAAAGACTGAAGTGGAATTGGGCTGCAGATATTGCTAGAAAAAATGATAATAAATGGACAATTGAAATTTTAAATTGAAAGACCCATAAAAAGACCATAGGTGACATGGATGGATGAAATAAAAAAATATGCAGAGATAATGTAGAGAAGAGAGTTAAAGATTAAAGAAGATGGATTGAACTTGGAGAGACCTTCATCTTGCAGTGGATAGATAATGGTTGACAATGATGATGAATAAGATTAGTTGATAATTTACTAAAAAATAAAAATTATGTAATTTAATGATGTATTTGTATATGTGCATGTATATAAACATGTAATGATAGTGACATATATATAAACAAATAAAATAATAAATGTAAGGACCTGTAAAAGTTTGATATTGAAAGTGTTAAGTTTCTACATGAAGAGAGAAACCATAATATAATAAAAATTAAGGAGGCAATTTTAATAAATAGAAATCAAATGAATTTAATTAATAGACAAGCTGCTAACATTAAAATTCGGGATTCATGGAACTTGAGTTGATGACGATTGCTTCCATTTTTTTTTTAATTTAACCGCAGTTGAGGCAGATTAAGGAATTAACCGAAAGTACTTCTGCTGATTGAAAGACTGCACATAATAGTTAATTACCGTTATATTTATTATTGTTATTATATATATTCTAACCCAATAAATATATTCTCTTTTCAGAGGCCAATTTATTTATTTGTTTACACTTATGACACTAATCATACTCTGAGCTGTATTAGGTTATTTTGTTTTCACTTTTCACCAATGATACCAATTTTTCAGGTTGTTGGAAATTAAGGCAACCAAAATAAAACAAATATCCACTAATTTGCCAATATAATCTAAAATACTTTTCATATAATACAATTGTACATTCAATTCTCTTAAGCCATGCCACGATTGTAATAACAACAATAATTGATCACTTATTAATTTAAAGAATAATTATAATAATATTAATCTCAGGGTTCTTTGTTTCATGTAAGGAAATGCTCGGCGGTATTGTGTTGTCGCATATGAATGGCATTCTGGTCGGCTATAGGAAACATTTATTTTACTTAAATTCAATGTGTCTTCATCTCTCATATCAACTGCTATATTATTTAAAGAGATGATAATTCTATTCAATAATGATGTTTAATTTTGAATAACACAGCCCTTTTTTCCAGAATCTCAGTCAGAATAATAAAAAGACAAGGGTGCTTTTTGTGTCCTTCCATCATCCATGACAACACAATCATATAACTAAGATTTATTACTTAGACAATTTAACTAAATGAGAATGGAATAATGTGCAACCAAAGTTAATGGTTTGGAAAAAAAATCACTTTTTTTTTTTTTTTTAACACAAAGGTGAATGTTTAGTCTTAAGTTTTCAACTCCATAAATAATTATCATTAAACTAAAATATAATGACATATTCCGATCTGCTTAAATTTATTTCTCTGGTCTATTAAGTTTTTAAGGGTTTGAAATGATTTCGGACTCAAGAAAAGGTTTTGCAAATATTGTGCAAACACTTATATTTAGCATATAAAAACAAAAAAAATGAATCTACAACAAATTTTAACAAGACTATAATTTATTATTATCACAAAAAAATATATGAACATTTATTCAATAATCCCATAGTAATACAAAATATAACTGACATTAATCTGTATACTCTTTTGGTTATGGACTAGAGGTTACTACTTCTCCTGTATGCAATCATATGGATTGATTAACTAAAAGTACATTTCATTACCAATACATTGTTTATTAAATTTTGGTAACCTTGTAGAAGTTTTTATTCAAAATTATTGACTAACTATTTTTTTTTTAAATGATTAATCCCATCATATGCAATACGCAAAATATTAAATTTATTTCTAATACATTTACTTTATTTATGGTCTTTAATGGGATAACCTATTCTAATTATAGGCCAGTTATCAGAAGTTACACTTACCATCTTACATTTAACTTAATGCTAACTTAAGTTATGATACAAATTTTATTCATACGTATAATTTTAAAATATGAGTATTATTTAATTACTAACCAGAATTAAATATTGCATGTGAATATTCCTTCAGTAAATAAGTGTTTTAAATAACGCAATTTTAATTACTTTCTCCATTGATTTACTTGTCAAATACTAGCAATATTTAGCAGCACAATACAGATATCGATCCTAGTTATTAACGCACTATTTATACTAAAGTGGATCTTGAGGAACTAACACCTCCAATATAACCTTTATCTTGCCCGAACTTTCAAAATTAAGCACAATAATCAACACCTTCCATGGTGGAGCTATCTTTATTTTCACATGAGGAATATGGAATAACCACGAAGGTCCGTAGAGTAATCTACTACATTAAAATATTTTGGTGGTTTCTTGCCTCTTACTTGGGCATACAACGAACACACACCAAATACAATCCTCTCCTGGGATTTAAACGAATGAAGCATACTAAATGCTAGATAAATTCTTGATCGTCCTATCTATGAGAATCGATCACTTGGGCTATAAACATACCCGAACATTATATTTAAAATCTTCCTCTCATGGAAAACAAAGCTTTTGGGGAGATCATTTTTCATCCCACAAATTAAATACATTATAATTATTACCTATGCGAATATTAAGCATATACCAATGCTATATCTGGGCAGGATAAGTAAATACACTGATTATAATAAACTTATGTTACCGTGTATACTTTGATCAACATCTGAAATCAATGGACATCATAGAATAAAAGTATAATAATTTTAATTTTAATAAAGGAACATTCAAAAATAGTTGGTAGCATACTATCTTAAACTAAATAAAGTGGATGTTTTATTTAAGAATAATTAGGAATAAATTCCTCAATTAATACAGTATATATTCGTTTCAAAACTTTAACAAGAAATATTTTGTTATAGCATTTTTTTTTTTTTTTTAGTTACTTCTGATAATTTTCAATATTTATTTTACCCCTTAAATATCTAAATATTTTTCTTTTACGTATTCAACATACAAAATTTCTACCTACAATTGTATGTAATAATTAAAACATATTTTATAGATTTTTTTTCTTTTGTGTTAAATATCAACTTAACCTATAATAATTATATTAAAACATACCTTTGTCATTACAAGGCTATTAAATATCCCTCGACCATACAGACTTTAACCTATGTGATATAACAAAAAAATACATATCATTTATAACTTAGTTTTAAACAATCATTAATTAACAAGTGCATATTCTCTCATTAGAAAATGTTTTTCTGTTGAGCAATTGGTCCAGGTGAAGAGCTTTATCCAGTCGTATTTCATGAAGCAAGTTTAAAAACAATAAACGCATGGTATTATTTCCTTTAAATAAAAGTTTTCTCTTATTTTGTGCGTTTAATAAATTAGGTAAAGAAAAATATAGCAGAATTGAAGATTAATTCTTACTTGAATTAAACTGCTATAATTTTGGGATCCATAGAAAATAAAATATACATATTCTAACATAACGAACAGTTGACGATAGACGATAAACATACACAATTTTTTTTTTTTATTATTGACGATACGTACAATTCATATTAGCTAGCTTACTTATGGACGGAAATGCGCAATTTTTCCGAGAGATTATTCTGATAATAACTGCAGCTGATTTACATATAGGAAGTTTTAATAACTCCAACTGATGTGTAATATAATATATCATTTATTTTTATCATTAAGTCACTAAGATATTTGGTTTTGTTCATACTTTAGGAATTATAAATTTGTTTTAACGGTAACTTCTCCGTAAGAATGCACGTATATAATTTTTTTTTTTTTTACATTTACTTCAAGAAAGTCTTTCGTTTTTTTCTTTTTTTTTTAAAAAAAATATACAAATGTATAGTTTAATATTATGATTATTATTATTATTTTTAGACAATTCTTGATGAATAAAACCATTTTTAACGTATGTAATTGCATTATTTGTAAAGGCAGACGAGATATTCAGAAAGAGCGCCAAAAAAATGTATCTATTTAATCTTCCTTTGCTTCTCAACATTTCTTTCAATTATTTTTTTTTTTTTCTATACCAAGAAAATATTAACAAGTGATACAAAGTTACTAAATAATTCTTTCTCACTTGGAAATCATTTATCTTCCTTAATTTAGACATAATAACGCTTTTCGTGATTCCCTTAGTTAATTCTGTCATTTTTAACTTTAGCGTGAGACAATAAATTTTTAAGTATAAAAGGTCTTTAAATAGGTAGATGGCAAAGAAAATCAGGATATCTTATCAAAAAAATTTAGCCACACATTATATTATTAAAATTTTACTTTGATTACATTTATTTCTGCAAAATAAAATGAAAAAATTGAGTTACCAAATTTCAGCAGTGTTCCTTCCTTGAAAACTAAAAGCAGACTATATCTTTTTTCAAAAAAAAAAAAAAATCTCGATTATGTAATTGGCTGTCCTGTTTTGTTGTTATTTTTTTTTTTTTTTACTTTAGCGACCTCTTACAGAAAAATAATCATTTGATTATAACATAAACAAAAGAAAGGAAAAACCTATTACAATCATATAGTTTTAGTATTATTTACCTGGATTACAAAGTAATTTGACAATATAAAAAATAATAATAAATACATTAAATTAACAATCAGTGATGTATAATTCTTTAAACATTATTTCTTTTTTTTTTTTTTTTTTACAAAAAGAAATTACCAGAAGTTATTGTGCTTTATGATAAGACATTCATCCACTCTCCCCTCTACCCATCCAATATCAATTACTGTTTAGCTTTTATACCATATTAATTTGCTCTAATTATTAATATCTCAATTAAATTATTCATGTTCTCTCTTTATAAATGACATTGAGTTATTAAATCTATTAGTTATTCACCCAAAACATGCCAAAGTGAGTGAATAGCATACTTTATTAATCAATTATTACTATTGTTATTTTATCTTTTTATTTTTTTAAAGAATAGCATTAATTTCCTGCAGAAATAATGCCAAGTAAACCAAGTGTCAATAACAGTAGGTTACAATATAAAGAACAAGCTTTAGAAGGAAAATGAAGAACATTGTAATGTTTATTAAAATTCATAGACTGTATCAAGTTTAAAAAGAATAAGATGATAATTGTTTTGGAATACTTAAATAAAAAATAATTTAATAAATTGAGATACATATTTTTTTTTTATCGCTCATGAACACTGTCACTAGGGAAAATATGAATAAACACTAACCTTTATAAATTTGAAATAATAAGTAAGCACACACATATAAAACAAATGTGTGCGCATGCACAAGTATTTTTATACAGAAATTTAAAATGATTTTCAGTGAATTTTATTATTAATAGATGCAATCAATTTAATATCTCTGCCATCTTTAAAATATTAATCATGGGGAAAAAAATGACAATTTATATACATTGTTACTAAATCAAAAAATGAAAAGCTGACTAGTAAAAAAAAAGTGCTTCTAAAAATCAATTACTCAAAAAACATCAAATTTTATTGCAGACTAATGAGGATTAGCATCAACTGATCATGAAAAACTATTATTTGAATTAGAACTAGCAAGAATTATTATTATTCATTGAAAAAAAATACATGAAGTTAATTATTTAAAGAAATATTTTAAACAATCACAGAATAATAATAAATCCAAGTCGTGATAAGTAAAACAATATAATATTTGAAGATAAATAATTATCCATATATATATATATATATATATATATATATATATATATATATATATATATATATATATATATATATATATATATATAAATCATTAATCATCTTCTTTAGAGCAGTTTTTAATATAAAGCAACAAGTCATGACAGAATAATAATGAAAAAAGGACTCTAATTGCTTGCCATAGTTGAGGCAGAAGTTAGTGCTATTATAGATTGCATTTTGCTTGTTTCAATGGCTTCATAAGATAAAAAAATCTAATCCTTATAACCATCTCCAACTAAAGTTAAATATTTGGAAACCATATTACAAGCATCTTTATTCAGTGATTTAATGACTCTTTTGATAAGTTGAAACCGATTATTGTGCTTAATAACTACTTTTTGAAGTATTTATCATACAATTATGTAGTGATCTCATAATTATTATACTTTCTGTGACCTAATTTCACTAACTTTATCTCATTCCTATATAATTAAAATATGCATTAATTAAAATACATGGACATAATTATGTTAAAAATACATTAAGACATACAAAATTCTAAAATAGTTTTAGATGTATTATTAACAATAATATATCTAAAACTGCTTAGAATTTTATTTATTATAATAATATTAGATGCAAAAATGTAGATGGCAAAAGAATGTCTTTTAGTCTATTTTTATGCTCTATAGAAGTAATAATATTTATCTTCACAACAAACTTTAGTAAAATTAAAAGCAAGTTAAAACATTAGATGGTAGTAAAGCAAGAATAAAGTTAATAAAAATATAACTATAGTATATTGGTATGAAATAAAGGGGTATAGTTGGGGTGATGTAAATATAACATTATTAAATGAATGAATACAGTCAATGAGCAAAAAATAAAAATCAGAAGCCAATATAAGTAAGAATAAATAAAAATAAGTGATAGACAGAACATCACCATCAATAATCATCAAAAATTAGCAGTTATTCCTTGTGTTCAAGATATTAAAATTTTAGGCTAATCATCATTTAGCCAATGCCAAACTTAGCACATGATATAAAATCAACAATATTTCATCTATGTGCATGTATTTAAATGATAAAATAAGTACACCTGGGTCTCATTTTACGTGATAGATAGGTTCCTCAGAAAACACACGCAAACGAAATCGCGCAAAAATAGATGTAACTTACACTGAAAAAGGGGGGATGCGGTCTGTGATTTTTCAAAATTTGCATAAAAGCAAATCACCAACGTAAAATTACTTTAAAATTCGCGCAAAAAAAATATAAGGAAATAAAATATGACTAATAAAAAATTTCAAATTTGAAAAAAATTGATACAAGACAAACTTTTTTAACTATAATATTTAATTTTATTCAAAATAATATATTTTTATGCATAATTTATAGTACAGTAATTTACATTTTTTTATACACGTTTTAATTATTATCACTATTTGTCTAAAAACATGTTCGTTTGCAAACTGGTAAAAAATCAAATTTTTCATAAGAGGAAATACAACTAGCGCCAACTTCACACTCATGTTGTGTCAATGGTTTTCTGGTGATAACATAATTAATCTTTGAGACGATGATTTTATTAATTGTTTATGAAACTAACAACTAAATATTAAATTTTTATTTTTGTCTTTAATTTTCAATTCCGTTTAAAAATCAAATTTCACATCACATTAATTTCAAGTCGCCGTAAGTAATTTTTAAATTGTTAATTACAATTAAAAATCAGATTTTAATTTTTAATTGTGCCCACTGCTATTACCCACCTTTTAAAAATTAACTTGTGGACACTAAATGATTAATAATTGATTACATTCTTTTTTAAAAAACAAAAACAGAATGTGATTTAAAATGCAAAATTAACACGCACAATGTTTGAACAAATTTACATTATAATCTTGTAAAATTTAATGTGTGTATACATAAAATGTGGAAATTATGATTTTAATTTCATTATTGCATAAAATCTTATTATTTATTATAAAGCACTGAAAATATTGAAATTACTAAGATGAAAGTCGAATTCCAATAATGTGCTATTACTTTCAAAACATAAGTGCGCAAAATTTATTATTTAAAGTAACAGCGCATTGTCAGAGTTCGACTTCCGGTGAAACATGATTCGCATAACTTCAAAATTGTGTTAAATAAGTCCGCGTAAAAAGAGACACAGGTGTACAATAATAAACATATCAAATATGCTGGTCTACTCTAAGCCATCTGGTACCACAAATGCATTGCCCATCAATAAAATAGTAATCATCCTAAATATATAAAAAGAAGGGATTGTGAAGATGATTTCCATTGTCTTAATACCACATAAATAATTCTAGATAGAATTATTATAGATGTTCTAACACACACATTTTCATATGCCATTAATCTGAACTAGCTATGGGATTGCAAAGGCCCTAGATACTATGAAGAAAAAAAACATACACATATAAAAGTTACTATTTTAGTATTAAATATCACAATAACTTCACTGGAATAACTTAAAATAAAGATAAATAAATTTATTGCTGCTTAGCAGTAGCAGGAGTAGTAGTAGTAATATAATAATAATAATAATAATAATAATAATAATAATAATAATAATAATAATAATAATAATAATAATAATAATAATAATAATAATAATAATAATAATAATAATAATAATAATAATAATAATAATAATAATAATAAAAAAGATTTGGTTAAATTACCCTACAATCCAATTTTGAGTATTTACAAATACTGAAAACATTTCAAAGAATTGAAAACACAAGCAAAAAAATGTACAAAGAAATAAATATAAGTAGTTTACAAAATGCATATATATAAGCATATGCATATATGATAATGCAACATATTCCAACTATTAATAAACTAATAAATATTATATTGATCTTTGCCGAGTTGTCTTTGGAAATCTGCATCACTGCACCACAATCTAGTTCATTTTGTTCACAATGTGTCCTTACATTATGATATATACATTGACATTATTTAGCAGCATGCAACAAATGCATTTTTTGATTTCAGCATATGCACATAATGTTCAAATATTAGTTTGTGAAATTATATGTAGGTTGCAGTTTTAATTAATGTGATCTTTGATTTTCTTTGGATCCTCATTGATACTCTTATACACTTGGAAGAGAACATGTGAAAATACAGATATCTATTTTTTATAGGCATTTTTATAAATTCATCATAACAAAAAAGTTATGTAATAGTTATTTATGAAGTTTTTTCCCTTATGTAATACTTATTTATGAAGTTTTCCCCCTTTAAAAAAAATATTTCTATAAAAAGAAGTTTCTCTTGTATTGTAGGTTTTGATTAAAAAACCCAGATCTTTCCTGTTGTAGATTTTGAAAAATACATATCTAATTTATCAGAAAATGTTAGAATTCAAATGCTTTATTCTCACATATATTTTTTATATATATTAGAAATTGTAATATACATGTATATGATCAAACGTTTGATTTATATAAATATTTACAATAACATATTTCAATAAATAATAAAGAAATAATAACTAATTTTCTATGAGAGATTTTGAAAACACATGGTCTTTCTTACAAATATATATACATTTGAAAAAGCAATTACATGTACACTTGTTTGGGATATATATGTTTATAATATTATTAAAAAAATACTTTCTTTCTTTGATATATATATATAAGAAAAATACAAAGTAAAATAAAAATCATAATTTTGGTCATTTTTCTGAAAAAATATTAAACAAACAAAAGATTTAACAATATATAAATGATTAAATAGTAAACATATACATAATTAATATAAAAAAATTAGACATTACAGTTCTTTATTTAACTATTTTTACTCATAGGTTGATCAATAATTCCAAAGACTACATTGATCCAGCGCTCACCCCACATGTGGTGTACTCCATTTCCTGCCCCCAAGCCGGATGCCACGCCACATATTATGGTGAAACGAAAGCCACAATTAACACCAGATTGGCTCAACATCGGTACACCTTCAACAGAGCCCAAACGAACAGCAGTACATCTTCTGCATTTTTTGAACATACTAAACAATCAGGGCACAATTTCATCCCCGCTAACCCCGTTATTTTATGCTCAGAACCAAACGACTACAGGAGAAAAATAAAAGAGGCATTCTACATTAACAGAGACATCCATGCAATCAACAGAAGAGACACGTGTTTCGACATCTCGAAAAAATGGGCTACGTAACAGTAACTCATTTGAATATTCTCATTTACATATATTAAGTACATTTTCACGAAGGCTATGAGTATGAGGCACAGTTCCTCGAAAACGTTCAGCCAAATTTATTATTAACTATATATTTTTTCTCTAATAATTTACAATTAAGTATTTTTATTATTACAAATAAGGAGAAATTAAAACCACATTTATTCTTAATAATATATAAAAGTTTTAAAATAAAGAAATATTAATTCTTTGAAAGTTTATTAATAATTTTTATTAATATACTTTCATTAAGTGATTTGTGTCAAAGTTATGAGAGCGGCACATTTGACATTTACCAAATAAATCGTAGTAATCCTCCCTATATATATTGAACATGATAAAGATATGTGTAAGAGATTGTGGTCTGGGATAACTGATGAGTACTTATTCAGCATGAAATGTGCATGTTGGGGATCATAGATCTTTTTCACATGTCTTTGATCATATTTTTATGATTACATTCCTCCACAAGGTGTTAAAAGTGAATAGAAAGCAGTTTCTGCCTTGTGTGAAAGTGCTGTAGTGAAAATTATACTACAAAAATATTATTCTCTTGAAAGTTCTATTGTTTTTTAAATTTTGCAATCATATTGCAAACTTTAAAAAAAAAATCCTCTTTAAAAAAATGGAATTCAAAATAAAATAATTCATTAGATTTTCTTTCATTCTTCAACACTATTTATGAGTGATAGTATATTTCCATCTATGTATCCATGAATATATAATGTAGTGCAAATATACCATGTGGCACTGGAGCTTCAAGATCAGTAGACTAGTTTCTCATATAGATTGCCAAAGTGGCATTTTTTGGATAGTATTTATATAAAATAAATGTTGGCAGTTCTCAACTCAGTTTAGCTTTCTATAATTGCACAAACTTTCACCAGCAGAAAGTGCAGTCTTGTACACACATAAGGGCTTGTGACACCATAAAGAGACACCCTATTACTTAGCCGGGAGTTCACACTCTATCAATGTGGAAATTAGCAAATACTCTTCCATTCCAAAGCACTGTATTTGCTATATTTTCTCTCTAATTAAAATTTAAGTGATCTGAATTCACTTTCCATTTTAATCAATAAAACAAGGTACATAATTAAATTAGCATTGTGTTTTTTTTAATTTACACTTAATTCTTTCAATAAAACAACTTTATTTTAAATAAAAAAATTTTTTTTCTTTGTTAGATTAAAATGTAGATTTTTTGTCAAAAACAGAATTAAAATAAAATATTTGCACTAAAGGGATTTTTTCAGTATTTGATTTATATTATTTTTAAAATATCTAATATAATTAAAGAATAAATATTTAAACCATTCCAGATCTTATTTTAAATAATTATATGTGCATTTTATCTGTGTTCATTTCTACTTGTCTTTTTAAACTTTAAATATACGAGCAGACATATTACATTATGTGCCATGACATCAATCTATGTCATTATTCTTCATTTTGACAACATGGAAAAAAACAAACAAAACACATTTCTAACAAATAATCTTTTTTCATAAAATACGTATACACTTAAAATGAGTTCATATATCAAATTATACACTCAATTCTTTTTCTAGAAAACAGACTGACAGCTAACAATTAAAAAGAATAAATAGAGACCTATAATGTTGAGATAAATAAAAAATATAACCATTGGATAACAAATACATAATGCAGCATGAAAAAAACCAGGAAAGCTACTCAGTAAATACTATAAGCTAAAATTCTAAATACAAAACACTTATAAAACTGTTGAAATCTGAAGGCATGCTCATGGATATTTCTGAGACTTAAAGATTAATTGTAATAAATGTAGAAATTTAGGAATCCTTTGAAAATTAAATCTTGCTTCTTTAACTCTTAGGCTAATAAAATAAAAACTTGAAAGTAAATTGCATGACCACAATGCATCCTCAAAACCAATGGCAATCATCACTTGTAACTGAAAATAAAGTAAAACAAACTTCAATAGTCATAAGCTTCACCTATTCTCCAAAAATCTTGCTTATTTTTTTTTTGTTGTATTTTAAATATGGATTCTTTTTATATGTATATCAACATCATATTTTATAAATCAATTTCTTATTATTGAATAATCAAATAATATATATATTCCTCTACAAAAAATAATTTTTTATCCAATTTTGCATTAAAAAACCTTGTTGTTCATGTTTAACATTATATTTAAGCTTTAAGTTGCATAGTCATTTTGTAGTATTAGCTATCAGAACTAGATCATTATCATGCCCAATGTCAGGAAACATTAGTTAAAATTAAAAGAAACAAATAAAATTTGTGCTGGAGGAAAGAAGCTACATGTTTAGTTTCTACCTAATGTTTCAGCAGCTATTTTTGGCTGAAAGCTACCAGGTTCGCCCAAAATTTGGAAAAATGACTTAGATTGGGTTTAAACTCTAATCCTCACATAAAAGTGATTTTCAATCTCAGATTTCTGCAACATACTGAATGACACTATAGCCACTATATTATCCTTCAACTCTATTCAAAAAATTAATAATAAAAAAAATAATTACCATTAAAGGCTTCTCATATTTTCTTCATTTCATTTCATAACTATAACATAACATTTTTATTTCTGGTATAAATCACGAGATCACGATTCTCTTTGATCTATGTATTGAATGAAACCACTAATGACAAATATACACTTAAAAAATATTAATTTAACCAATAATTACAATCAGTTTATTTATATATAAACTATGTACAATGCTATTATTGGTAGATGATCTCATATCTTGTATTTCAAATCTATATACAAAATCCACTAACTTTCAATCAAAAGAAATTACATTTCTTTTTGTATCCAAAGTCATTATTTGGTCATAACAGATATTTTAAATGCGCTTAATTTTTTATGTTCTATATACTAAATGGTTAATTTCTTTAAATAATTTACTTTAAGTTTAAATGCTAAGTTTATTTTCTTTAACCTTAATTATATGGTAGACTCCAATGTAATCCTAACAATATTATATGCACATTACCCACAATATTGCAAATTTAACTAATGTGTGTTTATGCACATGAGTTTGGAGCACACTGTTTTGGAAATGAATTTTCTTCCAGATCTTTAACAAAGCCTCATACTTGTAGCATATTTTTCTTAACTGTAACTTTAAATTTTCATAATTCTCATAATTCTATACTGCATATCACAATTGAAAAAGATTCTGTCATCAAATACAACCAAATACATACAAAAATTCTTGATTCTTAATCAAAATGGAAGCCATGTAAAATTATAACTCAAACATTTTTAGGGTCAATGTGAAGCAGAGCTATGTTAATTGCATATGACAAAAATAAAAATTATTTTATCATTAATATAATATTTATAACTTTATTAACTCAAATATCTAAGAAGGGTTCAGGATACAAGAATATGTGCTAATAGAAAGAAATCCCTGGTCAATTCTCTTAAAATATAGGAATAAACAGGTGCCAACAGCAAATATATTCACTGTCAATAAATGATAGATGGTTATATTATAATCAATATTACCCATAATACAAACTCATGTAAAACTCTGCATTTAATCTTTTAAATCATGCTGCTAATGTTCAACTATAATTAATCCAAACTGTATATAATGCTGACAATAAAATATAAATTGTTTCTTCTGAGAATATAAATCAAAACCAAATTTCTTTATTCAATATTATCTTTAATAAAGGGAAAAGGGTTATAAAGTTTCATAAAATCCAAATATCTTTAATATTTCAATTTAATAGTTCATAACATTTTCATTTCATTCCTTCAACAATTAAATAATTCATTTCCAAAAGCATTCATTCATTGAAGCAAATTCTATTTTAGTAATTAAAAAATTATTTAAAATCCTAATTAATTTTTAATCATATATAAATGTAAAATATTTTATTTTGTCATCTATTTGTCAATCTCTTTTATTTAATAAACCAACTATATTTCTTTTTACATATAAAAGAATATTCATTTTCTCAAAAAAATATTTTTTACTTGAAAATTCAAAGATACCATATAAAATAACAGATAAGGATATACATTTCAAAATCTTTCATTTTTCACGACTGATTTTCTATCATCCACATTTAATTAATTATGCAATATCTAATATTTTGAATTTTATTTTTTGACTATCTCAAAAAAAAAAAAAAAAAAAACAACAAAAAATTATGTAATACAAATAAATATAAGAAGATTATCATACAATATATATATATATATATATATATATATATATATATATATATATATATATATATATATATATATATATATATATATATATATATATATATATATATATATTGTGCCATTACAATTTGGTCACTAGCCAAATTTATAGTAATGTGCATGTAGAAAAGGTCAAACAAAATCATCATCACAATTTTATATAACCATAAAGGAAGCTGTAGGGCATCCAAGTTTAAACCCTACAAGGTCCAGTTCTAAAAGCTTTAAACAGAGAAAGAATGGGTCAACAATTACATGCTTTACTTGTTTGTGTGTTGATAGAAAGGTAATACACACATTTAAACTATTTAATATTTAAATTTTCTGTTAAAAAGCAAAGTTATAATGCATACATATAGGCAATGTATGTGTAAATTATTTATTTGTTTTATATTTCAAATATTAAACATTTTAACTTTCTTTAAAACTAACCTATGCTTGATCAATTCTAACATTTTTTTCTATACTTTTATTTTGCTTTTCTTTAATTATAAGTGGGATTTAAAAGTTACAGATTTAATTAAATAATTGGGTTATAATTACTAAGCTAGCAATTATAGTATTTAAGGTTAGTTTATGAATGATTTGAAAGAATGCAGGATGTGTGTACATTACATACAAAATTTTACATTTCCTAAATATTGAAAGAAAAGGAAGTATTAAATCTGTTAAATTATTTTTTTTTGTACAATTTTTTTTTTGTTAAAAGAGGAAATCTGTTTAATCAGATATCGATCTTTGTAGTAAATTTTTTTGTAAATGATTGTCACTTTGGAGCTATAATTTTTGAAATTTTCTTATCAAGATCTAAAGAAGGAAGCTCAAAGATTTGAAGTGTTACCTGGATGTTAAAAAGAAAGAAAAAACAAAAGAAAGGAAATAAGAATTGAGTCTATTTTTTTTTTTAAACAAAAGTGTCTGGAAAAAGGATTAAACTTTTCAGTTGAAAAATACTTTGGTTGAAAATAAATTAGAGATCTAATTAAAACAAATTTGTCCAAAAATAGCAAGTGATGCTATCTCTGATTGGTTAAGTTAGCTAAAAATTGGATATAAAAAGCTGTTTTGAATTATTATTAAGATTATTATTGTGATTGATTCAGATTATTAAACTATAATATTGAACGTTGAAAATAAAAAAAATGGCTTGCTAGAAAAATTATATGTATATTCCATCGGTTCCGGACCATCTGGGGAAGCTGCACATCACATAGGAAAGAAAAGATGTGTCTAAAATAATATTCTACACCTTTCAACTGACCAGATAAATAAGATGTTTTTAATAGAAGGAAGAAAGCATTCACCTGCATTCAAAGAAGATGAATTAATCTACTGATAAATATTAATCATCAAGTCCAATTAATTGTTACAACAACTGATTTTAAACTCAAGAAAATTTACAAATGGGAAAACAACTGCTGTATTTCATCCACATGCTTGACAGGAAGAGAAGAAAAATTAATATAATGATTTCCAAATTGTCCACTAAAGCAAATAACCTCAATAGAGTCATCATCATCAAATAGTTATCCACCTCAAGAAAGAGATTGTTCCCAGTAAAACGGAAATGGTAGCTGCAGAAATATAAACATTATACAAGACAAGTTTGAACCCTTGGAAATTCGCCACAAACAAAAGATCGGTAATATGACTTTTTATATCTATTTTCTTTATGATATCAGTCTTAATAAACATTTTAGCAATAAAGTGGTATATTTTATTTAAAGAACTTTTAAAGACTATTCAGATCGATTAAAAACAAGAATGTCTTACTAATAATAACTTTGAGCTTCATAAATGATCTTGAATGTATGAAAATTATTTGTTTATTAATTTTACAATATTAATGTGTAAAACAATTTTTTTTTATGGTATTATGATTTTAGTTTTAACTAATATATTATTATTATTTTGGGTTTTAAATAATATTTTGTTATCATGGGATAAAACACGCACATACATAATGATATTTTATATGTGTATAATTGCGATTGAATGAGGAGTAACAAGTAGTGTTAGAATATTAGATTAGTTTGTTTCATTAAGTATAGCATTTCAGAGGTAGAAGAGAGGGGGGAGATAATGATTTAAAACTCTTTTCTAAAACTAGCTCTTTCAATTTTACTAACATTTTTTTTTTACATTCTATTTACATGTTGGATTTTTAAAGTATGTGTGCTAATGAGCAGATAATATTTTTTTTTGAAATACTTTTCTCATGGAGTGAAAATCATGGTCAATGTGACGTCCAACTTAATACAAAATACATTTGAAGGGAAAGGGGGAAGAACTTAAAATTAATCTGAGGATTGTTATATAATCAATTATTATTATTTATTCATGTCAATTTTCATATTTATCTAGAAATTTTTCTGTATATGTTAGAAATGTAGTAATAAATATTAGTTTGTTTTATTAAACGAGGCGTATATATTTCATTAAGTGTAGTCTTTGTTAAGTGTGATTATTCATCATCATCAATGGTTGAATATTAGTTATTTAAGATATAAGTAAGTATGCTAAAATTAAGCAATAATTATGCATTTCTTTATAAAATTTAGTTTTATGTTTAGGCTTAGTCCTAGAGCTGTAGTTGAAACCCTTGTCATTATCGTTATTATTATCATCATCATCATCGTCATCAACGTTTTAATTAATGAGCTGTTTAACTGTTTAAAGGCCATAAATAAATATTGATTTTATAATATTTAGTGATTTCTTAGTATTATTATAACCACATCCCATCATCTATTTCATGCAAGGATGAGTGAATTGCCATCCTAAATTAGTTATATATAATCTGAGCTAGTGAACTTATAAAAATATTGAAACACATTTGTTATGTTAAGATCTGAGAAATGATTTATGTCTAATATACTCCACTTTGGTTTAAAGATGTTTTACTTTTACCTAACTATTAGTGCTTATAGTGATATGGCTCAAAAAGCAAAATCTCTCATTTTTATTAGAAATAAAGTACCAAAAAGGGATTCAAACCCGGTACATGTGAAAGGTTATCAGATATAACCGTGTCTAGATTCAGATAATCTAGTGGCGCCCTGCTAGACCATATTCACTTAGTATTTGTTTAAACATGCACTTAACATCAAACCAAGAAATGAAAGTGGATAAGATCTACTGCCTGTATACCTGAGTTATATTTTATTGAATTACTAGTGTACTCACTTCACGTGATTTCCATAATATGATTTCCTATAATACATTGATATATTAATAATTTGTTTATAATTCTTATAATCATTCTATGGACTACTCAGGTATGGTAATATCTTTTTTTTTTGAATTCATTTATTTTGGTTACAATGGACACCCAACTGGGGCCTGATATTTTACCATATACCTGAAAAAGAGAGTCTATAGAATGATGGGAGATGTGTGGTTAAAAATAGAGAAATTTTTTTTTAGTAAAATTTTTTTTTTCAGTAAAAATTTTTTTTGTCTTACAAAATTTTCTTGGCCAAACAGTCTTATTTTAGATGATGATGTTTAATATGATTTAATTTTTCATTGATGATGATAAAATGGGTACAGCCATAAAACAGCTTTTTTTTTTTTTATCAATTTTGAAAATAGAGATGAATATCACAACTTAAGACAAAGGTGAAATAAATAATAGATTTTTTTTTGTGGAACATTAAAATAATTTATTGCCAGATAGGATAGGCATAGTAATAGTGATGAATTATGGAATAGTAGTCTCATGTGTGTTTGGGGAGTTCATTTTGTAAAAAGTCTATGATTTTAGAGGTTTGATTGGATGGTTGATCGTTGGAGTTTGGTTGGTTAGATTGCAGTTTTGATGATGAGTGGAGAGTTTTGTCATTGCCTTGAGAATGCTATGTATTTCGTGTAACTTATGAATGATCAAACCCATTCACTGCTCCAACCCAATTTATATGTTATCTTTATTTTATCATGAAGCAGTTAACAGCAGACCTGCCATGATATCAGCCTATAAGTCTCCAAGAGAGAGAGCACGGCATAGTTTTCCAATCAAGTTTATATGTTATTCTTATTTTATCATGAAGCAGTTAACAGTAGTCCTGCCATGATATCAGCCTATAAGTCTCCAAGAGAGAGAGCAAGGTTTCGTTTTTGTAGTCTATAATAAGCAGGGCATTCCTTGATACTTGCCACATAAGACTCCAAGAGAGAGAGCAAGGCATAGTTTATCTATTTTAGCCCCTAAGACTTAATACATCTTTTATTGCAACAGAGTTTGCTTCATTCAATCAAGGGTTGTGGTAGTTAATAGTGATCGAATTGGGATGATCTTCTGAGTGCTCGTGATGCATTGTGTGATTATAGTGCTGTGACTGAATTCTTTTATTTATCTCAAGATTGTGAACTGCTAGTCATTCTGTGGACTGTCAATATCTGTCGGATTTCTGGGAGAATGGATGAATGTATAATTTGGGCTATTACAGACAGACATGCACTATATAGATTATTGTTGTGTAGTTCATTAAATAAGGATATTAAAAATTTTTTTTTTGTTGTATTTGTAAATGCATAATAAGGTGAAAATCAAATCAGTCAGTTGGTCAGAATAGGTGTCAGACAGGGAGAAGATGTGTGGATTTTTGATGGTCAGGGAAGTACAGATGGGATATATATAGTTTTATAACATGAGTGAACTAAATTATAGTATGGAAGAGGTTATGGAAGAGGAAGGTGCCCCAATACCAGGAATCAGTGATCGTTTTCATACTGAAGAAGAGGATGGGGAGGTTTTCTTAAAAACACAAGAGGAAAGAGAGGAAGTAGAGGAAAATGCCTCTAAAGTCAGTAGCAATAATAAGGCCTCAAGTATAGAAATGGTAGATGAGGAGCCAGAAGTGGGCCAGGCTCAGATAGCAAAGATGGCACCATCAGACATGGACATGATAATGCAGATGCTCAGAAGTATGAGAGAAGATAGTAAGCAAAGTATGGTAAATCTAGAACAAAAGATAGTAGAAAAATATAGAAAGTCTAAGAGAAGATAGTAAGCAAAGTATGGTAAATCTAGAACAAAAGATAGAGAAAAATAATAAAAGTATGGTAAATCTAGAACAAAAGATGGAGAAAAGTATAGAGAGTCTAAGAGAAGAGAGTAAGAAAAGTATGGAAAGTCTAGGACAAAGGATATGTCAATCCATAGAGAGCATAATAGAAGGTAGTCAAAGATCACTAGTGTTAAAAGATAAGCTAGATTGTCAGACTACTGATAATAGAGAAAGGAGCGAGAGATTAGAGGAAGAAATAGGTAAATCAGCTAATATACTGATAGAGGAGAGTAGATCACAAGAAGTGGAAAGGCCAATAGTAGCCATAAAATCTAATCTCTCAGTAAAAAGAATACATGAGGTGATGGACAGAGAGCAGATTGGGATAGATCATGAAGTGAAAAGAAGGAAACGAGAATTGGAAGAAAAACTTCATGCATCCAATAAGATGATTGATTTAAGAGAGGCAATAAGGAAGATGAAACCAGTTATTTTAGAAAGAGAGCAAAAGTTTCAACAGTCTGTAGTTCTCAATCTAGTAACAAACCAGCATGTGTGGTTTCAAAAATCTGTCTTCTTAAATAGATTGGAGATACCTTATATATGGTATAGAGAGGCAATCTCTCTGAAAAATGTAAATGTCCAAATCTCTCTGAAAAATTCAACTGCTCTGGAAAAGTCAAAAATAAGTTATATCTGGTACAGAGAGGCAATCTCTCTGAAAAATGTAAATGTCCAGTGTGTATCAGACAGAGAATCAATCTCTCTGAAAAATTTAAATGCTCTGTTAAATTTAAGTGTGCCTTATATTTGGTACAAAGAGTCAACCTTTTTAGAGAGTTTAAAAATAAATTATACATGGCACAGAGAGTCAATCTCTCTGAAGAGTTTAAATGTCCATTATATATGGGACAGAGAATCAATCTCTCTGAAAAATTTAAATGCTCTGTTAAATTTAAGTGTGCCTTATATTTGGTACAAAGAGTCAACCTTTTTAGAGAGTTTAAAAATAAATTATACATGGCACAGAGAGTCAATCTCTCTGAAGAGTTTAAATGTCCATTATATATGGTACAAAGAGTCAACCTTTCTAGAAAATTTAAAAATAAATTATATGTGGCCCAGAGAATCAATCTCTCTGGAAGATTTAAGGATGAATTATATATGGTACAGAGAGTCAATCTTTCTGGAAAGTTTAAAAATAAAGTATGTATGGTATAGAGAGTCAATCTCTCTGAAAAACTTCAAGGCATATTATGTATGGTACCAAGAGTCCATATTTCTAAATGGAGTTTGTAATAGGAGGTTATATAAAATAAATCCTCCAGATATGTTTTATAAATATCCAGTCAAGATGAAAAATGGAAATATTAAAAAGGGACTGGATGTACAGGTGCATTTTTATGCAGACCACAATATGGTTTGAAAAGAAAAAGCCATTCCAAATTACCAAGAAAATAGGAGAGAATGCCTTTATGCTTGCTGCTCTTGATGGGAATAAGGGGACCTATAATGCTAGGAGTTTGATCCCTTATACTTCAGCAGAATAGCCTGGCAAAGATCTCCAAATAAATTATTTTTAGGTTTTTTTTTTTTTTTTAATGAAAAATATATTTACCAGTAGTTAATTTTTTTTTATATATATTATTATAAGTGTTTATTATTATTAGTGTATTTATTAGTTAGGATTTTTTTTTTTAATATAGTTAAAACAAAAGTGCTGATGATTTTATCCGAAGGGGGAGAAAGTTGTGCCATTACAATTTGGTCACTAGCCAAATTTATAGTAATGTGCATGTAGAAAAGGTAAAACAAAATCATCATCACAATTTTATATAACCATAAAGGAAGCTGTAGGGCATCCAAGTTTAAACCCTACAAGGTCCAGTTCTAAAAGCTTTAAACAGAGAAAGAATGGGTCAACAATTACATGCTTTACTTGTTTGTGTGTTGATAGAAAGGTAATACACACATTTAAACTATTTAATATTTAAATTTTCTGTTAAAAAGCAAAGTTATAATGCATACATATAGGCAATGTATGTGTAAATTATTTATTTGTTTTATATTTCAAATATTAAACATTTTAACTTTCTTTAAAACTAACCTATGCTTGATCAATTCTAACATTTTATTCTATACTTTTATTTTGCTTTTCTTTAATTATAAGTGGGATTTAAAAGTTACAGATTTAATTAAATAATTGGGTTATAATTACTAAGCTAGCAATTATAGTATTTAAGGTTAGTTTATGAATGATTTGAAAGAATGCAGGATGTGTGTACATTACATACAAAATTTTACATTTCCTAAATATTGAAAGAAAAGGAAGTATTAAATCTGTTAAATTATTTTTTTTTGTACAATTTTTTTTTTGTTAAAAGAGGAAATCTGTTTAATCAGATATCGATCTTTGTAGTAAATTTTTTTGTAAATGATTGTCACTTTGGAGCTATAATTTTTGAAATTTTCTTATCAAGATCTAAAGAAGGAAGCTCAAAGATTTGAAGTGTTACCTGGATGTTAAAAAGAAAGAAAAAACAAAAGAAAGGAAATAAGAATTGAGTCTATTTTTTTTTTTAAAACAAAAGTGTCTGGAAAAAGGATTAAACTTTTCAGTTGAAAAATACTTTGGTTGAAAATAAATTAGAGATCTAATTAAAACAAATTTGTCCAAAAATAGCAAGTGATGCTATCTCTGATTGGTTAAGTTAGCTAAAAATTGGATATAAAAAGCTGTTTTGAATTATTATTAAGATTATTATTGTGATTGATTCAGATTATTAAACTATAATATTGAACGTTGAAAATATAAAAAAATGGCTTGCTAGAAAAATTATATGTATATTCCATTTGCCGGACCATCTGGGGAAGCTGCACATCACATAGGAAAGAAAAGATGTGTCTAAAATAATATTCTACACCTTTCAACTGACCAGATAAATAAGATGTTTTTAATAGAAGGAAGAAAGCATTCACCTGCATTCAAAGAAGATGAATTAATCTACTGATAAATATTAATCATCAAGTCCAATTAATTGTTACAACAACTGATTTTAAACTCAAGAAAATTTACAAATGGGAAAACAACTGCTGTATTTCATCCACATGCTTGACAGGAAGAGAAGAAAAATTAATATAATGATTTCCAAATTGTCCACTAAAGCAAATAACCTCAATAGAGTCATCATCATCAAATAGTTATCCACCTCAAGAAAGAGATTGTTCCCAGTAAAACGGAAATGGTAGCTGCAGAAATATAAACATTATACAAGACAAGTTTGAACCCTTGGAAATTCGCCACAAACAAAAGATCGGTAATATGACTTTTTATATCTATTTTCTTTATGATATCAGTCTTAATAAACATTTTAGCAATAAAGTGGTATATTTTATTTAAAGAACTTTTAAAGACTATTCAGATCGATTAAAAACAAGAATGTCTTACTAATAATAACTTTGAGCTTCATAAATGATCTTGAATGTATGAAAATTATTTGTTTATTAATTTTACAATATTAATGTGTAAAACAATTTTTTTTTTATGGTATTATGATTTTAGTTTTAACTAATATGTTATTATTATTTTGGGTTTTAAATAATATTTTGTTATCATGGGATAAAACACGCACATACATAATGATATTTTATATGTGTATAATTGCGATTGAATGTGGAGTAACAAGTAGTGTTAGAATATTAGATTAGTTTGTTTCATTAAGTATAGCATTTCAGAGGTAGAAGAGAGGGGGGAGATAATGATTTAAAACTCTTTTCTAAAACTAGCTCTTTCAATTTTACTAACATTTTTTTTTTACATTCTATTTACATGTTGGATTTTTAAAGTATGTGTGCTAATGAGCAGATAATATTTTTTTTTCTTGAAATACTTTTCATGGTCAAATGTGACGTCCAACTTAATACAAAATACATTTGAAGGGAAAGGGGGAAGAACTTAAAATTAATCTGAGGATTGTTATATAATCAATTATTATTATTTTATTCATGTCAATTTTCATATTATCTAGAAATTTTTATGTATATGTTAAGAAATGTAGTAATAAATATTAGTTTGTTTTATTAAACGAGGCGTATATATTTCATTAAGTGTAGTCTTTGTTAAGTGTGATTATTCATCATCATCAATGGTTGAATATTAGTTATTTAAGATATAAGTAAGTATGCTAAAATTAAGCAATAATTATGCATTTCTTTATAAAATTTAGTTTTATGTTTAGGCTTAGTCCTAGAGCTGTAGTTGAAACCCTTGTCATTATCGTTATTATTATCATCATCATCATCGTCATCAACGTTTTAATTAATGAGCTGTTTAACTGTTTAAAGGCCATAAATAAATATTGATTTTATAATATTTAGTGATTTCTTAGTATTATTATAACCACATCCCATCATCTATTTCATGCAAGGATGAGTGAATTGCCATCCTAAATTAGTTATATATAATCTGAGCTAGTGAACTTATAAAAATATTGAAACACATTTGTTATGTTAAGATCTGAGAAATGATTTATGTCTAATATACTCCACTTTGGTTTAAAGATGTTTTACTTTTACCTAACTATTAGTGCTTATAGTGATATGGCTCAAAAAGCAAAATCTCTCATTTTTATTAGAAATAAAGTACCAAAAAGGGATTCAAACCCGGTACATGTGAAAGGTTATCAGATATAACCGTGTCTAGATTCAGATAATCTAGTGGCGCCCTGCTAGACCATATTCACTTAGTATTTGTTTAAACATGCACTTAACATCAAACCAAGAAATGAAAGTGGATAAAACCTACTGCCTGTATACCTGAGTTATATTTTATTGAATTACTAGTGTACTCACTTCACGTGATTTCCATAATACTGATTTCATATAATACATTGCTATATTAATAATTTGCTTATAATTTCTTGATAATCATTCTATGGACTACTCAGGTATGGTAATATATTTTTTTTTATTTGATTCATTAATTTTGGTTACAATATATATATATATATATAACACAATTAAATTAATAGGAAAAATTAAAAAACAAATTACATCCATAATATATAGCTAAGTCTTTAAATGAATGATTCTTGATTTTTTTCTTCTTCTAAATTTTTAATGAAAATATGAGCTAAAATTTATAGACATAGAAATACAAGTATATTATATATACTTTTAAGTTAGATGTAATTAAAGATTAATATCACACGATTTTCAATATATGGATAGCTAAGAATGGAAAATACTTTTCAAATTATTTATTAATATAAATCCATTATATATATATATTGTACCCTCACTTCTCGATATATGATATAATTTAAAATATGACTAGCTCAATTAAATCATTATGCTCGGCTAAAATATGTATAACTATCTTTAATATATTTTTATAATATTATAACTTATCAGATTTATTACAAACTTATCAAAAATTAATATAGTTCAATATTATGTACTAATTAAATAAGTATTTATTAAAATCATGAGACTGTGAAGTGAAGTTACAATTGGTAATCAGATTTACATTGAGTCAATGTCTTTCCAAGACACTGTCTCAATGGCATAAGAATACTATTACCTCTCTATTATCTCACTACTAACTCTACAGCACTCTTATGACTTTTATAAATGAACTATCTTTAATAATAATAGATAAATAAATCTCAATCTTTTGTTAAGGAAATATAATTAAAATGATCTCAGGTTCTTCTAATTATCTTAAAGTAATAATAATTCATGTAGATAGGAATGATAAGGGATTTAATATCAAACCTAAATACACCTAACTTATTCTAATAACAATAACTAACAATAATAATCTTTAGTGTATAGCTTAATCTTATCTATTTGATTATACTATTAATCATTAAGAAAATAAGTAAATCATATGCATGTCTTTCATTTCCATATAGTATCTTAATTTTAAAATATACCAAAATCTTATAATTTAACAATCTGTGGCAATAAATAATATTATACTCTTATATTGTGCATTATAATTACTTTATGACCATTGTAATATTATATGTTAATGTCAATCAATTTCTATAAATTATATTAAGAAAATATTGTGTTTCTTTCTAAAATAATAAAATAATAAATTCATATTGTGCAAATATTATGTTTATTCAAATTATCTGTTGTCAAATGCTGTGGTGTAAAATAATGAATTCGACACATCTTTTAAACAACTTAACAAATTT
Source organism: Epiperipatus broadwayi (assembly GCA_028023455.1). Classification (NCBI taxonomy): domain Eukaryota; kingdom Metazoa; phylum Onychophora; class Udeonychophora; order Euonychophora; family Peripatidae; genus Epiperipatus; species Epiperipatus broadwayi. The sequence continues at coordinate 2,808,363 of JAQFVV010012421.1, forward strand.
ATTTACATTAACTTTAACAAATAACTTATTTACATTATTTACATTTAAATGGAACTAAAGAAAATAAACAAAAAAATAAGAAAAATAATAATACAAGATTTTTACACTGTTACTATTTCCATAACCATAAGTAGATAATTTATACATTTATTAAATGTTCTATCAATAACATTTAATTAAGTTTATGACTTTAATTTTAATAAAAATCATTTGTCATCAATTAATATAAGAAAAGGTTTATGTGAAATATCATTCATGTAGCATATATGTAAATAAACAGACTTTAATAATTAAAATGCTATTTCACTTAAGTCTTACTGCTATTTATATTATAATGTACTAGCATGTATTACATTTACTATTAGTATTACTCAAATATCAATTAATGTATAAACTGATATAACTTTGTAATATAATAACAATTATTGATTATCACTGTTTATTTCATTCCGATATAATGTCATACTACATGTCTTATCAAAATATGCAATACGTATATGTACTTTTTAAAAATAATATTTTAAATTATTCAATAATTTCAACTTTTATAAAGTATAATGTTAAATAAAATTCTATGATTCTTTTCTATTTAAATTATTACTCTTCTTTACTTGTTATTCTTATTCCTTCTTAAAAACTTCTATCTACAAAAGTCATTTTAACCTTATTTAATTTCAGAAAAACAAATGACCAATTTTTAAAACAAAAATAATAACGATCCAAACTCTCTTATACCTCATCCTCTATATACAATAAGCCTTCAATCAAAATATAAATTTCTATGTAAAATTAACTTACTTATCTAATAAAAAAAAAAAAATAAAATATAGACTTTATATACTTCTTACTAACTTGAAAAGAAAAATAAATAACTTACACTAATAATAAATCTAATTCCTAATATTGTAACAGAAACATTAAAATTTATTCACGAAAGAATCATATAATTATTTCTAGGTTCTCATATTATGTTGTACTAAATTTACATCATCAATTTAAAATATGCATATTAAAATAAAACTGCTATTATTAATCTTATGCGTGTATATTATTTAAACATTAATACATTCATTCAATAATCATATAACATTTGGTTGATCTAAAGAAAACATAGTAAATACATCAAATTATTATTATTATTACACAATTTTTACCATAAATGATACTTCAATGTACAGTCCGTCACACGATGTCCTCCAGGATTCCAGTTTTTACAAAATAATTTCACATTTACACTCAACAATTATTCTTTAAAATATTACGTGTTGTATAATTATAAAATAAACTTTATGCAATAAAAGTTATATTAGTATTTAGTTATTATTTAAAAAAAATGTAAATGTACCTTTCCTATCTTTAATAAATCAATAATTAATGAAATATTTATGTTAGTTAATAAATAAAACATATTACATAACATCCAACGGTGTCTTCTTCCAGCTATATTGTTCTTTTTCCTAGGCACAAATTTTCACCAAACACTACTTCCTTTTCCAATACATCACGTGTTTTTTAAAAGTTTTTATCGAATAAATGAAAACGTTCTTTTTTTTAAAAAAAAATAAAATAAAAATAAAAGTCAAAGTCAGTTCCACCATAAACAAAATAAAATTAAAATAGTTTATAGGATCCATATTCATTTCTTTAAGGAAAAATTTTTAAAAGTTATTATTTTTAGAATTAGTCAATAGTTTATAAAGTTCTTTTTTAATTATTTTAAAATTGACTTGGATATCCATGTATATTTTTATTTGCGCATTCCGTAACAGATATTTAGGTAAGATTACTTTTAAAGTCTTCTATACGACCAGCGTTCAGACTTTTAATATAATAATTTTATTTATAGGTACTTCTTTACCCATTAAATTTCCAATTTATTTGCCTTTTAAAACTGTCAAAATGTAGTCTTTTAAACCATAAAGACTTAACAAGGCAAATATTTATACAATTACTGTTACATATTATATCTTTACCAAGATATATATTTAAATTTATAATTTACAAATACTTGCTTCATAAAGAAGTATTTCTCATTTTTTTAAATATCTATTTTATAAAAAATTAACTACCATTAGCTTTTAAATTTATATAAAGTCCAACGTATTACTTTTATGCATCTAATAACTCTCCTAGTTAATCCAGCGTTTGTTAAATTTTTAGTATAAAGTCTCCAATACATTTTATCCTTATACGATGTCCTCATGATTATTTGATAGTAAATTGAGCTTTAATAGGAAAACGATCAATAGGGAACTATAATAAATTAACACTGCATATTTATCGATAAACTTTTATAAATTATTTTTAAAAACTACTCTCTAATAATTTTAAAACGATTTTGAGAGCGTCTATAATCACTTAGCTATTTCTAATAGCACCTTTTACTTTAAGAATTTCAATCACAAGTCCCCTCCGAACAATTGAACCTTGGTTTTATACCGGAAGAAAACTCCCACTTGATTGGTGAATTAAACAATCGACTTGCTAGCTTATTTACATATTTTACCAACAAGACAGAATTAAAAATAAATAATGACTTATTTAATATTTATTATTTATCACATTATTAAATTCTTAAATCAATCTTTATCGTTTATTTAAATCCATTAAACATTTTTTAAAAATATACTTTCTTACTTTACTTTTAACTTTTATAAGATTATTTTTATAAACAAACTAAGTCTATTTTTATTCGTTATGTTTTTAAGCAGTATTTTAAAAATCAGATTTAATATTTCACATTAATTATTTTTATTTTTATCTCGTGATAGCCAAAATAATATTTATAAATTTTATAACAGAATTTTTAAAATAGCTTTGCAACTTTACTAAAAAAACTCCCAAGCATGTGTGTATGTGTTTAATTAACATCTGTTTTTTTACAACAAAGCTACAAACGCTTGTAATAATCTAAAAATAAACTAACAATTCATTTTTTAAAAATAAATATTTTTAAAATAAATAATATCTTATAACAATTTTTAAAATAATAATTCGATATTATTAAAATCAAATATTAATCTTCTATTATGTATTACTAATAATTAAAATATTTATATTCATTTATTAAATATTAATCTTTATCAACAATAAATATATGCATTTAATTTTAACTTGTCTTTTAAAAACTTTTACTTTAAACATTTATTTATTAAATTTATTAATGCAGTATTGCTTATGGCCAGTTTTCCCAACCATATACTATTATCATTCCCATTGAAACGTCTCTCTCAAACATCAGCACAATTTCTACATATCAAATACTCATGAATTACTTTAATTACACTTTTAAAAAGATTGTTATAAACAAAATTAACATCATATAGTTAAATATATCTTAAATTTAAAATTTTTTAAATAGATTGATACAACAATTTATGGAGACCCATACAAAAGGGCACAATATATATATATATATATATATATATATATATATATATATATATATATATATATATATATATATGTATATCTATATGGTAAATGATGATCTGGACCAACTGATGAATGCTGGTTCAGCAAGCACTATCTAAATTGGAGAACATTTCTTTTTTTGCATTACGTGGTCATGTGTATCTGTTGTATAAGATCAAATGAATGACTAAAGAGAGCTTGAAAGTCTGGGTAATCCCTCTAATTATATCTTACTTAAAAGTTTATATAAAATACTTGTATTTAAATATTACATATTCAGCCTGTATTCTGCCTATCCCTCTTTTGTGTATTTAAATGGGCTTAAGTTCTTGCATACAAACGTCAGGAATGACACAGTCAACATGAGTCTAACAACAGAATTGGCAAATAGGGCTTTGAACATGCCATCAGTTTTTTAATAATATGGATGACTGAAGAGTTGGAGAATGAAGAAGATTGACACCTGTTCATTAAAGTTTGAAAATTTGCTATCTTAATATAAATTGAACACTGATTATATATATATATATATATATGAGAGAGATGATGATCTAGACCAATCAATGATTGCCGGTTCAGCATGAAATATATATAATGGAAATCATTTATCTTTTTTGAATGTATGTGGTCATGTGTATCAGTTGTATAAGATGACATGGATGACTAAATGGAGCTTGAAAGTCTGGATTCAAAATATATAAAGTACAGTCTTGTTACATAGCTTCTGATTTGAGTGCTTAGATTTCAAAATGATTTTTAAATACTTATATAAATTTTCTCTGAATCACAAAGTACTTGAAATAACAATAAAGTTATATATATAAAAACAATTACAGTACAATAAATTTTCTTACTTTGACCAATTTGTTAAGTTGATTTGAGAATGATTAATAGAGATAAGTATGGAAGGCAATGTTCATGATACTACTTTAGAGCTGAGATAGACAATCCAAAAATAAGAGGTCATAGGGATATTTCACTTTTTCATTCATAGTTTCTTTTTAAGTTATCATTTACTTTAGTTAGCACTGAGGTTTTTCTGCTGCTTTTCAGTAACCAGAATGAGTTCTTTCCCAAGCTATTTCTGTTGTAAAAAAAAATTCAGGAAAAATAATACAGCCAGACTATCTCCTAGAACTGAAGCAGGGTGAATAAATAATACAAGCCCATTTGGTCTTTATATAACTTCATGAGATCGTATTTCTCTATTATTCTATTTTATTTATCTTATATGGAAATAAAAAATATTTATCATGTCACATGCCAACAAGTCTTAAATCTAATTATTTAATTGTGTTGTTTTTCAAAAAAATAAGTTTAACTAAAGTAAATCGGATAATATCTTTCAATTAATAATAAAAAAAAATATTTGAAATAATATTTTTAAAACTGAATGTTTTGGCTGGATCTTACCTTTGTCTGGTGATATGAGTGACTCATCATATTGTACCGGTATAAATCCACCACGCTTACTCATACACGGTACCCGAGTTCAAACCCAGTCCACGTTTAAGAATAAATTCCAAAACGCCAACGAAATTCAAACCCAAACCCCGGTATGACCAACCGATGATGACTTTATAACAGCACGGGGTTATCCCTTTACTAGCTCAACTCAGAACACAGACTAAATTACTTACAGTTTTATATAGAGGTCTATTATACTCTGGGTATCGGTACGGTCATTAATGTAATGTATATATTTAAGTTGCCAATACAGACAGTAGGTGACTAAATAGACTTCGAGAGTAATGAAGTGGAAGACACAAAATTAGAGTAAATAAATTGTTTAATAACAAATAGAAAGCATAAAAATATAGTATTCAAAAGTACGGTAAGATTTCCATAAATATTCTATTATAATTAGCTACTAGTCTTTAGTAATCATTTTACCTGGTAAACAAACTCATACCAATATTTGTGTAGTGAAATGATTGACGGGTGGCTAAGGGAATCAGAGCATTTGAGCATTGAAAATATTTATCTACGATTTTTATTAAGTTATTTTATTCGAATAGATTCGAACCGTTGCGTGTACGAATAGTTGGAGGGTGGTTTCGTATAACTATGATATCTAAGATTGATGTACTAGTGGTTGCCTAGATTGAAGAGCCCTACAGTAATCACTTGCGGTGCATCAAAGGAATACCGGGCGGCTTGTACTTTGACAAGGCTTAATGCCCCCAAGTAGCTCCGGGACACTACAACCAGCCGGGATCATTTCGAAACCCGGTGATCCAAGAGATAACCTGGGAAAGAATTGCTTTCTTCCCCATATGGTAGTATGGCGAGACGCTAACTTCGGCGAAGGGAAGGCATTGCCACAGTCATCGAGGACGAGTGCTTGAAGTGGATTTGAAAAGGAATTATACCAAACCTGAGTAATCAATTCGTCTATTTCTACGCAACAGGCTGATATAACTATTCCAATAAAACATGGCGGAATCAAACTGACCGCGAAAGCAATAATTAATGAAGTTTACTCTGAAACCCCTAACTCCCCCAGATCGTTCAGGCGGTAGCGATTATAACAAATTATACACTGAGAACTATTTCTCATTTCATGTAGGAAACTAAGATAATAAATTTAAAACCCTTTACATATTTAAGATTGAAGTATCGGTTACAATAGTATGACAAAACAAAAAAACAAAAAAAAATATAATAAAGTGATTTAATATCTGCCAACTCAATATATGAAATAATCTTTAATTTAACAACGAACTTCCTTTTAAAATAACTATAATCAATATTATAAACTTTAAACTGAGTTGGGAAATATTTCTATTGGCATCGTTTGTTTATAGCATAAGTAATAAAAGGAAAAATTTAGAAATGTCTTCATTTGAATTATTATTAGTAGATACAATATTTATAAACTATTTTCTAAAGACTAGAGCAGAGGAAAAGGAGAAAAAGAAAATTTACTGACAGGTTTGAAACAGTAGCGTTATAAACGAAACAAAAAAACTTACATGTGATTCATTTGATTGACAGATTAACTTATAACATTAAGCTCGGGAGAAAGTTAAAAGTTCATGTAACACAGTTACCCTTCCTTCTTCATCCGGCTTGGCTTCTCACGATGGTATTTCTGACGAACGTAGGCGCGCATTTGAAATCTACTTGGAAGGCATAGTCAATTTGGAGATTGGAAGCTGGAAATTGTGAAGCACATAAAACATGATCAGTCAGCGGCACAAAGATTCAAATTGGCGGGACAGAGATCAGCTCCTGGCACTTAGCCCATCGACATTACGGTTTACTGGTGGACTTCTTAACAAAAGTTGGAGAGATTTCTCTAGCAACTGCTTTGCTGTTTTTTGATACGATCTACTCCCAGCCACGTCAAAAGTTAGAATGTTAGTTTTTTCTACGATGGCCACGGTTGACCTTTCTGTCTGGTTTTTGTTTTAGGCTCCGCCTACTTTTCTCTAGCCTTCAGCAATCCAGCTTGACCATACAATATCAATTATCCATTTCCATTGTTCCGTTTTCAGCTATCTTTAACTTTAATACGCAATTTTAAATTGACAAAGTAATTACAAATATAAATTCCTTATCTAATTTCGAATACAACTCAATTACTCTATACATTTGTACAATACAGATTTTAATTAAAAACACTGATCAAAGGAATGTGACTTTTGATCAGTATTTTTAAACGACTTTGTATAATTCTAAAAGGCTAAAATTTAAGCAAATACACCCGCAATGAAACTTTTAAATTAAGTTGATATAAATTCACAAACCACGCACACACGAATATTATTTCATGATTTGTGACATTTATGCACGGAATCTCTACATATTTATTTACAAAACATAAAATATATATAGCTCAATTTTTGTGACTTGAAATGGAAAAATTCCACTGCGGGCGAATAGTAGTTCGAATTACCGTACTTAAACACATGAAACTAAGATCGGTTCTTCGATCTGTCTGTTTCAATATGCTAATATAGATAGATATGTGACTTAGATTTTCATGTCACCAATAGCCATTGAACCACTCATATAATACAAATGATGATAGTTAAAAATACAGTTAAAATGTCAATGTTATAATAATAATAACAAGGACAAACTTGAGAATTCTATTTATAAAAATACCCATATAAACATACACACATTATATACTGAATATCTTCCAATTACAAATATAAAAAATCATTTTAATATACTGCAGAACTTTTTCCTAAAAATAAACACGCAATATTGTGGAATTTTTAAAGCAAATGTCTGAAATAAATTTTTAGTTTCATCAGCATCAAAAATACTACTATGATGATGGCTTTTTAAAAAATCTAGTCATTGGATAAACTATATAAGAGCAATATTGTATTGCGATAAATTTTATTTCTCAAATGACATTAATTTAAAGCAAATCATTAAGGCTAAAGCTTTTTTATTTCTATTTCCTTTTTTCCCCTCTCTTGACAATTTAAAACAAAATGATTGTCAAAAAAGAATTATAAATTTGAACATGTGACTGAATTAAATTCGCAGAGGAAGTACAACTGTTTTTTATAATCAAGAACAAAAGTTAACCTAAATTAAGAGTGATCAACATGCAATAATTGTATGATTTGATTTAAAAGAATTTCTATCTCCCCTGTATGTAGAAGTTGTAATTATATACATAAAATGTTATCAAAAAGTAAAAGATTAATTATTAACCCAAATACATCTTCAAACATAAAACATAATTATAATTTGTTATTCAGGAGAATAATTAATATTTGGAAACTGAAGTGGTGAGCTGAGAACAAGTTTCATTCAATTGACTAAACAGATTATTTTTTCCAATTGGAAATCAATCGGTAATTTCTTAATTTTTGCATCTCCATTCGGATTACTATGCTAATCCACAATAGCAGTATTATTATTTTTTACGAACATTTTCATGATTTGAAAATAGATGGTGAATAAAGAGAAAGTATAACTGATATCATTAATTTTACAAATTAAACTGAAATTTTTTTGAGTCCATTTTCCACAGGAAAAAAAAAAAGTGTTAATATATATATGTAATTAAATATAAAACAATTATTTAGTCTTTGCTGGGCAAACAACCCTCAGCAGTCTTCAAAAGAATAAATATACAGAAAGCATTACTATACAGTATTGAGGGGTTTGACAGTTTTCCATCATTGCTTATCCTTAAGTTAAGTATAGCTAAATATCAATTTACTAAAGGAATGATTGGCTGACTAATTGGCATGTCTATTAGACTACTACTGGAAAAAAATTCTAAGACTCCTTGAAATTCTAAGTTTTATCTAGGTTTAAACTCCAGGCCACAAGCATGGCAGAAATATGGGCTAAACACTGCACCATGAAGCCTTTTATATATTATATAGACACATGTGAAACAATACTGAAAACTTGGAATGCAGAAGTAATATTAATTGAATAAATAAACAATATATATATTATAATGGATAGTAAGCACATTAATATCCAACACCAGAGAAAATGCAAGGAGGTTTCAGATTAGATAGGTGTATAAGAGATAGTTTATTTGTAGTTACACAACTTATGGATATGAGTAGAAATTCAGGTAAACAGTTATATATGAGTTTTATAGATATAGAGAAGGCATATGATAGAGTAAATAGAAATAGATTATGGATAAGTTTAACAAATTTGGAAATGAATGAAGCTTTAGTGGATATTATTAAGAAATTACATGAAAATAATTATTATACATATATCATTTAGGGTATATAGAATAAATTAATGTTAAAAATGGGGTGGGACTAAGGCAAGGATGCCTCATGTCACCTATTTTGTTTGTGCTGTATTTGAGTGAAATGGAAAGCGCAATAGAAATATTAGGAAGAGGGATAGACATACCATTAATAGGTGGTAAGGGAGTATATATTTTGTCAGAGCTTTTTTTTGCAGATGATATATTTTTGTGTGCAGAAAGAAGAGAAGATATGGAAGTTATGCTGAGGACATGTGCAAGGGTGGGTAAAGAGATGGAAATAAAATTTAGTGAAGAAAAATCAAATATAATGATGGTTAATACTGGGGAAAGAGAAAATGTAAAATTTTTATTGGGAGATATTAAGTTAAGTGTGGTGAATAGATATAGTTATTTGGGAATTATTTTGAGTAATCAGAAACATTATTTGGATGAATGGGAGAAAAAATTGATAAATGAAGCAAAGAAAAGAATGGGATTAATAAAGAAATTATCAGTGTTTTCATATAATAAATATGATGTAGCTAGAATTATATGGAAGGGAGTTGCAGTAGCAGGGTTAACATATGGTAATGATGCATTATGTGTTAGTAAAAGGGTATTAAATTACTTAGAAAAAGTTCAAAGAAAAGTATGAAGATATTCATTGGATGCAGATGTATGGACAGCAAGGGAGACAATTCAAGGAGAAATGGGATGGTCAAGTTTTCATATGAGAGATGCAAAAAGTAAAATGAAAATGTTCGGTAGATTGCAGTTTATGGATAATAAAAGAATAGCCAAAATAGTATTTAATTGGGTTATGAGTAAAGGGCAGGCAACAAGATGGGTGAGAAAGGTAATACAGTATGCAAAGATTTGGATAAAGAATTTATATCAGTACATTTGTACAAAAGATGGGATGATTGTGTTAGGAAAATTGTTGAATGTTATAGTGGTAACGAATGGGATAAAATAATAGATTTATTAATAAAGAATAGGGAGTTAGAGAGATAGAGAACTAGTATGGAGAGTAAAAAGAGTTTAAATATATAAAGAAATAAACAGAATATTAGGTGTAAGTTAATATATGATAATAGTAAGGAAAGTAGTTTATTGTTTAAGGCTCAAACAGGATCTTTAGCAAGAAGAGAATATACATATAAATGGAAAAATATGGGTAATTTAGTCTGTAAATTATGTAAGGAAGGAATAGAAAATATTAGGCATCTGTTAATTGAATGTAAATGCTTGAAAACAGAAAGGGTACATATAATGAAGTTATTGAAGAATAAATATGAAAAAAGTGATTATACAGAAAGTGGATTATTGATTTTTATGCTGGGTTTGTGAAAAGAGAAGGGAGATTTAGATATAAAGGCCATAGAGTTGACAAATATTATGTTGTGGAAATGGGATGGAGCAGAATATGGGAAAACTTAGACTGGGGAATGGAAAATAAAGTGGCTAACAGGTTTCCCTGGGCCTAATTGCTGAGAGATTCTTGACTTTGTTTAAGGAGAAGCTATAGTACATCACATCACATCAGTATGAGAATTTATTGGTGAAGATATTATGTAGAAATGCCTACACAGCTGTACCATCATTCAAATACATTTAAAATTGCCTGTAAATTGCAGAGAGCAGAGATTCGGTGCTGATTTAAATCATTTAAAAAAATGACTATGAACTGCTCTATAAAATATAAAATACGAACTGCTTTCCTGAAGGTTTGTAATGATGGTATTTCAGTTTTTATATATTGGACTATTTCCATAATCTAATATTCAATATTGATATCTTAGAAAAATTTAACTTTATTTCAATTTTCCAAATACATTCAACTGTTAGTAATAGCACACAGTTTAGTATAGGCACATCAATTTGAGTATTATTTCATCCCTTTTCTTCAGGTGTTGCTGGCCTGACTAGCATGGGAATTGAATCAGGACCCTAAGCAAATCATTAAGGCTAAAGCTTTTTTATTTCTATTTCCTTTTTTTACCTCTCTTGACAATTTAAAACAAAATGATTATCAAAGAAAAATTATAAATTTGCACATGTGACTGAATTAAATTCTCAGAGGAAGTACAACTGTTTTTTATAATCAATAACAAAAGTTAACCTTTTTCAAGAGTGATCAACATGCAATAATTGTATGATTTGATTTAAAAGAATTTCTATCTCCCCTGTATGTAGAAGTTGCAATTATATACATAAAATGTTATCAAAAAGTAAAAGATTAATTATTAACCAAATACATCTTGAAACATAAAAAATAATTATAATTTGTTATTCAGGAGAATAATTAATATTTGGAAACTGAAGTGGTGAGCTGAGAACAAATTTCATTCAATTGATTAAACAGATTATTTTTTCCAACAGGTAATCAATCGATAATTTCTTAATTTTTCCATATCTATTCAATTACTGTGCTAATCCATAACAGCAGTATCACAATTTTTTTTTACATTTTCATGATTTGAAAATAGATGGCGAATAAAAAGAAAGTATAACTGATATCATTAATTTTCCAAATTAAACTGAAAATTCTTTTTTTCTGAGTCCATTTTCTTTGCTTAAAGACAAATTTATTTCCACAGGAAAAAAACAAAAACGTGTTAATATATTTATGTAATTAAATATAAAACAACGATTTAGTCTTTAAACAGGCAAAACTCTCCATACAGTAGTGCCACTCAGTGCTAACCAGAGTAATCAATGGATGCTAGAAGGCTTGTGCATAAAATCCCTACCTAGTGCCTACTCATCCAATATCCCCAGACTAGTTTCTGGCTTGTGGCCTTTGTCAGTGAGGAGCACTGCACTAGGTATTTTATGCACAAACCTTCTGGCATCCATTGATTATTCTGGTTGGCACTGAGTGGCACTACCGTATGGAGAGTTTTGCCTGTTTTAATAACAGTAATGTGCTAGCATAAGAAATAGTGATCATGTGATGTTTAGTGGTTTATTTAGTCTTTACTGGGCAAATATCCCTTACAGTCTTCAAAAGAATAAATATAAAGAAAGCATTACTATATTATACAGTATTGAAGGGTTTGACAGTTTTCCATCATTGTTTATCCTTAAGTTAAGTATAGTTAAATATCAATTTACTAAAGGAATAATTGGCTGACTAATTAGCATGTCTATTAGACTACTACTGGAAAAAAAAATCTAAGACTCTTTGGAATTCTAAGTTTTATCTAGGCCCAAATTCCAGGCCACAAGCATAGCAGAAATATGGGCAAAACACTACACTATGAAGCCTTTTATATATCATACACACACGTGCAAAACAATACTGAAAACGTGGAATGCAGAAGTAATATTAATTGAATAAATAAACAATATATATTATAATGGATACTAAGCACATTAATATACAACACCAGAGGTGCCACTAGACATATCACCTAAAATATGAGAGTTTACTGGTGAGGATATTATGCAGAAATGCCCACACAGCTGTACCAGTACTCAAAGACATTTAAAATTGCCTGTAAATTGCAGAGAGCAGAGATTCGGTGGAAATATCAATAATGCTAAAACAGATCTAGCAATAAACAAAATAAAGTTTATTTACAGTACAAAATAATACAGTTCAAATGCAAATGTAATTTAATAATCATTGCTATTTTATATATTAGCATATAATACATTTGATATCTAATAGCTTTAAATATTACTTTTCACAAAAAAAAAAAAATACAAGATAAAGCTATACCATCTCTGAAGATTATTAAGTATTCTATTTTTTATATGATTCTATTGCATATCTGTTCCAAGTTAAGATGTGCATATATATATATATATATATATATATATATATATATATAGAAGTAAGGGTACAATATATATATATATATTTCACTTCTACATTCAAAGAACAATCAATAACAAAGCAGTTTAAATTCATTATAAGTATCACACTGTGCAGGAAATTACAAAATTAGATCTATACAATGTGCCAACATCACTTATTAAAAATACAACTATAAAAAGGTTTCTTAATCACCTGGAGTACAAAGCAAAAAAATATAATTCATGAAACAAATGTCTCTACCTAATGCAAATCACAAGCATTCATGAGTAAGTCAAGTGGAAATAATATATCACAAGAAAGCAAGTAAATATACATAAAATGCAAGGGTGGTAGATAAATGATCTAAAAATCACTATACAAAAATACATACACATATATAATCTTTAAATCCAGACACATGTGAGTCAAACAAAGTTAACAGGAAAACTGCCTGAAATTCTAAGCACAATAAAAACAACTTTTAAAATGATTTATACAGCTACACCTATATCATGTTAGACATAATCATATATTAATTTACATTAAAGATTTTGAATACCTTCAGAGAGGCACTAAAATTTAATTATACTACATTTAAACTATAAAAAAAATCAAGCAAATCATCTTCTATTTCTTTTTTTAAAACTTTCTTTTTTTTCTTTTGGGAAAAAAATTGATCTAAAACTGTCAACTGTTTGAAAATTAAATGGTGATTATTAACAATTGTGGAAGTGAATTTTAATAAAATTTTTTCTTAAAAAACAATTGAAGGAATAAAACCAATTTCTTTTATCTCTAGACTATTTAAAAAAATATTATTATAGCTATTACAAAAATAAATAAAAATATTTAAAGCCCATCGCAAAATCAAGTTTTATAATGTCTAAATACTGAAATAGGTCAATATAAAAGATAAATACATAAACCATGTAAATTATAAATATCACTGGCTTATAGGTAATGTAAGTTTTAAAGTTTATCAAATAGTTCATAAATAAAAAAGTTACCTTTAAGTTAAAAAAAATATGACCAAGTAGATATTATTTTATCTTAAGTCAAATTCTATATAAATGCACATACATTGATGAAACAGAGCTCTTTAGTGATCTATATGTGAAGTCTTTGCATTTACCAATTTCCAATCTTAGTCTCACAATTGGGTATATAGAGTCAAGATGATTTTTTTTTTTACTTTTGAGAAGTGGTTGTTTAAATGGATACATGAAGATAGTTGATAGTGTTGGATCAAATGGACTTCACACTGAATAAAATTTGTTCGTGTGATGGTTAGCAACACATATCTATTAATTTAGCTATTGATAAAAGTTCTGTAGTTATCATGTTAAGCAAAGACCAAAAGAAGAAGCAGAATATAAATAAAATTCTCTGAGCTGGTCTTTTTATAATGTCCACTTTGCAAAACACCTTTCCCCCTTTTAATTAACAAGCTCATATGTTCACAAAATTTGTTAGTTAAACAAGCCAGTAATTAATTAATTATCACTGTTTACAAAATTCTTTAATTAAATCAGCTGAAATGTTTATAAAATTCTTTAATTAAACAAATCCACACATTTATAGATGTCACTAGCCATCTTAATCCCTAAGATATATTTAATTGACATTTTGGAACAAAGTTTAAAAAAATTAATTTTCATACACTTTTAATTAACAAAAATGCAAAATAATTGAGTAAAAGTTTTACATATTAGTATTAAGCTTTGTTCTTATCACATACATTTTAAAACAGATTTATTTGAAATACAGTTAGTTAAAATAAATCAGTTTCTTTATTTTTCTAAAACTGAAACAAAATTGACTTTATCTCATGTTAAAATGAATTTTTATTGATGGGTGTGTGCTTATGTAATACAAACCTATATTAAAAAAACAATGAAACTTAAATTTGAGCCACAGCTGTGAACAACAGAATTTTTGAAATAAATTATAGATTGTCCCAGTATATATCCACACACACATACATACACAATTATATACAGTAATTTTAAAATCTCAACTGCAATTTAAAAATATGTACATTTTAATACACATAAGAAATCTTAATTTTAAATACAATTTAGAAACATTTGCATTTTACTCTATTTGAATCTTAGATTTCAGAATATTTTTTGATGTTCATTTTTTTTTAAGGCAAAAAAATATAAAATACAGTTGCTTATGTGTGTGTATGTATATGCATATATAATTGCTGATTTAAGTCATTTTAAAAAATGACTATGAACTGCTCTATAAAATATAAAATATGAACTGCTTTCCTGAAGGTTTGTAATGATGGTATTTCAGTTTTTATATACTGGACTATTTCCATCATCTAATATTCAGTATTGATATCTTAGAAAAATTTAACTTTATTTCAATTTTCCAAATACATTCAACTGTTAGTAATAGTGCACAGTTTAGTATAGGCACATCAATTTGAGTATTATTCATCCCTCTTCTTCAGGTGTTGTTGGCCTGACTAGCATGGGAATTGAATCTGAACCCTAGATTGTTGAGTATTGAATTTTTTAAGGTACTGACTGCTCTAACCAACTGAACCATCCTGCCAAAGTGAACATTCAGTAGAAATTTTGTATACTTATCTATGAGGTTTCAGTTGATTTGACACTTTTTCCTAAGAGCAAAGTTGATTAGTGGTTTTTATACATTATATATAGTCACAGTACATTAGCTTCTTTGTATATTGGTGAAACCCATCGTCTCATTGAAAAGTGATTGCAAGAGCACAAACTGATTAGTAGAAGAGAGAAAACAAATAGCATTAAGGTAGCAGACTATGCATGTATTAATGAACATATGTTCAATTATGAAAATACAAGAATATTGGATAGAGAGAAAAAGATACAAAAAAAATTCAAAGAAGCTGCTCACATGACAATGGTGAATAACCCCACAAGTCAACCTAATGTAACTATACATAATGTATAGAAACCACTAGTCAACATTGCTTTAGGAAAAAATGAAAAAATCGAGAGGAACTTCCTAGATAAATCCTTTGGTATGATGGTTCAGTTGGTTAGAGCATTACCTTAAACATTCAATACTCAAGAATCTAAGGATCCAGATTTGATTCCCATTCTAATACTATAACTGGTCAAGTCAGAAACACCTGAAGAAGAGAGGAGAATAATACTACTCAAAACATTGTGCATACCCTGTGTGCTATTACTAAAGGTTGAATGTAATTGGAAAATTAAAGTGAAAATTTTTTAAGACATTCAATACTTAATATTAGATTACGGAAATAGATCAATATATAAATACAACTATCATGTTAATGTTTCTCATATAAAATAACAATACTCTACTGAAAAAGGAAGTATGCACAAAACTTCATTTAACAAATTCATTGTATTAAACCATATTAAGTTCTGTTTACAGATAAAGTGGAGTAATTTGATAATTGGTTATGATGATTAAGATAATAACTCTAAATCAACTAGTCACGTAAAATAATTTTTTAAATTAACATTTCATATTTATGATATAACAGAAGCTTACAGAGACACATTTTTCTTTTAAAATATAATAATAAAAGTGTTAATTTCACAAGTTAAAATTTTTTTTTTTTAACAGTATGAAAAGATAATCACCTTCACTACTGCTTTATAGCACAAATCTTTAAAAATAATTTCATTAGCAAGTATAGATTTATGTTTTTCTTTCTTTTATTTTACTCTAATCTCTACCAACAATCAGACACAGTATTGAAAAAAATTCGTACTGATGTTTTATTCTTGCGGATAAAAGAGATAAGAAATTAATTTAACACACCACATGCATAATCACTATTATTATTTAGCTTCATTATATTTAATTAAAACAGACTGAAAAGATTTACATTGGAAATTAATACATTAACGCAACTAAGTATATTATGTATACATCTCACAAAAAGTCAAGAAAACATTGTAAATGTCAGATAAAATCAATAATTTTATTTAGCATATAGTTGTTTTTTTTTTAAAAGTTACTTTATGTATTAACAAATCATCATAAAAAAATGAATAGATATTACAACTAGGAGAAAGATTCATATTCTGCCACTATAGCCACAGTCAGATTGGACGGCCACTAATTACAAGATCAAAGGTTTGTGTTTGTCGATATTTACACAAATCAGAGGCTCTTAAATTCCATTTATGAAATAGGTAAGCACGGCCATGATTTGGCCTAAAAATATTAAATCCAGATGTTTTAATGATGAATATGAAAAAATATGTTTGTTTTGGAATCTCATGAGAATTTCATTTTATAAAAATTATAATTTTTCAATTAATACCCCCCGACAGAATCTTGTTCTTGAATGATGAAATTATATTATAAGTTAATGGGAAATCAAGTTTGTTTAACAGCCTTTTCCACATTACCAGTGAGACAGTTTCTTTTTTTATATCTGGTGGAGCATGTGAAAGAACATGAAGACATTGCAAAGGAGTAGATTTAAATATATCAGTAATATTTTTTATGATAATGTTTAATTGTATATCTTGAAGTTTAGAGCAGGAACTTTATCTCCAAATAAGAAGGTAGCATTCACCATTTGATCGTGCTAGTGATAAAATCTCAAGTAGTGTTGTTTACCTTTTCAAGTAGATTATAAATAATATTAGTTAAATTCAAATTGCAAGAAATTTCTCTGTTGTTAGAGGAAAAATTATTATTAGATTAAAAATAAAATTCTATTTTTGGAGAAATATGCCCTCTCTTTTCATATTTTTTGAGAGATTTTTCCATTTCAAGAAAGGATCTCTTTTGTCAAATTAAAGCAATGATATCAACATAGATACATTTTCAGCATTCTATTTCTACTAAATAAAATAGATGAGAGAACTAAAACTATGATAGCCTGTTCTGCAAAATTGTATAACTATTATGATTATTTAATGTCAATTGAATTTTTCTAATAGAGAGCAATTTCTCAAATAAATTAATGCTTTTACTGCATTTAAGAATTTTAGAAGCTTTTGATAGAAAAACATTTTTCCAAACAGAATCATATCCCAAGGTTAGAAAAATAAAAATACCATCAGTTTTTAATTTATTTTGAGAGCCTTTTTCAATGTGAATTGTTAAAGATAGAACTTATTCACTGCAACTTCTTCCTGGTTTAAAGCCAGTTTGTTCTAGAAGTAGCAGCTCTCAACTAACTATTAGCAAAATTCTTCTTAGTATGATTCTTTCAAAAGATTGGAGGTAACACATAATAATGATATTGAGTGATACGTTTTTGGATCATGTCAGGTTAATTTGGCTTTCAGGCAATTATAGTTTTGATTTTTATACCAAATTTTTGGGATAATTTCTACATTAATAATGTTAATAAATTGATTTGCAAATCATGCTTTGGTTTTAGAATCAATTTTTTTAAAAAAAATCTGAATTATGATATCTGCTCCTGAGAACTTTCTTGATCAAGTTCAAGTTCACTGACAGCTACCAATTTTATCATATTGATATTAGAGATATTGTGAAAATTAAGCTTGTAGTTCTATTGTAATGATGTTTTTTCCCCATTCTATCAGTCTTAGATTTAGAAATTGTATATATAAAGATTGACAACCTCATAAGCAGTAATAGTTCTTTTAGAGATACTTTGTGATGTATCATTACAAAAAATAATGAATATTTTTGTCGGAAAGTAAAGCTAAAATTAATCAAAAGAAATAAATAAAAGTTTATACAAAAGTCTTATCATATAAAAAAATGCTTACAAATATAGATACTATTCTCAAAAATAACAGCCAAATTAATACAAAAATTAAATAAACTCTCCTAGCACTATGGTGATGAGATAGAATGAATTGGTGATGAACTACCCATATAAGTTGAACTTTTACACCCTATTCACTTTCCATTAAAGATGCTAAGGTTAAGATATCAAAAGATGCTCATCATAAGATAATAATAACTTTTATTCTTAAGCTTTTCTTAGTTAGCATCCCTAGAGCTTATAATTTAAGTACTATTGTATAAGAAAAGTTAACCAGCATATATAGAATTAATACATTGTACAGGCTTAAACCTGACTAATATGTCAACATGGGTAGGATGACAACTTTTGCACTAACAAGGGCTTTGAACATTCTATCATCAGATTTTCAATGAAATGGAAGGTTGAAGAGTTGTGAGTTGGAATATTTTGAAGCCTGTCCATTAAAGTATGAAGATTGGCTATCTTAATACAAAGCTGAGTACTGATTATATATATGTGTGAGGATAGTAATCTGGACCAACTGATGATTGCTGGTTTAGCATGAAATACGTATATTGGTGATTATTTATTTTTTCAACATAAGTGTGATCAGGTGGGTCAGCAATATGAGATGGCACTAAGAGTGGTGGGTTGTGTGAAAGACTGAGTTCGAACCCTGCATATATTACATATATAGAATTATACATCTTTCTTATAACTTTTTTAAATGAAATTAGATTTTATTTATAAACAGTAATTCGAATTTAAGCTGCCAAATACCCTAAAGAAGGAGACCATTTTCAGCATTCCACAATACCATTATCATTCTCAGTCAAAACAATCAAGGTGGGAAAATTTAACTTTTTTTAAAAAAAAAATCATTATTAATACATTTATCAACTAAAATGAATTTATAAATCCTTCCTGAAAAAGTTAGACTAATGTAAAAAGGTGTTCACAAGTTTAAAAAAAACTGATGGAATATTAGGGGGAGGGAAAAGATTAGTATCTATAAGTATAAGGAAAAGTTATAAACACACTCATATTAAAAGATATTATTTGCAGTGGTAGAGTGAAAGTCTTAAGAACTAAAGGTTCCTGGATCAAAACTCAACCTGCCACTTTTGGTGCTTACCTATGAAATAATCTCTAAAGTAACTAATTATTCAATTATTCTTGGCAAGATTGAATGCAATGGTTAAGTAATGGATTGAAAGGTAAAGATTCTTGAAACAACTCTGAATCTGCCACATCTTATGATCTTTTAAGTAACTAACCATTTGATTATTTTTGTGTGATTGAATGCACAAACATTGAAATAGAAATAAAACAAACTTCATTGCTTAGAAAAGTATCTAACTTATATAAAGTTATGGCAATAGGTTTTTAATAAATATAATATAAATTTAAAAATACATATTAAAAACTAAAAATTTTCAGACATTATCCTAAACCCTGCAAACAAAACAATGTGGTTTATTGAGTGAAACTTTTATCTTTGACAAAAAGAAAATGTACAGAAAACTCTTCACGAAATCCATTACAAACTTTATTTTATCTTTCAAATAATGTAAAGTAAAGACTATACTATTTAGTGGTTGTATAACACTGAATTATTATTTCCAGGAATTTTCACTTCTGTTATAGCAATTTTATGAACTTACTTGTGCCATTAAACTAAATTGTCACATTTAAATGTACATTTTACCATTGTAAACACCCTACAATTTTAAAATATGATTTCCCTCTCTTATTCTATACTTTGTAGGGGAAGGAGAATTAGGATGTTGATACAATCATAAGTACATAACATTTTTTCAATGGCATATAATGTATACAATACTTATATAAGGAAGTTGTAAACATTCTCAGGCAATAAAACATTATAAACATTTTTTTGAATTAAATAATGTAATAATTGCTATTTTATTACATTTTTGGGTTTTATTTATTTATATTTAAATCTATACTTTTTTTTATTGTCTGTTCAATTTTTTTCCTTTCTAAAAGTAACCATTCAACATATAATAAAAAAACTATTTAATCATATTTCATAAAATATAGCATAAAAACAAAAATATTATACTCTGAAAATAAGAATTGTAGTATGGTTGCCAAAAGAAGATTATATATATATATAAACATAGAAATAGGATATCTTCAAAAATAGTATGAAATTAAAATTTCGTTTAGTATTTTAAATTTCAAATAATAATTTCCACAATCACACTAGAATATCAGTGTCTTAGAGAATCAAAAATAATTATGGATATAGTGTTCATTAATTGGAAAGATTTGGGGCAATGTTTGAAAATAATGATTGTCCAAAAAACTTTATATTATATAAGATAGTTTGAAAGGGAGAGTTGCAATTGTTGGTGAAAAACCAGAAATTCTTAAAATGAAAATTATGATAAACAGTGATGCGTATTAGTTTCATATTTGTTTCTTTTTCTATAGGAGAGATTTTTGAAAAAGATGAATGTAGTCTTTAAAGGTAATTGGTTCATATTAATAAGTTATATTATTTATATAAAAAAATACCCAATGCCAACAAGTATCTTGGAACAATTTTTAAGTTTTTTTTTTTTATAAATTAACCATTAAGATGCAATGTGGTAGAAATTTTTAATTTAAACTAAAACCAAAAATAAAAAAAAAGAACTTCATGGTTCTTAGTTTTAGAATATGTTGATAATCAAGAAATTCTTGCAAATTTGAACAAAGTTCTATCAATTACTATTAATGTTTCTAATGGGATGTATAAAGAATTGTTTTAATCTTGAAAATAAATTAGTTTAAATATTTAGATATTTTTTAGTACTGTTGTCCAGATTCAAATTGCTGCGATTGTATTAAACAAGTTGAAAGATAAGATGTTTCACCAGTCATGTATCTATTTCATTTAAAATAAACACACCTGGGCCTCATTTTATGCAGTAGATAGGTTCCCCAGAAAATGCACACAAAAGAAATCGCACAAGAATAATTGTAACTTACCTTGAAAAATGGGGAATAGGTACTGTAATTTTCTGAAATCAGCATAAAAGCAAAGTAACAAGGAAAAATTACTTTAAAATTCGCATTAAAAAAATAAGAAAATAAAGTATGTCTAATAAAAAATTTCAAATATTTGAAAAAAATTAATACAAGACAAACTTTTTTACTTTTTTTTTATTAACTACAGTATTTAATTTTACATTTTTTCATACATATTTTAATCATTACTGCTATTTGACAATAATGGTTCGTTTGTGAACTAGTTAACTAGAAATCAGATTCATGATGTGATGAACAACTAGTGCCATTTTCAGTCTTGTGTTCTGTTAATGATTTTCTGTTTCTATATTAAAAAAGTGAGATCGCAATCAAAACAAAAAGATTATACATTATCATTAGAAAGATGATTTTCAGTTTATAAAATCAATAAAATCTTCATTATTATTTATTTTAAAAATCTAAAAAAATATTTATTTCTGTTAATATCTAACAAAATACGTTTTAAAAGTTTAAAATTTTTGAATATTTATTGTGATATTTTTATACATACATATAAATATATTATTATTATTTACTCATTAGTATAAGTAAGTTATTTACATAGAAGCTAAGATTCAAAATACAGCTTCAGGCCATATTCATGTTAGCTGCTAATCATCATCAACCATTATCAATCCACTGCAGGATGAAGGTCTCTCCAAGTTTAATCCATCTTCTCCGATCTTTAGCTTCTCTTCTCCACAACACCCCTGCACATTTTCTTATTTCATCCATCCATCTCACATGTGGTCTCTTTCTGGGTCTTTTACAATCTCTTGGAATCCAGTTTAAAATTTCAATTGTCCATCTATTATCATCTCTTCTAGCAATATGTCCAGCCCAACTCCATTTCAATCTTTTAATTTTTTCAATAAGTTCAATAACACCTGTTTGTTGTCTTACCCATACTTTGTGTTTTTGATCTCTTCTTGTTACTCCCAACATACATCTCTCCATATACCTTTGAGTGGTCTGAAGTCTCTGTATTGCTCTTCTATTAAGTGTCCAAGTCTCAGATCCATAAGTAAGAACTGGTAAAACACATTTGTTAAAAACCATCCTTTTCAAACACATAGGCATATTTCCTTTTAGTATCAAGTTATTTCTACCAAAAGCACTCCAACCAAGTTTAATTCTATGATTAATTTCCTCCATCATGTTTCCATCTGTATTAATAATCTGACCAAGGTATTTGTAACTGTTAACTTCCTCTAATTCTTCATAATCAATCTTTATTTTCATATTTTGAGCAAATCAATTAAACATTACTTTAGTCTTTTTAACATTTATCTTTAGTCCTACTTTTCTACTTTCATCTGCTAACTCCTGCAACATTTCATGCAGCTCTGAAGCATTATTTTCAAAAACAACTACATCATCTGCAAAATCTAAATGACTTAAATACTCTCCATTTACTTTCACTCCTTTAGTTTCCCATTTTAATCCACAAAATACTTCTTGCAGCACTGCTGTAAAAAGTTTTGGAGAAATGGAGTCACCTTGTCTTACACCTTTCTCAATGTTGATTTTTCCAGTATCATTATATAATCTAATTGTTGCTGTTGCATTTTTATAAATATTCTTTAAAATATGACAATATCCTGGATCTATACCTTGATGATCCAATGCTTTAATCACTGAAGAAATGTGTATAGAATCGAATGCCTTTTCATAATCTACAAATCCAAAACATAATGACAACTCATATTCGTTTGTCCTTTCTATGACTCCTCTCAATACCTGGATATGATCTATTGTACTAAAACCACTTTTAAATCCAGCTTGTTCTCTTGGTTGGTGGAAATCCAAAGTTCTTTATAGACGAGTTGTAATTATCTTGGTAAATTTTTTATATAAAACTGATAAAAGACTGATAGGTCTGTAATTTCTAATATCTTCTTTATCCCCTTTTTTAAATATTAATATTATTACTGCATTCTTCCAATCTTCCGGTACATCTTTATCATTTAGACATTTGGTATATAACTTCAGAGTAAACAACATTTTAAAATTGTTATGGGAGACTTTAATGCTAGAATTGGTAGCCAAATGAAAGATGAAATTGCTGTAGGTAATTTTGGTTATGGTAATAGAAATGACAGAGGACATAGACTTGTGGAGTTTGCAGAAAAAGAAAAACTTTATATTATGAATTCATTTTTTGAGAAAAATGTTAAAAGGAAATGGACATGGAAGCATCCAAATGAAGGTACAGCAGAATTGGATTATATTTTGACTAACAGAAAATACATATTTCAAGATTGTAATGTTCTTAATAAATTTAACACAGAAAGTGATCATCGATTAGTAAGGTGTAAATTACGTGTTAATGTAAAACTAGAGAGACAAAAATTATTAAGAAAAACAATATTTACAGTTGATATTCCTAATCTTCAGAAACATTCTAATGAATTTAAATTAGAACTTACAAATAGGTTTCAAGTGTTAGGAGATTTTGAACATGATTCTGATTTGAATGAAATTAATATGAAAATAACTGATACACTTTTAAAAACTGCAACAAAGATAGCTGGTAGAAAAAAGCAGCAATTGACTAATAAAATTTCTATTGAGACTAGAGAATTTATGAAGAAAAGAAGGAATATGAAGATATACAAAAATGATGTATTAAAAAGAATTGAATATCTCGAATTTTGTAAAATGGTACGGAAAAGAGTTGAAAATGATATAAGAAAGTATAATTGTGAAATAGCAAGGAAAGCTGTAGAAGAAAATAAAAGTCTCAAGAATGTTAAACAACATTTTGGTATTGGTAGGAAATTTATATCTGCAATAAGAAAAAAAGATGGAATTATTACTAAAAAGAGAGATGACATCATGAAACTGGTAGAAGATTTTTATCAAGAATTATATAGTAATAAAGAACAAGTACTTCCTATATCTATTACATCTTCCGAATTGCCCAGAATTTTAAATGAAGAAGTGAGACATGCAATTAAATGTATGAAGAAAGGAAAGGCTCCAGGAAATGATGGAATTATAATTGATATATTAAAAGAAGCTGCTAATATAACCTTATATTTTTTTTTAAAAAAAAAAGTATTTCAAGTCAAAATAAATATAGTGAAATATAAAAGATATTAAGAAGAAACATGAATCTCATAACTTCAAAATTGCATTAAAATAATCCACATAAAATGAGTCGCAGGTGTATTTAAAAAAAAGACACATAGACCCGTATCAATGCTAACAAATAGACATCGGAAAAAATGAATTTAAAGATATTCCACCTTATTCTGAAAATAAGACCAATACACAAGATCAAACCCTATATTCTTCATCTTTGTGGATGTGATAATAATGAATTTATAATGTAAGGGTAATATCTTCATTAGAATGGGTGAAATAAACGAACAATAATAAACTTTCTAAAAAGTATTAAATGGTGGACAAGTGATCATTTTCAACAAGAGTTAATTAAATTGTGTTTACATAACAATTGCTTTATTTGGGAAGATAGAGCTGAGGATAGTATAGAATGAATAGTTGAAATAGCTTGAACATTATTCAGAATTTTTTTTTATAAGAATTAAATAATAATATAAGATGTCAAATTAAAGAACACTGTATGATATAAGTACATATTTATGATTTAAGAATTAAAAATCAATTTTAGCTTTTTTAAATTTTGTAATAGAAATATGATAAATATATTCATTTATAAGTGTTTGCCAATGATAATAATATACTCACTCAATAGTGTTGTTTTCCAATTCAAGCAATTCTAGATAAAAAGATGGTTAGCAATAGCCATTATGTCCAATGACTATCAAATATTACACTTTAAATATAGTATTCTATTATCAAAATATTCTGAGTTAAAACTCTTATATATCCAGAAAATATAATCTCATTTGTAACTCCTAAATGTAATTATTATTAATTTATAAACTTTACAAAATGTTACCAATATTTTATATTTAAAATAATTCTTATGATATATATTTCAATAATAAAAATGTACAAAAAATTGCTATATTAGAACAACTGTACATTCTAATAATAAATTACAAATCTTTTATCATATAAATAATACATATATAACTATAAAACCATTCAAGATGTAACAATGTGCTATTTATTACAATTATATTTTCTCTTAATATAATACTCAATCATCTACCCACATATCAGTCTACTTTTCTACTTATCTATAATATAAACGCACATTAAGCTTATATAATAAAAAAAATCTTTAATAAATTTTAACAGTTTTATTAATTATTCATAAAATTGTTTCAAAGATGTCTACAAAAATCTTTTTTTTTTTTATAAGTTACTTTTTTTTAACATTCTTATCAATAATCCATTTGTCTAATCAAAATATAAAGAATTCAAATTTTCAGGATATAATTTAAAATAAGTTGAGAAAGGAATGTTTTACTTCTATATCTCTTATATGTATGCATATATCTGTCTGTATAAAGAAATTTAAAATCAAAGCAAATAATTAATTGAAGAGTATTAATGTATACTAATGCTAAAATAATCACTCATTTTTAATTAGTTCCTAATTTTTGTTACTTTTCCCACAAACGTTAAGATAAAAATATTTTCAATCATAAAATATATTTACTCATGATTCCTTATTTAAGAGAAAAAAAACCACACTTAATTCTAAGAATCAGACTAACAACAACCAACTATTATTAAAACATACAAATGCAGGATACAACAAATTATGGCAAAAAAGTATAATACATAGATATCTAACAATATATATCATAAGAACATATACTAAATAGAATTTAAAGAATTTTATATTTTTTAAATTCCAACTAGTATTATAATGAAAACCAAGACAACTCGATCAATTTACTAATCGGTTTGTTCAATTTACAGGGTCCAATTATCTGGGGGCATGTCTCTTCATGATTCATTCCAGTGCTTTAACTATCACTTGCTTTATAAATCTTTAAAACTCTCGTAGATTCAGAGATATGAATAAGAAAACTGTTTTTTGCTTTGCAAAAGATTATATATCTGTTCAGTTTTTTTCTGGAGTTCTTTATTCAATGGGAAAAATGCAAACATTTTAAATTTAATAGAATTAGCTAATATCCAACTTAGAACTATTTATATAAAGTTTACTGGACTTGATATTAATTAAAACTTTTTTATGATATAACATATTTTTGATCTCAGTGACACTAATTTCTTCCATATTTCTACTTTGTTTTTAATTACATATAATCACTGAAAGATTAATTTTAAGTTTCGTTTTTAATGGGCATAATTATTCAAAACTTATTTTTTATTTTGCCTTTTAATTACATAGAATGCTTAATCTTTATTTTGCTTATAAATAATTAAATCAGTTAATATAAATATTTCAATAACATTCACTAAATAAAAATAATGAAACCATAAGACAGCACATATTAGGAGATAATAAATTTAGAAATTTCAATAAATTAACAATTAACACACCTTAATTAAAGTATAATTTAGTTCACAATTTTTAGCTAACATATAGTTTTTTTTTTTTTAAAAAAAAGCAAAATTGTGGCTTTAATTAATCACATACATAAAAATTACTAATGCCATTTACATTACATTACATTTATCGCTTACTAAAAGTTTAATGCAGAATTTAAAAATTTTAATTTTAAATATGGCCAATCTATGCATGCAAACAAATAAAATGTAAATAAACTACTTTATGGGATTATAATTGCATCTACTGTATTTCAAGCCAAGATAAAAGGTTTATTCCAAAACATGGAATGAGTTATTCATTACTTAGACGAAATATTGATTACTTTCCAGATAGTGCATGCGCTGGGAAATACACGTGCAGAAGTTTGTTTAAAATTGGAGAAAAAATCTCCCACTTCATATAGTATTTGGGCTACTTATGAGATAACATTTCTGGGACACAATAATAAACCAAAAACGAAAATACAGCAACCCAGAAAAAGTTAAAGCAATAAAAAATGCCACAAGACCTAGGAACACCAAAGAATTACAGGCATTGTAAAGCTTACTAAATTTTTTTTTTGAGAGTTGTTGTAATACATTATATGAATTGTTGAAAACAGGACAAAGATAGACTGACAATCCATAATTTAGCTTTTCAAATGCTGAAAGACTTGTTAATATTTACCCAACTACTTGTATATTATCACAGTGACCAGAAGATGAAACTGACATTCAGTATATGGTTGGAGCTGTTATCTCTCACCTGTTTTAAAAGAGAATGTCCAATAGCCTATGGTTCAAGAACTATGACAGCTGCTGATAAAAGTTACAACTGGCTTGACTAGGAAATTTTGGCTATAGACTTTGTTATTTTAGAAAATTTCATCAATATACATATATGAAAGCAAATTTCAGATCTATATAGATCATTATCCATTAGAGGAATTTTCAGCAATAATAAAACTAATGAACATGCCAGCCAAAGTTTAATTCATTAGATAAAATTTATCAGCAGCTTACAACTATGAATTGATTTAGAAGCCCAGTAAAGAAACTGTCACCACATATGCCTTATCACACTTATCAGATTAGTGAGTTTCAGCTGAAGTTTACAGAAATAAACTATATAAGCTCCATCAATTCTAAAACACTGAACAGTTCTAGGGTTTCCAATTGGACTAAAAATTGGATAAAGTATGTCAAAAAGACAACCAAACTATGTTGCAATGCCTACTTGGAATGCATGCAAAAGCTTGTCTCTACGCAATGTCTGCATCCTTATGACTGACTGTATACTTATACCATTGGAAGGTCAAAAGCAAGAGATTAGTTTACTATATAAGGGACACCCAGGAATACTATGCATAAAAGAACTAGCAAGGCCATATGTAAGGTAGCTAATATGACACAGGAAATAGAATAGATGGTGAAGAATTGTTTAGAATATCAATCTACTGATGACATGCCTCCAAAAAAAGGTAGGAAAAGTAACCCAAATCTATTGAAGTATGGAAAAGACTATGCTTGGATCATGTTTTTTAATTGCTATAGATTCATACTCCAAATGGATGGAGTACAAGCTCATCAAAAATACCAGCATAGAATGTGTGATTGAGGCATTAAAAGAAATCTTTACAAGCCAAGAATATCCAGAAAGTATTGTGACCAAAAACAGAATCAGGTTTTCTGTAACAGATGCTTAAGATTTTTTTTAGTTAATATGGGAGTAAACTAGGTTTTGACACTGCCTTATCATCCTGAATCAATGGTCTAACCAAAAAAAAAGTTCAATATCTTAAAGTGACATTAAATAAAACACTTTATCAAGATTTTAATGAAGTGCTAATAGACACAATGTTTTTCAACATTTTACACTGTGTACGTGGCAATAAAAACCCGGCAGAATTGTTAATGCACCAAAATTCTGCATGCACCTGTCAAAGTTATTGTCAACTAAGAACATAATTGGTGAAAATAATTTAGACCTCAGAAATTTTGCAAGCAAGCTTGGATTAGAGACATTTTAAGAAAAAAAAAAGGTTTTCTAAAAATGTTGCCTAAACAAATCAGAGTAATCCAATTGGAAGAAAACATATCAATCATTTATGACTTCATCAAAATGAAATATCAGAAACAGATAGTGTTGATGGAGAATTATTCAGTAAAAGGAAAATTTTATAATGAAGAGGAGTGTGCTGATATCTCTTCAACCACACAAAATGAGAAAATGCCCTTGATAATTAGACTGAGGAATGAGATCTCACTGAAAGAAATAATAAATCAGACGATAGAGCAATAAATCCAATAGAAAATCTGTCATCAACAAAGCAGCTGAATCAAAAACAAACAACTGATCATGATGAAGAAAGATATCTAACTCTGACAAGATAGCCCAAGTTCATCAAAAACCTAAAAGATTATTAACTTTATAAATTATTTCTAGAATGAGGGAGGAAAAGAATGCTTGTGTGTATACACAATTAAAATGTAAATACATTTTATTAAATTTGTGTAAATACATGCAGATAACACATAATTATCACCATTATTATCACTCTAGAAAAATTTATATATAACTTGAATAATAATAAAAGATTGTAGATGAAAATGAGCTTAGATTATTCAACATGGTTTGATAAATCTACAATGGTCTACTCAAAGAGGTATTCATATATTGAATATATATGTAGTTGTCTATAGAATATTGGTTAAATAATTAAATGATTATTATGGAATCATTGTATATACACAAATATCCATGGAATAAGAATTCCCACAGTTCAACGGATACCCTCATTTCTACAAACTGTGCATGTGAATAAGGAATTCACACTTCAGACTATAAACACTTAAACATGCTTTAACCTATAACAAATGCGCCTTGAAATTTCTAATAGTCAAACAATATTATTTTGCCAATAAAGGGACCTCACAAACCATGACACAAGATAATGACTTTTATAAAAATAAAGTGCATTCGTTACAGATTAAAGCCTATTTAAGAGTTTACATATACTTCTGTGCGCTCTATAAAATATAATTACTACAGATTATAATAGACTTTAGAGATTATGAAGTAATTTCTAACTGCTTTTAATTATTTAATTTATATGCATTTAATTTTTTTAAAAATAAAGTTATTGATGTTATCTGGCTAAAGAATACCCCAGGGATACAGAAAAATGATTAAATTTGTTTTACACACCCATCTTGCTTTGATTAATTTTAGTTTAGTTTAAACTGCACTCAACCCCCCCCCCCCATCTATAATAAAATTGATTGGTCTGTTAATATCTTTTAATAAATTCAGCCTTCTTAAGCATATTTTATCGTTTTTATTTTATTCTAGTTTTTTTTTTTTTTAGAATTTTTCACAATACTTAAATATGATCCACTATACTAAAGTCACTTAAATCCAGCATATCCATTTGGTTGGTAAGAATCCTAAGTTCACTGCAGATGAGTTATCTTGTTAAAGATTTCGAATAGAATTGATAGAAGATGGATAGATTTGTTCTACTACCTTCTTTAGCATCTTTCTTATTACAACCTTATTCCACTTTGGTATACAATTTTTCTATTTCTCCACTTGCTTCTTTTAAAATATAAAAAAATAATTCTATCATGTCATGGAGTTTTTTCCTTCTTCATGGATGTAATTTCATATTTCACTTCTTCATTTAAAATACTTTGTAATTCAGAAGATATAGTAATTTCATTTTGTTATCAATCTTTTTAGTAATAGTTTCAACATTTTTTCTTAATGCTAAAATAATTTTACTTTCAATACCAAAATATTGTTTTGCACTTTTAAGATTTTATTTTTTCTATATCTTCCCTACCAAATTCACAATTATATTTTCTTAATGCAGTATTAATTCTCATACCATTTTACAAATCTCAAGATATTACATTCTTAATGGATCTTTTTTTTCAGTACATTCTTTCTTATCTTTATAAAATTTGACTGGTAAATTGCTGATTGTTTGTAACATCTATATTTCTTGCAGTTCTTAATAGAGTATTATTGATTTCTGTCAAATCTGAAACACCTTCTAAGCATGTTAATATTTTAAAACAATTTGAAATTATAATTTAAATATATTGGAGTGTTTTTGAAAGTTAGGAATATAAACTGCTAATACTGACTTTTTAAAAAAAATATTTTTTCTTCTCTAGTTTGGCAATCACACCTATCTTACATCTCATGGTTATCATTTCTTATGCTTATTTAATCTGTTAACACTTATCAACTTTCTTCATGCAATATACCCACCTAGTGTAAGCTATAGTAATCAATGGATGCTAAAAGGTTAGTTTATTAAAATCCCTATATAGTGCCTACTCATCCAACACCTCCAAACTAGTTTCTAGCTTATGGCTTTCATTAGTGATGAGCTGTGGATCTGAGAGCACTGCTCCTAGATCTTTGAATCTAATGTGTGTCCAGCAGTCACTTTTTACCTTTTTAGTATCTATAAAGCTATGAGCCCAAACTAAAAAGACAAAAATGTTCTCAATCCAAGCTAATTCATGTGTATATTCATACAGATTTGAAGCGAGTTCAGGGTCATGTCTTAGGTTTTTAATGACTGTAATCACCACCATTCTTTCATAGGATTGGTATTAAAACACTATAACATTACATGATCACCATTTCTTATGCTCACTAATATAAACATCTTCTGGCAATAACTGACACGTTATTTAGTCACAATTATTTATAGTATTTAATATATACAATATTTAATGTATATAAAACTTATTCTGAACATAAGCCAATCATACTCAAAAATTTAACTGCCATTAAATGAAGTAATGAAAACGAGTGACAGAAGGCTAATCCAGAGAGAGGGAGAGTGAGTGGAAAAAAGACAGTGAAGAAGGAATAAAAAATGAGGGCAAGAAGGGAGCATATCTAGCTACCAAGTCAAGTATAACTAATTAAAATGGGAGAATAACAAATCATTGATAAGAAATACTTTGGCTAAAGTAAGTAACTGAAAAGTTATGTTAGAGATTATGTTTATAATCAACTATAAGATGAAGTGCCATAAAAATGATTAAGAAAATGAAAAAAAAAAAAAGAATTCAAGTTAAAATAGCAATATTTTAATCTAAAAATATTGTAACTAACTTAAATGGAAAATAAAAACCACAATTAAGTGCTGATATTCAATTTTATGAAGGTAAAAACAAAAGACAATCACAAATTTAAAAAAAAAAAATATTTGTATAGTACAAGAAAGATAACAACAAATAAGCAAATAATTGAGATAAAAAGTCTCAAATAAGGATATAAAAACAGAAGAAAATAAACAAAATACTACAAGCATATTATTAATGATCTTGGTATTCTAAGCTCATCATTCATCGACAATAAGTTTGAAGGCATTGCTTTCTTCATCATTATTCATTATTGTTGGATGGCGTCCTACAGTCACTATTTCGTCTTACATATGCTCTATTAATTGAAAAATGTTAAGATAAGGAACTTTTATTGCCAGGAGTGAACAAATAAATAATCTAATAGTTGATTGCTCATGAGTTCATCAAAGTTCAAGCACGAGTGTATCAGAGCCAGGTCACAATCCATGGATCTGAATTCTAGAGTCTGTCAATATCTACAACTGCATAATCACAAAGGACATTTGATTTGAGTTATATGCCAGATATAAAAAATGACTATACAACATATATAATGTTAGTATACAAACAGTCAACTATAAATGACAATCACTTTTCTTAAAATTGCATTCCCTTATTTATATAGGTTTTTCAATTTAAGGAGAGTAGTTTGCTTCTCTTAATTACAGATATTAAGCTATGCTAATTTCATGTTTAAACTAATTCTGTAACTCCATTAATTTTTTTATTAATGCAAATACAAATATTGTTCCAGGCTGCTTTTAAAGCAATTAATAGCTTTAATTTCAGTCTACTTTAAAATAATGTTCATCATAAAATATATTTAAAAAAGTATTTAAAGATAATGTTGCAGTTGCTTAATAAAAAAAGGATTTAATAAAAGAGTAGGCTGACTATTTAAAAGGTGGGTGATTCTGTAGATATTAAAAGGCTATTCGAATTCAAGAACAATATTTCTTTAGAAGATTTTATGCGTGGATAAATAAAATAAAAAGAACAGACTGCAAAAAAAAAAAAAAAGGAAAATATTATTTAAATAATTTTTGATAATAAAATTATAAACAAATATTTCGTTTTCATAATAAAGCTATATTTTATATTTGTAGTTATATGCTAGAATATTTCTACCTAGTTGCATTGCTAAATTTTTTTTAAATGTAAACATTTGGAAATACAAGTGGAGTAGGATTCATTATAAATAAAAAGTGGAAGAACAATATTGTGGAGATTGATGGTGTATCAGACAGAGTGGCAAGATTAGTTATACAACTTAATAGCAGATATCAAATGCAGATAATTCAGGTTTATGCCCCAACAAGTTCTCACAGTGATGAAGTAGTAGAAGATTTTTATATGGATGTACAAAAGGCTTTTGATCAGAGTAAACAACATTTGAAAATTGTTATGGGAGATTTTAATGCTAGAATTGGTAAACAAATGAAAGATGAAAGTGTTGCAGGTATTTTTGGTTATGGTAATAGAAATGAGAGAGGACATAGACTTGTGGAGTTTGCAGAGAAGGAAAAACTTTATATTATGAATTCTTTTTTTGAGAAAAATGTTAGAAGGAAATGGACATGGAAGCATCCAAATGAAGGTACAGCAGAATTGGATTATATTTTGACTAACAGGAAATATATATTTCAAGATTGTAATGTTCTTAATAAATTTAACACAGGAAGTGATCATCGATTAGTAAGGGGTAAGATACATGTTAATGTAAAACTAGAGAGACAAAAATTATTAAGAAAAACTATATTTACAGTTGATATTCCTAATCTTCAGAAACATTCTAATGAATTTAAATTAGAACTTACAAATCGGTTTCAAGTATTAGTAGATTTTGAACATGATTCAGATTTGAATGAAATTAATATGAAAATAACTGATACACTTTTAAAAACTGCAACAAAGATAGCTGGTAGAAAAAAGCAGCAATTGACTAATAAAATTTCTACTGAGACTAGAGAACTTATGAAGAAAAGAAGGAATATGAAGATATGCAAGAAAGATGCATTAAAAAGAATTGAATATCTCGAATTTTGTAAAATGGTGCGGAAAAGAGTTGAAAATGATATAAGAAAGTATAACTGTGAACTAGCAAGAAAAGCTGTAGAAGAAAATAAAAGTCTTAAGAATGTAAAACAACATTTTGGTATTGGTAGGAAATTTATATCTGCAATAAGGAAAAAAGATGGAATTATTACTAAAAAGAGGGATGACATTATGAAATTGGTAGAAGATTTTTATCAAGAATTATATAGTAATAAAGAACAAGTACCTCCTATATCTATTACATCTTCCGAATTGCCCAGAATTTTAAATGAAGAAGTGAGAAATGCAATTAAATGTATGAAAAAAGGAAAGGCTCCAGGTAATGATGGAATTATAATTGATATATTAAAAGAAGCAGGTGAAGAAACAGAAAAAATATTAGCAAAGTTATATACCAAATGTCTAAATGATAAAGATGTACCGGATGATTGGAAGAATGCAGTAATAATATTAATATTTAAAAAAGGTGATAAAGAAGATATTAGAAATTACAGACCTATCAGCCTTTTATCAGTTTTATATAAAATTTTTACCAAGATAATTACAACTCGTCTACAGAGAACCTTGGATTTTCACCAACCAAGAGAACAAGCTGGATTTAAAAGTGGTTTTAGTACAGTAGATCATATTCAAGTATTGAGAGAAGTTATAGAAAGGACAAATGAATATGAGTTGTCATTATGTTTTGGATTTGTAGATTATGAAAAGGCATTTGATTCTATAAACATTTCTTCAGTGATTAAAGCATTGGATCTTCAAGGTATAGATCCAGGATATTGTCATATTTTAAAGAATATTTATAAAAATGCAACAGCAACAATTAGATTATATAATGATACTGGAAAAATCAACATTGAGAAAGGTGTAAGACAAGGTGACTCCATTTCTCCAAAACTTTTTAAAGCAGTGCTGCAAGAAGTATTTTGTGGATTAAAATGGGAAACTAAAGGAGTGAAAGTAAATGGAGATTATTTAAGTCATTTAGATTTCGCAGATGATGTAGTTGTTTTTGCAAATAATGCTTCCGAGCTGCAGGAAATGTTGCAGGAGTTATCAGATGAAAGTAGGAAAGTAGGACTAAAGATAAATGTTAAAAAGACTAAAGTAATGTTTAATCGATTTGCTCCAAATATGAAAATAAAGATTGATTATGATGAATTAGAAGAAGTTAACAGTTACAAATATCTTGGTCAGATTATTAATACAGATGGAAACATAATAGAGGAAATTAATCATAGAATTAAACTTGGTTGGAGTGCTTTTGGTAGAAATAACTTGATATTAAAAGGAAATATGCCTATGTGTTTGAAAAGAAAGGTTTTTAACAAATGTGTTTTACCAGTTCTTACTTATGGATCTGAGACTTGGACACTTAATAGAAGATCAATACAGAGACTTCAGACCACTCAAAGAAGTATGGAGAGATGTATGTTGGGAGTAACAAGAAGAGATCGAAAACGCAATGTATGGGTAAGAGAACAAACAGGTGTTACTGACCTCATTGAAAAAATTAAAAGATTGAAGTGGAGTTGGGCTGGACATATTGCTAGAAGAGATGATAATAGATGGACAATTGAAATTTTAAACTGGATTCCAAGAGATTGTAAAAGACACAGAAGGAGACCACATGTAAGATGGATGGATGAAATAAGAAAATGTGTAGGGGTGATGTGGAGAAGAGAAGCTAAAGATCGGAGAAAATGGATTAAACTTGGAGAGACCTTCATCCTGCAGTGGATTGATAATGGTTGATAATGATGATGACTAATAGATAGATTAGAATTAAACACAATGATTGAACATTATTAAAATTCTTTTTTTTTCAGGTGTTATTGGCACAATCAGGGACTCTAGCATGTAAATTAAACTGGTGAGGATTAGAATCAAAAATTCCAAACATAAGGTGATATTCTAATTAAGTAAGCTATTCTATCAGGGGTAACAGGAAATACAAATTTTGTATAGTTATCTATCTCCTGATTCCTCAATTTTTCGTTCTTTTTTTTTTTCCATATGTCATAACATCAGCAGGGAGACGAACCCGCATCAACCGTCTGCAAACAACTACTTGCTTGCGAGGCACCTTTTAAGAAAAAAAAAAGTAAATAGTCCCTAAAGATCATGAATTATCACATTAGATTGACTTACAAGGTTAATTGCCATTGAAAAGTGAGCAGTTTCTTTAATTTTTTGTACTATTTCATTTTGTTTTTGCAATTGAACATATGTTCATTGTTATATGCATGGTGTGCCACTTTAAATACATCTGGTTTTCTTCTCTTATCATTATTTTATGTTCTTTTAATAATTTTTCAATTGGCATGTAGGTCAGTACAAGCAGATCATGCATGTACCAAACATACACCAGGTAAACAAATAAAACATTAGCAGATTCATTTAATGATACTAATAAATATCCACATTAAGTCAACCTAATGTGGTAATCATAATATTTAGAAATTATCCATTAATTTTGCCCATAAAAGAAAAAAGAGAAATCACAAGAATTGTCATAGATAAGTAGTTAAAATTTCTACATTTGGATTAAAACTCTAAATGGTTAAGACATCATGTTTAACTCATTATTCATAAATTTATGCTAGATATTACCAATTAGATGGGCAATGCATGTGTAAAGGAGATGAAAAATACTATTCAAAATGTTGTGTATCATACTAATCTGTGTGGTACTGATTAACAGTTGAATGGGTTTAGAAAGGTATAAAAAGTGATTTTCTTTAAAAAAAAAAAAACATTTAACAGTAGATGATGAAAGTAGTCTAATATGTAATAAGTAAAATGGCATCATAACAAATCTTCAAAACTGTTTATATTTTATGTGTGTAAATATATATAAAGAGAGATGGACTATAAAATTATTTAAATCATTGGAAATGGTTGTAATGCTAGAAAAATGTATAATAAAATCTCTACAAAAGGGAGATAGAATAATTAGACATATTACTAAAAATAATTTGACATTCCCACTACCTCTTTAAGCACATTTTCTTCTAGTAAATAATTATTTAAAAATATCATAAGGCAGTGGTAAACAACCAATCAAAGATGGAGTAAATAATTACAATATTGGAAGCACTAATAAAAAACTTGGAGAACATAACTAGTGACAGATTATCCATATGATTTCTAAGAATCATCAGTGACTTCAATGCAATTTTTAAATTTTACTTGATTAGTAAATAGTGCATTTCTTGTAGAAATTAGAAAATAAAGAAATAGCTTTCATTGAAAGTATATTGTGAAGTTATACGATTCTATATACAGTGAGTTCTGGTTCAACTAAAGCTCATGAAATAAGTAAATAGTACAATAAACACTTTTCTTATGAAGTTAAAATTTATCACTAAATGGTAATTTAATGTATAGAAGTACAATTTGGATACTCTATAGGTTCAATATATAATAGAAAAATTTCATTTATAAATAATCTTTAAAAATTTAGAAATACAAGATCATAAAAACAAACAATATGTTCTTCAACTTTCTAGATGTGATACTATAGAGTCCATTTTTATAAAAACAAACTGTCATTCTGGTTTTTTTTTTTTCAATTTAATTTTGTCTTTAATTTGTGTTAAACAAAAACTGTACTATATATAGTAATAGAACAAATCTGTCAGCAGCTAGAATTAGTTACACTGCAAAGTTGTATGGTCTTATAACTCATATGATGTAAAGAAAGAAAGAAAATTAGTTTTAGAGCTGTACAAATGAATTAGAATTGTGTAGTTTATGAAAATGTAAAGTATTTTATGAGCCCATCTGATTTGCCTTCTGGAAGGAATTTTATTTCCAAAAAAGTTCCTTTCTTATAATAAATTGAATGGAAAATCTAAATATATTATTAAAAATTATGGGTTACTAAAATTAATAAAGTTATCAATTTTTCAAACTGGTTATGGTCTTTTCTTTCTTCTGATAGCTCTTGCGAATAAAAAAAACTATTTGTTTATTCATTCAAATAATAATAATATAATTTACAACTATATAAGATTTAAAATACAGACATTCTTATACCCGGAACTTGATTGTAAATATAGGGGATGTGAACTCAGACTTCAATCAAACTTCAACTGTCCACAATATCTCATACTACTGATACATATGACCACACACATGTAGAAAAGATAAATAACACCAAAATCCATATTTGATGCAGAACAAGCACTCATCGGTTGGTCCAGATTATCATCTCCCAAACACATACACACACGTATATATATATATAATCAGTGTTCAATTTATATTAACATACCAAATTTTTATACTTTAATGGCAGGCTTCAATCTACTCCAACTTCCAATTCTTCAGCCATCCATACCATTGAAAATCTGATAATAGAATGCCCAAATCCCATGCTGATGTCAATATTGTTGTTAAGCCCATGTTGACATCACGTCACACTGACCCCTCATGTATAGGACAGTATCCATTTAAATACATAGAAGAGGGATGGGCGAAATGCAAGTTTAATGTGAAGATTTGAAAATACAGGCATTCTTGTATCTGGAACTTAATTGTAAACATAGGGAATTTGAACTCAGACGTTCAAGCAATCTTCAACTATTCACAATATGTCATACTACAGATACACATGACCACACACATGTAGAAAAGATAAATAATCACCAATATACATATTTAATGCTGAACTAACACTCATCAGTTGATCCACATCATCTCCCACACATATATATATAAAATCAGTGTTCATTTTATATTAAGATAGCAAATCTTCATACTTTAATGGACAGGCTTCAATCTACTCCAACCTCCAACTATATTTACAATTAAGTTCCAGGTATAAGAATGCATGTATTTTAAATCTTACACATTAAGCATGAATTCTGCCCATCTGTCTTCTATGTATTTAAATGGATACTGTCCTATCTATGATGGTCAGAGTGACTTGAGGTCAAAATGGGCATAACAATATTAGCATCAGCATGGGATTTGGGCATTCTATCATCAGATTTTCAATAGTATGGATAACTGAAGAGTTGGAGGTTGAAGTAGATTGAAGCCTGCCCATTAAAGTATAAGTATTTGCTATCTTAATATAAAATGAGCACTGATTATATATATATGTGTGGAAGATGATAATCTGGACCAATTGATTAGTGCTGGTTCAGCTCGAAATACGTATATTGGTGATTATTTATCTTTTCTACGTGTGTGGCCATGTGTATCAGTAGTATGAGATATTTTGGATAGTAGAAGGTTGCTTGAAAGTCTGAGTTCAAATTCTTTATATTTTCAATTAAGTTCCAGGTATAAGAATGCCTGTATTTCAAATCTTACACATTAAGCCTGCATTCTGCCCATCCCTCTTCTATATATTTAAATGGATACTGTCCTACACATGATGGGTCAGTGACTTGAGGTCAACATGGGTATAATATAATTGGCATCAGCATGGGATTTGGACATTATATCATCCAATTTTCAATGGTATGGATGGCTGAAGAGTTGGAGTAGATTTAAGTCTGTCCATTAAAATATAAAGATTTGCTATCTTAATATAAACTGAGCATTGATTATATATGTGTGTGGGAGATGATAATCTGGATGAACTGATGAATGCTGGTTCAGCATGAAATATGTATATGGCAATTATTTATCTTTTGTGCATGTGTATGGTCACAGTAGTATAAGATATTGGGTATAGCTGAAAGTTGCTTGAAAGTCTGAGTTTAAATCCCTTATATTTACAACTATATGTAAATGTATTTATTTTCATAACATGTTAAATGTATTTATTTCCACAATATAATGTGAAATGAATCTTTATTCTGAAAATTAGTGATATGTTTTTGGATAAAATTGATAAGCATATTTTTGATAAACATCTGTGAGTTTGTGATAGATATGAAAATCAAAAATAAGTGAGATAAATAGATCAGAAAAAAGATAGCGGTTGGGTCTATTCCAAGCATTCATTCAAGAAGTATACAGAGTAATTAGGAAAAACTGCTGATTAAAAGTTTTCCACCAAAATAGCCATACCTTGCTGACTATCCTAAAATACTTTTAAATACTCTGTTCATATCAGCAAGTATGATAATATGAACTAGTAAAGACAATCTACTAGACTAGAAATTCACCAACCACACCAATCAAAATAACTGTAATTGAAATCAGATCCGGGAATGAACATTGA
The DNA here is from genome assembly GCA_028023455.1 of Epiperipatus broadwayi. Taxonomy (NCBI): domain Eukaryota; kingdom Metazoa; phylum Onychophora; class Udeonychophora; order Euonychophora; family Peripatidae; genus Epiperipatus; species Epiperipatus broadwayi. The sequence continues at coordinate 2,848,858 of JAQFVV010012421.1, forward strand.
GTTGCACAGAATGTCACATTGCCTGCTTTAATGACAAAAACCATGTCATAAAAAAAACAACAACTCTGTTGTAAAATCTACCAAGACATACTATATACTGAAGCTGTGCATATATATATATATATATATATGCTGGCTTCACCATTCACTGTGGACTAACTAAGACCCTAAGTCCAACCACAGTGAATGTATGTTTCTTTTTCAAACTAAATTTATCGTTTTCTCAAATAGTTGCCTAAATTAAAAGATTTAATAAAATAAAATATAGAAAGTTAAAATTATAATTGCAATTATTTTTAAAATATATTTGGTAGAATTCGATGAATTTCTTAATTAAATAGAATCCATTAAGAAAAGGAATTTAATTAGTAAAAATTTTTCTGAATTAGATAAAAATAGATAACAGGAAAAATTTGAAACAACGGGCATGATTCGCTACTAATTAGCAGATTAAAAACATAATGGAAAAAGGGTATAAATAAAAAACTTTTCTTTTGTTCTTGGTCTTATGCTTGCGGGTAATCAGTGCTGAAGGTCAGAGAGAAAATCTTAAGAATTTAGTTGGAAGAAATTTTGCTAAAAAATTAGACAATATAGCGAACTCTTGCTTGCTGTACTTACTTCAAGCTGCACTCTATTTTTCGGCATATAAATAAAAATCCAGAAATGTGTTGCTCTGCAAAAATGCGGGAGTAACCTCTTTTGCCTTCGCTCTCCCTGAGGTCGGAGTCGTAATCATGTAAGCCAGCCAGAGAACAAAAGTATCTGCCCTGTATCCGTGAAAAAAATCTGCCCTCAAAAACATGGAAAAACAAATTTGAAGAACCGAGAAGACCTGCGGGGAAACATCAAATGAACTCATTTTGACCCACCCATCTAGTTACCAGTAACGTTCCCATAAATTATTAAAATATCTTTGCAATTTGCAAATTCAATGTATATTTATGCTTTTCTATATATATCTGTTTTTTTAAATCTATGTATTCGAGTCTTGTGAAATTATATTGCATTAATTGCTTTCTTTTCTTTTTTTTATATCGTAATGGGAGGGGTTATTATATATAATGGCGGCCATAGTTCTTATTAATTTAATTGAAAAATGCTTCGTTTAACTTTCCACCATTATACTCCCGTAATCAAGTTATTTATTTTATATAAATATTTATTTAGAAAGAAAAGGAAGCAAATCATAGAAAGTGCAAAACTCTATTTTAAAATCAAGACTTAAATTGCTAGATATTCTATTATAAAACTTTCCAAACTTTAACTTAGTTTTTTTTTATATACATATAAAAGAAAGATCCTTATCAAATGCCCGTATATTTTAGTCAATGAAGGGTTACAAATTTAAAGTTATATTTTAAAGATCGTGAAATAAAACGTTCGCATTTATATTTTAGTACTAAGAGAGAGTACATTTTGACAATATGTATTAAAAAATTATTAAATAGCATTGGCTTAGTGGTGAATCGGTTAAATTTCAACTAAATAAATAAAATATCCGCCCACTTGTTCTTTTTATTAATTCAAATTTTATAAAGGTGAAGTTACTATTTTTCTGCAGATTTTCAGTGATAGTTGAGCTTTCCTAAAATCTATATTTTGCAGAGGGTTTCTTTTTTAAATTTAAAGGTCGTTGACCGTATTTATATGGTATCGTGCCTCGGGTGATCTACTGGGCCGCTCAGCATAAAATACAGTGCTTCTTTTGCCAAGTTTGCTTAGGTTAACATACCTACATTCGGACCTTCTGAAAAATAAATAAATTGTTCGGGATCTCATGTCTATCTCAGTTCCTTAAATGTACGTAACTGGACATAAGCAACAAAAACTCCGATCCTGAATCCGGGTCACGCGTTTAGCGAACGGATTCCATTTTCTCTCTAACCTAGTTTAGAGATATCCGGTCTTGTGTTAACCTCTTGGTAACTGTTATGTCTCGAGCCTCACAGCCCACTATATGCTATCGCCTGTGTGCATGGTCTTATATATTTATATTTATTAGGAAATCTTTCTCAAAATATCATCAAAATGTTTCAATTATAGCTGGAAATTCCTGTTGGGGTCACTTTATCATTCTTCTTAAATCATAAGTAGGGCGGTGATTTAAACCTGTCCAAAGTGTTTAGTTGAGTTTGACCACCTATTTATTTCTATGTTCTCCAACCACCGAGTTAATGAATCATCTCTCTCTCTCTCTCTTGATTTCTTTTACGTAACACTTTCCATTGGCTGGAATATTTTAAAGAAAGAAATGATAATGTAAAATTTTGTCTGTTCTTATCATTACAATCAATGGATCTTTCAAATATGTCTATCCGGTTGCAGTGAAAATAGCCTGTGACACTATTAATAAAACATTGTATGAATTCTTTTAATGTAAATAATAAAGTTTGTGTTATCTTTCATTCACTATAAATAAAACCACTTAGTATTGTTTTCTTTTGTAACATACGTATGTACATCTGATCATTATATATGTAAAAATTCCTTTTCGTGGTCTCTTCTCTCCCTGACCACTGGGCATACATTAAGATTAAATTCTAGTGAGGTTTGGGGAGTAAGTCGCTTAGTAGCAATCTAGAGGAGTAGGTGAGGTTCAAACCCCCTCTATCTGCATCTCTAGGTTAGGTTAAAGCAGCTCTACTTTTCTTACCGTTACAATACCCTACCTATTGCCACCAATACCCAAGGAGGACCAACATTATCTTGGATAGATTTCTGAAGATTTATTCATATATATAGCAAAAGGATATCGCCAGATAACCATGATTTAAAATTTTATAAATTCAGGATAGTTGTCAAGATCTTATTATTAAATTTATCACATAACCTTAATATTGTATATTTATAACTTTTATTGATTGTAAATAAATTGTTAGTTTAATTTTTATTGTTTACCAATTTAGTTTGTTTTGCTTTCGTTATTCAATAGTTTTACTTCTTTTCTTTCAAATTCATTGTGAACATATGCTATTAATATCTAAAAACTCTGAGAAATCATGCAATCCACTTAGGATCATGCAGAGATAACAGTAATAAATTATAAATGATGATGATCTGGAGATTAATAAGTTATCCAGAAGTTAACTTTCTATTTAAGAAGTTTGGCACTTTATGATTTAATTTTAAATTAAATCTAGAAAAACAAATCAAAATACTTTTGGAATAATTAACATTAGAATAGTAGTTACACTAAAATATATATAAATATGAATTTTAGTACTTTATTAACATTTTCTCACCACAGTAGGTAGTTATTATCCATATGGATTTCTATTTGTCTCTACTTTTTATCCATTATGATATTTTTAAAAATTTTGAAAAAAAATCTTGTATCTGTAATATTTATTTATTGAAATTTTCAGTAAGTATGAGTTTCATAAATGTAATATTAGATCTCTCTCTCTCTCTCTCTCTCTCTATATATAATATTAGATCTCTCTCTCTCTATATATATATATATATATATATATATATATCCTAAATTCACCATTAAACAAGACAAGCCAAAGAAAATAAACTCTAATCTTTATTAATAAAAATTTCTGATTCTGAAATAAGAAACTTGTTTAAAAGTTCTTTTATATTAAGGGAGTGTGGGATATAAGTGGAACTGTGGGTAATATTTGTTGTGTTTCTTTTAGTGCTTTACACATAAAGTCTGCATGTACTAGTGAAACCATTGGTTGTGCTTTAGAGTTTATTTTCCTTGGCTAGTCTGGTGAATTTGGGGTAATTTTGATTATTTTATTGATTCCTTTAGATTTTTAATATATATATATACTGAAATGGTGAATCAGTAATCCAGATTCACACTTCATGGGCCATCAACCTAATTACCTATGAAATAGGGTTCAAACCCATCACCTCATGTACCTAGACAATATAGATCAACACGCACATCTGCTTAACTCTTCCCAATCCTCCATAACTATTTTAGATAAGTATTATTAAATCTTTAGTTATAAATGTAATTATAGTTAAAAGCCCTGAAATAATATGTAGTCATATATGTGTGTTCACATATATGCAGCGGATACATATATGTGATGTAAAGATTAATAGTTTATATTTAATATAAGATGGTTATAAAGAATGATGCAATATTTGAGAAGGTTCTCGAAGCCACTCCAAGTAATATAAAATTTAGCAAATAATAGAGAAATCCATTAGTGAAACTAGAAAATAACTCATAATTTTAAATTGAAATTATTGTTATGCGAATCTATTTCTAAATTCAAAATAGATTCAGAACAATAACTTTGAGGATTTTATCAATACTTTGCATCTTCTGTTGAACAAAAGACAAGGTACATTTTCTGCTGATTGAGCTCACACAAAGTAAGCTTGTATCTGCATTGCCTCGGGTGATTCTTTAAAAGCATTCCTGTGAAAGTTAGAACTAAGTATAAATAGGGTTTATTTTTCTACTAACAAAAACAGATAGTTGATTTTGAATTCAGTTGCTAAGCCGAATCTACGCTCGTCAAATTTTTAACATTATGACCGCTGGGACGAAGTCCACCTTTCCCAATCTTTTCTAAGGTCACCTTTGTGCCATAAAGCCATACTCCACTTCCAAACAAATGGATTGCTTGTAATGTTATATTGAAAGTGATTCAGGAACTGCCTCCAAAGAACATGGATCTCAAACCATCATGCCAGTGCGTCGGAAGGTAATCTACACTACCACCTTAAAGATTCATTTCACTTGCTATATTTCTTTATTAAATCATATTTTAACTTTTAGAAATGTATTTTATCTATGTTTATTCACTGGTAACCTAATGCCAGTTTTATAATTGTAATTTACCTCTTATTATGAGTCTTTGTAAACCTCTGAAATCTATATATGATTATTCTCATCCATTTCATGCTCTTACTGTCTTTAGTGTGGTAGAATTTTATTGATATACTTATTTTGTTTGTGTCTTTATATATTAGTGTTCTAATCCCAATTATTCAGGGGATATCTTAATTAATTTGAATCATTTATTAATGTTTCCACTCGTTGGATTGAGTATAAGATTAAATAATGCTATCTGGTTTAAAGGCAGATTCCTATAATGCTGCTACACACACACACACACACATATATATATATATATATAAGTTTAGCAAATGTTAATCTATTTGTTATCAAAGAACACTATTAAGCTAAAATTTAATTATAATATTTCAAATAATAATAATGACTGTCACTCTTTTTATTCAAATGCAATAATCATCACTGTGTATCACATAGAGCATAACAGGCATTAAATACTGTATATCTTGGTTAAAATGTATATGGGACCCGGTTAATAAAGAAAAAACCTAATCACATTATTATGACATTCATTTAGTTTTTTATAATAATTATTTGAAATGGTTTAATATTAAATTCATTCCATTATGCCCAATCTTTATTAATATTTAGGCCATAATTATTCCAAATGTAGTTAGCAATGTATACTTATTATTAGCATTGCCGGCATAGGCCAGTTTTATTACTCTTATATTTGCTTTGTCATGATCTGGGATTTACGGAAACTCCAAATCCCTTTCTTCATAGTATAATGTTTTAGATGGCATTGGTCGTGCCCTAGAACACATTTGGAAAGAGTAGCGAATGCTCTGCGTAGGACGACCCCAGGACAGCCAGGCCATTGCATCTTCCTCCTCTCCAGGTGTAGCATTGTGAGAAGAGGGGGCACACCCTCCATTTTAAATCAATAACGAAGCATCTCATTAGTCGGAAATGATCCAAAACTCATATTTAGTGCCTCATGCTGGTAACACCATGTTTCTTAATATTTTATATTCAAGCCTAAACAAATCTGTAAGTCATAATGCTGTAGTATCTTAAACCAATCATGTTTTACTTTTAATTTCTTTATATTTAGAATGTTGCGAGTTAAGCTTGCATTAAGCTATTTCCCTTGGGTGAATGATTCATAGATGCGTATATAAAATTACTTTTATTTAGAATGTATAAATAACATATTTTGCCATGTAAAATTGTTAGATTGAATATGCACACATTCGCATAGTCAAATCATTTACTATAACTTATATTTCAATCTTTCATGAAATACATATAACGAATGGCAGAACCACATTTACCTGCTATTACGATTATATGTATATGTCCACGTATAATCGAAGTTGCACCGATCATATCTTGAATTGGAAATTATTAACGATATCTCAGACAGCAATATGTCTATTTAAAATGTATATAATGAAAGTCATTTAATCAATTATATTTTGATTCTAAACAGCATTTTAGCATTAAATCTATTATGTGAAAGCTTGTTTAATTTAACATTGGCATATAAATAAACCACACTTTGTACACGCACATACACGTGTTCATTTTATAACCTTGTTATTATTATTATGAGTTCTTATAATAATAACTCATATTAGCATAATTATAAATCCATTCATAGCAGGAAATTTATAAGTAAATCTTCTTGTATAATAATCTCATTATAATAATTAAACATTTATTTATATATATTATCCAGTTGTTCGAATCATTATTATTTACGTATCATCTGACTCTTAGTTAAGTATAATATTTCATATTTGGTATTTTATTGCCCTGGGTTATCTGAGGTCACACTCATACATGTTAACTCTATCATCAATAATCTTAAGATATCATGCTGCTCCGCTGTGTCTCTGGGACTCGAATTGAATAAATTCTGCTATATCATCGGGAATGTTATTCATAGTGTTATAGATCTGGGGAATGGGCAAATAGGTTAGAATTCAAGATTGCTCCTGATCTGTGTATCTCGGGCATGACTGGATTCAAGGTACTTTTGCTCAGATTCTATATCTTGTTGGATGAACATACAACTTCGAACAGTACAATATATATTACACACATACACAAACATGAATATTTGTTGAAAAATGAAAATTTTAAACATGTAAACACTTTTATTTTTGTGCAAATACAACAAAATTTTTTTGGGAGTATAAAAAAACTTTATTATTCAGATACCAACAAATAAATTGATCTCTATTTCATAATTCATTCTTCTGTACTCTTTAACAAAGAAATCAAATGTCCTTGCATGTCATTCCAAGTTTTTTCAATCAATAATTAAAAATCAAATAAATTTGAGATGAATTAAATGTATGTATTTAAGAAAAAAAAAAGAAATAAAACATAACATCTTACTGATAAAAACAAATGACACCCACAGATAAAGATGGTCAAAATTTAGAGAGTATGAGGCAATATCAAAAACATTTTGTAAATTAGCCTAAAATGAAATTTAAAGATGTTTTTGAATTGTATTAACTATTTTTTAAAAATAACTTCCACAAATCAAACAATTTCATTCTCTAGTGCAATTTACATGACTTTTCACAACAGTTATTTTCTGTTATCAATATCATTCATATAAAAATAATAATCAAAAAGATAAAACTTGCCATGCCCAATTTTATAAATGCCTTTCTCTATATGACTGCACAGTAGAAATTCATATGATAATTTCTAATTATTATTTTTTTTATACTAATTATACCATCTACTTTTTCACAGATATCTATCTTCTTGAATTTACTGAAGATAATAGTTAAAAGAAAAAAATTAAATGATGTTCATCTTCTTGAAAATATACTGACTTTTAAGAGTTAACATTCTTTTGTTTATCAGTACAAACTAAAAAATATTTCAGCAAAGTAAGTTATTTTGACAAAAATTCTAAAATATAAAACATACAAATTGAAATAATTTCGATATTAAATATTCTGATTAAAGCATGAACATGTTTAAAACATATAGTTCCATTAATAGTGAAATAATATATTTTGATATTCTATTTTCAATATCTATCTATATGTTTATAATATTTATGAGGGTGAGTCAAAAATAATCCACCTGGATGTAGAATTTAATTAAATTAACTTTTAGAAAAGACAAATATATCATTTTTTGATATAATCTCCCTGCTTTTCAGTACACTTTGTCCATCCATAAACAAGTTTTCATATTTCATCATTAAAAAATATTTTAGAATGAACTGTAGCCACAAATGCACTGTTGTATTTACCTCTTCATCAAATATGAATTTTCATCCTCAGAGGGCTTCTTTTAGTGAACCAAACAAGTGGTAATCTTTGGGCAAGATCAGGATTATAGGAAAGATGCTCCAATACCTCAAAATGAAAATTTTGAAATCAATAGTGTAGGAAATGATATGCATTGACATGCTTGGAGAGCAATCTTCTGCATTTCAACCAAACTTTAAGATTCAGCTTTTCAGTGAGCATCTCATTACAATGAACACTATTAATTGTTAAGCCATTTCCCTGATAATATTCTAATACTGGCACTGATAACCATTGAAAACTGTAGCATCAATTTTCCAGCTGATAGTTGACTTTTGAACTTTTTCTTGGATGATCTTCTTGAATTTCTCTTTCCATTTACAAACACTTCTTTGTGACAAAACACTTCCTCTATTCTGTGCACAGTTTTCAATAAATATCAGAACCAGATATATCCTCATATAATAAAAAATGAATCAATACATGCTTCTCTTCTTTCATGCACATCACAAGTATATTTTTCATAATGCACAACATCTTTAAGCTGATGTGACACAATCTAAACTGCACATCAGTGACTGGGGAAAAAGCGATATCATATAAAAAATGTCAATAAGAAAGTGTGACCAACAATAGTTTTATTATAACCTACATGTGGATAATTTTTGATTCACCCTTGTAATTAGCCTATTTTTATAATAAGATTAATAAAATGAAAGTATGCTGAGCTTTCATTGTATAAGAATTGGAACAAATATACAGACTAAATGAAGTATTTTATTATACATAGCAACAATTTCAATATAATTATTTTAAATTGTACTGCTTATTTTTAAGTATGACTTTATATTTAATAACAAACATTTTAGTTTTAATGCCAATGGGAATAAAAAAAAAATGCTACAAACATTTTATTACTATTAAAAAAAAAAAAAAATATTTTTTTTTGTTTATTGTTTTTTCCAATGAAGTTTGAAAGGATGTTTTATTACTTCTAACATTATTCTATATAAATATTAGTAATGACATATTAAAAAAATGAATCAAATAAGAAAAAAAAAACTCAAAGCAAAATTAAATAAAAACAATAAAAGCAAAAAAAAGAAAGATACAATTCTCTATACGAAAGATAGTTAGAGGAGAGAATGTAAAAGTAAGTGGGCACTTTAGTATACAATGAGAGATATAAATAATTAATATACAAAAAATATTACATCTAGCTACGGTTTCTTAAATTTACTGATTATTTTTATATTCTATTTAAAGTTCGTTTTTATATATACACACATATATCACAAATCCTTATAAAATGTACATCAAACACTAATAATGTAATATAATTTAAGTTTTTATTGACTTTTTAAAAAAAATGTTGGTCGTGTTATTAAGATCTATACCTTCTATCTCTTCACTTACTCAGTGACCACAGTGAATAACAATCAAAACTGATATCAATCTTAGTACTTTCTTAATACTTTAATATACATCATTGGCTTGAACTTGCTTCCATCCATTTATTTATGATTGATTGATAAACAAAATAACCAAGCACTGACTAACAATAAATATATCTCCCAATCAACCTATTATCTATCAAATGACTGGCTGACTCACTACCCGCTTAACCAACTGTTGATTTATTTATCTATAACAATAAAAGTATCCACTGTTCTCTATAGTGATACCCATTAAATACATTTTGAATGTTACTAACCATTACCATAATAAAAGAAAAGAATCAATCTGTGAAAAACATGTGTTTCATCAAAACCTAACACCATAGCAATAATAGTTTGATTTAAAACTAACTTATACTGAAAGGTATATTTTCAATATATGGAAGTTATTACTTGAAATGGGCATGACTCATATTGTATTTGAACAAGTAATGCAATATTAAACATATTATTTAAGTAGTCATCATAATACAGTCACCCTATACGGTTTGCAGTTGGGGTTGGGAGATCCCACGATCGATTCTGGTGATTGCAGTTCTGACACGCTCAAACTTCCTATGAACTCCTGAACAATAAAACTATATACATTTTTTTAAATTATACAATCCATCTGAATGACCAAAATTAAGTTTCCATTGTCTATGCTTCTATGCACATAAGGTTAAACTTACTCAAACAAATATTTTGTTTATCTAAAATAGATAATTCAAAGCTCACAACTTCTAATTCACATTTAACTTTGATAAACTTTAAATTCCATGTAGAACAAGCAGTAATATAAGACAAATTGACTATGGATCATTTCAGAAAGCCATGTACATTATTTTCTGGAGATCCTAAACTCAACCAGTATGAAGATAGCTAGCAATTATGCTTCTTCTTTCTAATCTTAGTTACAGTCACAGTAATTATGAGATTTCAAGGAATACAGATTAATAAATAGAAGAATTAAAAAATTTTTCCTTATTAATTAATAAAAAATAAGACAATCATAAAACAATGGTTGATACCAATCTAATTGGCAATTGCTTTTTTAAAACACAGCGTTGACATCATAAAAAAAACTGGAATGACTGACTAATCGATTAATTGAAGTGTCTTCAGATTTGGATAAGGGATTTATCAGAATTTATAAATTCAAAATGGAATCTAAAACCTTATTTTTCATTGACATGTCTTTTTTATGTGAACTTTTAATATTATTTGTCTTTTCAATTTCATCTTTTGTTTTGAGGGAAAAAAAAAAAAAGAGGAAGTCATAATACTATCTAATATTGATTTACAAAATTAATTAATGTGTAATTTCCAACAAGTTCTTTTGATTTGTAATTGGCATATTTGTTTTAGAATTTTTCGTTTTATTATTTAATCTTTAAAGTTTTTTAATTTCTTCTTACTTATTGAATTTTTCAAAAGAGAGAAAAAAAGGAAGAGGGGGAAAGATGGTAATTTGTGTTGTTAATTTTGATGAAACAATAATTGTCAGCTACATTGAATACAAATTACAATTCAAATCACACAATCCAAATAAAAATGAACTAGTTGGTTTTGAAACAGTAACAACAAATTAACAAAAAAAAAAAAAAAAGCTTAAAATAAAAACTTTTTTAAAAATTTGGATTGCCATCATCTGCATGAGAGTTGTTTACTTTTTGACTTCACAAAAATACAAAAAATAAAAAGCATCACCATTACTTTCATTTTGCACTGAGTAATTTATTGGCAGTGTGTATATGAAAAAATCCTCCCTTACCTTCTTTCTTCATAACAGACAACCTAACATCATCTCTAAATGAAGAACCTAAGGAGATTTTTTTTTAAAAAATTAAAAACTGAAAAATAAAAGTACAACAATTTAAATAAACACCTCCAAATCTAATGTTCCTAATTGCTTTTCAAATAAAAACATGTTAAACAATATGAATAATGAACAGAAAGTTTATTTTTAAATTAATTTCTAACAAGTTAAAAAAAAAATGAATTTCTTGTAACTCATGGCAAGGCAGGAAAATGTTTTCTTTTTATCTTTTGTTTTTTTAAAACTCGTTATGAATCTAGATTTTAGATATATATATATATTGAATTTATAAATTAAGTCGAAGTAGTATTACTATGATAAATCACAACTCAAGATTGTATTTCTCTATCCCCTTCCTCACTTTTGAAAAAGCAAAAAAGAAAAAATATAAAAATTTCTAAAGAAAAATGAAAACTAAAAATTTCAAACCGATTTGCCAATTATAAATGAGAAAAGGTTGTAAGAAATTTATTTGCATCAAATAATTTTGTAATTCAAAAATAGGTTAATAGTATTACAAGAAATCAACTATGAAAGCTTAACATACCCCTCCCATCTCTCCATCCCCTCTCCCCTTTTCTCAAAATCCAATAAAAAATTGAAAAGAAAATTAAAGTTCCCCCCAAAAAGAGCAAAAGACCTATCAATAAAAACTAATAGTAAGTGGATTAGATTACATATTGAATTTATAAATTACATGGAAGTAGTATTACTATGATAAATTGCTATTTTTCCAAAGAAATCTTCAATTAATCGATTAGTCATCCCAGTATTCTTTTATGACATCAAGACAGTATTTAAAGAGTGGATTAAAAAAAAAATATCAGAGATTGATACCCAATAGTTGTTGGTCTTTAACCTATATATCATATCAAAATTAAGTTCAAAAATAATTTCTTAACCTGAAACGGCTAAAACATTTTTTTCTAATGTAATCATGAGAGCTGGTATCTGATATTGTCCATGAAAAAAATGTTATTTTACAATATAAATAAGGTGTTAAATGATTTATTTCACACTGAAACATTTACTGCAATTTTTTGACATGATCCACACAAATCACCTTGCTACATATTCTGCATACACAAAAAATTTTTCTTTCCCAATGGGATCAGTTGGACACCTTTTAGAAAGATTAACATCAGTTATTATAATGAAATAAATATGATTTTTTATGATAAACATTATTTACAAAAAATATAATATTTGTGTGAACATTAATTCTTATTAAGCACATGGTCAGACATAAATTATTTATTATGACATATTGCAGCAACAAAAACAAGAAGCATAAATACTTACACTATGCAAAAAAAAAAAAGAATAATAATTATTTAAAAATACAGACATGCATATAAAGCTATTGAGATGGACAACTGCTCAATGTACAAAATTCTAGAAAATATCATTTGTGAGTTAATATATATATTATAATGGGATGACCTATTTGATAGCCTTAGTTGAGGCACCAAATATAATGGAATGGCATTTAATCATCCCAGTTGATATACCAAATATAATAGAATCGATTATATTTAATGCTTGGAAATCATTAACTTAATGCTTCATAGTTAGGTTCGCCAAATATAACAAAATGGATTATATTTAAAATCTAAGTTGTATATATGGGGATGATTAAATTCCCTAGAAAGAGGATATGCATTTCACTACAATCGGACTTTGGGTCTTCAGGTAGAATGCTAGAAATGAATCAATGAAATACTAAGTCCATGATTATATCTATCTTTTTTATGCTAGCTCAATAATCTTTAAATAAGTTTTAATATAATTTAGACTAGTTCATCCATCTTTCATCCCTCTTTCAGTCACCATTATGCCACGATATTCAAACTCATGGAGAATTTGCAATTAGCTCTCTTCAGGGAAAATCCAAAACAAGTTATTATTTATATGCCTTTATATAAGCATTAATTACAATTGATATTCATATGATATTTATAATACTAGCATATATATAATATAATTCAATAATGATTAGACAAAGAGATCAAGTTAATAAATCAATATTTAATAAATAATAAAAAATATAATATAATAGATAATAAAATATTAATAAATAAATACGGATGAATTTTATCATTTTAAAAATATTAATAAATAATATTTTTATTTAATACCCTATGATAAAACTCAATACTATAATAAACTTTCAAAAATTAAAGAAAATAGTTTAAATTAACAGATATATAAAAACAATATCTGGGTTCAAAAATTAATAATTTATGTAACTTATTAATTTATTTACCGTTCTTATTTATATGTTTCATAATTACCAATATATAAGTACTATTTGCAATTGTATAACTTATATATTATATGTATTTTTGATAAATAAAGTACATTAAACTTTTACAATATTACGTAGTAAATACAATATAATCCTGTTTAAGATATCTGTCAAATAATAACTATTCTTTATATCCCTCATCTAATTTGATGAATTATGTCAAGCTTTCAATTAATTATATTTAATAATAAATATAATTTTCCTATTAAGATATAATGATGCGATGCCAAATTTGAAATAAAGATAATAATAATAATAAACATATTAAAATAATATAAGCATTATTATAATATATATAAATAAATAATAAAGAAAACTTATTTATAATAGAGTTGAGAGTAGATATTGAAGTCTATAGTTCATCATCCTAATGAAGATCTTTTACAAAGTATATTATTAATCCATTGGTATAATGATGATTTTATTTATCCTTAAACGATAAACTGTTAATAATATCCAATGATTTGATTAATGTGAAATAAAATAAATATTCTTCGAATGTAGATGTTCTTAATCTTCATTTTTCTATTATCATTAGACGTTCTATATATCCAATATTTCAAAATATTTTAAAATAGCATGCAAGGTTGGTTTCAAAACCTTTACGATACAAAGCTGTTTTACTCAAAACACATTGTTTTATCCTATATATATATATATATAATTATCTTAAATTTATATATATCCGAAGAATAACGGAAGTGTTAAAACAACGTAGTTTCCAAAAAACTTAAACAGACGTTCTTTTCTTTTATATTGCTATTCCTTTAAGATTTAATAGAAAATTAAAATATTTTCCTTGCAGACTTTTAATCCACAGATTATCTTAATTTGGAAAAGTTAATATTTAAATTCCAATCGTTGAACAGTAGTATTGATAAAAGAAAAAGTTATTTAAAGAGAAATGATTTTCTTTTCTTCTCCTTAATAACAAGAGAACGAATCAATCTGCTCGTGTGTTATTACAAGTTCATGCTTAACTCAACTATCAATTGTTCCGTTGACATTAAGATTTAATAATAAAATAAAAAAATATATAAGTATTTATTCTTAACTTCAAATCTGGCATTTTACTCAAAAGCTTAAGGTATGTATTATTTAAAACTCAAATGTATATATATATATATATATATATATATGTATACATAATAAAATAGTCAAATAAAAAATTATATTTATAAATAATTTCCTAAGAGATAAAACATGTTAGACCAATAATAATAACTGTAAGTTACTATTATATTTCCCCTTCCCTTGGGAAATTTAAAATTTTAATTTAAGTTAAAATTTTAAACACTTACAACTATTTTAGTATATTCTTATAGTTTAATTGCATTTATAGTTGGATTTTATGAAGGGTTGAATTTTTTTTTTTTACTGTTATATCTTCCTAATACTTGGGCTATCCTATTCTTTTGATAATGATCAAAAATAAAATTAAGGACTTTGATGGTTAATATTTTTTTTTTATAAAAAAAAAATAAATAAATAAAAAAAATAATGTGTTTCCTTCTTGGACAACACAAATATATTTACTAGCCTTATTCCTGCTTCTTTAAGACTTATGGATTTGAAAAGGACTAAATAAATACTAGAGTATCCATTTATTAATATGAATTGACTCTATTGTTTTTACTTATTTTAAGGCATTAAAGAATACCCTCACCAAAGCTAATGTTTTTAACTATACTTCTCTTTACATTGATCACTATTATTATTTTTTTTATACAACCGTATGGTTTACACTGCCCAATTCTTATCTTGATCTTCACCTTCTTTCTTTATAAAACATTATAAGCAGCCAAAATAAGGTTTTAAAATTCGTGAATTGTACGTACCACGAATCTCTCCTTCTTGGTTAATCCAAAATGCATTTGGACCTGCCTTTTTAACGATAGTATAAGGTCCTTCATATGTATTATAGAATTTATGGTATTTATTCTCCAATGGTTTACTGGGATGGAAAGTCTTTATCAAAACTTTATCTCCAACTTTAAATTCATAAATACATTTTTTTTATTCTGACTTCTATTATTTGCCATTTTAACAAGTTGTTTATGAGCTTGTAAAATATCATTTTCTCCATTTATTTTGGGTTCATTAATAATAGGTTTATATTTTCTAAATAATATAGGTATAATTTGATGAAAGTGTAGTCGGATGGGTGAGAATCCAGTAGATTCATTTAAACTCCAATTGATATAGTCTACTACACGTTTTGTCTGCTTTACCCAACCCTTGTGCTCCTCTTCTAAATAGGTCCTAAACAAACGTCCAAGCTCCCGCATAATACGTTCACATGGATTTGATTGTGGATTCCTAATAGAGATTAGCACATGTTTTATTTTTGATATATCTACCCATTTCTTCCATTCCTTAGATAGAAAAGGTGTACCATGATCAGTTAGTATGGTTTTCGGCTTTCCTATCATTGGAAATTGGAGAGTACTCAATACTTTGATTGTATGTTTAGCATTGGCTTGGGGTATCGGGTAAGCAGCAACATATTTGGAAAAGAGATCATAAGTGACTAATAAATATTTTTGTTTGTTGAATGGAGGCAAAGGCCCATAATAGTCAATTGCTAAGATCTCGTTTGGTCTTTCTGGAATGATAGAATTAATTGAATTAATATAATTTTGGTTTACTGACTTAGCTCTTAAGCAAATTAGACAATCCTGGAGTGATTTCAAGATGTCTTTATACATTTTTGGCCAGTAAAACCAATTCTTAAGGGTATGTTCTGTCTTATGAGCACCATAATGCCCGTATAGACAGTGTACATATTTTATGAGTGGGTCACGTAAAGACTTTGGTATTATTGTCCTCCACTCATCAACGTTATCATTCACTTTATATAGTAAGACCTGTTGTTCTAATTTAAAATGGTTAAGATCTTTAGGTGCATCCAAAACTTCCTCCCCTAATAAAACTTTTATAATTGGGTTTAATTCTGGGTCATTAAATTGTATCTCTGGTAAGTTTTCCAACTCGTTCTCTACATTACTATCAGCCATCACATTGACATTTGTAATGTAGGCATTGTCTACCATCAAATGATTTTGTTCTGACCTACATGGATTTCGACTAAGCACATCAGCAACGATATTCTCGGATCCTTTGCAATAATGCACAGTGTAATTAAATTCCTGTAGTAGTAAACTCCATCTAACTAGACGACTATTAGTCAGATAACTGTGATTCAGGAATTCAAGGCTTTTGTGATCAGTGATCACTATCACCTCTGATCCGAGTAGCATTTGTCGAAATTTTTGGAAAGCCCAGACTATTGCTAGTGCTTCCTTCTCTGTAACCATGTAATTTATTTCTGGACCTTTCAAGAGCCGGCTAATAAAGTAGAGGACACCTGGTTGGCCATCCTCTTGGATTTGGGACAGTGTTACCCCTAATCCAAAACCACTACTATCTGTTTGAATAATGAATGGTTTATTAAAATCAGGGAAAGCTAACATAGTTAACTTTAAAAACCCTGTTTTAATATTCTCAAATGCACGGTCTTGTTCTTCAGTCCATTTCCAACGTTCATCTTTTCTAATCAATTTTAGCAACGGTTCCATGTGGTCTGAGAACTTCTGATAGAAACGGTTGTAAAAATTACATAGGCCTAAAAATGATCTAATTTGTTTTCGAGTAGATGGTTTAGGAAAGTTTTGAATGGCAGAGATCTTCTCTGGATGAGGTCTTATCCCATTGCAACCAACAATATGACCTAAGAAGACAACTTGGTTGGAAACTAAAGTACTCTTCTTGAAGTTAATTTTTATACCTTTCAGAAAACACTCTTTAAAAAATATAGATAAATGTTGAAGGTGTTCTTCAACTGTGGTGGATGCAATAATTACATCATCCACATAAATAATTATGATTTGTTTTACCTCAGGAGATAAAGTCTTATCCAAACACCTGATTAGACCTGCACCACTATTTATCAATCCAAATGGCATCCTATTAAATTGGTATGTAAAACCCTCATAACGAAAAGCAGTATATTGGCGATCTTCTGGATGAAGTTCAATCTGCCAATAGCTGGAGGTTAAATCGAAAGTGGAAAATACCTTCTTGTTTCCAAATTTCATGAATAATTCATGTATGGGCGGTGGTATATTTCTGTCTGGGACAGTAATTTTATTTAGTTGTCTAGCATCTAAACAAAATCTCATCGACCCATCTTTCTTCTTCACAGTTACTACTGGATTACAGTAAGGTGAAGAGCATTTGGAAATGATTTCCCAATCCAGCATTTTATTAATTTGCTTAGATATATCTTCCCGATATTGGTATGGAATAGGATACGATTTAGATTGAAATGGTTGATCATGAATTAATCTAATTCTCTGTTGGAATCCCTTTATCACACCTGGTATGTCTGAGAAAATAGAATTAAATTCTCTTATAACAAATCGTAATTTTAATATATCATCACTTCCAAGCAAGTTGGATTCTGCGAGTTTACTCTCTAAAAGTGTTTCTGGAATGCTAGATGTTATACAGTCAACTTCAATTTGATCATATCTTGGAAGCAATGTCATCTCCAAGACTTCATCATTAATTTTAACTGTTTTATTACAGAAATCAATTACACAAGTGTTCAAATGTAGGAAGTCTGCCCCTAAAATAACATTGTGAATCAAACCATTCAAAATTAAAAATACATGATAGAGAGTTGTTTGGCCAATTTTAATCTCAATCCAAATTTGTTTTTGGATTAATTTAGCTTTTCTGCTGTTAGCCATGGTAACCTGCATAGATTTTAGTGGTAATATTTTGATGTTAGGATTTATTACTAAAATCTCTTGATAAAATTTCTCTGATATCACTGAAATTTGGCTACCAGAATCTAATAATGCTTTAACCAGCAAGCTCTCAAACAAAACTTCTATCATAGGGCAACTTTGTAAAACAAAATTTGGTGTTTTATCTTCCCATGAACACATCATGTTAGTGATTTCTCGTGTAAAAGATTGATTCAAGTTCCTCATTGGGTATTTGGTTTCTTGAGGTGAGGAACATTTCCTCAAGTACCCTTTTAGTTTGTTTTATGTGAAACTATAGATATATCTTTACTACATCCCGGTCTTGGGGAATTTCTTGGATTATTAGAAGTTATTTTTACTTTATTTAAATTATCACGATTTATTTTGGGAGAGGGGTCATAAGGTATATTCCTTTGAGATGTTTTTCCCTTCCAATAACTGGTATCTCTATTATTTTTCCTTCTATTATAAAATATTGTATTGATTGAAGCTTCCTCTTTTTTTTATCAGGTAATCTAATTGATAAATTAGTTTGATTCATATCAATACTATTTAAAAGTTCTACTATTTGTTCTATTTTTGTTATATTGGTACACAATAATGATTGTTCTATTTTAAGTGGTAAATTTCTTTTTATTATTCTAATCATTTCGCCTTCACTTAAATGATAAGTATTAAGTGTTCTTAATTTTGTTATTTGACGGCGAAAGAATTTGGTCAAGGTTTCTCCAGGTGTCTGCTTATACTTATCTTGGAATATTTGGTACAATAAAGCCTCTTGTCTATCTCTATTCCAAAAATTTTTAATTAATAACTCTTGGTATTCCATATAAGTAGATGGAGTTTGTGATAAAGACTCCCACCACATTAATGCATCTCCTTGTAAGTGACTATATGCAATGATCACTTTTTCTCCTTCTGATAAATTACGGTTAACGGAAAAATAAAGATTAAGGCTTCTAATATGTTCTATAGGAGATTCATTATGAGATCCCTTGAATATTTTTAACCTAACAAATTGGTTAATTGTACTACTTGGTATTGAATGGTTGTATACCTTTTGTTTTTCTAAAACATTCAACTGAGAAGTTGATGTTTGATTTTCATGATTAATCCTACAAGTATTTAAGTTTAACCCTTTTAATTCAAAATTACTAGGATAATTTTCAACTTCAGGCATTATATGATACTGAAAATTTGATCTATCACCAGAGTCAATTACTTGTTGTGGATCTTTTTGTATGACCTCCAAATGTTTTTCACCATGATTTTGTTCTTGATTACAACTATAAGTATTTACATTATTTTCAACCTGATGCATTTCTATAGTTGGTGTTCTTTTACATATTTGTGTTTCAATAACTAAAAATCTACTATCAGTTGATTCTTTTATTTTATTTACTCTATTCCAAGTTTCAGTAGTATCTTCCCTTAATTTTTCCAATACATTTTTATCTATATTTGTATTAATTTCTATTGAATTCATTTTATTTTCCAAAGTTTTAAGTTGATGATCAATAGTCTCTAATACATTATTCTGGGATTCTACCTCATTATTATGTTTAATAGATAGTTGATCTATTCTTGCGTGCGTTTGTTGTCTATCTTCTTGGATTTCATTCCGTATTTTATTTTGTTCTTCCTTTACTTCTTCCCTAAAAATTCCTTGATTTTTATACATTTCATCACATTTAACATTTAATCTATCTATGATGTCACTTTGGAACTCACTAAACCGCTGTTGACATTTTGAATTATTTTCATCAATTTCATTCTTTAGATCATTTAATGCTTGTTTAATTTCTATGTTATCTTTTTTAACATTATCCACATTTAAATTCAATTGTTGAATTTTTGTAGATAGTTTATTTTCAATTCCTGTTATTTCAACCTTCAAATCACTTTTTAAACTATTATTATTATCATCCAATTTTTGATTCAAATCACTTTTTAAACTATTAATATTATCATCCATTTTTTTATTCATATTATCAAGTAATTTTTGATTATTACTGTCCATTTTAGTCATAAACATTTGTAACATTTGCTGAATTGTATCAACATTAAATGATTGACTAATTCCAATTGTAGATGATTGATTTAAATCTTCATCAACTATATTTGGTGTTTGAGATAACACTTGATCTAAACTCTGTGTTTGTTGAGGGTATTCAACTATGGTTGTAGAACCCCCAGGTGCTTGTACTAATGATGATTGTTCTATAATATTACTATCATCACTTTGTTCACTTTGCAAATCATCTTGCATTTGACTACAGCATTCAATATCTTTGTTTGAAAACATTTTCCCACTTCGAAGCATAACAAATTTTAACTTAATTCAAATATTACACAAGTTTATATATTTTTATATTCAAAATATTATATCGTAAAGTTCTTTACCACCCCATGCTATTTATATATACTTATGATGTTCTAATGATCTATGTGTGTATTTTTAAACATCTATGTCTATAGAAAAACTTTATCCCACTCAACTCTTCTTTAAAACATAATTTAATAATTAGTTATTTAAATATTGATCTCTCTAAATCATACTATATATATTATCATTTTTTTATTTATATTAATCTTGTAATTATAAACACCATATGAATCTTCATAACAACATACTTGTTACTAAGAATAATCAATTAAACTATCCATGACTTTTTCACTATATGTAATAATATAGAATCATTGATTCAAAGCCCCAGTTAATATACTAAATATGTAATAGTATATAATTTATACCTGTGATGAACTTAAATGTTCAATGCCTAAAACGTTGCGTGCCAAATATAATGGGCAGTCTACAGGGTATGAGATTTAATTAATCGAAGCCCCAAATGTTTGGGTCGCCAAATATAATGGGATGACCTATTTGATAGCCTTAGTTGAGGCACCAAATATAACGGAATGGCATTTAATCATCCCAGTTGATATACCAAATATAATAGAATCGATTATATTTAATGCTTGGAAATCATTAACTTAATGCTTCATAGTTAGGTTCGCCAAATATAACAAAATGGATTATATTTAAAATCTAAGTTGTATATATGGGGATGATTAAATTCCCTAGAAAGAGGATATGCATTTCACTACAATCGGACTTTGGGTCTTCAGGTAGAATGCTAGAAATGAATCAATGAAATACTAAGTCCATGATTATATCTATCTTTTTTATGCTAGCTCAATAATCTTTAAATAAGTTTTAATATAATTTAGACTAGTTCATCCATCTTTCATCCCTCTTTCAGTCACCATTATGCCACGATATTCAAACTCATGGAGAATTTGCAATTAGCTCTCTTCAGGGAAAATCCAAAACAAGTTATTATTTATATGCCTTTATATAAGCATTAATTACAATTGATATTCATATGATATTTATAATACTAGCATATATATAATATAATTCAATAATGATTAGACAAAGAGATCAAGTTAATAAATCAATATTTAATAAATAATAAAAAATATAATATAATAGATAATAAAATATTAATAAATAAATACGGATGAATTTTATCATTTTAAAAATATTAATAAATAATATTTTTATTTAATACCCTATGATAAAACTCAATACTATAATAAACTTTCAAAAATTAAAGAAAATAGTTTAAATTAACAGATATATAAAAACAATATCTGGGTTCAAAAATTAATAATTTATGTAACTTATTAATTTATTTACCGTTCTTATTTATATGTTTCATAATTACCAATATATAAGTACTATTTGCAATTGTATAACTTATATATTATATGTATTTTTGATAAATAAAGTACATTAAACTTTTACAATATTACGTAGTAAATACAATATAATCCTGTTTAAGATATCTGTCAAATAATAACTATTCTTTATATCCCTCATCTAATTTGATGAATTATGTCAAGCTTTCAATTAATTATATTTAATAATAAATATAATTTTCCTATTAAGATATAATGATGCGATGCCAAATTTGAAATAAAGATAATAATAATAATAAACATATTAAAATAATATAAGCATTATTATAATATATATAAATAAATAATAAAGAAAACTTATTTATAATAGAGTTGAGAGTAGATATTGAAGTCTATAGTTCATCATCCTAATGAAGATCTTTTACGAAGTATATTATTAATCCATTGGTATAATGATGATTTTATTTATCCTTAAACGATAAACTGTTAATAATATCCAATGATTTGATTAATGTGAAATAAAATAAATATTCTTCGAATGTAGATGTTCTTAATCTTCATTTTTCTATTATCATTAGACGTTCTATATATCCAATATTTCAAAATATTTTAAAATAGCATGCAAGGTTGGTTTCGAAACCTTTACGATACAAAGCTGTTTTACTCAAAACACATTGTTTTATCCTATATATATATATAATTATCTTAAATTTATATATATCCGAAGAATAACGGAAGTGTTAAAACAACGTAGTTTCCAAAAAACTTAAACAGACGTTCTTTTCTTTTATATTGCTATTCCTTTAAGATTTAATAGAAAATTAAAATATTTTCCTTGCAGACTTTTAATCCACAGATTATCTTAATTTGGAAAAGTTAATATTTAAATTCCAATCGTTGAACAGTAGTATTGATAAAAGAAAAAGTTATTTAAAGAGAAATGATTTTCTTTTCTTCTCCTTAATAACAAGAGAACGAATCAATCTGCTCGTGTGTTATTACAAGTTCATGCTTAACTCAACTATCAATTGTTCCGTTGACATTAAGATTTAATAATAAAATAAAAAAATATATAAGTATTTATTCTTAACTTCAAATCTGGCATTTTACTCAAAAGCTTAAGGTATGTATTATTTAAAACTCAAATGTATATATATATATATATATATATACATAATAAAATAGTCAAATAAAAAATTATATTTATAAATAATTTCCTAAGAGATAAAACATGTTAGACCAATAATAATAACTGTAAGTTACTATAATATATATATATATATATTGTAACGATCCGGAGAAAAGGACTTAACGTAAACTGCACTACGGGTCGCCATCTAGGCATTTGAACCTAGAAAAATTTATAAAGTAGGCAGATACGTAAGTCAAAAAAAAAAAAAAAAATTTTTTTTTTTTTAAATTTTGATTCCGGTCGTTATCCCATGTCACTAGCTCAGTGGAATAGCAGAGATTTTAAAACATTTATAAGTTTCAATAGACTTCTATTCTCAAAATATATATTAAATATTTATAAAAATAAAAATAAAATAAGCCACTGCCAGTAATTAACATACAACTAGATTTTTATTAACGCACATTTAAAATTGAGGAATAAATTTATTTTTAGGTTTTAACATTAATATTTTTTTTTAAAATTTAAATTACTATTTTCAATAGATCGCACAGATGGATATTTAAATTATATTTTACTTTAGCATGACGAGCATAGATAGTCTACATAGATTTTTTTTCACTTAAAACTTATCAAAACATTCATTCAGTCTCAGACTAAAAGTTCGCAGCCAACCCAATGTCACCTTCCAGATATATATTTGCAACTAATGCAATATGAAGATGCTAGCATAAAACCACGCCGACAGGAATGGGCATCTGACGGCGTGATATTATTTGAAGGAAATGATCCGTGTCTAGATCAGGAAAGGGCATCTGTTAGACTAAGGAATCATGTATATAATTTTTTTTATTTTAAAGAGTGCTACGTATGGGGGAAAGCGGTCTTTCTGCCGTCTTATAAATCCCTGTCCATAGAGCTAGAAGGGGTCAATGGCGCAGGAAATACATCTGCCACCATTTCAACGATATGACTGCCTCTTTGGGTCATGCATTCAGTTGGGCACGTTGCCCTGTATGCTAAACACGCTTCACATTACATTAATATAAACACCCATATATCCTTCCACAAGCATTGCCCTAACTACGAAACAAATAGCCTGACACTAAAATCCTTTAAATTAAACATAAACGAATTTAAACAGTTATTACTCTTTATCCATGCAGCTATCTACACCCAACTTTAATTTAATACATTTTATTTAACAGATAGAAATAAATAACCTAGTTAAACACAAACATAAATAATTAAATTAAAAAAATGGAAATGATTGAAATAGCAAACGTATATAAAAACAAATATTTATAATTGATTTAGAGTTCTATTCTTGGTCAGATAAGAGTACATTCATTTATATTACTTTTTTTTTTTGGATTGATTACTTATTGATGTTATACGGTAATTATTTAAAAGAAAGTTCAATTGGCAAAAGTTTATACTTTACAGATTCTGAGGTCCATCTTCGTGATCACTTATATAGATTGTTTGTTCTTCCTTTTTAAAAACGAAGCCGCCACTTGCCATTCCTTTTTGGTCCCTAACTGGCATAGGGAGGTCTCAGCTGGTTGTCCGGAAAATCTAATTCTATTGCAGACTTCCACATCGTGAAAATCTGCAATATAGCTAGTTATAACGACATATTCATAGTCAGCTTTCAGATAACAATTATAATAATCATTTGGCTTTTATATTTTTCTTAGCCTCTTATCATTTGATCTTAGGATTCAATCGGCAATACGTCACTAATCCTCTGGTGTTTCAGTTACGGTCCGTGCTGAATTTCTGGTGTTTGCATTGGTCATTTAATTTCTTTGTACTCTCTTATCTGACCCTTTAATTTATTTTAAATGCCTCAAGGGCTAGCTTGTTTTCGAACAATCATTTAATTAATAAAACAATCATTTCCATTTTCTAAGATTATAGAAATCAACATTTCTATTTCCAAAAATATCAAATCTTTATATCTTTTACTTTTTTACAAAAAAAATTACTTTCAAATAAAACTATTTTTTAAAATAGTTTTTAAAGTTGTCCATCATGCGATCTATATATACGTTAAACAGTTTTTAAATTTCAGTTTTTAAGTTAAGTTTTCTTTCTTTTTAATAAATCAATTTTTATTTGTGACCTTTCATTTTAATTGTAAAATAATGTGACGGCATATTATATTCCGTTACATATCAGTAAACTTCCTCAAAAAAACAAAACATTAAAAAAAAAAAAGAATTTACCTAGTGTTAGTACTGACGTTACACAAATTGATTATACTAATTTTTTTTTTTAAAAGACAAAACTTTGGTTATTAATGAAAAGACATAACTTTGGTTAGTAATTACAAGAAAAAATGCTGACTATTCTTTCCTTTTCACCCCAGCTGAGATTACACACCCTCCCTCAATAGTTCCCTTTCCCCTACATTTCATTATTAACTTAGGCAAGTCAAAGATGTTACGTGATTTTATACTTTTTTTTTTTTTTTTAAATTAAATTAAGATTTATAAATTATTACGTTTTATTCCTCGCATTTATTTCTACATATGCGCAATTTTCTTACTGGCAGTACTTTTTACACAAAATTCAAGTTTATAACTATATAATACAAAAAATATATTCTGATTTCAGAAAAAAATATTACTGGCTTAATTTTCAAGGTACTCGTGGTTTATTAAACGTCAGGCCACACACTGGGCAGCCACTTTAACGGTCGGGGATGATGATGATGTTTCCAGTCTTACCGCATCTGCCGACAGAGCGCCACTAGGCTACTTTGAACCTAGAAAATTTATAAAGTCGACAGATACGTGCTGTTAAGATCACGGCCGTCAGCCTTAGTCACTAGCTCATAGAATAGCAGAGATTTAATAATATCATTTACTAGTATATAAAAGAATAAAGTAAGCCACTGCCAGTAATTCACATACAAACATTTATTTATGCACATATATATAAGGTTTAAAATTACTTTAGTGATTTACATTTAATTTAACATTTAACATTATTTTTTTTTACTTTGATTTTACTTTAATTTACATTGCATTACTATTATATTATAAATTTACATTTTTAATCAAGTTCGCACAGATGGGATTATATTAACCTGTTTAATATGTTGCTATAGATCGGTTACATAGATTTCAACGGTCAAAAACATTTCAAAGTAAACATAAACGATCAAAATACAAAGTTATTGATTACTGACAATTGCAGAGGGAAATATAAGAAACCCTCTAGTATTCATCGTAAGATACCTGCATCGTCACCAATAACTTAAAAGACATCCGAATAAATACCTTTTAGATACTCACCGTAAGGTATCAGTATTTGTCGAATGTCTATATATTTTGATCAAATATGAAAACGCAAACATATTTAACCGATAGCCAATCTATGCAAGCGTCTATAAACAACTTAAATTTAATAGTTTTATAGGATCGAGCCTGAATATACTATATAGATTTGCATTCGAAAATAAAATATTCTATCCCTATTTAACCCTAGGCAACACATTTCGCAATCAACCGGCGCCAATCCATCTGATACATTCATGTATTCAATGTAGCATGATACGACAACACAACAATATTGTCAGGAATGTACATCTGAACAATATGAAGAAATAAAAACGACATTGACTCTCCACCCACAGGAATGTGACATCTGTGGGCAAGTAGATCAATAAACTAAAAACTCCATAGGAATGGGCTGCGGTCTTCTGCCGACTTACAAACCCATCCATAGGCAAACAGAGGGTGTGTGGCGTATTTTATAATCCTGCCCGTAGCGGATCTCATATTACACCTACTAATTACATAAATATATCCAATCCATTGAACCAATTCAACTACGAAATGAACAACCCAAGATTACCCTCCCTTAATATATCTTTACAAATCGATACAGCCATTCACGCCCGACTTAAGTTTAACATTTTTTTTATAATTTATTTAACGGAAAACAGAAATCATAATAAAACTTAAAGAACAAAATTAAATAAATAAATAAATAAATGGAAATGATTTTACAAATTAAATACATTAAATAAAATTATAACCAATTAATAAATATTGTTGGTCAGATAGAATAATATTAAAATCATTTTAAATATGAAAAGTTTTTAATTTACTGTTCATAAATTTTAAAGTTCTTACGGTTATTGAAATAGTTCATCCTATTATATTCCTGGCCGTTTAAACGTGAATTCCCACGTCGTCCGAAGATTAGTATCCGGTTGATTTATTTATTTATCCTTTGGAGATTTTGTTTTTCGTGTAGTTGGTCCTCATTGTATAAACGATGGCCCATTTTTTTTCTTTCTTAGCAGAACTGAAGGGATTGAAGCTGTGCGTCTTTTTCAATCCCCCCAGCGCTAACACCTAGCTGTTACATCGTCAATAATCAATCAATTTCCAGTCACTAGTCACTGATTAATAATTTCCACAATTTTCCTTTTATATTAATGTGAAGGATTGAATTTACATTACGTCATCGATGAGATGATCCTTTTCGTTGAGGTCCGATTCCATAGGTATTTCTTCTTATTTGCTAACAGTTTCTTTAATAAACCACATATACCCTGAGCAAATTTTATCAAAATGAAATGTTTTATCTGTTTACATAAGTCGGATATTTTTAAATTTTATAAAAGCACTGCCAGCAAGAAATTGCGCATATATATTAAATAAAAGAAAGTATAAATAATTTTAAAACTAATTTTTGTAAATTAAAAAGAAAATCAAAAGGTTGCATTGGATATGTCTTTTTTTTGTTAATATATATTTATGCGTTAACGTGTATAGGCGCACAGCCACGGAAGTTTATGATCGAAATGTGGTACCTTACGATGAGTACCGTTGGGAATTTACGTCAGTGTAATCCTATTTATGCATTTCAATCAGTCATAAATAAGTTGGTGGTAGTTATAATTGTGCTGCAAATATACACGTATAAATCCATTATCTTGGAACATATTTATCTCAATGCAACCTTCCTAAATAAGTTAAATAATTTGTTTGTCATGCCGTAAGTAGAAATCAAATGGATAAAATAAAATAGAATTCTCGGGGGGAGGGGTGTAAACGTAAATGGTCCTTAGGTAGGCGATGGTCAACATTTTCTTTTTCTTTTTGTATAGAGTTTTTTGTAAAATTATTAACCGAATGTTTGTAAATTTTGTTAATACCGTAATTACTAACCCTAAGTAAAATATTTTTTTTTTGATCATTTTTTTTTAAGTAACTTTACTGATATGTAACGAGCACAGACGTTCGTTACATTGTTTTTTTATATATAATTATTAAACAAGTTAAAATAAAAAGTTCGCATTTAAAAACTTTCTTTAAAAATTAAAAATTGAAATTAAAATATCGTCTTAAACTCTTATATATTAAGTCGCACAGATAATAAAAATTATTAAAATAAAATTTTTATTAAAGAAAAAGGTATTTTTAAAACTAAATTTTAAAAAGATTTGGAGATAAAATTATATCTCTAAATCTGTCTTTAAATATATTTTTGATTTGGAAAACAGGGTAATTAATTAGAAATGGAAATGATTGTTAATTAGTTAAATGTAAACCAGCCTTCAGCATTTAAATGTAAAAACACCTGTCAGATAAGAAAACAATAAAAACTGTTAGCAAATAAGAAGAAATCCCTATGGAATCGGACCTCAACGAAAAGGATCATCTCATCGATGACGTAATGTAAATTCAATCCTTCACATTAATATAAAAGGAAAATTTTGGAAATTATTAATCAGTGACTAGTGACTGGAAATTGATTGATTATTGACGATGTAACAGCTAGGTGTTAGCGCTGGGGGGATTGAAAAAGACGCACAGCTTCAATCCCTTCAGTTCTGCTAAGAAAGAGAAAAAAATGGGCCATCGTTTATACAATGAGGACCAACTACACGAAAAACAAAATCTCCAAAGGATAAATAAATAAATCAACCGGATACTAATCTTCGGACGACGTGGGAATTCACGTTTAAACGGCCAGGAATATAATAGGATGAACTATTTCAATAACCGTAAGAACTTTAAAATTTATGAACAGTAAATTAAAAACTTTTCATATTTAAAATGATTTTAATATTATTCTATCTGACCAACAATATTTATTAATTGGTTATAATTTTATTTAATGTATTTAATTTGTAAAATCATTTCCATTTATTTATTTATTTATTTAATTTTGTTCTTTAAGTTTTATTATGATTTCTGTTTTCCGTTAAATAAATTATAAAAAAAATGTTAAACTTAAGTCGGGCGTGAATGGCTGTATCGATTTGTAAAGATATATTAAGGGAGGGTAATCTTGGGTTGTTCATTTCGTAGTTGAATTGGTTCAATGGATTGGATATATTTATGTAATTAGTAGGTGTAATATGAGATCCGCTACGGGCAGGATTATAGATATACGCCACACACCCTCTGTTTGCCTATGGATGGGTTTGTAAGTCGGCAGAAGACCGCAGCCCATTCCTATGGAGTTTTTAGTTTATTGATCTACTTGCCCACAGATGTCACATCCCTGTGGGTGGAGAGTCAATGTCGTTTCTATTTCTACATATTGTTCAGATGTACATTCCTGACAATATTGTTGTGTTGTCGTATCATGCTACATTGAATACATGAATGTATCAGATGGATTGGCGCCGGTTGATTGCGAAATGTGTTGCCTAGGGTTAAATAGGGATAGAATATTTTATTTTCGAATGCAAATCTATATAGTATATTCAGGCTCGATCCTATAAAACTATTAAATTTAAGTTGTTTATAGACGCTTGCATAGATTGGCTATCGGTTAAATATGTTTGCGTTTTCATATTTGATCAAAATATATAGACATTCGACAAATACTGATACCTTACGGTGAGTATCTAAAAGGTATTTATTCGGATGTCTTTTAAGTTATTGGTGACGATGCAGGTATCTTACGATGAATACTAGAGGGTTTCTTATATTTCCCTCTGCAATTGTCAGTAATCAATAACTTTGTATTTTGATCGTTTATGTTTACTTTGAAATGTTTTTGACCGTTGAAATCTATGTAACCGATCTATAGCAACATATTAAACAGGTTAATATAATCCCATCTGTGCGAACTTGATTAAAAATGTAAATTTATAATATAATAGTAATGCAATGTAAATTAAAGTAAAATCAAAGTAAAAAAAAAAATAATGTTAAATGTTAAATTAAATGTAAATCACTAAAGTAATTTTAAACCTTATATATATGTGCATAAATAAATGTTTGTATGTGAATTACTGGCAGTGGCTTACTTTATTCTTTTATATACTAGTAAATGATATTATTAAATCTCTGCTATTCCACTGAGCTAGTGACATGGGCTAACGACCGGAATCAAAATAAAAATAAAAAAAAAAAAATTTTTTTTTTTTTTGACTTACGTATCTGCCTACTTTATAAATTTTTCTAGGTTCAAATGCCTAGATGGCGCCCCGTAGTGCAGTTTACGTAAGTCCCAATTCCGTATCGTTACAATATATATATATATATAATCTCTTCTAAGTATAAAAATACTGACACTTTTTACAATTACATATCACAAACATCTTTCTTCCAAAAAGTTTTCTTTTTTATTATATTAAAATTTTTTTTTTATCAAAATCAAAAAATAATCCATTTGTATTGGACAAACCTTTTGATATTTAATTTTAAATAATTTACAATACTTCAAAATATTATTAATAAACATTTAAGTTATTCCTGGCTTTATTTGAAATATTAATATAATTTTTTAAAATTTATTTCTTCTTTTCCTTTAAACTTGAAATATATATGCATCTACAATCACTTCTAGAATTATCTAATTTAAATATTATTAAGCCTCTTTAACATAATTCTAAACTTGATTTTCTTCATATGAATAAATATTTACTTGGATATTATTCAAAGGTTACACAATTTAATTCTGAGTAAAATATAAGCAATTTTTAATGCAAACAATACTCCCACATTGTATTTTCACAGATATTTCATTATTTTGACTAGTTTCTCTAAATTAAATTTTATTTTCTATATTGTTAAAGATGAAATTATAAAAGTATTATCTAAGATTTTCAAAACATCAAATATTTAAACAAATTATCATCAACAAATCAAAATCAGAGTATAAACAGAAAGATCTCATGGTGTAGTAGTTAGTACATCTTCCTGTCGTATTGATTATCAGGGTTCAATCTAAGTCAAATAAATCTTGAAATTGTTTCAGGTCATCAAATAGATTTGAGATTTTTTTTTAAATACCTAGCCCATAGTCAATTTAGTTACCAATTTAATAAATATCAGTAAATGGGAACTAGCTCATATAAACATGAGGTTAAAAGTCCTAGAGAAATTTGCTATGATTAGTGTTACTTATAGACTGACTGCAAAAATTAAAATATAACTGTAATACGATGAATGCTTCAGTGATTTTGATTGAAGTATCATACAACTATGGGCATTAAGTGCATGATTGTCTTTATCTTTTTAAAAGATAAAGATTGTTAACATTTACATTTAATCAATATACATATATGATGATACAAAGATTTTCACAGGTTGCATATATAAAAGACATATTTTGTGGTTTCAATCGTGTTAAAAAATTTAAATATTGATATATCGACGTTTCAACTTGATTGCACAAGTCACCTACTGGGTAATAAAAGGTAGACAGTTGTAGAGATGCTCCAATCACTGATATGAAAAAAAACGTTAAAATGCCACCAACAGCAAAAGTGTTTAAATTAAGAATGTTTTTTTAAAAAATCTTTCCAAAATAGGAGGAAGTTTGCATGTAACATCTCGCTTATTGATAGAATCTGGCCTTTTAAGTATCTCAAAGGCTTCTCTAATTTTGTACTGGTAGAGATTATCACATCTGGATATTATCCTGATACTGGAAAAATCAATTTTATACCCTGAATATATAGTATGGAGTGAGAGTGCTGATGATGTGTTGTTTAACTGCATTAACATGCTCATCTCTCCAAACACTGATGTGACGATTACTCATATCTATGTAAGAAGTTTCACAATTTTCACATGAGATTTGATAAACACCATGAGATTCAAGAGGGATTGAATCCTTAGGCTTGGTTATTATATTGCTGATCTTTGATAAGTAGAAAATGCTGTATTTATATTATAGCATTTTAATATATGTCCAATACTGTCTGTAGTTCCTTTTACATATGGAATACAAATCCTAATAGCTGATTTATCATCTTTTTGTTTCCTCTTTTGTCCATTTTGGACTTGAAATAAGGCTTCTTTTATAAATTTATAATTATAACTATTTGCTAATAAAGCACTATTAATATGATTTATTTCTTCTTTTAGATGTGGCTTATATAAAAGATTAATTGCTCTATTTAAAAAAGTTTTGGCTGCAGAAACTATCTCAGTTGGGTGATGATGGGAATGTAAATATCTGTACATGTGTGTATTCTTTCTGTAAATCGAAAAAGATAAACTATTTGGTGTACTGGCGACTAAAACATCAAGAAAAGAGAGTTTTCCATCAGACTCTATCTCCATTGCAAATTTAATATGAAAATGCATATTATTTAAATGTAAGAAAAAAACATCTAATTTATTTTTTCCATGTGGCCAAATGAGAGATTTTAAAGATAATGATTCTAAAGCATGAGTTTCTATATTTTCCATGAATAAATCAGCTATTACTCCTGAGATAGGTGAGCCCATAGGAGTACCCAAAACTTCCTGCAATGCTGTCCATTGTATACAAAATATGTGTTCAAGAGACTATGTTTAATCAAAGCAATAATATGGTCTGGTAAATATCAATATTTAAATTTTTTAACACGGATGAACCTGCAAAATATGTCTTTTATATATATATTATAAGTTATGAACTCTCTGAGAGCTATCTATATTAAACTTAATTAAACAACTTGTAATGGTCGCAGCCTAATTGTGATGCAGAGCAAAATAAATTCATTACAAACTATAGCCAAGATATTAGATAAGAAAAGCAGATTAACAGCAAATATAAGATCCAATTTACAATTTTAGAGAGATATTTAATAAGCCATATTTTAATTCAACCTTATATAATTATCAGTAATCATTATAGTAATGATATTGTAATCTGCTAATCATGAATATATATTAAAATTAAACACTGTCAATTGATGTGTGACATTTTAGAAGAATAAGGCCAATTAAATAATAACAATTAAATAATTGCTTACTCCAATTCCATTATAACTTATATATATATTATCATAACCAGTTATTTCTATTTATTATCTAATCCAATTTTTTCCCCATTGTCTTTTAACATTATATACAACATTGGTTATTCAATTTCTTTTTAGATTAATTTATCTTTTCAAGTTTCTCAGTGAATGAGATAGGAAAAATATGATTTTCTGATTTAAAATTTATATTTTTATAATTATATTTATTCAATTAGCCCAAGGAAATTCTATTCACTTTGTTTTCATTCCCTTAGTCATAAATTAATATACATATAAAGTATCATAAAAAACTGTAGTTTTTATATATATATCATATTATTATTACTATTTGCGGGATATTCCGTGTAGTGAAAAAGCTAAATGCTGACGTTTCAGTACAATATCAAGTACCTTCCTCAGAGCATCATAAGAATGCACGTGAGATTTAAAACCGTTTTTATCGTTTTCTTTCTCCTCATATTTAAATTCTATTGGTTGAGAAGTTTTAAAATTTATTTTCTCTGATATTGTACTGAAACGTCAGCATTTAGCTTTTTCACTACACGGAATATCCCGCAAATAGTAATAATAATATGACATCTTTTATCCGTGAAAATATTAGAATATATATATATATATGGTTTATTTTAATGAGAATTAGATGGAATACTTATTGAATATTATATTTGTTCTACCCATATTTATATTCAATTCGAATATATTTCTTCCATAAAACCAAGAAGTTATAAATAATAATAATAATAATAATAATAAATCAATATTTTTTTCTAATGCTAAAACTTTATATCTTTCAAAAAATTTTAGTAGTTTTTTTTGACAATTGTTTATGTAAGTTTTTTGTAAAACATATATTTTGGGTAATAAATTTGAAAAACAAAACAACATATAACAAAATAAATATATATAATTTTTTTTTAATAAAATCTTTCCTATATTTTCAAAGATTTCTAAATATTATTATACATATTCTTAAACAAGCTATTGCACAAAATAATTTGTAAGATAAAAATAAAATATAAATTTTACTGTTATTAATTTGAAACACTATTATTCCATAACTTGAAGACTTCTAAGCCTTACCCTTTCCTATTACAATTTAACAGTCAAAAAAAAAAAGTTATAATAAAGTCATTTATTAATTCTATAGCATCATTTGTTTGAAAAATTTACTTTTCATCTATTGCTTGAAAATTGCCTGCCACTTTAATTTTTTATTATTTTAATTCATATGTAAAAATAAACTAGCACGAAACCATGGTCAGGGGTTTGGGGAGGGGTTCCTGACAGAGATATTTTAAGTGCTGGCTCTGGCTAAGCATTTATCATAAAGCTTGTAGAGGAATTGGCAATCCTCACTGTTTATAACTTACAAGCTTAAGAGATAGGGTCATGTGATCTATGAATTGATCTATGACTTTTATTTTGACTATTTATAGTCTCTGCCAAAAAGTCTTATGCAATTTTATATTGCTATGACTACTACTGTATGGCATGGCTGAAGATCTATCAGCCCCATATAGCTATTTGAGTTGGATAGCTGGGTTTGAAGACATGTACATGTCTGAAAATTTCAGATTTTCCACTCAATAGATAACTTTTAGCTAAGTGCTTAGCTTTGGGTTGATATTTTTAGATCTAGTGTCTGAACCTACCCTGACACCTCTCTGAAGAGTGCCAAAGCACGAAACCATGGTCAGGGGTTTGGGGAGGGGTTCCTGATAGATATTTTAAGTGCTGGCTCTGGCTAAGCATTTATCATAAAGCTTGTAGAGGAATTGGCAATCCTCACTGTTTATAGCTTTTTATATTAGTTTTTCTTTTTATTTGGTTCCAATTTTTTTGCCTATTTCCCAAATATCCATTATTTTACTTCACTTTAATAGATAGATATAGTTAATAAACACAGGCAAAACTCTCCATACAGTTGCACCACTCAGTGCAAGCCAGAGTAATCAATAGATGCAGGGAGATTTGTGCCTAAAATCCCTATCTAGTGCCACTCATCTAATATCCACAGACTAGTTTCTATTTTGTGGCTGTCATCAGTGAGGAATCTTGGATCTGAAAGCACTGCATCTAGAACATAGGATCTAATGCAATCTTACAATAGCCACCTTTTATCTTATTAGCTAACTACAAAGCTTTGAATCCAAAATGAAAACATAATATTTTCAATTAAATTTAAGCTCATTAGCTTGTATAGTGCCACTGATGAAAGCCACAAGCTAGAAACTAGTCTGGAGTTACTGGATGAGTAGGAACTAAATAGGAAATTTATGCACAAACTTTCCTGCATCCATTGATTACTCTGGCTTGCACTGAGTGGTGCTACTGTATGGAGTTTTGCCTCTGTGTTAAACAGCTTCTGTAAGCATAGAGAATGGCGACCATGTGATGCTTAGTGATTTATTGTTAATAAATATATAATTTCCAATTCTTTCCAAAGTTCTGTTTTTCCACATTTTTCCTGCAATTGTTTTTTTTTTTTTAAAACATTTTTTTCCCTCCTAAATCCTTAGAATGTTTTGATTTTCTTTTTTTTATAGTGGAATTATCATATTTCAAATTCTTCATGATTTGAGTAATAATCTATGACTTTTTATCTTTTACATTTACCTTTATATAGGTTTAATTGCAAATTTAATTACTAACATCAAATGGATGCAAATTTCAAATGCATCTAAAATGCTCACTTTTTTAAGGACCTACACATTTCTAATTTTTGCAATTCTTCTAACACTTTGATCTGAATTAATGAAATAAATTCACACGCAGCTGAAATGCATACACACACAGCTTTAAATTTTTTTTTCAATTAAACAAATAGTCATGTTTTGAGAATCATCTCATTCACTCAACAAAAACTTTTGCATTAGCTATATTGATTGAAGGTGAAATGTAAGTTAATATTTATGAGTATAAGCAATTTTAAATACAGCATGAATGACTTGGGGTAGGCATTATATATTATGATTTTCTGCAAGGAGAATGTTATATCTTGACTGTTTGATGAATGGTATAGCTTGACGACTTCTATTATTTTTTTTGGAGAAAAGAAATGATTTAGAAGCAGATCATTTATTATATTACAAAGTAAAATTAAAAAAACATTCTGACTTTGGAAAGTTAAAATTTGACTGAAGTTAATGAATTTTAAATATGTAATATTCTTTGATTTGTTATATCATATCCTTATATAAAAAACATATCTGACTTTGGAAAGTTAAAATTTGACTGAAGTTAATGAATTTTAAATATGTAATATTCTTTGATTTGTTATATCATATCCTTATACACTGTATATAAATGCAGTAATTTATTATATTTAATTTGATATCAGAATTAAATAAGTTTACTTATTCTTGTTATTAATATTATTATTATTTTGTAATTTGACCATTATTTTTCTCAGTGATGAAAGTTTATTTATCAAAAACAAACATATACAAATACAGTTAAAAAAGTTTACAAAGAAGTGATTACACGATAAAATAAAATTCAGAAACAACATGGTGAAAAGGGAAGGATACATATGAAAAGGGAAATGAATGTGGAAAGGGTGTGTAGTCCAGGGTAAGAAAAGTCTTGGTTGCAAGTCTGAGTTGCACATCTACGTTCAGTGAGCGATCGCATAGTTCGCAAACATTTAATCGGAAGAGTGATTGTGACAGAGGCTGGGAGTTGGGAGGATTGCCCAGGTGTCTGTGAGAAGCAGAGGTGGGGCTAGTTTGGTATCTCTGGTTTTGAGAGAATGATTTAGGTCCATTAGTTTTTGATTCGCTGAGTGTACTCTCTAAAGATGGTGTTCCTGTGTGAGGAAAGGCAGGAGTTAATGACACATCTCACTCCAAGCAAAAAGGAACATTTGAGTAGAAAATGCTGGAAGATTTCATTGTCAGTTTTACAGATCTGGCATAGGGGAGATCTTGGTGAACCCCTATGGTTAACCAAAAATTGATTAGTGGGAAGAGAGTGAAGGTTGATTTTGATGAGAAAATCAAGGAATTTTGCCTCAAGGGACCACCTTTTGAATTTGTGGATTGAGCATTGGTAAGTTTGAGGAATGTAGGGGAGCCAATGGAGGAGTCTATAATCCAGTTGAAGACCTCCCAGTACTTTAATTTGCCATGGATGGAAGGCATAGCAAAACAGCCTTTTGTAGGATGTTGGCGATGAGTGAAATCCATGACCTGATCCTGCCATTTGGAGGAGTGTCAGTGAGAGTGATGATGATATGCACTAGATTGGCAGGAAAGTGACTTATGAGCATGAGAATAATATTGTGAGTTCTCTGGATCAAAAGAGTGTCTTGCCATGGATGGAAGGTATAGCAAAGCCAGCCTTTTGTAGGATGTTGGCGAAGAGTGAAATCCATGACCTGGCCTGCCATTGGGAAAAGTGTCAGTGGGAGTGATGACGATATGCAATAGATCGGCAGGAAAGTGACTTATCATGAGAATAATATTGTGAGTTCTCTGGATCAGAAGTGTCTATGGAGTGCAGGCCCAGCCCATTGAGGTTTTTAGGAAAGCAAGTTCTTTTTAGGCTGATGGCCACCACCTTTCTGCCTGGAAAAATGAGGTGCAAAGGGCATTGATTTTGGATATGAAGGAGTGTAAGTAGAATGATGGGGAGGTAATATGCTATCTTGGGAAACACTAGAAGATTAAAGAGGGTGACTTTCACATAAAGGACAAGGTAGATAGATGCCTGTGATAGCACTGATAGTGGCAATGTTTTGATACAATGCAGTTTAGACCCAAACCCTCATGTCCTTGGGAGACAACCCAAGGGGGAATCCGAGGAAGTTGTGTGGCTTAGCACTGACAATGGAAGGGATTTGTTTACTGGAAACAAGTTGCAAGGCCACTGATTTGTCACTGCTAAATTTCAGGCTGTGTTTTGGTGTACTAGGTGAGGATCTTTTGAAGCTTGGGGAGATCGATCCAGGGAAAGAAGATGACCATGTTGTCTATGCAAGCAATGCATTTAATGCTTTTGCCCAGCCCAGGAATGAGGATTCCAGGAAGGTCATGTTCCAGCTTAAGAAAGAGGGGTTTCAAAAATGCGGTGAACAGCAATGTGCTCAGTGGAGAGCCCTGAGGAATGGATACATTAGGTGTGAAGCTGGAAGGCAACTTTCCCATCTAGGGTAAGTAGGATTTTTCTGTTGAAAAGAGATTGTGGAGGATGAACAGAAGGGCCTCTGGAATGTTAAGGTCTCTCAGGAGCCAAGAAGCAGGTTGACCCTGACAGAGTCAAAGGCTGCCCGAATGTCCAGTGATAGACCAGCTACTTTGAGACCATCTTACATGCTCAGTGATCATCTTAAAGAGTGTGGCAGCCCCAAGAGTGGAGTGTCCTTACAAGCAAACTATGAGGCTGAAAGGGCAGGGATTATGAATTGTTCTAGTGAATCTTTGATGGTAACTCAAGTTTTATAGACAAAAAGGTCATCAAAATGGGCCTCTTGAGCTCAGTGAGCAGCCGCTCTTTCTTAACCTTTTCCCAGAAATTTCCATTTTAGAATGGACCAGAATGGTTTCAGTTTCAAGTCACTTGAATTCGGTCAATTTTTGAGCTATGGTAAAGATTTTATGGTTTTTTGAAGCAAGTTCTGCAAGATGCTGCCCTCTGTTGAATTATTTTACCAAGTAAAAAATCAATACTATTCAAATTTTAGTTTAACAATGGAAGAGAGCAGTCAGTTCATGTCACTGATTGGCTATTAATCATAGAGGACAAAGAAAAATGCTTGACAATAATTTTTACTTCTATGATTTCTTTTGTTTCATTTTGAAAGTGATAAACGAATGTTTTAGACCATTTTAAAAGTATTTTTTGATATATTATAAATTATTTTGATAAAATATCTAAAAATAAAATTATTTTAAAAAAATATTTTAAGATTTTAGTAAAAATTATTTACTTTTTCACAATGTAAAATTGAGAAAGAAATCACTGACATTAGCAACAGTTTTTAGTTGGTTACTAACATTCATTTTAGATTCATTTCAGATTTGCCACTATCGAATATTTCATTCACTTTTACAACCTGACAAATTAATAATATACTTTTTAGAAATGAAACTAAAGTAAATATTATATTAAAAGATGAATATATTATTAATATTATATTAAAAGATGAATATATTATTATGGCTCACTTTGTGAATTGACCAATTAAAAGTTTAGAGTTTTACCTCACTTGGCCAATAAAATTATTTTTCAATGAAAATAGAAAATAGACCAATGCAACTGGACAGAGACCCTCAATGATGTAAATGCCTGAGGCCAGTTTGTTAATAATGTTGAGGGTGATGAGGATGGTAAACTGACTGAGGTAAAGAAAGAGAAACTTGGGGATGCCAGTTGGTTAAGTAGCATGCCTGAATGATACCAGGATCAGAGTTGACATTCAAGGTGGATGGTATAGAGAAAGGAGGAATTTCAGCCTTGAGGAGCATGTGCTTGTAATGATTTCTCAAAAGAAGAACCAAGTCCTGACCTATGTAAGATTTGCTGCTGACCATGATGGACAAGGGGTGATTTGCTTCCTGTGGGAACCAAGAGACCACCCCAGGTAACTTCTGGTCCAACAATGCTAATTCCCCATTTATTTCCAGGTATGTTTAACCGAGATGTACTCAGACAAGGCCATTTGAGCATTTCGGTATTGAAGTTTCAGTTGGATAATAGTGCTAATGTCTAATGACCCACTCTCCTGATCATTTAGTTGCTCTGCAATTTTGACCATTGCAGCCAGCAACTTGAGTGGCCCTTGGAAATTCCAGGTGTGTGGATGGCAGCTTGCAAGATTTCCACAAATACCATCCATGCAGAGATGGGCTCCATTTGAAGGACACTGATTTTATAAAGGTATATGTAAATTTCTGAAAGCAGTGTGATTGGTGTATTTTATTTGTTGACAAATTGTATTGTTCTTCTGAGGCCAAAGTTTGCTGGAGGGGCGAAGTCAATGTCAAGGGAAAGGTGTAATGCTTGTGATCTGAGAAAGGTATGGTGTGAAGTTGAGCCGATTCAATCTTGAAATGGAGATCAGCAAAGTAAAATGTTAAATCAATGAGGGTCTGATGCTTACAGATGTAGAAAGAGTAGGCATGGTCTGGGAAAAACCCCCGGACACACATTAAGCCCTTGGAGAAATGTAGATATTTGTGTGTAAAGGACTGGTATCCTATGTTGAAGTGAGCCAGAAGAAGCATGGGAAAGGAGGTGGCAATTGTGATATAGTTGATTCGATGAATAATAGATTTAATGAGGGTGTCATTAGATGGCAGATATAAATAAATTATAAAAACTTCTGAAATGCCAAAATTGTACCTCTAACATAATAGAGTGAGCGTCAAGATGTAGAATGGAAAAAATGGTGGTGGTGGGGGGCAGGTTTATTAATGAGAATGGTGACTCTTCCAGCAGATGTCAAGGCAGTGGAATAGTTGAATAAATCGAAGGTGGACAAAGTGGACTAAATCCTGTGGTTAAAGTGAATGGGGAGTTTAGTTTCAGCAAGGAAGAGAATATTGGAAGAGTTGAATTCAAATCAGCATTTGAGATCGAGGAGCATGTGGATTGAATTTGGGCCCCAAATGTTTAAACCAACAACAGAGATAAGCATATGGTGATTTCAAGATGGACATTGGGTATGGAGAAACAGCAGGAAAATGATGATTTTATGGTGTGAGGTGATGAACTGGCCTGGGAGAAAGGTGAGATACATAGTTCTTTTTTCTATGAGAATTGTACGATTCCTTCTTGATGTCACTTGATGATCCACTGTCCGAGAAAATTTCAACAGACGATGGTGAGAAAGTGTGAAGAGAGGAGGCTGATGATGCCTGGGTTGAAACCAGAGCATTCTCTGCTGAAAGCACACATTTTTTCATTGTGCATTCTGTGTGTCTGAGACATGCCCTGGGTTTGAAAAAAAATTCTGTTATAGTTTCACTGGGAAGGTCAATGATGTGATTCTACCCATCAGAGTTGGTGTCACTATCCGATGGGTTAGCGTGTGCATGCTTTTGAGCCAGAGTTGGTAAACTCAGGCAGGATGTTTTCTGAGTTTGAATTAATGGACATGTCCATCAAGGAGGGAGGGTCTTGTGGCACAGCTGTACCAGAGAGTGGTGGGCTATGAGTGAACTCAAAAATTATGTGACCCAGAGGGCGCTGAAATCTTTCTGGAAGGTATGAAGGCAGTTGAATGCTGAAAGGTTGAGCAAGCATCAGACAGAGGTGACAGGTTAGCTGAGGTAAGAAACTCATGGGTGTTGGAGCTGTGCAGAGCACAGATGTGGTTTAAATCCTTTTTTTCCAGCAAGAGTTGCATCTCTTTGCAGATGAACCATTGTGGCCTGATCCCCTTGATTTGAGATGATCAAAGGCGATAGATCTGCTGCTATTACTGTGGAAATACTCTCAGGAGAGAGACCTTTTTTTATAGAAAGAATTGAAATGAGGCCCTGTTGGTGAAGGTGAGGCCATCGATGAGAGGATCCCTAATTTGTTGTTATTCTTCCATTTTTTCCACTTTTTATTATTAGCGGCTTAATCTATCAAAAATAATAGAAAAAAACAAACTAGCTACTACTTAAAGTTAGTTAATATTTTGAAAAGAGTCCCCATTTCAAAAATAAAAATAGTAACTACAAAAAATTATTTATTAATGATTTAATTTTGTGTTCAGTAATTTATTATAGCAACATGGATCCATACCAAAAATTGTAACACGACACCAACTAATAGTAAAATGAGATAGAAATAAATGAAACTACAATTCAAAAGATCATTCAAGCATTAAAATAACAGATTGGATTTTAATCCACGAATCTTTATTTAAGTCATAACATTAGCAATGTAGAAAAACAAACAGATCGATAATAAATTAAAAATACAAGTTATGCTCAGTATGACAACTTGAATAAATAAACAGTATAAGATATGTTTAATAAGAAATAAAAATATATCGAGTCATAAAATGAATAAATTAAAATTAACATATCATAAAATGCTAATTTTATTTTAATAATTATATGTTTTGTAAGAAATAACTTATACTACTGAAATACAATAAATTAGAATTGAAAAGTGTTTATTTCTGCAAATTAAATAATTAATTTAAAAATTCATAAGCAATTATTTTTAATTTATTCCTCAATAAATTTTTAAACATATGTTACAAACTATTGTTCATTTAAATAATTTTAAATTTATCACTTTGTTATTTAATTTAATAAATACTGAAAGAAGAGTAAATTTAGACTTTAATTAAATCAAAAAAATATATAGAAAACAATATGTATGCAACATATATAGAATATTTTTAAAAATTCACTATTAATAATTGACAATCAATTTACCATTAAAATATTATTACACAATTTATGATATTAAAAAAAAGTCAGTTTTCGTCATTACATTTACTTTTTAACTATTTTTTCTTTACTAACTTTGCATATTATTAATAAGCATATATACATCTATTTACAATATTTATTGTAACTGTATGATTAATCAATACAGTTACAATGGTATAATTAATGAAAACAGACAGTTAGTAAACCCTATAATTAATATATAGGGTATATGAGCACAGACTTTCACAAGACCCAACACTTTCCACACTATCTCATAACACTGATACACTCGAACACACATATGTTGAAAAGATAAATAATCACCAATATACGTATTTCATGCTAAACCAGCAATCATCAGTTGGTCCAGATTACCATCTCTACACATATATGCTATAAGTGCTCAGATATATATTAAGATAGCCAAACCTCATACTTTAATGGATAGGCTTCAATCTACTCCACACTCCAACTCTTCAACCGTCCATCCAATTGAAAACCTGATGATGGAATGCTCAAAGGCCACACTGAGACCAAGATTCTTGTCACACCCATGTTGACCCAAGATCAATCTGACCCCTCATGTACAGAACATAATCCATTTAATACACATAGAAGGGATAGCCTGTGTGTTTCAGCTATTAAACACTATAATTGTAAAAAATCATTCGTTCTGAGAATCTATAGTATCAATTGTATTCCTTCACTGAATAATGATTTATAATTAGGTAGTGAATATTGGTTAGATAAGAACTACTGATTTGATAATTTGGTACAGATCAAACTTTTGATATTATGTAAGTTTATATAAAAATGTTTTATTGTTGTATCAAAAAAGCAGGGCTTGCTTCTTTTCTCAACTTATTCCAAATTGAATATTACTTATTAATTTGTTAACTTCATTACATCTGCAAGGATTGCCAATTTTTAGCAAATCTCTTATTCTTCCAGTAACAATTCATTTATCATCAAAATCTTGATTTAATGTCTCATACAGATAAATACAAAACAAGATAACAGACAACAATTTTATAATGCTTAGATTTTTTTGGAAATAGATAATTAATTCTTACAAATAATGTGTAGCTCAAAAATTGTTAATAGATTTTTGGAACATCATCTTTATTGTCAAATAAGAATATATAAATATAAAAATTCAAAAAATATATCCATGTACGGAAAAAAAACAATAAGGGGGAGAGGGGATTACAATATATAAATCAGTAATTTTTTTTTTTAAATGCAAAACCTCAATAAATGTTTAACTTCCCTTTAAAACTAACTATTGTTAGATCAAACATAAAGAGGAAATTTATTACAAAGTCCTGATTGCAATAAAAATAAAATTTTTAATGAAAAAGATACCCCTTTTAAAATCAGACACTTAAAAATTATGTTTGGACTAATATTATAATTATGAAGATGACTTTTCTTTGTTAGATTAGAAGTGAGATTCCTATAGAACATGAGCAATTTAAGTCTCTGTTGCACTTTTAAGTCTTTTAGACAATTTAAAATAGTAGATTTTATAAAAGAATTTACTATAAACCATAACAAAGATAAAACTAAATTACCAGACAATAAAAGTTTAATACGTCTAGATACAAAGTGAAATGTATGTAGTTTCCATATAAAAAAAATATTTGTTCAAAGATATTATTATCAAAAAAATATCTGGTGAAAACTCTAATAGTTTAAATTATAATGTAAAAAGACATGCACTTAATATAATAATGACTGATTTACATAAGTAACAAAAAATAGATACAACAAATGTTGCCCCATATATGGTTTAGTACAGTTTAGTGTTAGAATCTGGGCTGTGAAATTTTTCAATTGATTCTAGTTCTGACATTTTCAGCACTCAAACTTATGACTTCTGAACAATAAAACCAATGGATTATTTACTTAATACATGCTAATAAAAAACTGCATTGTGCTTTTACTCCAAAGATTAATTGTAGATCCTTGACTTTAATTAGTTACAATTTTTTAAATTTTGAAATGATTCAAACCAA
Organism: Epiperipatus broadwayi; assembly: GCA_028023455.1. Lineage (NCBI taxonomy): Eukaryota > Metazoa > Onychophora > Udeonychophora > Euonychophora > Peripatidae > Epiperipatus > Epiperipatus broadwayi. The sequence continues at coordinate 2,893,726 of JAQFVV010012421.1, forward strand.
CACACTCTTTACTTTTATTTTGAATAAAAATTTTGTTGTATTCTCTCTCATTATTCTCCATAATTCTACCATTATAGTTCAAAAGTATGAAATTCATTTAGGTTCTTTTTTTTGCCTTCATACATTGTAACATTCCAAAGTAAACCTTTATTATATGTAAATATAGTAATAGAAAATGTTAGATATAGTATATAGTAACTGCAGTTGGTATCTACTTTTAGGTATATAGATGCTTAATGATGTGTCTAAGAAATATATACCTCACTTGAGCTATTCCACATTAATACATAGGGAATCACAATATAAATATTGGTCTATTCAGATTACATAAGCCCATTTGATTCCATTTCTTCTTTGAATTAATTTATAATTAATTATACTAACCACTTATTTATTTTATCTATATATAGCTCCAGTTAATTCAAAAAAGGTAAGAAAAAAGACATATTCAAACATTTAGATTTTAATTTATAATAAGGTGTTGGACAAATTCCATCACGGAATAAAAAAATTCAAAATCTATTTATTCTTTTCTAAAGACATTCAACTGTTATAGTAATATTGCTATAATTATCAGGAAAATAGATATTTCAAAAAGTTGGACAACGTCTAATAGTATTAAGTTCCGATGTTTATAATAAGAACAGAACCTCTGATTGCTATTAACCATAGTAATGAGTTTGGACGTAAATATATATGTTATGAAATTAAACTTAATGAGTTTTTATGAGAATAATGTGTAATTAATTATTTAAGCAGTACATTAAGCAGAATAGTTTTATTCCATTGACGAAATTGTGATTTTTAAAAATATTTTATTTTGCTGAACAAGCAAAAAATTTTAATGCTTGAGCTCACAACTTTATCACTGCAGTAAATCTCACAGGTAATCTATTTGGGTGTTTAGCAAACAGTCCTCTTGCTATCATTAAGTATGATTAACAGTTATATTTATCGTGGAATTTATTTGTCAACTTACTACTTTACTTTCTATATTTATATTATCATGATTAATAATCATTTTAGTAACATCATATAACGTGTCTGACGGAAATGACAGTTCTCTATTAGTCACCATATCTATGTTATTATTTCAATCAATACCAAGATAATATTTTACAAATGACATAAGGTCCACTTATTGACTGCCACCAATGAATAAACTTTTATTAATGTATATAAATATAAACACATTTTAAAATAAAACATTTATCTTTTTTTAATTTTTTTATTATTATACAATATAAAATAAAATTTAATGGATTTACTTAGTAATATATTTTTTTTCTTTTCGTTATTTTAAGTCGTTAGCAAAAATAAAAAAAAGAAGTCAACCTATCATCGCATGAATAAATGAAGTACTTTAAAGAAAAAGAATTGTCAAAGCGAGACAAAGATTAGTTGTTAGAATAATAGAAAAAAATATTTAAAGAGCGATTACTTCGCATGTTAAGTGATATTTTATTTTGCTTACACGAATCTTTTATCATTTAAATATTTTTTTCTAGAAATTTTTAAAAAAAAATGGATTGTATGAATTCATTGTATATAATAAACATTAAATACACGATAAAACAAATTTTTCATGAACAAACAAACGAATGTAGACATTAGACTCTTGACTACATCTAATCCCTTGTTATTAATTTAATTAAAGCACAGATGTTTGATGAATCTTATCTGCAATAGACTGGATAATTTTGAGTGGCTCTATGGCTATTTCTAGAAATATTCTAATACCAGTGTTTTTAGTAATAGCTATTGACGAATTAGACCCAGTTAAAATGTAGAACCTATATTTAAATAAGCACCTATGATAAAACTTGAAAACTGGTTTGATACACACTAGTTCAGAAGACAGCCTACAATAAATAAAAACAAAAAAAATCTAAAACCAACAACAAAATATCTACACATAAATACTGCAGTCAATATATTGTTCTTTATGTTAACTAATTTAAATAAATAGAGGTTCTATTATATTTTGCTGCCAAATATTGTCTGCATTAATGGTATTTTCTAGATATCTTTGCTTGATTTCTTTTAATCTATTAATTTAAACTCGGGTTATTACAATACAAATGCTTTTATGAACTAAGACATATCAATGATCTTGGGGTAAAACTTTGTGTATAAATATTGGGACAAATAAATGAATACTGATACTTCTGGACTTGATTAATATAATATTTAAATTAAAGCCAAAAAAATAAAATTTAATAAAATATGATGTCCCTGATTATCAATTCCATTAAGAGACTTTAAATGACATTGAAATGAGAAGACCAAAAATAATTTTCTATATAATTAGTATCATTAAAATATTAAATGTTTAGTATTCAATTAATAATATTTGCAAATTTATAAAAAAAAGATTATTTTTCTGTCAATTTTTTATAACTCATAAAATAACAGCAATAATAAACAAATAGGAAGAGGAAAATATTTCATGAATTCAAATTTTCAATATTTTAAGTGATTTTGAAAAGAATTGCCTAGTATTTTCAAAAAATAAACTACCAATGTTCTGCAATTTTGTATTATTTGATACTTACAACAATGGACTTGAGAAATTAACAATCTGCATAAAGTAATTTTGATGCAATTACAATTAATAAGAGAATAGAAGTATCAATGTAGGAAATCAAAATTCTAATACAACTTCAAATGGAGCTTTAATTTCTTATAAATTAGCAAGGATTGTATTTAAAAAGAATATCACTAATGTGAGAATATTGCTATAGAATCAAGACTTGCAAATATTTTTGAGAATACTATAACAGCCCCATTAAAAAGCTGCAAAATTGTATGAATGTAAGAAAAAGGATTTATAAAATTACTAATAGAAAAATGTAATCTTATTTGATTAGGACTGGGATGACCAATCTATGATGCATTGTGGAAATAATTTTGATATATTGAATTCATGATTATAAAAATAAAAATTAAGGCTAGATTTTATAAAGTGTCATCATAATCATAAATTAATTTTTATCAATACTTAAAAAAAATTTATTATAACAAAAATTCAAATAGCATTCATTTTATAAGCAAGAAAATCTTTCTCAAAGATATACTGAATTCTTAGCATTAATTTATAATCAATGCTAATAGTAAGATTAAAAAAAAAAGACATATATGTCAACAGTAATAAACTTTTTGATAATTATTCATAATATTAGTAAAGCCAAATCACATGATTTCAAATAAAGAATACTCTTTGAGTCTAACTCCTGTTAAATTTGGATAACTCGTTCCTCAAATTCATCATATTTCTCAGAAAATTGTTTAAATAACTTCCACAAATGTTTTATTCACTAAATTCAAATTATAAATAGATTTTACAAAAAATTAGCCAGTCTTGTCTTTTAAAATAAGTAAACTAACAAGCATCTATAGCCTATCACATGCTTCACAATAATTTTAAAATGTTTTTGAATTGATGAATATGCCTCAATAAATATCAATTATGCATATTTGATAATGCAAAAGTAATACAGGTAATGAGGATTGAAGTTAAAACTGCTTAGTTATTGTAAAATTAATCTCCAATCTAAATTTACTAAAGTTAACATATTTGTTGCAGGCTTTAAGTATATAGTATAGGGCTTATAATCTTTTTTATAGTTTCTTTTTTTTATTTAGTTAATTTTATTACTATAATTGAGATTCATCTAATAAATGCTTTATATTTCTATATATTTTAAAGGTAAAACATGCAGAAAATGAAACAATGATTTATAACTCTTTATTAATTATATCAACTAATCTTCTTACACCAAATGATATTAAATTTAAATCTAGTTTTTATTAACAAGAACATAAATGTGTAATGGCAAATACAAAACTGGAGAAAAAACAAAATAAATAAACTATAACATAGTTCTAATAATTACCATGTGAAATGTTTGAATTAACAAATAAATAGTTTATAAGCAAAATAAGATTGTTTCATATATAATTAAAAAATGAAGTTAAAAACAAGATTTGTGCGATTGTGTTTATATTCATCCCATTGGATAGAGTACCCCAGAAAAAACAAAAAAGTTAGGCTGATATAAAAGCGATTGCAAAACAAGAGACTTCTTTTTTGAGATTTTTTTAGAAAACTAAAAAGCTGACTATAGTTGTAGTAAAAATAATCATCAAGGGATATTTTTCCACAGGAAATCAGTCTCTATATCACAATAACCTTCATTATAATTTTGATAAATCTTCAGACTTGTGTAGGCTAGAGCAGTAATTATATTTGGTCATAATATAATCAGTATTTAGTTAAATTTACATGTAGAACAGTAGAGTTATTAAATCCTATTTGATATATATTCAAATGATAGAGGTATATATGATTGAGTACATTAATAGATATTAATAGTTTATTGTATTTTGCATATAATCATTTTTACACTCCAAGGTTTTATTATTTGTTAGTCAGACTTGAGAACTAGTTTTCTTAAAAAGGAGTAAAACATAACATCATGTTAGAGTATTATAGTAATTGTTGGTCTAAATTCATACACAAATTTACTAGCAGATGAAAATAAAAATACTTATTTCTCAAAATTAAATACTTTAACCTTAGTTAAATTATCGACATTTAAAAAAATCATTACTTTCCAAACCTTTTCCTAAGTGAAAGAATATTTTCTACATTTTGGTTAAAAAAAAAAGCTAGTTGACAGACATCGTAATAAAACTGACAACTTAATGGTACCAATAAACAATTGATTGCAAATCACATGACTAACAATTTATTAGATTAAATAAATTTATCCAACTGTCAAGAAACAGGCAGTCAATAAGTCAATGCAATTCTCTTTTTACTAAATAATTTATTATTTTAGCCAGATGGCAAACTAATTCCTATGTGGCATGTCTTTAACTTCGTTTTTCTTTTATTTTGAAGTTCAATAATTCTTTTTTTTTTTATTTAAAAAAGATCTTATACAGTATATATAATAGATGTATAAAAGTTAACAAAAATAAGATGGCCAATAGCTCAAATGAGAGCCAATCTTTTTTGATTGAAAAATTAGGCCAATATTACTATCCTATTATTAAGAATAAAACAATTAGTTCTTATTAATAAAATAAACATTTAAAATTAAATCAATGTAAAACAATATTTGAAAAAATTATTGGAGATAGCTAACAACTATTCACCTGGTCTTGAATCAGAACAAAATCAAAAAAAATTCTTGGTTCAAGCAAACCAAAATAGCAAAACGCATTTTTGATAAAAAAAAAAATGCTTGCTAGGAAACGTATTTAATATTTACATTTTATTATTGTTATTAAAAAAAAAATCATTGTCAAAAAATTAATTACAATATTTACAGTTTAACTTCTTTTTTTGGATTAACTTATTAACAGGAAAAAAAAAATACAACATTTACACTTCATTCATGTCGATAGCGTACAATCACCGTGACCATTAATTAATGCACACTTTTAGGAAAGGCAGGAACTCGTATTTTTGGAAATAGTCCACTACATCATGTTCTGTGACAGGAAGCTCCCAAATTTTTATTATTATGACAATTTATCTCCCCTCCTCCAAATAACAAAACTGCTGACTGACAAAAATAAACATGTCGAATTGAAACAAAGTACTAAAAGCATCTGGTCATCTCCCACATAATAAGTAGAAAAAAAAAAAGAGATAAAGCTTCTTAATGAAATTTATCAGAATTTATTCCTTTTTTAAAATTTAACAATCTATTTATTAATTTTGTTTTAATTTAACATCTAACACATCTTCGGTAGATTATAGGCTCTCTAAACTGTAAATTTATCAAAAAATTTCGGGCTGCCATTTTGGGTTACTTCAGGAATCTTGACATAAGACCAGAAGGTATTATTAAAGCACACTACAGCAAAACAAACTGATTTAACATTGGCAAAAGTTAGAAAAGGCTGTATATATATATTATTATCAAACTTATTCAATTCATATACAGGATGTGCAATAAAAAAAACGGCAAAATATACAAATATAAGTATAGATTCAGGATTCGCGGAACTCCAATTAAGCGATATTGATGACATTACATTTAAAAAATAAAATAAAAGACCTGATGATATCTAGTGGGAAGTTTAGAAAGAAAGAAAAAAAAAGTGACTTTACAGCCGAATATAAAACAGATAAAGATTATGATAAAAGAATCAGTAACTGACATAAAACTAATGTAACAGATACAAAAGTTAATAACTTTTGCTTCCAAAAATCAGTAATAATCAAATACTAAAAAATTTACTAAAAAAATTGTCTCAGACTGACATAGGATGAAATTGCAATGAAGAGTCTTGGTATATTTTTAAAAAGAAAAAGGTATATTGTATGAACTACTATTACATTGACTGTAACTCTCTATGTTTATAAAGTTAGCTTTTAAATGAAAAGAGATGTGTTGAACTGAAATACTCACAACATTTAAAATATTATGAATAGATAGGAAAATAGAAAAGGAAATATTCAATTAGATTAAATAACCAGGATAAAATTGTCTTATGGTAGTATCAATAAGAAAATCCAAATCATTATATATTGTAACGAGATAGCGTTACATCGATATTAAACCTAGGAAACATCGCACACACACACCCCAGCAAGCAACCTAAAACACTCGTGATTTGTTTTCATAACCTGTAATAGTTTTTTTTCCGCTCATAAAATACATTTATAAAATATAGACAGTGAACGTCCAAGTAAATGATTATAGCTTTCAGGTAATAAAATTTAATAAAATAGCCTTCGCGAAGAAATGATAAAGGAAATATAATTTACTCTTAGAAATAATAAATATAATTTGCTCTCCTAAATAATAAAATATAATTGTCACTCGAAGACGCCACGGGGTAATTAAATATGTTCATTTTAGAATTATAATGTTAACTAAAGTAAAACTTATAGAAAAGATTTGAGGAAAAGATTAAATGCTCGACTTCTAAATTTAATACAGCTTGTATTGTTCTTGTAAAACACACGCACACACGCATGCACTCGAGGTGTGAAGAAGTAAGGTTGGTAAGAGTAAGATTGCAACAAAAGATTGTCTCGAAATAAATATTGCCTTTAGCACAAGGATTGAGGAACAGTTACCTCAAACACGGACCTGAACGGCAGCTCCAGGAACACGGAACTCTGGGGGTAGATTGGATCCTCCGATAAGGATCACCCGATATAAATATCAGTTAAAAACTATTCAAAAAAAATCCAATCTGTTTATTATTATTGTAGTTCAAACTTTGAGCTGTTCTTTTTATTCTGAACCACCCCATGCTTATTTTTATCCCAATGCTTATGCTTTTTATTTTATCAAGATAGTTGTTCTGAAATAACGTATATTATTCTTCCGCATTCAAGATGATCACTACGAAATTAATATTAAGAGCGTCGACTGTCATGAGGGGCTAATAAACCCTTCAGTGACTGATCGGCGCTCCGCTACTAATTATCTCCGAAGCTATGAAATTACAATAACATCGTCGTGTGAAGTTAATGCTCCCGATAACAAAAAAATCATGTTCCAAGAGATACCCAAACTCGTCCAGACCATCCAATACTCGTTATAAGCCAGCGGACCACTCCAGCCACGGAAACCAAATCAAATCCTAGGTAAATATGTTTTATATTATGTTCACTCACTCACTTTATAAACTCGTAAGGAAATCTCGTAATTAACCAACCTAAGTAAACAAACCTTAAACTTTCCTCGTCATCTTAACTTATCTTAGTCATAGAACTTTGTAAACATGAACTTTGAACTTTAGTGAATCTAAGGAAAAATAATATATTTTCTCAAATAGAAAGGAACTTTATTCCGATATTCATATTGTGCTATGTTTAATTATGATTCTCTGTGAGCGTGAATGTATGTGCGCGTGTGCAATAAACCAAATTAATAATGTTTCTTTTCACATTTAATAAAATTATTCAATATTTAACCAAGTCGAGCATTTCTCAAATCTTTTCATACACTTAAAATCGTAGTTTATTTAATCTTTAATAATTCACCGTTGAAATATGTTTAGTTAAGTTTAAATTTCATTTCAATTTGTTTCTTTATGAATTATGTCAACATCGTGCCGTAAGTCACGATGTTTCTTATTTAACCTTAGTTAAGATAGATGTAAGAGCGGGCGGGTCTATAATCAATCGAAGTAAACGTCAAATAATTATGTTATATACGATATGTCGGGGGGATGAACTTGTAAGCCTAGTGTTCGGGGCGTAAACGAACCACCGCATTGGTCGGTGACAACCAATAAATGAATCTTATGCTGTAGTCGACTAATTAGAAAACCAAGCTGATTCTTCATTAGCGGACGGTGCGTCTTTTCCGGGAGGAGTCGTCCTCGAAATAACTATATTGCGGCCTTGAGTTATCTATTGGTCTATGCTGGGAGTTTGAGCTAGTGGGCGGGATTTGACTCTGAAGTCGTTTTGACATGACGTAAGGTGATGCGAGTAATTAAAATCCAATTAAATAATCGTATCTGGCGCCCCCTTGTGTGGATAGCTAATAACTATCGATATGAGTAAACAAATAAAACTTTACGCTATGTCAGGTTTATTTCGGAGCCCTCGATCTCTTGTGCCGGGTTGTCGAATGACCAAACCAGCAGCCGGTTACAATATATATATATATATATATATAATGCTTAAGCTATTTATTGGTGAAGATAGATAATGACCAGTAATGAAAGAGAAACTTCATCACAATAATATGGATTTGAGGATTCTGAAAGACTAATAGATCATTCTGAAAAAAAAAACAACAATAACATGCATATGATTATCAGGCATTAACATTGACATACTGGTATATAATAATGTGTTCTCTAATTATGAACTTCACTGGCATGGATTTTAATAAAAAATTAATATTTAATTTATGTTATTAAGTTCTGATTTCATAACATCTACCAGACTAAAGATATAGTTGAAAACTAACACAGACTAATAGCAATAAAACTGGTTATAAGACTCTAGAGTCATCTAATTTAAAAATATATTGTCAAAGAGCATTATAGTGTTAATGGCTATGAATAATGAAGGCCGCAGACTTAAGATTTGATTGACACTAACATTCCCTCTAAGTTACACACTGCATAACAATTTTGAAAGTCTATATACTGCTTGGCAGTTTCTGTATATTCAACACATTCCTATACTCAATGCATTTGTTTTTATGTTTAAACAACAAAATTGAATCCAGTTGAATAATTTTGATAAAATAAATTAATAAATAGAATTGATCTGTACATGCAGGGGGAAGAGATATAAATATGGAGACTTCACTTTAATAAAGTTGTGTTCCATCCCAAACAACTACAAATAGATTCTAATACCATTACATTTCAGCCAATATATAACAGCACTACTACCTTTCCTCTGCTAACTGTTGCTGTGGCAAGATGTTTGACGCAACTGGGACTATTTTTTATTATTGTAATTTAAAAAAAAAAATCCAACATATATTTTATTTTTAGGCCCTATAAATGTTGAATTGTTGAACAAGTCATTCTAATTTTTTTGTCTCAATCTAAAAATGAGAAAAACGAATTTAAATATGAATGGCTCTTCTGATCAATTGAAACTGAAATGTTATCATCTTGGGGATATGTTTAGTTATCAAAGTAATACAGATGACATCATTTGTAAAATTTTCAGTCAAATTCAAAAGGTGTATTCATTACCAGTAAAAAAAATAGGGCACATTGAAAACAGACTATTTAAAGCAATATTGAAGTCAAAAAGTTAATACTGATTCAGTATTGCCTTCTAAAATAAAAAAAATGGAAGGCTTCGGAGAATCTTAACTGAAAACCAGAAGATCATAATCTGAGATTAGAAAATTCTGAACATAAAATGAACAAAAACTTGATTAAAATTCTAATAGACAATGTTATCCTAGCAACTTCTTGTGCTCAAATTTATAGAATGTATAAATGTAATCAGGTATAAGAAGATTATTGATGAAGTTCGGACATCTTCATTTCATTGTTTGATAGTTGATGAAAGTAGGATAATTCAGTAGAAAATATATTGTATGTAAAATACAGAACAAAATTTGAATCCAGCTATCAAACAAAATTTGTCATCATTATTAAATTTATTGCATGCAATAGTTATTCTATTGTAATAGGGATAAAAAAAAATTATACAGAAAACAATCTTGATTTAAAAAACAATGATTATACTTACTTCTATTATATTAAGAAAAACAAATGGTGTGGCTACTTGTCTATGAGATGATATTTCACATTTAGTTTGACAGCATTGCATGGCTCAGGGAAAATCTGAGGAATAGATGATGCATGGAAACATGTTCCATTTATTAAGGATATTGAAACCCTTTAAAGGATAATATACACAATATTTAGTAAATCATCTATAAGAATTGAAAAATTTAAAGAATTGGTCAAGATCTCTCAATGATGTAAGATGGATATCTAGATAATAAATGCTCTATTAGGAAAGTATGACATTTTAATAAGTTACTGCATGCCAGAACACGTTGAAGAATTCAATGACCCAATAAATAAATATTGTTTAAAAAAACTTGAAAAACTCATATCAGTTAGCATGTATAATTCTTGAAAATGTATTTATAAAATTATTAGCTTTAGGCAAAACTTTGCAAAGGCAAAAGTGGATGTTCAAACAATTTTAGATTCCAATGATTGTAAAGATAGTTCACCAATACTTAAATTTATTTAAGGTTTTTGTAATCATTTGAATAGTAGATTTCCAGAAGAAGATATAAATGATGATTGAAATACTTTGCATCCTTTTGTAATGAAAAATAATTTTCATTTTTTTTGTATTGGATTTACTGTGAATTTGTTGAAAAATTGACCTCTTATTAGGATTACAGCAAAGGTAAGAACCTTTCTTAAATATTCAGAAGATTAAAGGCTTTAAAAAAGTGAAATTAGATTATTAGAACTTCATTTCCATTGTGAAACGTTTTGATAAACAGTTCAAAATGGATTCTGGGGAGAAGCCTCAGTCTAAACAGAGCAGAAAGAAAATGAGCTGTAACACTCAGAATTCAAACAGTAAAATTAAAGAAAACCTTAAAAAACCTGTCAAAGTAACCCAAAATAGTATCAACAATGATTATATACCCCAGAAATCTATGCTAAATACAATGACAAAAAATTCTGATAAAAAGAGTAAAATTGAGAATGAAACCAAAAATAATGTTATAACAAAAACACCAGATTCTTATAAAAATATCACAGAAAAATTAATAGAAACTCAAAACAAAGTTAGGATACCAATTATTGATCAACATTTGCTCAATACTAAAAAATCTCAGAAGGCAAAAGTCAAAAATAAGCCCACAGTAATAAATGCAAAATTGGAACTGGTTGGAACTAAAAATTTCACAAAAATAGACACCACAGATGGTGCTGTACTGGAAGTGTCTGGATCTCACAATAAAGAAGGCCAATTTCAGGGAAAAAACTCTGGAATCATAATCCCAAGTGCCAAACATAATACAACAGTGGAAAATTTTGATCCTCAAGAGGTTTTGATGCCTAAAAAAATATTACAAAGGGGAAGGAATCTACTTAAAAATAATATGAATGATTGGGAAATTTGGCAGAACAGTAGAAATACTCCACATTCTCAGTCTTTTTCTACCATACCTCAAAAGCACGAAATGCAAAAAAGAACACAATTTTCTTGGCTTAATAGTAATGCAAATATTCAAAATGTCTATAAATCTAATACTTCTATGACTACTAAAATCATGTCATATGCAGATAAGTTAAAATCTAGTGCAAGTGCTCTCAACTCAAATAATACCATAACCCATGCTATGGCAGCTGGAAAGGGAGAGAGCACAATGAAAAAACAAACTCCAAAAGATCAAATGTCAGGAAGATTTCTTATTGATTTTGATGAGGAGGAAAATATGATGACCAATGAGTTCAATGTGCACAACACTGAATTAAAAGATGCCCCAATAGACATTGATAGTTATGAAGCAGTGAGCACTGAATTCAATGACAGGCTACCTCTGACTCTGTATAATTCATTTCAAAACTATAATAATGATCATACTCTGATTTTGACTACTACAAATAGCCTAAAAACGATTTACTCGCTGACAAAGAAGCTTCCAAATAAACAAAACAAATTTCGCATAAAACTATTAAATGGGCCAAGTGCTTTCGAGGTTTGCCCTCATATTCATGGCCGACGAACATAATAAATCTTTACGTAGTGTTATTAAATAACAAATATGCAAATGTAAATCAGTTTGACCATTTTTTTGAAATGGAAAAACACGTGTCGCGTCTATTGATAGAATTGTTGTCGCAAACAATAAAGTACGCCTCTTTGATCTTTCTTTTACAGTCGTTGGTTTCAGGGCATACAATCCTGGGGTTGCCTGGTTCGAACACATGGCCAGTCTGCTTTTCATGTTCCAGAAATATTGAAAAGTTATCGCTGTTCTTTTTTGCTCTTCTATATGTATACAAGTGTTGAGCAGCTCTGTTGTGAACAGTGGCCTTAGTTTCCCCATAGTATACGGCTTTGCATCCGGCCTGTGGACATGACATGCTGTAGATCACTTGGGGTGTTTGAGATGGGTCTGTTCTATCCTTTGAATTATTAATGAGTCTGTTAGAATTAGGGGGAGTACGAAAACCAACCTTAAACTCCCCAGTTAGAGTCTTTATTATCTGTTGTGATACTTTGGGAATATAAGGGAGTGTAATTTGAGGCTTATCCTTATTTTTGTGGTTAGCTATTAGTTTACTGTGAAATTGCTTAATTTTCTTTGCAATTGATCTGTAGCTGAAACCTACGCTAAGCAAATCATTTATATAAATTGCGATGTTGGTCTTTCTATCGGCTTCAAATTTACATAAATTTTGATTTCTAAATAAAAACGCATTGAGCCCTGCGAATTTATGTGCAGTAGGTGACATAGATTTCGGGTGAGTAAAGCCTCGGATCTCAAGGGGTTTAACTATCATACTATAATGCAGATCTCTGTTTTCTCTATGGACCAGCAAATCCAAATATTTAAGCTTCTGCCCTTCGTTCTCCCAAGTGGTGTTTATGATCAATTTAGATTGTAGTTGTAATTCATTTTGAATATTGACAATTACATTTTTTGGCGCTGCCATAAATACATCGTCTACATAGCGCACGTAAATTAATCCAGCAACGTTAGCAGTGTGTTTAACAATGGTATGTTTTTCAAAAAAGTTTAAGAAGATGCTGGATATTATTCCACTTAGGGGAAGACCCATAGGCCAACCTTCTTTCATATAATACCAACGACCCTCAAAAGTAGTAAAGATGTTGTTGTCCAACCAGTTGAGGAAGGATAAAATGAAGTTCATGCGCTCATTTGGGCAATACTTATTTATTAATTCTTTGTGGATGAAATGTAATCTCTTCCAATTTCCAACTGATCAATTATTCTCACTAATAAAAGAAAAGCAGCTAGCTGATGCAATTAAAAGGGTGTATCACCACCCTAACAGAAGATACTTTGTGGTGGAATTCCAGAATATAATTCAGAAAGAGATTTTCAGGCGAGAGCACAATTTTCTCAATGGAAGGTATCTTGTCAAAATAGATATGGCTAGGCCAAGAGTAGCACATGGAATAGTAAAAAATTGTTATATGACCTTCACCAGTGGAAACCTGCAGAAACCCTTGGAACAAATTTGGAAACATCACTGCCTTCAAATACTTGAGCAAAAAAAGAGTAGGACTAGAGCTGCCATCAAACACTGCGGCTTTTACTATCAAACTTGTGAATGGAGTGTCTTTACTTGATTTACCCTCAGTTCTGGAGGAGCCCAACTGCACCTTATATCTATCCTTTCGTGGGGTGAAACCACAGTGTTTTATATGTCAGGAGAGATCACATCTAGTAAAAGCCTGCCCAAAGAAAATATGTCAAAGGTGTCAGGGCAGGAATAGTAGAGCCCACCGGTGTGTGGATTCCTCCTATAGCTTGAAGCACACAGCCTCTTCCTATGGTGATGAAGCTGTGCAGACATATTATAATTGGTCTAATGATCTAGCTGAAAAACAAAAGCCGCAAACAGAACCCAGTGGTACCATAATTGATGCAATTGAAAAGAAGCTGACACCAGAAAATCTCATGTTGGTTGATTACAGCCCTAGCAAAACAATGCTCAAGCTAGGGGCAGACACTTTACCCCAAGAGAACAAGTGTCTCATAAATGAAATATCAGATATAACCACTGTCAGTAGTCAAAGTAAAGCTACAGCACCTAGTCCTGTAGACCATCCTATGAATCACACAGGCAAGAGGAAAACACAGGACTCCTCTGGCTCTCAAGGTGAAGAGTCTGTAAATTTGTGGTCTGATTCTGACATTGAGGAAGCAATAGCTCGGCCAGTGAGTGGTAGATCCAGGAGTCCAAGGAAAAAGTATGATAAAAAGAGATCTAGAATGGCAGACACAGACAAAGAATTACAACAGGAAGAGCTGCAGCAGTCACACCCTTGTAATATCCAGATTGGAGGACCAGTCCATGACCAGCAAAACTCACAAGTTACCTCAGAGGACTTGAGACAAGTGATGTCCTGCAATTTGATGGACCCTCCTCAGTGCAGAAGCTCACTAGAACCTCAGGTACAAATTGAATCGCAAAAAGATTGATGCGCGGATTAGGAGACTAGCCAAAACATCATCATCATGCAACTTAACATCGGTGGTGTGAATGTCAGAGGATTAAACTCCTTGGATAGAGCATATGCTCTGCAAAGATGGTTCAAGAATAGTCAGATGCATATAGTATGCCTGAGTGAAACAAAGCTTCATTTGAATACCAACAGTAAAATAATACAAATCCTCGATCAGTTTGGGGTCTTTCAGTTCTACCAATCAAACACAGCCACCTCAGGTGTTGCTATTCTCATTAATAAACAACTGAACATAGAAAGAAGCAGAACTCTATACCTCAACAATGATTTAATTATAATAGAAATCACAATCTCTGGAATGTCATTAATTCTAATTTATGTCTACATGCAGAAGGACACCAGGCAGATCGACTTCACAATAGGCAGGATCAACTCTATTCTTGCATCAGCAGTGCCACCTGTCATTTTGTTTGGGGACTTCAACATGGCCTATCAACAGTTTAATCAAAAATATTTGCATAAACTCAACAGAGTGCTGTTGTGTGGGGAGGGGTGTTTTCCCACCAATGCATACTCATTTTACACACGGCAGCACAAAACCCTAATTGATTTACTTTATTATAGTCCAGAACTTTACCATGAGCTACATGCCTCATTGCAAATTGTTCCATTCTCTGATCATCTGGCCATGTTGATTTCCCTTCAACTGGATCCCATATCACTAACCCCCTCATGCCAAATCAAAACAATAAGAATGCTTAACAAGGCCAGCACACCTGAATGGATCTTCTCGGAAGCTTATATCCTCTTCCACAAGATCCAGCTTCTCTCATTGTCACCTCTTGAGGCTTTTTCAGTCTTTGTAGGGGTACTTAGTTCCCTTATAAACAATTTCACCCGAAAAACCAAAGGCCCAAACAGGCTGCTTGGGGAGCTGGATTTCATTGGCAAGAGAGTCAGTGAATTATCATCAATTGATGCTGGAATTGGGGAGATCATGTTGTTAAAGAAACAGTACAGGGAGAAACAGAGGGTGCTTGCACAATATGTTGCGACAAAAAGGGCAAAGATCTATTTGGCAACACAACAAAATTGGACGCGGAGCTACCTGAGATGGGCCATTGGTGCTGCAAAAAGACCTACCCCATCATTAATCAACATAGACACCCATAACTACTCTGGGGCTGCAATGCTAGATAAGATCCATGAGCACTTCAAGAGAAAACTCCAAAGTCAAAAGTTTGACATCAGTAACATCTGGAATGATAAACAAGAAGTTGGTGAACACAATATAACAGAGGAACAAATCATCCAGAAGCTTCAATCCTATCCTGAACATGTGCATCCTGGTTTACATGGCATTCCCCGATTTGTATTGTTGCACCTTGGCCATTTCACAGCTCCGATAGTACGGAGAGTAGTTGATATGCTGGCCGGGGACTTTCAAAGTGTTCCTGACCTGTATCCAATTGCTCTTGTACCATACATGAAAAAATTCACCAATCCATCCAGTTTATCTAACATTAGACCTATCTCAATGTCCCCACTAATCATCAAGTCAATTGAATCATTGGTTAAGGATAGGATCCAGCAGCAGTTACTTACCAGGATCTCTGTACACCAGTTTGCACGCAAAGGCTCATCCACCATTGAGGCGGTGCAGCGCTTCATGCTGCTGGTGGAGCATGTAAGATCACATCGAAAATCAGGGCCCATTGCTGTTCAGATAGACTTTGCAGCTGCCTTTGACTCCGTGATGCCAGCAAAACTACTATCCATATTAAGGCACTATGGAGTACCTATTGTCTATGTTAAAATCATTGCTAACTTGTTGCTAAACAGGTCAATTCACACA
Source organism: Epiperipatus broadwayi (assembly GCA_028023455.1). Taxonomy (NCBI): domain Eukaryota; kingdom Metazoa; phylum Onychophora; class Udeonychophora; order Euonychophora; family Peripatidae; genus Epiperipatus; species Epiperipatus broadwayi. The sequence continues at coordinate 2,910,240 of JAQFVV010012421.1, forward strand.
TCACTTGATGGCTCCCTGGCACCTGGTTTCAGACCACATCTATCAATCCCCCAGGGGTCCCCACTAAGCACCCTTTGTTTCATTACCTACCTGAATCCCCTACTAGAAGATGTGGAAAAAGAACTACCAGGAGTCTTTGTGCCAGCACTAAAGGAGGAACTCCACCACATTTCATATGTGGATGATGTTACCATTTTCCTCCCTTCTGAGAAATACCTGCCAAGGTTATACCAACTGCTGGACAGATATGCGAGCAAATTCAATCTGGCTGTCAACCCAGACAAATCTGTTGTCTGGAAAATCAGTAGGGGTGTTACAGTACCATCAAGATATACAGGAAATCCACAGAAATTCCTTGGGTTCCCAATTGCCCTCTCCAAAACAGCGATGAGGAGGGCCATCCAGCAGGATCTTTTGGACAAAACCAAGAAGGTAACAAACTCTCTCTCAATGATCTCCCTCTCACTCCCAGGCAAGGTGGCATTGTTAAATATGATGGTGTTTCCACGTATAAACTACTACCTGCCCATCTTCAAACCGACCAAGGGTTTTCAGGATGCTATAAATTCAGCCTGCACCAAGATGATGTGGAAGAGAAAAACTGTATGCATCAGTCTGGCCAAGGTGCAGAGACCACGTGACCTGAATGGACTTGGTCTCCATGCCGTCAAGGTGTTTTTTGTTCAAAGAGCTCTTTCAGTGCTCAGGAAAATCCACAATAAAAAAGAAAAGGATCAGAGTGAAGACACTGTGGAGCCCACAGATACACCACCACCCATACACAGTAAATGGGTCAAAGAACTGCAAGAACAACTGGGGACTCTATTTTCAGTTTCCGAGCAATTAGAGAAAGCTAAGCAAACATATTGGGAAGTATACAAAATCCTTTTCCCAAATCAAAACCCATTATCTACCCGATTAAGACTGTCTGTAAAACAAATGCTCAAGAAGTCAAGATACTGGTGCATAGGACCAAAGCTGGTCGATTTTATAATCAAGTTTAACTTGTCCTCCTTGCCCACCAGTCACTTTTTGGTGATGCAAAGAGGATTTTGTCAATTAAGCCCCATGTGTAAACTCTGTAATATGCATGAAGAAACACTGGAGCACATCTTCTATGCCTGCTCATACCTGAGTTGCACTAGAAATAAAATTATCGCAAGCATTTCCTCTGGCTGTGGCAATGTCCTGTCAATTGATCGGGCAATTAAAGAAGGAAACTATGCAACTATCAGGCTAGCGGCATGCCTACTACATGCCTTATGGATCACCAGGTGCCAGCATATCTTCAGACAAGGACATAGTGATCCTTGGATAACTTTTAAAACAATAATAATAAGCATGAAGAACAGAGATCGACTCCTTGTGCCAGAGCGTCTCTTTGTAGACACATGGGCACAGATTATCATTTGTGATGATGAGACGACATCTCAGACTACTGCAGGAAATGTTATGACAATACCACACAAATTGGTTGCAAAACTTTGAACTTCTATATGAAACTATTATAATTATCAAATGTAGCTACCTGACACTGTAAATTTTTTCTTAATAAAAAAAATAAAATAATAATTTACATGTAAAGCATGAAAAAAATAGTCTAAAATATATATGAATCTATAATAAATAATAATGATACAAATGTGGTCATTTGAAATTTTTAGTAAATGAAAAATGTAAAATTGAATTAATCAAATCATTTAATGATTTAGTTACACATCTTAAAAAATTAAAAATATAAAGAACTTGGTACTTCTTGATATTTATGCAACTTTTCAAGCTTCCAGTGCCGATTGTGAATGTGGTTTTAGTTTAATGAATGTGATGAAGTCTAAAATTCGATAATAGATTAGATAATAAACATTTGGATAATTTACTAAAAATTAAGCATTATATCTTGTCAGAAAAGCAAATAAATCTAGACAATATTTATAAAATTTAGATAAATCGTAACAAAGGAAGTGAAAAAATAAAGGATTAATTATTATTATTGAGTTTTGTTATTAATTTTAAGTTATGTTCTACAATATTTCATTAAATACAAACTATTTTATATGTAAACATGCAAATAAATGCTATAGCTTGACATCTTTATCTGAACTAGTTGAAAGTACTTCTGAATAAAGTTTATTTAAAAGATTTATTTACTGTATTTTGGATTAATATTGCATGAAGAAATTATATCTTTATATATATTGTAACAGCCCGAATTTGCTAATGGTGATGATGCCCTTTTTTTAACGGGGTAAATTACACTAACTTTTAATTAGTATTTTTAACGGGGTAAATTACACTAACTTTTAATTAGTATTTTATCAAAATCGATTTTTTTCAATTCTAACATTTGTATTTAATAATTCACATATAATACATTTCCCCATGAACATTAACGATTACTTTACTAATCTAGTCATACATATAGGCAGCATTTTATAATGGATGAAATTTGCCTGTGCTGGGGAGAACGATCAATATAATCCAATTCTAAAATCTTAAAAAATCTAATTTAATCTAATCTAAATTAATCTAGTTCAATCGGGTCGCCATTATGTAATAAACCACCATAAAGCACTAATAATCTCCACTAAAGCCTAATTTGTTTAAGCTATATGTAAAACGAAATAATAATTAAATTATCTGCTCCAGACATCAACAAATCTATCACAATTACAAAGTAAACTGCAATAAGCAATGAAATCGTATATCATTGCCCTAAACAATAATATATGATTAAGCTAAATATTTGATAGGTAATTTAATGAAAGTCAATTCGAATCAATAACTAAACTAAATCCCAACACACTTTGTTAATCTACTGTTATTGTAGTAATTCAGAACTACTTTAACATTTAATGATACTGCATTTTATCTAAACAGATGAGCTTCTAAATAACTATAATTGCGTTTTTACAAAACATTTTAAAATATATATACTATTTTAAATGTTGAAACAAAATACTCTTTGACTCAAATGTATATCTAGTTTCATAAAACGCTAAATACAATGTATAAACAATTTATTTCTATTTTCCAATAAAGCGACACATAATTATTTCTATATAGATATAATAAACATCTTCATACTTCCCCATTCTTTTTAAATACATATAAATAAAGATATAATAAAAGACAAATGACCCCCCAAAATGCATTTCGTGCTGAACCAGTACTCATCAGTTGGTCCAGGTCTCAATATCTCATATACATCTTTATTATATGCAAAGTATTTATCTAGAGTAAACTGTTACATTTTCATTTACTGTTGTCAAACTTCCTCCACTCACAACATTGACGGCATCCATTTCAGATAAATACACTAATAATTATTATTAATCATTTTCGAAACTAGAGATTATCTCTAGCACAGATATAAACTTTAAACCTCAGAAAATGGAATATTCCATGAGAATTCAATTACCAACAAATCTATTAGATAATTTCTAACTCTACAATGTCCAATCACATTATATAAAATATATCTTAAGTTTCCATTGGATGCTTATTAACTTGCAATTACTAATTCTGCTTATTTGAATCTTCAATCAATTGAATATGAAATTGATTTTATTAATAACTAAGCTATATAACAATAATTAACAGTTATTCAAACCAAAGATAATATTCAATTAAACTAGTCAATGAAATTTGTTATCTTTACTTTAAAGAAATTTAAAAAGTATCTAAGATAAGTCAATCTAAACCAATGACAAAATAGTATTTATTTAGACTTTTCATGACGGGACTAGATAAGCAAAGAAATGATCAACTCTAAACTTATGACATTCACCTGTAATATTAACTAAAATATATGTAAGCAAATACTCGAATGGAGAAATAAATATAAAGTTTAGATATAAATAAGATTAAAAAAAATTATAATATCCAAAACATATGTTTTATATTCTACTTCACTTACCAAATTGAGTTTGAATCTTGAACCAAATTTTAAATAGCAAAATCATCTTACGCAATCCAAAAAAATAATTAACAGAGTCGTAGAATTTAAATCAACTCAATTTAATGGATTATAAAAAAAAAAATTGGTAAAATTAATAACAAAATACAATGGGAGATTAATCTATATTTCTAATTGATTGAATTAATAAAAAAAAAAGATAAAATTTCTGTGGGTAACTCTAAACTATGTTGCGAAAACAATAATGACACGTATATAAAAAAAAATGAATGGAAGGAGTTTAAATATTTTAATAAAATAATTTTAAACAACAGATATCAAATATATGCAATTAAATGAGATTGAACTCTGTTCATTAAAATAATAATCGATGAATAAATATAAATAAAATGATATATTTAAACCTCTTATCTGTCTGATGTTTTAAACTAAATTTTACACATACAAAAATCAAATTGGATATAAAAAAAAAAACATCGGGTCGTATTAATATATACTCAGACAAGAGTACAAATAATTAGTAAAGAAATCTCTCCGAGCATTTCATTGCATAAATTCTATTACACCTAAATATACGATATTTATGATTTAAATAAAATAGAAATCATTCTTTTAAAATATAAAAAACAAATAATATGCACACATATTAAAAAAACAAATCATACCCTAAATAAAAGTCTGTCCATTTTCATTATCCATAGATTAATCGTAGTTTCTTTATTTCCATCCTAACGCATGGAGATGAATTAATTTCCTTGAATAGAGATAATGTTCAGATAGAATAATATCGTTAAATTAAGTGAAGAATTATAATAACAGCCCTTTTTCTTCTTTTCTATGAATTAGGAGATTGGAGTTTAAATTGCTTGTTAATATACATTAATCCAGTTGATTTTCCTGGCTTGAACATGGTATCCATCGAATAGTTACTTCTGGATTTTTTTCTTTTAAAACCTGGGATCTCTTTCCTTTTTTAAAAAAAATAAATAGCCGATTTCATACAACACATTTTTTTTTATAGGTTTCTCTTCTTTCACATTTTTGTTTGTTGTCTCTTTGGAACTTTCTTCGACCAGTCACTCTTCAAACTGAATGGGCAGAATGCTAATTCTTTATTCTTCCATATTTTATAGCTTCATGAATTTAAAATAAAGTTTTAAAGAAATTTTTATTAAGAACTGAGAAACACGTCGTTGTCGATCTTCAGCAATGGCAAAAAATGGAGAGTTCTATTATAGTTTTTTCTGGCTAATTATATTAGCTCTTTCTGACATTATGGATGTCATAACAACTGTTGAAATTTACTCTGAAACTGCTCAATGCTAAACGATATGTTCCAGTAACTTTTCCGATTTGTTTTGCAAGTGCAATGTAAGTTTGGAGAGAAATAGATACATTAAAATGAAATCCAAGTTCGATATGATTTTTTTTCTTTATTATTTTTAAAATAAAATATTGATATTGATACTTACATTCCTTGTATAAACATAAATAATTTACATATTTTTTTTTAATAATAATATTTTTTTAAAATTTTACAAACAAAAATATCTGACATATAAAAAACATTCAAGTATATGTAACAATGTTACTATGGTGACTGCAGTAACAGAAATTAAAATATGTAAAAATAATACTGATTCTATTCAAGTAAACTTTTATTTCACACTGAACTATTTCCAAAATTTATTTATTTGTCTGTATGTTTTTCTTGAGTTTGATTATAACAAACTTAGTATTTTGAAGCTAGAATTAACAGTAAACAATACTATTTAAAAAGCTTTAGGTTGCCATGGTTATCAATTTAAACATATTTTCAAGATCCCCCATTATCCATTTATCAAGTTAAAGAAAACCAAACAAGATCAACAAACTTCTTTATTTTTTTTTGTAAATACTTTGGTCAAATCTGAATACTTACAATATATTGTTGCACATTGGTCAATTTAGTGTGCACAACCCTTGTATTTTTAGCTCAAGAAAGTCTAACCTTAGAGAAAACATTGATTGGCAATGGCAATCTTGCACCCATTATTTATTGATTCTTAAAAATGACTGTAGAAAGGCATACATTAGTAGCATGCTTTTCAGTTAAGACAAAAGATCAAAGTTCAAATCTCATGAAAGTCAAATTTCTCTTTTAATACTGCAATAATATAAGGGCATGGTTTAAATCAAACAATATTACAATGGTAGCATCATATGAGTTAATAATTTAAGAAAGAATGGCATATTAAAATTATACAATTTAAATAAGGAGAAAAATTTATAGACTGTTAGTGTTAAAAAAAAAATGTACTAAATAATAAACACAAAGATCAAATGCGTATAAGCAGATTAGAATTCATTGCTGATCTTGTATAATACTAAAGCCATGAAATACTGTTAGTCCAAAATTAAAACTGTAGCATTAACAGATATATAATATTTAAAAAAATGTGTATATATAGGAAATTTTATTTTATATGTTAATATTTAAGAAAATGTCATAACACTTAAAGTGCTTTTCAGAAATTCTGAATTATTAAATAGATTTAAGAATCTAATTCCAACTTTTTTTTTGCTAATACATGAATATTAATTAAATTAATATTTAATATGATAAGAAAAAAAGTTGTCCTACAATTTTTCCAGCCAAGTTAAAATTATCATCTTTGATACAAAAACTTTATTAGTTATTTATAAAAAATACTTAAGTATTTATAAATTCTGTTTAAAATAATTAAATATTACTGAAATTAATGTATAATTTCAAAGTTGGATATGAGGATTTTTTTTTTTGGAAAGTAAATCATTTTTTTAAAACTTTAACAATTAATTTAGATAGTTTTGAAATTTAAGAGACAAATCTATAAACTTCTATTTTTATTAAATAAAATTTTGTTTAATGACAAGAAAAGAGAATGAAATTTCAATTATTTTCTTTTATATTCAATTTATTAATTAAATGAGTCATCAATAGATAAATATAAATTATCATATGAGAGAACAAAGGTATATAAAAACAATACTAATTAGTTCTGTTTAATTATTTAATTCCAATTAATAGATGCTATAGTTGAAAGTGAAATACTGTTGTTAGTTATCAATGTTTAAAATCAACTTCTTCATAGAAATACCAGAAATCCTTTCATAAAAAATAATTTAGCATCAAGTTTGCTGTTGAAATAAAGCTAAACTAGCATTGAAAAATTGTAATTACTTTTGTTTTTCAATTGCTACGATGATGAAATTATTTATTACTGACATAAATTATAATATAGTTTGCTAAATTGCTAATTTTAATTGAGTTTGTCACTAATTAGAAATATAATCATTATTGGTAAAAGAATGGATATAGAGCCTCAAAAATATGTGTTTATGTATTTATTGTCTGTTCTATAAGATAAAATATGTCTCTGACTCGATAACCTGTCTAGCAACTAACAAGCTTTAAAATATATAATTCAGCAAATGGATTCATACAAAATGATGACAAGAAAAAATTAAATCAAAACTGCAAATATAAAATTACAGTTGTGGAAAGACTAAAGATCTGGAAGAGAAACTTTCCAATTAGAATGAACATATTTGTTATTTTGAATAATATCAAAAATGTATTTATTAAAATCAGATTATGTATAGAAACAGAAAGAAAAGATACACCTTAAAAATAATATGAGAGGGTTGTAGAACAGTAAAATTGGTTAAGCTTTAATTTCAATTATAGTTAACTCAAATATTTCATGAGTTAGCATTTAATTTGTAGATTTTTTTCATCATTATTTTTTTCCATTTTAAAGATTTTTATAAAATTTATATTTTCATTCATAAAATTTTTTTTTTTTTTAATAAAAATCTTATTTATGAAATATTAAACAAAATAATTCTTTTGTTTTAAAAAGATATTTTTATTTGCAGAATACTATGCTCTGATAATGTTTTCTCACATTGTCACATCTTTATATTTTGTAAGTAAACCACTAGACATTACATGATCACTATCTCATACTAGCACATAATTGTTATTAAACAATTCAAAACAAAGCAAAATTCTCCATATAGTAGTGCCATCTTGTGCAATCTAGGTGCAGAGCTCTCAGATCCAAGGCTCCTCACTGATGAAGGCCACAAGCCAGAAACTAGTCTGGGGATATTGGATGAGTAGGCACTAGATAGGGATTTTATGCACAAGCCTTCTGGCATCCATTGATTGCTCTTGTTAGAACAAGATGGCACTACTATATGGAGAGTTTTGCTTTGTTTTGAATTATTTTGTAAGTATGAGAAGAAACTTTTGAATAAAATCCATATAATTCAAGGATATTGATAGTAGTTTGCAAAATATTTTTACTCTTGTTGAGTGTTACATTAAATCCCTATGAAATATAATATAATGTTATGTCAGTAATGGTGTGGCTGTAATTGAAAAATATTTCTAACAACTTATAAAACATCTTTTCTTACACTCTGAATAATTTATTTAATGAATTACAATAAATTTGTTACCACCATTGAAGTATTATTAAAATTATTTTTATTAAAGTTATCATATATCAGTAGGATAACAATATTATTTCAACTTATTATTTGAGTTATATTGTGTATATTACATATATTGAAACAGACTGAAAGAAAAGGTAAATATGAGATGATGGTAATCATCATTATCTCCATTAATTATTTGCAATCAATGAATTGACACTGTCAATACACAAATATAAATGGAGCATGAGAACATCAACAAGTAGTTATACTACTAAGTTATATCACTATCATTAAACAAAAATAATCAACAGTCATTCTTTATAACTGGATTTAAGAGATACATTATAAAATCTAGGCTAATTATCTAGCCATGTCAACTTAGGAAAAAATATAAAAGAAACATCTGAATGCACACACATTAGTGCTGAAGTATCTATCATAAAAATAATGCTCAAATTCTTATACATGCTGTTCATTATCAATGCTTTGTCTATATCATAATATGAGTATACAGGTCAATTCTAAAATAATTACTAATCTGTATAAATAAAATGCAGAGAATGGATTAAGGTGATTTTGACTTTTACCTCATCCAGAAAACCATGTGGATAGCCAAACATTAATCAACTGTTATTGCTTGAGAGTTAGTTTAGAATCAAAAGACTCTATGGACCATGACAGTGAACAAAAGAAAAGACAAATATCTGTTTAAACTATCTTTAATGGACAATTTACAAATCTCTTAAAACACTATGGGAATATGAAATCAAGTCACACACTGCCATTTCATAGAACAGATAGCTGGAGGAATAAAAATTTTAACACTTATTTTTTAAAATAATTATATAATGAAATTAACTAAAAAATTCAGAAAATATATGTCTATATGACAATTCCAAGTTTAATATATTTCTATTAAAAAAAATTCATATACCAAAACCAATTGATTCTTATTAATTAAATTATATTAATATTTAATTAATAAAGTTATTTCTCTTTTCTTAATAATTAAATATGGAAAACAACATTTCACAACAAGAGCTAGGAAAATTTGGAGGGGGAAAAAGATTAAAAAAAAACATGTTTTAATAACAACAAAAAATTCTTAAATCAAAATTATTCATTACTAACCATTATTACTAATATTAAAAAAATATTTAGAAATGTAATTATACAAATGAGAATATGCATACCAACTATACATTATTATACTATAGTTTCATTCTTTTAGTCTTTTCTTTGTATTTATAAAGTTCAATTTCTTTCATGTTAGTTTTCTTTCTTGTAAAATAATGACCAAGATGGTTTATCATAAGTTGAATTTATCCATGATTTCTTATTGTAGTTTCAAGTTTATCAGTTAATGATTATAATAATAATTTCCAAATTAACACAAATTTCCAGGGTAAGTAGATAGTTTATCCATTTTCCAATATAATAATTTATAGATCAGGATAACAGACTGATAAAGTCATGCTTTCAGATGGAAACAAAAGGCTTGTTGCAGATTTCTCTAGGGATATTATCCAATCTATATTTTGATGAGGTTTATGATGCCCAGCTTCTAGTTAAAGCTTAGCACATAGTTTTTTACAAATCCATTTTAAACATTTTTTTAAATCTAACAGTGAAGTTACTTACTTCAGACAAATTTAACTTTTCATCCCTTCTCTTCACAGCTGAATTGCTGCTACTATTTTCTATAAATTTTATAATACTGTGCCAAAACATTTTGCCATGATCAAAAATTTTCAATGTCTACAAAATATGGTGGCCGTTCGAGGGTGCCATTAAGCATTTCAGCCTGGACCATATTACAATGGTTTCTATAATCACGGTTAATTATTTGTTTTTGAACAGCAATCACCAAATGTAATCTCTCAAATAATTTTATTTTATTGGACTAAAATTTTATAAAATGAAATATAATACTTAACTAGTTATAATAAAAAAAAAGAATCAGACCAATACTTGACTAATATTGAAACATTTATTATATCTTTTTCCTATTCTCTTCTTATTCCCTTCCCTCACATTTTTTAATCAAGCCATCCCGATCTATTCTTTACTAATTCAGATTTAACACACCATTCTCGAAGGAACATGCACCGACACTTTATTAAATGTATAAAATTTTATCAATAATTATGATAAATACATACTATGAGTGCACTCAAGGGTGACTTATTATAAGAGCGTGTTTGTTAGCAACACTCAAACCTCCTCTTTCTAATGTTAAATCCTATACCTACTCCCTTAGATAGAGTATACAATTTTTTTTTATATTCATATATACATTATCAGAATAATAAAAGTAAGTTTAATTAATAAAATATAGAATAAAAAAAAAACCCCAATATATTATGGATTAATTTAAATTAGTGAAATAAATATAATTAACAAATCAATAAACCTCCCACTTTTCTATTGTTGAAACTTATATATGCTTGCAGCGGAGGCTTTTAAAAAATATGCCATTATAACATAATACATATATCATCACGCAAATGTTTCTTGTAATAAAAAGAAGTCTTTTTACCCTGATTTATCAGTGTATTGGTCTTGTGGGCAAAGTATTTCATTTTATGCTTATGGTTTGTCTGGAATTTCCATTTCAGTTTGTTTTCCTCAGCTAGTTCTCAATGTCCTAGGTAATGTCGGCATTCCTAATGGCAGTTCCAGGTGGTAATGAAAAGAGGTTCCCAAAGGGGAAAGTTCTTTTACCTCTAGCCACTCAACATTTTCTCTCTCTTTATTTAATTTGCAGATTTTTTTTTATTTATTTAGTGAAGATTCCAAACCAGATTAAAACCAATATATCAGATACTGACTTGGCAAAATTCTAATTAATAATCATCAAACAAAAGGCAAATCCGTAATTTATAGTTTTTTTTCAAAGTCTGAGTTCATATCTTTCATGTCCTTCCTTTTTTTTTTCATATTTTGTTTGTAATCCTGTGAAAACATTCCAATTGACCACCGTGATAGACAACATAAAAAAAAATAACTCCACTTTTTAAAGTTTCAACCATAGAGCTAATTGCAGAAAAATTCTATACTTTCTCCCCCCTCCTATTTTAAAAAATTCCTAATAATTAGAAAGAAATTAAAAGACAAGCTTTTATTAAAAAAAACCTTGCAAGATCTTTTCTTTTTCTTATCTTGATGTAATCTATCTCAAAACTCTCAAAAACTCCATTTTAAAATAAGTGTTATTATTTATTTATTTTTAATATAAAAATAAGTATTATTATAAAATAATATGTATATTTTAATAAAATATATATGTCATGTATATATATATGAATATGAGCTGGCAGAAAAATATCAGTTCAATACTATCAAATATTTGGTAAAATAAATATATTTTGTAAAATAATAATTAATAAATGATACCTCATCTAATAAAAGGCAAGAAAGAGAAATTAGTTAAGTTTTATTGTATGCCAATGAATTGCATAATTCAGGGAAATTTATCATATTTTGTAACTCTTCAGTTTTTCCTTCTTGAATAGATTTAAAGAAATAATTTATATTTTTTATGTAGTGAACTGAATGGCACATATGAATATGTTATTAAAATGATAATGCAATCAAAGTGCCAAAGTTAGAGAACAAGTTTAAAGTCCAGTCATGATTTTCTATCTTCCATCATTATAGTAAATAAATAAATAAAAAATCATTTTTAAAAGTTATGTAATCATTTATAAACTAATTACATATTGCAAAAATATTTATGAAAAAAATTTTTTTTTGTAAATAAATATATATTAAATCTTGTAATTAAACCTTGATAAATATATTTTTTGATAAACAACCTGATATAAATAAATACAGAATTGATTATACATTAGATGTTAAAAAACATGTGAGAACATAAGATATAAATAGATCTAAAAAGAAAAATGATAGTTGTTTATCCTAAATCTTCACTCAGGAAGAAAGCAGTGTAGATTGGCTCAATGAAGAGAAGAAAAAATGCAGATAGAGAAGTAGCTGTTGAAAAGGACAACGGATGGTTAAAAGTTTCAAAATAGTTTTGTATAGCCGTACCTTGCTAACTATTTCAGAGTAATTTTCAATACTTCATCCATATCAGCAACTATTGACAATGACTAGCAAAGGACTGACTATTTATCATGTATGGTTAAAAAACTGCAAGCACATCAGTCAAAAAACCTCAACTATGCAGTCATATCCAGAGATGAATGTAGAAGTCGCATAGAATACAATGTTGCCTGCTTTAAAAAAAACTTTGCTACAAGAAAAGAAGTGGATTCTACTATAAGGCTTATCATATATATCCAGTGGAACTCATCTACAATGTTTACTGTCACTGATGCTTGAAGAGGATAATCAGACTATCTGCAGAAAAACCATGGTTAAAAACTTTATAACATTTTTTATTATGGTTAATATCTGGTCTTTATATTTAACCATAAGCCCTTAAGTTTTAATACTTATACTTATAATTTTTTTATTTTCAATATTTTGTAACGTATTTATTTAGTAGGACTTGTAAAAGTATAAGAAACTATTTCATATTTTATTTATATTAAATAAATTGTTAAGTTAATTTTATAACTAATTTAGTTTGTTTTGATTTTTTAACTCATTCCGAATATATTCCATTAATATTCACAAACTCTGAGAAGTCACACAATCCATTAGAAAACATACAAGAATATCAGTAGTAATTGAAAAATGATAATAACCAGTAGTATTAAAATTTCCAGAAGTAAATTTTATATTTAGAAATTTGGATGCCCGAAAATTAATTTTAAATTGAATTTAGAAAAAATAATTAAAAAAAATACTTTTGAAATAATTACACTTAACTTAGTCTTCAGTGCTAGATTATTTATCATCATCAGAACAGTGGTTACATAGAATGTTTTATATATGTTATTTTAGTGACCATTTCTAATTATTTACATTTATTAATTTTCTAAACCATTACAATATATATATATAATTGTTGTAATTACAAAATGAGTAAATATACCAATATATATGTTGCATAATAGATTTTTTTTAAACAATATCATTTAGATTTGAGTTTTATTGACAGGAAACTAAAATCAAAAACAATAAATGTAAATATGAAAATTAAAACCTGTATTGAACATTTCAATACTAGCTATAATATCACAATAGTTTGATTAACATGTAACAAAACAAACATGCTTTTTGAACTATTGCCTTTCTTTTTAGTGAAAAAAAAGTTTTTTGATTGGAAAATTAATGAATTTATAATGTTTAAGAATCAAGAATTTCTTTTTTCAAATATTTGTTGAGTGAATGACTTTTTATTTATTAAATATTTTTTGATTAACATAAATAATATTTGTATTATTTTATATCAGTGGGTATAAAATGTTTTGTTTGGAGTATAGTTTTGTACACAAAACAACAAAAATATGAGATAGAAGTTTAGAGAATGAAGAAATAAATATCTTAACTCAATAATAGTAGAAAAAAAAAGATGCTGAACTGAATGAGTACAAAATCTGCCTTCTGCCAGAAAAAAAGCAAAAGCATTAAATAAATTTTTAATGAGAAAAATAGTTAATGAAAATTTAAAATGTCAAAAATTTGAATTATATGAGTTGACTTATCAATGATAAATAAGTGTTAAAATGAAAGTCATATATAAAAGTATGAGAATACATGCTAATATAACATTTATGTTGTATTAACTGTATACATGTATATTGAGACATTTTTGTCTCAAGCTATAGTAAATAATGCACATATGTGCATGAATTACATTAATATCAAACTTCTTGAATATACTAAATTTCATATTTCTGAATTTTAATTGAATAGATATATGTTTAAAGAAAAATGTGTTGCATTTTCTTGAATAAAAAAATACTTAAAATTTGTGTTTTTCATTTTGTATTAAAGTGGTAATATGCAAAACCCCAAAATACACTGTTTGTTTTTAGAGTAAAACTAATTAACAGATTAAAGTGTTTATTGTAAATAGGATGAAATTCCTTCAAGAATATGTAAGAATAAAAAACAAAAACAAAAATACTTTTTTTTTGAGGCGAAGAATTAATAAATAAGTCTAAATTTATATAAGCTAAGACAAAAAGTTAATTGGAGAAAAAGAGTTAAAGAAGTTAAACAGTTGTAAAGATATATCAGAAAACAAAAGTCAGTTGCTAAACAGCAATAAATAATAATAGAATAACAGAAGATAATGAAAAGTGAGACAAAAATACCACCTTTGAATTAACTGCATGTCTTTCTTTATAGTTCTCTATCCATTCTAGACACCAATATGTGTATGTAATATAAGTTTTTTTCTACCAGTTAAAGCTATATAAAAAGATTTATAAAAACCTATCAAGCTAAAATGAATGATTATATATATTGAAGCTGACAATGAAATTTTTAATCTTATATAAAAGTTGTCTTGGTAATTATTTAATAAATGTCTGCTGGAAGATCAATATTAAATTTATCTTCAAAGTAATGAAAGAAAATACACCTATATCTGTATATGCAAGCAAAATTGTCAAGAGCAGAAACTTTTATAGCAGTTTAAATATTTAAGCCATTCAGGAATAAACATTTCTATGTATCAAATTAATTTAATCAAATTAGACTAGTCAGTCATTTATAGATGATATCAATTTCTTGCATGCTAATTCTATTTCTCTATTTAGTTAAGAGTATTTGTATAAAAATATAATAATGAAAAGTAATTAATCTTTCTAAGATATTATAATATATAGGGTATATGAGCACAGACTTTCATACAACCTACCACTCTCCACACTATCTTATAATATCTAATATATCTAATATCTATATATAATATCTAAGATATTATAATAAATTAATAATTAAAATATAGGAAAAATAGACATGCATTTATAGTGATACTCTAAAGATTTAAATTAATTTATTCCTATTTACCATATAAGCAATAAATTCCTATATTTGTGGTATTATTTCAATAATTAATTTAATTTAATTTTTGGGATTTCTTTCCTACTTATCCCATATTGTTATATAATTTCTTTTGTCACTATGACCTAAACAAATATGCATTTAAAGGAATATTCTAAGGAAATAAATTAATTCTAAAATATTGCACTCCTATATTTGTATCAAGATTGTTAAATTTTGGCATTTTTCTTGTTCACTATTTTAATTTCTTTTGCCATTGTGATGTAAATTCACACATTTTTCTCAGGCAAAAATTGAAAATAAAAATCCTTTTATAGAACAAGGATAACACTCTAAATAAATATTTACTTAATTTGTTGCCTGACTATTGCTACAGATATTCGCAAATACATATGTATATAAACAGTGCATTCTGATACATGTGACAGCCCAACTTGGGGTGTAAATATTCAACTCAAATAATATTAGTTATATACTTGTAACTCTTTGTGTACTATTACAATATAAATGCATACATATATTTCATTCATGAGAAAACATTATCATAGTGAAAATTTGACTTTATAAGAATTCATTATTTTAGGATGAGTTTATTAGGTATGAATAAGGTACTTAACAAAAAATAAATTGAATTAAGATCTAGTAATCAATAATTAGCAATGATAAAAAATTAATGCTTACTTCAAACCTGTTGTATAATTTGCACATATGAAAAAAAATCACTTTAAAGTTTCAACTTATATTGTATATATAGTATATTAAATTTTGATTGATTTCTATATGAAATGAATTCAAGAGTTTAAATAGTGAAATTAATTTCAAAATGTTAATCATTTCTGAAATAATAATTTTGTGTAATTTTAATGTATAAAACTATTCATAATGAAGCTCAACCTTCAAATAGCATGAAAAAAAGGCATTAACTATTTTGATAAATAATTAACAAGAAAATTAATTAAAAAAAAAAACCTAAATTAAAAAAATATTTAAAAAAAGCAGTGTTGACAGTTAAATTCAATATATGTAAAGATGTTTAGGTTACATCATTGATCAGTTTTAACTCTTAAACTGTTAGGTTTGATTATTATCAAATCAACTAAAAAATTGGCTTAAAAATACTTTTTATGTTATCATAGCCAATTTACACTCATTTTAAAGCTTAAAATGTACCATAAGATGCCACCCTCTCTAGAATTATTTTACAAGTAAAAAAATCAATAATATTTAAATTTAAAGTTTTAGCAATGGGAGAAGTTGGACTTTCCAAGGCACTGATTGATTGTTTCTCATGTTGAAGAAAAGGGAGTGCTTGCCAATAATTTTGACAGGTCTAAGTTCTTTGTTTTGATTTTCAAAATGAAAACATATATTTTAGAGTATTTTTTTCATATTATAAATTATTTTGATAAAATATTTAAGATTTTAGTAAAAATTCTTTACTTTTACATGAATGTAAATTGTGAAAGAAATCAATGATGTACGGAGTATTTTCTAATAGATTATGAATGTTCTTTTTAGCTTCTCTGCTATAGAATATTTTTATAATTATAAATTTATTTTTGAAAAAAAACTTTCATTCACTTTCATAATCTGACAAATTATTAATTTGCTTTTTACAAACAAAACTAAAATGAATCTAACATTAAAAGATGAATATATTTTTACTGCTGATTCTGTAATTGACCAATCAAAAGTTGAGAACTTTAATTCACTCAGCAAATAGGTATTTTGAACTATGAAAAGGTTAAACAATGACTGAAAACAGAAATTATCATTCTCACTTTCCTCATAAGAGCATTCACCAAGGCATATAAGATGCATTTTTGTCAACAAACACAACCACAGTCATAACCCGATCAGTGATAAATAAGCTGGAACAACTGAGACTCAGATATAAATATAACACAGCAGCAGATGTATTGTCATTAGGGCATTACTGAAGCAAAGATCCGAAGAAAATATAAATCCTTTAAAATAATGGAACCACATAATTCATAAAATGAGCTCAATTAGTTTTCCATAATACATGAAATGAATTCAGCACAAAGTGAATAACCATGATAATGTAAACAACAATATAATTACATGCTAGTCTGGTAATTTTTCTACTATTCTCTTACTATCCCATACAAATAAAAAATATAATAAGTATAAACTAAAATCTAACTAAAACCTCTAGAACATAAAAATCAAAATTATTAAAATTTAAATGATGTGTCAAACTATCAATTAGCTGTACTAATTAGCTACTTATATATACTGAACAACGATAAAGATATGTGTAAGATATCATGATCTGGACCAACTGATTCAGCATGAAATGCGCCCCTATTACAGCATATAGTATTTAGATAGTTGTCAATATATTTACAAATAATAGTTGTTAGAAATCTAGAAATGCTTTCAAAACCTTTTAATTATTTTAAAAATTTTAATTTTTTTTTTCCATTTAAACTTTATATTACATTTCAATCAACTTCAAATTACGTTAGTTCCTTGTATTAAATCTTTTTTGTAACATGAAAATAAACTTATTTTGATATGCTGACAATTTTTCTAATAGTCTATATATTTATTGTCTCTCTTACTTCAGTATTAATGGACAATTGACATTAATAGAGATTATATAAGCCACTGATTAGTATTACTATTACTATTCTAACTTTACAGTGAAGCCTCTTCATAAATGCCTACATAAGGAATTAAACTCTAATATATATATATATATTTGCTCAGGACTTTGCATATTCTAAAGATGACATCCATCCCACTCCATTACATGCTTTTCATATAAGGATTGACTTACACACCTTTCAGAATGTAAAAAATAAAATATTTTTTCGTAATATAGATATATATTAATTTTTATTATTTCTCTTTTTTTTTTTAATAAAGAGTTTTACAATTTGAATACACGGAGGTTTTAAAAAAGAGCAGGCGTCAGCTGAAACAACTTCTCAATTGATAAAGTCTAATCATCAACAACAATAACAAAAAAAAAATCATTAATAATACTTTAATGGCATTTCTTCAGAGGTAAGTCAAAGTAGTTCTTAGTCTGACATTTTTTTCAATTCTCATTTAATACCTAATCTTATTTCCATCACTAACTTGTGATACAAAAAACTAAAAATGACATTTTTTTTTTACAGATAAGAGAAAAATAAAATAATGGATTAAAATATTGTACATTTAAAAATCATTTTATCTAAATAAGATTTTAATTCTTTACACTAAAAATTAAAAAAAAAGTAATTCAGATTTTTTTTCCTTTCAAATTTTATGGTAATCATACTGATAACTTAGTGTATACTATTATGTAAATAGAATATTAAAATGTGAGCGCAAATGAAGATGAAAAGGATTGAAGTTTCAATTATTCAAATTATATATGCATGACAACAAGTTCATCTAATAATATCATCTTTGTACATTTAAATGGTTTAAAATCACTATATTGCCACAAAAATCATATTAAAAGGGAAATGGACTTTCTATTAATATTCCATTTAAAATATCCAGATAGACTCTAATTAGTTTTATTTTAAATTTCATCTCAAAATAGAATAACTTTTGATTATGGGAATGTGGATTCCAAGAGTAATTAGACTAGGTTTATGTTGGCTACAGACAAATAATCCAGTATTAGTTTTAAAAGAATTTTATTAAGGGAGAATATTGGTTTTTTAATACATTAATTTTTTATAGTACATTGACAAAAAAAAAGAGTCTATAATGTCACTACTGGGTTGGTAGTCGATGATTTATGAAAATATTAATCCAGGGTATGGAATAAATTCTGTGGTTTATAGATTGTTGTCATAAGCTATTTGGAAATATATTGGGCTTTGGAATTTGGAATAGATTCCAGGTTTCTTCAAATAAAAATTTGGAGGAAAGGATCATGCCTTTATTTTTGATTTTGTTTAAGAGAGAAATGAATAGACTGTTTGGGTCTGGTGGAGGATTTGTGAATACTAATTTGCATCTCACATTCCAGATAGAGTGGGTGAGAAATACTGACATTCTTATAATTGGAAATTGTTTACTTTGTAGAGAATCTTTTAGCGAGAGGATTCTGTAAATATCAGTTTTATGTTTTGGAAAATTAAAAATTTGATACTACTAAGTCCGGTATTGGCAATTATGTGGCCAAATGTCTCATCATGCCTCTTGCAGATTGGGCAGATAGGGTCAATGTTGTTAAGAAATCTCTTGTGGTGGAGGAACCAGTTGGTATGCATGGCTCCCAGATTTACTTTTATAGGTAGTTTAAAAATTTAGGCTCTTATGCTAAGAACTTGAATATTGAAGTAATTCTATGATTAGTGATGCCAAGCATTGGCAACATTGAGTTGATTTCAGGGTTGATTTTATGGTGGGTTTCCCAGATGGTGATTTTTGTATTATATGGATTTTGTAAATTAGATGTAAATTGATTGAGAAGCTGGAGAACCTGGTCTAGCCAGCATTTTTGGGGAGGAGGTCTGTCCGTTGGTTGAACGGCCTCTGAAATATTGAAGGAATCATGTTTTTGTAAGAGTTTATGAATTAATGTGTGAATTTTTGAAAGATAATTGAGGGGATGGAGTGAAAGGACATCCCATTAGATTTGCATGGTATTGCATCCTTGCTGCTTATAGATGTTATACTGTTTTTCCAAAAGAGTTTAGCACATAGACTATTATTTTTTGGTAAAGGCTTTTTTGTGTCATGATGGGGAGGTAGTATGCAATCTTGGACATGACTTTCATGTTCAGTAGCGTACTTTCCCTGTATGGAGAGATACACCCTGGAAAGGGATTGAATAATCTGGGATGTGGAGTTGATTAAGGAGTTCTGTAGTTTTTTTGACATGGCTATTTGAGACATGGAGATAGGAAAGCCAAGAAAGTCCTGGGGCTAGCTAGAAATCTAGATGAATTTCTTTCCCGATAGAATTTTTCAAGATGAAGATTTGTTGGGTTAATTTGTTGTGAATCACGGCAAATTTATCCAAATCTGTAGAGTGTTGGAATGTTTTGAGATGGTAGTATTACGAGGATATCATCCATATATGCAAACAACTTAGGATTTTGATGCAGGAATGAATACTCGGTGAATGAGATTTTATATCTCTCAATAGGGGTTGAATAGTATATAAAAAGGATGGCACTCAATGGAGATCCTTGAGGAATAGACAGTCGGGGAGAATCCATCTTGTAGAATCCATCTAAGGAGATGTGAATTAGCCTATTGTAGAAAGATTTCAGAATCTGTATAATATGAGAAGGAATGTTGAGTCTTTTAGAAGAGTAAGAAGTGTGTGAATATTAATCGAGTCAAAAGCCTCTGTTATTCTAGCTAGACTGCAATAGGTTTATAAGCGTTAGATCTAATATGATCAAGGAGAATCTTGACTTCACCCATTGTGTTAGGGCTGAAGATCCTTTTCTTGATATTGTGACTGAACAATATTGTCTAAAATTTTTGCTGGATTTTCTCTTTAATTACATCTTCGATAACTTTGATTAAAATTGGTGTCATGGAGATAGGCCTTATGTTATGGATGTTGGTTGATCTTTTTCTTCTTGATGAATGGCACTAAGGCAATCGGGTAGAGATTATTTATTTCCCTTCTTTTAGTGGATAGATGATTGATCATGTTCATCATGATTGGGATAGCAAAGTTATCAAGGTGGGAAATTAGAAATCTTGGTATAGCATGCATCCAGGATGAACACTGTCAGAAAGTGCTGATAGACGGTTTTAAGATCAGCTGCTGTTATGCCATGGTTTATAGCAGATGGGTGATCAGCCATTCACTATAGTCTTTGGAATATTATTTTGAAGTCGGTTTTTGAAGTGAAGACCAATGTGTTCAATCATGTGATGACCAGTGACATAGTTTCCATTGACAATAAGGGAGGTTGGAGTGTTAAGTTTTTTCCTAGTTCCCAATGCCCATCGCAAATATCCCCGAGTCCAGCAGTCTTGGGTAGTAAGAAAGTTTGTGATCTTTTAATAGAAATATACTCCGCAATAGCCATCTGTTTTTCCTTATACTGATGTTTTAGTGATAGAAGGTGTTTGATATGATCTGGTTCAGTTGAGCATGTCTTTATTTTATTATTGATTTGGTCAAGCTCATTCATAAGCGTAGATGGCCCTTTGTTGTTTCTAGTATAGTGAGCAATCAAGGAATGGATTATCCCAATGAAGGCGAACCATGCCTCTTCTGGGGGCCTTTTAGTATGTTGATTTTGTGGAAGAGGATGTATGCTTCAGATACAATGGCTTCAGTCATGGAAGCTTTAGTTAACATTCTGATTGACCGGTTGAGAAAGGATGAGGAGTAGTTGGTTAGTTGCAGTGTGGTGATAATAGCATGATGGTCAGAGAAGGGAACAGGTTGAAGAGTAGCTTCCAGACAATGATGGAGTTCAGAGGTGTAAAACATCAGATCAATTAATGTATGATACTTTTTGGTGTAATAAGAATAGGCGTTATGAGGAAAGAAGCCCCTGCCATTAATAAAAAGTCTGTTGAGCAAGTGAAGATACTTGTTTGTAAAGTGATCATAGGAGATGTTGAAGTCCCCAAAGAGGAGTGCTGGGGAGTTATTGTTGGCTGTTATCATATTTATAGTGTTTATGATCCGAAGGAATATTGCATGGCTATTGGGGATGTAGACATAAAATGCATTGATTATATTATTGCCATAGGTTAGGTTGGCACAAATAAGATTCTTATCTTGGTAGGTGATCTTAAACTTGTTAGGGGGGTGTTAGTTATTTATTAAGATACCTACGCCTTCAGTAGCTGTAAGGTTGACTGTTAGATATGTATAGCCAAGCTTGTTAAGCTCAGTTAAAGTGAGGCTATTGGACTTTTGGTGATATTTGGTTTCGCCCATAAACATAATGTGGGGGGTAAACGAATTAAACCAATATCTTAGGCATGTACTCGTGTAAGCGAATTAATGCCTCTTACATTAACTCCAGCTATCTGGCAAGAGACCTTAGTCATAAGCTGGGGACTGGTCAGAGTCTACCGCCAAAGAAATTCCGAGTTGAGCGCTGTTTTGGTTATTAAATCTCAAAGGCTCGGTCAGGATTTCATCTTTAGAAAACTCATCCTTCGAATAGATTTGAGAGTTAGGCAAAATAGAATTAGCAATTTTCCATTTTTTTTTGAAGTATGGGACTTAGAGGTTTCCTTGAACTTAATGTTATGGTAATGATTGGATGACTGTGTTAATGAATACTCATCCTCTGAGCTGGATCCATTCAAGCGAGTGGATTTTTTCCTAGTGGAAGTTGTACAGCTAGTTAGGTCCATCTCAGTTTCAGTGTCTGATGAGTTGATCGAAGGAGAAGGTGAAATTTTAATGGGAATATGGTGATCTTTATTATTCCTGTGGTTAGCAGGATGATGCGTCTGAGATGTGTCTGCATGGCTGGATGTGTTTTTGGAGCCCTTGGGATGGTTGGATGTGTGTGATCCTGATTCAATCTGCCATGTTGGTTTTGTAGCAATGAATCATCCCTAGAATTATCTTTAGACCTGTATGACTTAGGGTTGATAAAAGGTGTTTGTGTTCTTGGAGATTTTGATGTTTCTGTGACTTCGGGATTGTAGGTGTGGGCCTTAAGAGAAGATAAAGTTCTGTGGACTGTCTGACACTTCAGCGGTTTGAGTATGTTTTGGCAGAGATCTGGCTGATAAACCATTTGTTGGGGTGGGCTCAGTTTCGATTCTGTATGATTTTCTTTCAGTTGTTTTAGATTGATCTGATTCTATATTATGTGTAAAGGTTTGAGGTGACAGTACAGAGGTTTTTTTATTTTGAAGATTTGTTATATCTGTTGAGTTGTTGGGGCTTTTCTTGCATCTATGTAGTCGGGGTTTTTTTGTGCCACATGTGTCACAGATCTTGGCTAGACAATCTTTTATTAGGTGGGTTCTTTGACCACAGGAGAAGCACTGTGGTTTTACACCCAGAAAAGATATAATCATGGCAGAGTTTCTAAGTCTTATTACGGTGGGAATATCTGTGGGATTTGTTTCTTTCTTCAAGTGAAGTTCAAATGTGGCTGTGTTAGAGAGAAAGTGGAGACCGGATCTTTCATCCGGTAAGTAGTTGAATTTGTGAATTCTACCAAAATGAAGAAGGATTTCTTGAAGTTGATGCTCCCCAAGTCCCATGACACAGTTTTTGATTTTGCCATAGAGGGTGGAAGCTCGGTTAATATCCACATAACAAGAATTTGTTATCTAAGGTTTTAAAAGCACTTTTGAAGTTATTGCGACTAGCCCAGTTTTTAAATTCTAGAGCAATGTATCAATCATTTGGATGGTAAAGAATGCGATGAATTTCTTCTCCCATATTGTTTTGTTTGATTGTGTTGCATAAGGAATCAATTGGGAATTTGAAAAGTGAGCAATTGGGATCGGTAGTCGCTAGTATTAGACTTTTGTCGCTGCTATAGTCAGCAAGCGATTTGAGTAACTTTAGCGGGATGGTTTGATTGAAACGAATCGTAAGATCTGTATATTGATTATCATTAAAGTTAGATACTGAGAATGTATCTGAAATTGGGGTTAAATGTGTGTCAGAAAAGGTGTCTGTGGATTGCTCCATTAAATCTATTATCATCGACTCAGGTGTTTCATTATTAGTTAAGGAAGCTTCGTGCAGTTGATTACCGAGTGCGTGCGGTAAATTATTCGCCATAGTTGTGTTTGGGTTAAGCTGGTGTAAGATGCCTGTTTTAGTAATGATGGCGTAAGACGGCTTAACATATTGATTTATAATGTGATTTGGATCAGTAGGGGGGATTTTGAATTTACTATGTGCATTATTAGACGTAGAAATCATTACGGTCGATGATTTAACATTATTATTTTTTGTTTGTAGGGTATTAGGGGGCCTTGTATCGAGCGCCTCTATTGGGGAGTTGTAAAGTTCGGGAACATCTTCGTTATCTCCTGGGATTTGACGACAAATATTATTTTGAGGAGTTTTAATAGTTTGTACATTATATTTTGGTTGTGGTATTGAATGGTTAATGTTTGTTTCTGAGTCTGATTGAAGATATATGTCTAGTTCCGGAAAATCATTTTTAGCGCTAAAGAAAACGTCGTCAGCTGGCTTAGCGTTATACGTTAGGCTCCCAGTATTAGCAGTTTGGCTAGCGATTATAAACCATTTTTGTCAAAATATAAATGGTAATTATTTCTTGGCCTCTGCTTAAATTTGTCATAATAAAATAAATGCAAGTTGTTTAAAATCATCAATTCTAAAAATTGATAATCAGTGATCCTTATAATGAAAATTGAAGTCTCCTATAAATACAAAAGGCATATGAAGATCTCTAGAAGAAGAGGAGGACCAGATTGTATTGAGATTTATAAATATTGTGTACATAAAAGTAGTGATTGCAGTATCATATGAACTATCTTCAATATAAATTGTTTGTTTTACAAGATTATTAAAAATAAAAGTAGCAATACCATGTTTGGGATGCATTATTAGAAGAATGATAAATCTCTTGAAGCAGCATTTCATCAACTTTATGTTGAACAGTGCTTTGAATATATTCTCAGTACTTGATAGGTTTAATAACCTTATAACACAGCTACAAAAGAGACCATCACTCATGAATATTGAAAACAATTCATTTCAACTTGGAACAAAATGAAAAGTGCTATTTATAGTAAATTTTTATCAACCAAAGATCCAGAAATTGCTAATATTTTTGTAAATTCACTGAATGATGCCAGAAAAAAAGTGAAAGTTTTTTTTATAAGAACTAGTTATAAGGCCTAATCATTATGACCAATAAAAATTCAATTACTGTCATTACTAATGACATTATTGATCATAAACATCAGATTATTAAACACAAGATTGGCAGAATGAGAAAAGACATTATTATAGCAGAGTTGCAAAATTCTCTTTTACAATGTTTCTTTAATATCAATCAAAAAAAACTAACAGATGTTAACAAACATGAACTTACCGTTGATTATCTTAAATCAAGAAAAAATCCAGGAATGTATAACATACATCCTGAGTTGCTAAAAAAATTGGAATCTAAAGCTGATTCATAGTAGTAAAATTATTCAGTAATATTCATATAAAAACCATTTTCAATATACTGGAATAAAAGAAAATTTATGCTAGTTTTAAAATTGAATAAACCCAACAATAATCCAAAGAATTATTACCCACTATCATCATTATATATTTCTACATATTAATCAGAATTTTACCAAAAGTTGAGAGCCATCTACTCTAAAAGGTAGATTGGGTTTAGGGCAAGAAGCTATTATGAAAAATATTTATAAAGTAAATTTAAAACTGGTGTTATTTTTACTAATCTAGCCACCATATACAACTTTGCATGGAAAAAGTTTTCTAAAATTTCCTAAAACCTTAAAACATGAGAAACCATTAATTCATTGGGATAAAATGATTTCCAATAAAAAAAAAAAATCAAGGAACATTAAAAAATAGTCATAATAAGTATAAAATTCTAAAGAACAGTCTACCACAGAAATCAGTTCTCTCATCTACTTCCAAATATAAAATGCAATACATACATTTATGCTGACAACATTATTTTGAGTCCACTAGAGGGAGCCTAGGGCTCCAGTTTTCGCTGTTTCAGGCTCCCTGTTCTATTCACCAAAGTCATAGTCCATTGTTGGATTCATAAACAAAATGTTTACCAAAATGTAAGCGAATATCTGTTTTATTGTTTTTTCATCTTTAGAAGAAATTTTGAAACAGTTTTCATTCAATGATAATTGAAATTATCTATCGTTCCGTTTTATGCAAATGGATGCCATTAGAAAGAGACAAAAGCTAGCTTAAATAATTGTTGGAATCATTAAAATATTATGAACCTTTTAAAAATAATTTTAAATGAAACCAAATATTTCTAAAAAGAATAGACACTAGAAATCCTAATTTTATTAATAGAATAAACAGGAAATTCATTTGCACATCAAATCTCATAGAAAACATGGAATATAATATGTTAGCAATGATAGTTTTAAGAATTTTATCTTTGCATCAGATTTTAGCAGTGTTAAACAAGTTTCAATTATTAATTCAATCTCAATTTTGAAATTGAACATTATAGAAAATAACCTAAGCTATCACCCTGCACAAAAATCAGATTTCTCCAATGATCAGGACAGAAGTTACCCCATCCACTGGATTGCCCCCCCCCCCCAATAAAAAAATCAATAAATAAAATTTTTCAAATCAACACAGAACTACAATGAAGTGATTCCTGAACTAAAAAAATAATGATCTAAAGACAAAAATGAGTACAAATGATGTTTTAGACCTAAACAGAAACTTTGAAGCTACAAATTAATCATACTTTTTAAGCAATAACTATTGAGAATTTTCCAAAGTTTAACAACAAACTTTCAGATTATACTTGTATCATTCATTACTAATCAAAACCTAAAATTCAATCAAAAGAAGCAGGATCCAACTAGTATCAACAAATAAAAATCATTGTGAACCCTGAAGGACTTTGGTTGGTGGGTTTAGCAGCTGCTGTGAACATTTGCAGACACAGGAGTCTGATGATGATCAAGGGCAGATATTCAGCTCCATTGACTTCAGTGTGCAAGATGATATGGACAAATGATTTATTCCCATGGTGTGCAAGTAAATACGGCTTGATTTCAAGACTACATGAACTAAATATTGTATTGGTGGATGTGAGTTTGCACTCCTTTTCCTCAAGTGTGGTGATAGTGGTCATAAGGGGCTTGGTTCATTTGAGGGGATGGTCGATGATCATTGTCTAACCTGGGAATATCTGCTAGGAGGATGAAAGTCACTACCTTCACATGGACTTTGCCATGAAGGGGCTACTGCACCCCTTGATGGATTATTTGATAGGTCAGTTTTGATTTGCACTCACTATCATTAGGTTTCATTTATTAGCTTTAAATTTAGTGCATTTGTAAAGCGGTTGGTCTATTTTGAGCCACCACCATTTTTTTTATAACATGGATGGAGTTCTATTTTGTGGGCATGGGTCTGCACTCCCCTCTTTTTCTTCAGGGGTGGATGGTTGTAGACATTAGGTATCTGGTTTATGGTGTGGGCTGTTAACAATTTTGTCACTGCCCAGAACACCTGGCTACATGGTCAAAGTTGGTGCTATTCCTGCTCTGGTTGGCTGCTGTGTCACCTAATAGGCTGGTTTTCGGCAGTGTTGATCTGGCTCTTTACTTATTACTTCTTAGTTTTTACCCAAGTTGGCCTTCCGATTTTGGGCAGGTAGGCCGATTGTGGTCCCTGCTCATTTGGATTGCTAATTGGGAGGCAGAGGTATTCAGAATGGTCTTGACATAGCTTGGCTGTGGTTCGAGAGTTTATTGCTTGGTGAACTTGGGCCTTGGACCTCACTGCCTGTTGTGGTGGTTAGCACAATGCTGGACTTCACCTATTAGCTGAAGCATTTGAGTCCACTTCAGGGCCCCAGGGGTGGGACCATTGGGTGATGGATAACTTCTCGATGGCCGGGCCATGTGGATCCACATACAGATACACATTAATCACATTACAGCAATTTTTATAGATGTAATTATTTTTGAACATATTTTTGAACATTTTACCTTGTTACATTGAATCACTGTAATCCTCAATGGGTAAGTGTACCCAAAATTTTTGTAATCTTTTATTAATAAAGGTTACTTTGAGAAAAAAAACCACATTATTTTATCTTCATAAAAGACATTCTTTCTTCATAAATGAAAAGTCTGAAAATCTTTTTCAAAAACTGGTCTTATTCCTAATTCAATGAAGAAAGTATGCTCAATTTTTCATCTAAACAGGGAAACATCTCATAATCTGAATATAGTTTTTTGCAATAATAAAAACACAATTTTATCTCATGCTATTCAAAGACTAATTTTATACCATAACATAATTTATTTTCTATTTTGATCTAAGATTAGATCAGCATTAAATTGTGAGAATAACAATCTTGAAGAGCTGGTTGGCACTACTTGGAGTTATGATGCAAATACTTTATAACAACTTTCTTAGCACTAACATATTTTGCTGTAATATTAATACTGTGCATCTATTTGAATAAAAAAAATTCCCAAACTAAATTTATCATGGTGTCTTAAATATTACTATGAGAAATATTATTCATACATTTAAATCTACTCCTTTCCAATGTCTCTTTGTTCTTTCAAATATTTCCCATCACATATCAAATGAGGTTTTGCTTCATGAAACAAATATAAAATTCTGATAAGCAGATTAACTAATAATTCCAGATTTAGTTTCATCATCTTAAACTCATCTCAAATCAAAATCTCCTTTTTGAAAATTCAATCAAGAATCTACAATTGAAGAATTATGGCATAAAAAAGAAATTCTTAGAATCCAACAATAAAGCCAGATTTTATTAGACTAATAGAAATTTCATCAATGGATTCGGACAACTTACAATCATTGCACTCAATTGCTTCATGAATAGGATTTACTAGCAATTGATCTATATAGATATGGATAACACAAACTATGAATGACATAGTTAATAATTGGTTAATCTATGACTGATATTGTAGAATTGAAGGATATAATTAACTGCATAAATAAATCTAAAACCTGATTGGACTTTTTTTTTAGATTTCCTTATGATAAGTTGTTAATTGCTATGGTATCTAGAAATATTAATGCGCTAAGTAAAAAAAAACAAAAAAAAAATAACAACAAAAAAACAAAAATTAACACAAATATCTAATGGAGAACATTAAAATAATAAAATAAATACTAATTCTTAGTAAGATTTGCTGTTTTAGAAAAAAATTGCAAGCTCAACTCTTAAATATTATACATAATACAATTATTTAATTAAGAATAATATATTTTCCTTATTATTTACACTCAGTTGTATAGAAGATTATAAATTTGGTTAACAATTTACTGATTTATTATTTAAAAATAATTAGAGTTGAATAAGTTAAATGAATAGCTTTACCTTATCTTCTTATATAAATTATAAATGTAATAATGAGAGAATAAATAAATCATCAGTGGCATATATTTATATATTTAGCATTGACTCTTCATTATTATTTGTATTTCATGATTACGTTTAATATATTATTCATCCATTTTCAATACTAATATTCAACACTAGTACATTTTTTATCCAGAAAGATCTTATTTTACAATAGAAGTGAACCTATTGCTAAGCCTATGGTCTGAGATTGAATCCGAACCTGGTAAACTTGACAATTTATTTAGATTTTAATCAAGATAAGGATTTTTCTTTCAGATCATGTATAGCCGGTTAATCATTTATTATTGGCTACTAAACGGATAATTAACTATTGGTAAAACAAGAATAAAAAAAATGTTCAAACTCTCACCACCCAGTATGGTGTATATTATTTTTTTCTTCAATGTTCTTCAATAAAAAGCCGCCTGCAATGAGCTGTTATTTTATCTATTGATTCACCCATTATATTTATACATCTTTTACATTTACTATCTCTAAATGTGCCCTCTATTTGGGAACATTTTAGAAATTGTATAAAATACATACAAATACACAACTTTCAAATAATACTCTATGAATAAAACTTATGAATAAAACTAAGTTCATACAAAATTAATCAGATAAA
Source organism: Epiperipatus broadwayi (assembly GCA_028023455.1). Lineage (NCBI taxonomy): Eukaryota > Metazoa > Onychophora > Udeonychophora > Euonychophora > Peripatidae > Epiperipatus > Epiperipatus broadwayi. The sequence goes on from JAQFVV010012421.1 coordinate 2,940,211, forward strand.
TAAAAAATAGAAAATGAGAAACAATGATAACTATATATATATATATATGTTGATATGAAGATTTTCATGTGATGACACATACACAGTTTGTCCTATTTAGGATTTTTTTTTTTTTAAAAAAAAAAAACATTACTCTGAAGATTTGCAGACTTTTGTTTTATTTTTCCAATTTTATATACCTATTTTTTTCTATTGGTGGAACTTTAACATTGTTATAAATCACTATTTATAGCGCTTCTACAACTATCTTTATAATATTCTATCCATGAGTGATGGTCTCTTTTGTAGCTGTGTTATAGGGTTATTAAACCTATGAAATACTGAGAATATATTCAAAGTACTGTTCAACATAAAGTTGATGAAATGCTGCTTCAGGAGATTTATCATTCTTCTAATAATGCATCCCAAACATGGTATGGCTACTTTTATTTTTAATAATCTTGTAAAACAAACAACTTATATTGAAGATAGTTCATATGATACTGCAATCACTACTTTTATGTACACAATATTTATAAATCTCAATACAATCTAGTCCTCTTCTTCTAGAGATCTTCATATGACTTCTGTATTTATAGGAGACTTCAATTTTCGTTATAAGGATCAACTGATTATCAATTTTTAGAATGGATGGTTTTAAATATCTTGCACTTATTTTATTATGACAAATTTGAGCAGATGGGAAAAGAAATAATTACCATTTATATTTTGACAAAAATGGTTTATAATTGCTAGCCGAACTGCTAGTACTGGATTACTTGTCTGTAGCCAACATAAACCTAGTCTAATTACTCTTGGAGTCCACATTCCCATAATCAAAAGTTATTCCGTGAGCTCAAAATAACTCGATGGTATTCATTAATCTAGTCAATGTAGAATATATATTATTAATTGTTATCCGCAATAAAATATGTTCTCAAATTCCAGTAAACTCTAAGTATTACTTTATCATCCTTTGTAAAATCAAACACTTGGTATCATAATACCATTATATATAAGCAGAAGCCGGCCTCCATTTACAATATAAGAATCACATAAATAAATTGGTTCAAATCTTATATTAAAATAATTCATCAGCATTATAAAATGATATCCTTATGTAGAAATAATTCACATATACAACAGTATATTACTAATTTCAATGTTTCATAATTAGAGAGCGAATTTCAATTGTTCAGTTTTATTTATACCTTCACAATCATTAATGTAATGGTCATCATTGAAAACCAAGGTTATGCTCATTCTTCACTCGAATATTAAATTTAAATTCATTCTGCATTCCAAAACCAAAATTTCTTTTTCAACAATAAAATAATAATATTTCACGATTATATAAAAATATACATATATTTTAAAAACACATACAATATTCTTTAAATTAATATAAACCAAACAATTTAAACTACATTTTCACAATAATGCATTGTAAATATATACTTTATATATATTACCCAATTTAAACACTACACATATAATGTAAACATAAAAATATACACATTTAAATTAAGACATGCTAATTATGACTGCAGTAAATAAAAAATAAAGAAATATTAATAAATTTTATTAAAGTAATAAATTTTATTCATGTGTTTATCAAATGAATAAAATTAATTTATGTAATAATAATAATAATGCATTCCTTCCTTTAACATTTCATTGTCACAGTAACCACTTCAACACTCTCCAGATTAGTGCATTATCTTTTTGAAACAACCCAGAAAAAAATGCTTAATTTTACACCATACATTGAAATTAAACTCAACTTTGATAGGTATAAGGACCTAGGCTACAATTTGATGACAAATTTTTATTTAGATATTTACAACTGTAAATCTCTTTCAAATGAAGGAAGATTGTAAGAACAGCCTAATATTAAATGATACATTGTTAAAATTTATGAAATTCAAGGAAAAGATTAAGAAACAATTAATTAAAAAATGAACACATACTATATTTTAAAACCACAAATATTGGAAGCACAGGTGGAGAAGAATTCATTATAAATAAAAAGTGGAAGAACAAATTTGTGGAGATGGATAGTGTATCAGATAGAATGGCAATATTAGATCTTCAACTTAATGGAAAATATCAAATGCAGACAATTCAAATTTATGCAAAAATAAGTTATTGTAATGAAGAAGTAGAGGATTTTTATATAGATATACAAAAGTTTTTTGATCAAACAAACAACATTTTAAAATTACTACAGGAGATTTTCATACTACAATTGGTAAACAATTCAAAGATGAAAGTGATGTGAGTAAATTTGGTTATGACAAGAGAAATGAGAGAAGACAAACAGTTTTGTGGAATTCACAGAAAAACCCCCCGTTATATTATGATTTTTTTTTGGGAAAAATGCTAAACGAAAATGGATTTGGAAGCATCCAAATGAAGTTATCAGTATTGGATTATATTTCGACTAATAGAAAATAAGTATTACAAAACTTATGTTTTTAATAAATTCAATACAGAAAGTGATCATCAATAAGCAAGCAGTAAGTTACATGTTAACTAGAAAGACAATTTTTTTTTTCTTAAAAAAAAAAAACCCAGTATTCATGGTTGAAATTCTTAACCCTCAGAGACATTTAAAGTAATTTATATTTGAACTTGCAAATCATTTTAATATTTTGACAAATTTTAAAGCTGGCTCAGAATTGAAGAAAATCAAATCAATAGGAAGATAACTGATATACCATTAACAACTGCAAAAAAAATAGATGATACAAAAAAAAAGCAGCAATTTAGTAATAAATTTTCTACTGAAATAAGACAATATGTGAAAAAAAAAAAATGAAAAAATATAAAAATGATTCATTTAGAAGAATTGAATATCTAGAACTTTGTAAAATGATATGAAAGAGTTAATAACAATATAAAAATGAATAGCTGCGAATTAACAAGGAAAGCTATAGAAAAAAAAAGTATAAAAGTCTAAAACAAAATTTTGGTATTGAAAGGAAATTTATTTTTGTAATGAGAAGAAATAATGGAACCACTACTACCATCATCCCCACCCCCAATGATATCATGAAATGTATGGAAGTTTTATATAGCAATAAACAACATGAAAAAGTATTTCCTATAATTACAACATTTTCTGAATTACCTAGGATTTTTAATGAAGAAATAAAACATGCAATTAAATCTATGAAGTAGACAAAGCTCCAGTTAATGATAGACTTACAATCAATATCTTAAAAGAAGCAGAAGTATGGTAAGTAATATACCAAATATTCAAATAATAAAGATGTACCAAATGATTGGAAGATCGCAATACTAATAATAATATTTAAAAAAGTAAAAAGATATTAGAAATTACAAACCTGCCCGTCTTTTTACGAAAATAATTATAACTTATTTTTAGCAAACATTGGATTTCAACCAACCAAAAGAATAAGCTGAATTTAAAAGTGGTTTTGGCACAGTGAATCACATCTAAGTATTGAGAAAAGTTATATAAAGAATCAATAAATATGAATTGTCATTCTACATGTAGATTATTAAATGACATTTGATTCTTTAAGCACTTTTTCAGTGATTAAAGCATTAGATTATCAAGATATAGATTCAGAAAACTTATATTTCGAAGAATATTGATCAAAATGCAACAGCAATAATTATGCTACATAGTGATACTAGGGAGATTAACATTGAGTGTGTATGACAGAATGATTTCATATTTCCAAAACATCTTTCAGCAGTTTTGGAAAAAGTATTTTATGGATTAAAATGGAAAGCTAAAGGAATAAAAGTAAATGAAGATTATTTGTCACCTAGATTTTGCAGATGAGTATTTTTTTAAAATAATGCTTCAGGAAATGTTGCAAGAATTAACAGTGAAAGTAATGTTCAATGAATTTTCTCTACCAAAAAAAAAAAAAAAAGAAAAAGTAAAGATTGATAATGATGAATTAGAAGTTAGCAAGTACAAATATATTGGTTAGAATATTAATACAGATGCAATCATAATGAATGAAATATACATATGCTTTAAAATCTTTTTAATAAATGTGCTTTGCTACTTCTTACTTAAGGATCTAAGACTTGGACACTGAAGACAATACAAGAGATTTCAGACCACTCAATGAAGTATGGAAAGATATTTTAGAAATAACAAAAAGAAATTGAAAATAAAATATATAGATGAGAGAACAAATAGATTTGACTAATATTGTAATAATTAAGAGACTGAAATGAGTTAGGTTGGACATATTCTTAGATGATAGTAGATGGACAATTAAAATCTTAAATTGTATTCCAAGAGATTGTAGGAAGGGCCACATGTGAGATAGATTAGATGAAATAAAGAAATGTGCTAGGATAATGTGGATCAGAGAATTTGGATTAACTTGGTGAGAGCTCTTCATCCTACAGTTTGAGTTGACAATGATTAAATTGCTATAACTTAAATATATTAATTTCAACCATAAATAGGCTTTCAATTTAGAGGTCAAATATAATTTTTTTTTGAGATAACAGATACATTCTTTTACTTGTATGGAAAGCAGAGACATTATACATAGACAAGCAGAAACAAATGTGATTAAAATAAATTCTAAGAAATAGTATTTTTATCTCTAAAAATGCATTCTCTCTCTTTTTTTTTTTTTTTAGAAATGGCACATTCAATGTTTCTTTTGTAATGCAGCAGATTCACTCTGTTTAGATTATATACAGCATCAAAAACGAAACTTTGAATGCAGAGTAAATCACATACATACTGGAAAATTGGTTTGTTGAAGTTAAGCAAATATTACAGAGAAATGACAAAGTTGTTTTATTTTCTACTTATTTCTTAATTAATTCCCATAATCGAACGTAATATAAATAATTAACATCTTTTTTTATACACCAGGTTTAACTTTTTTTATATAAAACAATTAGTTTAATTAAATTAACATTACAAATTTATTAAAGACATATTTACATTTATTTAAAAGCATCCGAAGATTTTTTTCTCCCCAGTCTAATCTATATATTTTTTAAATTTTATTTTATTACCAACTAATTTCACAATACTTAGATAAAACAATGTTATATTATTATTAGAAATATAATAATCAGCTCTCATGAGTTTTTTTTTTTTAAAAAAATTATCACTGAACATTTATTTATATGCATTTAAATGAAGCACACACACATATATACAACAATAACAATAAAGATTGTAACAAATATACATTGCTTCCACACATATATAAATTGATTACTTTTAATTATATATATATATGCTTAACTAGCCCGTCAAATATTTGTGAGTAAATGAGTATCTAGTCATTTATAGATAACAACGAAAGTTCCAAGACAATTTTATGTTGGTCAGATAAGTGTCAATGTGTTCGACTATAAAAGCAAAATATAATTTGTGCCCAAATTTATTGGTAATTCACCTACGTAGTGACAATGAAGTACCAGGTTTACTACTATCTTCAAAAGCAAATGATATATTTTAAACGAATCTCTTTCGTTAATAACAAGTATTCTCCACTGAATCAGTTTTTATGACTGCAGTGCAAAAGCTGAGTTTATTATTTCTCAAACGGATTCTGTTACTATTTGGCCCTGACAATTTTAAATTATTGCATTCATTACTTTGCTGACAGTAAGAATAATAATAATTACTGTTCAAATACTATTTAATTTCCCTTTTTGAGAAAAGAAAACTTGGCTTTCTATTATACAAAATTTTCTCTGTAACATTAACAATTAAGTAATTAATCTTTCAAAAAAAAAAAAGAAAAGATGAAAGCCGTTATATATAAAATTGTTATAAGTGCATTATTATCTATTGAAATAATTATTATTAGTAATTAAAATAATATTATAATAGTATTAAAAAAATTAAACACACATTTTTACTTTTCGAATAAATTGTCATAATCACATTAAAAATAAATATTTAAGGAAGAAATCAAGAAGACATAAATAAGTATTATATTTTTTTTTGTTATTTTGTGAAATAATTTTAATAAAGTTAAGCATTGTTGGTCGAGAGATCAGCGACAGCTGCATTATAAGCAGTTGTCCCGGGTTCGCTTTCCGGCTGATGCTATGGCACATGAGAAAAAAAAAAATTCTATTAGTATCAACAAAATTGTTATTTTTATTACTTTTAATCAAAAAATACTGAGGGGAAAAATAATGAAAAATTTTCCTTGATTAAAGAAATGAAAGTCATCTACAATGTTATGTTAATGATATTAATAGACTAGTTACATAATCATTTTCCGAGGTACACATAAGAATATATTAAGTTCTTTACCCAAAGAATGTTATTGTATTTAATAAGATGGTAATATCAAAGCAATGACATTTGTTCATTATCAGTGGTAGTTTCTCATTGCTTGCCATCCATTTAACATTATTCTTGCATTTTAATATTTAGAGCAAAACATTAAGCTTTAATGAGCACTTTATAAACTTCATTACTACAAGTGTACAAATGTTTATGACTTGATTTTTAATATGAATAGGAAAATTAAAATATTTTTCTTTTCACATAACTAAGAATTTCAAGCAACTTTACACTTTTTATTATTATAAAAAACCAGCCCAAGTTGTCCAATTATCAGATAAAAAAAAAACCCCATCACTATCAGGTAATTATTTGGTTATTGCAATAATATTTTAGTCTTCATAACTATTGGACTGCAATGGGTAATTTAAAATCGTTTTATATGAAAGACATCCACAAAGTAAAAATACATTCTCCATAAAAAAAAATCTGTTGCTATATTTATGGCAATATTTTCACATGAAAAGTGCTTCTGTTCATACCATCTACAGATAAATGATTTCACAACTAGAGTGATTATTCTGAAAAATAATAAATTTCACATATGAAGTCTCTCACACAATTACATACACATATAAAATGTCTTACAGTGCATAAGACATCTTCTAACATGCAAATGACCTATGTTCAAATCCAGGACAAATACATTTGAAATTTTTTTCAATAGACTTGGTAACCAGTACAAATGCAAAGATAATCATCCAAAACAGATTGGTAACTGAACATCTGATTATTGTTAAATAGAGGATAAAATAAGAATAGAAAAAACAAACCATTACCAATTGGAAATTTGAAAGCCTAGTAAATACCACTTTCTCTTTTGCTGTTCCTCTCTAAGAAAATATAGGGTTATTTAAAGGTTATTTTACTTTTTATCTGTATGTGTTATGTAATCAATTCCTCCAATATATGTATGTAATATTCTAATTTTAGCATTTCTGTTTATGTTTATGCTGGTACTATGAGTAAGCATATATTCAATTTATAATGAATCTCAAATGTATTTTAATTTTACACATTATAATCATAGTAATTAGTTTTGCCAAGATTACCATGCACAGTATAATGCATTAGGCTAATTATTAAGGATTGAAAATTCATTTATTTTGCTTTAATCATAAAATTAGACTATTACCTAAAAACATATTATCTTAATCAATCGATAAATTATGAGTATAAGAAATATATATATTGTAACGGGATGGGGTGAGTGATAGATGTTGGTGGAAAGTTGTGAAGAAAGAGTGAATGTGGGGTGATAGCAAAACATTGATCACTCCCAATCCATTCAAAATGAAATATCAATATTTTACAAAAATATCTATAAGTAAATTTAAAGATATGAGTATGAGATTAAAGAATCTCTGTGAACATTGAGAGATCAGAAGCTAACTCAAAAGAGCAACTAAAGCATAATTATTATCAACCAGCATTATAAAGTAAATATCACCATAAGTAAATACTAGACAGAAATAACCATCCATCATCATCATTGATGGGAATAAACAAATCAGTACAATATATCAACACAGTAAATTAACAGTCAATCTGGTGACTGGATTGGAAATGGGTCTTCTGTAGACCAGGCTAACCATTGAGCCTTTGCCAGCTTGGGCAATTATATAAACATAACTTGGATGCACCAGCTTAGTGCCCATCCATTAAAAATACACAGTAATCAAAAATTGAAACAATAATGCTGGGACATTTAAAGCATGCTGATCATCATCAATGCTCTGGCCACTAAAGTACTATTAATGTACTGGCCAACTATAAACTTAACTTTTAATAAGACTAAAGTAAAATAAAAGATAGTGCATGGGTTTTAAAGAGTATCCTCTTTTGCGCCAACTAAGATGATGATGATCATCTCTGGATTCCCAAAGCACTAAACACATCCCCATTTATCCGTGTCCAAAATCTAGCTCAGAGAACATTCTATTACTGTATGTGAACAAGAGATGATGGAATACCATTTTTAACAATTAAATATAAGTTTATTAATAACAAAAAAAATGAATAAGGTCTTATAAGGGTTCTGATTTTGAAAAGTATACATTGAGTTACATGATTAATAAATTAGGTTTATTTAAAACCCATTCAGCACACAGGCATGTGGCTTGATACAAAATAAACACCTTTGAATTAACATTTAATTTAGAAAAATGGTCAAAATTTTACACATAAGTGTCTATCTGAACGCATTATTATTTACAATACAATTGACATATATACGCACACATATTGTGTGCTAAATAACCTATTTGACTTGTTACAAAATAATTATCAAATTCTTAAATTATATAAAATACAATAAATGATTGAAGTTTCAGTTAAATGAAATACATTTTACATACTAGGTTTACTGACACACGTATATATAATTTGCACAGACGTGCGAAACATTAATTTATATACATAACATTTGTATTTATCTCAATAAAATTATTAAAGATTATTTCGCAATTTAATTCTCTTTGCTGAATATAATCTTTTTCTTTAAAATAAGAAATACCAAATTTTTGACAGTTAATTGATTTAAAATGTCTTTCTTTTTTTTTTTTTTTAGTCTAAAAGATTTTTGGAAATCTTTTTCTGGATTATTAATTATAACTTTCTTTGGAGTTTTTTTTTTTTAATTATAAATATAACTTTAAATAGTTTTTTCTTCTTTAATAAACGATTTTAAACTAATATCGTTTTATATATTTCTATCAGTTATAAAAATGTCATTTTACTAAGGAAATTGTTTAAAACTTCCTTATCATATATAACGCTACTCACCACCAGCTGTATATACGTTTATCCGTGTTTCTCTGCCTTTCAGCAAGCTGGAAGATTTTTCTTGATGAGTTTGGTTTTTTAGTGACTGTCATAATCAGGAAAAATTACATAATTCAGGTATGGTTGGCTTTTTTCCTTTCTGTAGTCAGTTCCACTTATACTTGGATTTTTTTTAACTTCAGGTCAGCCAGCTGTTTTCCAGAACACTTTTAAGGCTATGAATTACAAAGAATCTTGACCCGGTTCCTCCATGTAAATTCAAATTCCTCCAGTGAAATGTAGAGCAGCCACTTCCTTGTATTCTTAAATCCTCATGGCAGTTCTCTTGATAATTATACTGGCCATCCTTGCAGCTAGCTTTACTATGGCCATTTTCTGCTACAGATACCAACTCTTTACAGGTAGCTCTTCTGCTAACTCTTACAAAACTGCCAGCCAAACTGTTCTCTTTAAAATCACTCTCCAGACTGGAGCTAGTTTGTTATCAGCCCTTTTTATAAAATTATCTGAGGTGATAACAACACCTTCATTGAAAACAGTTTTTATTTTTAGCTCTCTAATCCCTTTAAAACATATACAAGTTTTTACTTAGGGGATTTCTAATAGATAAAACTCTGTTTAATTAATTAAAATTTCAAAAACAAGTATTGTGTTTTTACATTTCACAATCAGAATGATAATAATAATACAATATTTATATTTATTAAGACCTTTTTTTAACATTTAAATTATATAACAATTTTTATTTTAATCAGAGTTATTTTTTTAACCCTTTGCTTATCATTATTTTATTTTAGCAAATATAAAAAAAAATCTACAAAAATTTATTCTGTGTTTATTTCTACTTTTCCTTTATTTTACGTATATATATATATGCACATACACTATATTAGTGTATGCTATGTAAGCCAACTGGTTACATTATATTATGATTCACAGTAATATTCGAGATTGTCAATATAAAACCTCTTATACCTACCTGCATTAACATTTCAGCAAATAACATTTATTTTTTCATACGTTTTTTTTTCTTAGTTTATTTTGATCTTTTCTTTTTCTATTTTCACTTATTCTATTTCATTCCACAATTCTTAATTTACTATTTCTTTTACAACAACTTTCTCTATTTTTTATTTTTCATATGTTTTTTTCTTAGTTTATTTTGAACTTTTCTTTTTCTATTTCCACTTATTCTATTTCTTTCCACAATTCTTAATTTACTATTTCTTTTACAACAATCTTTTCTATTTTTCAATGGCTGCATAATAACAACGTTACCACTACCCATTTTAATATTTTAAATGATTGATCCAAAAAGTTACTACAAACTATAATTAATCTTTATCTTATGAAAACTTTCACACTAATATATATATATATTGTTGCTATAACAATGGTTATGCTAACAATGTAAGAAAAAAAGTGTTTTGAATTGATAATAGTTATACAAACTGACATTTACGTGTGTGAAAGCATATGCGTGTTACTTAAAAAAAAAAGTATAAAATGTCTAAAGATTAAAAGAATAACTAATTTATGCATAATATTAATTTTATTTTGCAATATGTATGAAAACGATAAATTACATTGTAATGGAAGAAGGAAAAATGTTTTTGATATGCGAAAGAATTTGAATTGCATATTTTATTCTTTCAATTAAAATGCAGACTAATTTTTATTTGGATATACATTACTAAAAATTTAAGGTTATTACATTATTGCAGTTATAGAATAAATATTTTGTATAGATATATAATTTATAATAAACATTTGCAATTATAAAATTAATCCAAATATAGAAAATGATTATTTTCTCTTAATAATAGGTTAGTGGCTATATTTGAGCATACATAAAAATGAAAGTTATAAAAAATTTAATAAAAAATTAGTACGGGAATGAAGTTTAGAATTGAATTATATTTGTATCATTGTATATTTTTATAAAAACAATCCTTCATATAGACAGGACATTAATTCATCGTTATATATTTTGAAAAGATTACATTCACGGGAATGTAACAAGAACAGTCAGCTATACAAGACTCATACCAAGGAGTAATTAATTGTTCAGTTAGTATTGAATTTGTTACAAACATCTTAAAATTTGAAAAAATAAATAAATTATTGTATGATTTTAACTAAATTATTTATTTCATCAAGAATTAATTCATAAATCTTAAGTAGTATAGCAATCAATCCGACTCCTTTATCTATTAAACCAACATTTCAACAAAACTCAGAATAATTGCCAAATGCATTACATCATTACCGGCTACTTCACTTGTACATTAAACACACACACGAACAGAAATTTGTATCAAAACAAAATTTTTATTTTCTAAGTTACATCACAACATGCTGAGCGCATGATCCATGAACTTGAAATTAAATAATCATCATATTATTTTTGACATTTTATTTATCATCAGTTTTCTTCAGTCTATTGTTTGCAAAACGTGAGAGCACATATATAATTATAAAATCATAGTAATTATATAATTAAAGTGTTAAGTCTACTAATTATTTTTAAAATTATAACATTAATCTTTTCATAAATGTTCCCTAAAATAAATTAAAATATACATAGGCACACATAAAAAAATTGTTTCTGATGCTTTTAGTTTTAATATTAAATAGTCAACACTAAAAAAATGCCCCCCCCCAAAAAAAAAAAGGGACAAAAATTGTTTTAACACTTCTTGTTTAAGTTTTAATCTATTGTTTATAGTGAATCACTATATTCAGCTTTTGTATTTTTTTAAAAAAATCTATTCATTCTTCTTTCAATTAACTGCTTCCTTTCTTATTGCTACAAAATTGTTTATTTTGAGATGTTCTGGTACATTACGATGTTACTGTTATCACTTCAGTTTTTCTTCACTACTTTGGAAATATCTATAATGATAATAAGTTGGTATGCATTTCCCTCCATAAAAGTAATTAATTAAAATTATTAATTTAGAACAAAATCTGAAGTTGTCATTAGCTTATATCATTATCATCATTTTCAATCAATATCGATCTCTCCAAGTTCAATCTAACCTCTCTGATTTTTAGCCGCTCTCATCCACATCACTTTAGTACACTTCCTTATTTCATCCATTCACTTCACATGTAGACTTTCTCCAGGTCTTTTACAATCTCTAGGAATTCAGTTTAAGATTTTAACTGTTCATCTATTATCATCTCTTCTAGCAATATGTCCAGCTCAACTCCACTTCAGTCTCTTGATGTCAATAATATATTGTTTTCTCACCCATGAATATCATTTACAATATCATCTTGTTATTCCTAACATACATTTCTTCATACTTTGTTGAGTGGTTTGAAGTCTCTGTATTGCTCTTTTATTAAGTGTACAAGTCTCAGATCCATAAGTAAAAACTGGTAAAATTCATTTATTAAAAACCTTCCCTTTCAAATATATAGATATATTTCATTTTAATATCAAATTATTTCTACCAAAAGCACTCCAACCTATGATTATTTTCATCCATTATATTTCCATCTATAATAATAATTTGACCAAGGTAATTGTAGTTGTTAACTTCTTCTAACTCATCATTATCAATCTTTATTTTCATCTTTTGAGAAAATGTATTGAACATTACTTTAGTCTTTTAACATTTACATCTAATCCTACTTTCTTACTTTCATCTGATAACTTTTGCTACATTTCTTGAAGCACTGAAGCATTATTTGCAAAAACAAGTATAATATCTGCAAAATCTAAATGATTTAAATAATCCCCATTTACTTTTACTCCCTTAGCTTCCCATTTTAATCCACCAAATACTTCTTGCAAAACTGCTATCAAAAATTTTGAAGATATGGAGTCATCCTGTCGTATACCTTTCTCAATGTTAATCTTCCTAGTATCATTATGTAATCTAATTGTCGCTGTTGCATTTTTATAAATATTCTTCAAAATATTACAATAGCCTGGGTCTATATCTTAATGATCTAATCCTTTAATCATTGAAAGAATATTTATAGAATCAAATGCCTTTTCATAATCTACAAATAAAGTACAATGGCACCTAATAATCATTTGTCCTTTCTATAATTTCTCTCAATACTTGGATGTAATCCATTGTAATAAAACTACTTTAAAATCTAGCTTGTTCTTTTAATTGGTTCAAATCCAAAGTTCATTGTAGATGAATTGTATTTATTTTGATAAAAGTGATAGTTCTGTAATTTCTAATATCTTGTTTATCACCTTTTTGAAATATTAATATTAGTACTGAATTTTACCAATAATGTGGTACATCTTTATTATTTAGACATTTGGTTAACTTTGCCAATTTTTTTTCTATTTCTTCCCCTGCTTTTTTTAAGATATCAATTATAATTTCATCATTACCTGGAGCTTTTTCCTTCTTCATAAATTTAATTGCATGTCTCACTTCTTCATTTAAAATCTTGGGTAATTCAGATATCATAGTTGTAGGAGGTACTTTTCTTTGTTCTTTATTGCTATATAATTCTTGATAAAACTCTTTTACACATTTCATGATGTCATCCATTTTTTTAGTAATAGTTCCATCTTTTTTCTTATAGCAGAAGTACGTTTCTACCAAGATGTTGTTTTACACTCTTGAGACATTTATTCTCTTATATAGCTTTCTTTGCTAGTTCGCAATTATATTTCCTTATATCATTATCAACTCTTTTTTACACCATTTTTCAAAATTTGAGATATTCAATCTTTCTTAATGCATATTTTTATATATTTTCATATTCCTTCTTTTCTTCATAAATTGTCTTCTCTCAGAAGAAATTTTACTGGTCAATTGTCAGTTATCTTCCTATTGAATTCATTCACATTTGAATTATGTTCAAAATCTGTTAATATTTAAAAATGATTTGGCATGTTTCTGAAGACATATGTCATACAAAATCAGAATATGAAAGCAAACTGATAATGCCTGATTGGAAGATTATTTAGTCTCAAGACAATTCCAAGTTGTGTTTTGTTTTAGTATTAAAAAAAAAATAATTTTCAGAAATTTATTTACATACTTAAGCTTATTTATGCACATTTGTAAAATATTTATTTTAAAACGTTTGATTTTAAAAAGACAAGTTATAAAAACTTGTTTTTATTGTGGAAGAATAAATTTTTTTGTGAAATTTTAATAAAAGGGTAAATTTTACTTTTAAAACATATATTTTATTCTGTTATAAAGTCTCAACTAAAATTCATTTGTATTTTAAAAAGGGAATTCAAATAAGAAATATTTATTCTACAATTTTTATGAATAGTCAAGTATATGATCTAATGATGAAAAGCACCAGTTACAGTTAAGAATATAGTTTAGTATTTATTTTTCTATTTTGCAAAGTTAAAATATTAATTTTTAAATGTGTTTTGTTTGGAAGCTTGTATTTGTAATTAATATTGTAAAGATTATCAATATATGTTATAAAAGAATAGTTTAATAATTATAAAAATAAAATGTTGCAAATATAACCAAGTTCTCATTAGAGTCTTTCAAAAAAGAGAGGGAGAAGTTGATAGTATATCAATCAATAAAATCCAGAAAACAGTCACATCACCAATTCATTCATTTTTCCACTTCATTTTCTTCATTGACCAGATCTTCAATTCCACATAACTCTTCCCATCTTTGATATTATCCAGCAATGTCAATCTTTCCTTCTATTTCCACTCCCATTATCTCCAAAACATCTTTCATTAAGCTATGATCTCTTCTTAATATATGTCCAATCCATTTTCTCTTTACATTTCTAATTTTATTTGTCCAATTGATTTTTTTCATTCTTCTCCATGACCACATCTCAAAGGCTTCCAATTTGTTACTAATTTTATTACTGTGTCCATGTTTCACAACCATAAAATAGTACCCTCCACTCATCACATTTAATTAATCTTTTCCTTAATTCCCTCTTCAAAGGTCCACAAAATGTCTTCTTTCTCCTAGTAAATCCTTCCTTTGTCAATGCTATTCCTTTAACTTCATTTCTTCCATCTTTACTCAACCAACTACCCAAATATCTAAATTCCTTTACTTGCTGAACTATATTACCATGGATTTCAACTTGCAGTCTTTTGCATTGCTCCCTATTCATAAACATTTGATCTTCTCAACATTAATCTTCATTCCATATTCCATATATCCTTCCAATTTATTCACCATATTCTGAAGACATTTTTCATCCTCAACTATAAGAACCATCTGCAAAGTGATACATTTTATTAATCTACTTCTAACACTTGCTTCTCTCTAAATAATTATTTAACATGTTTTCTAAATAACTATTAAAAAGAACATGTGACATACTGCATCCTTTCCTAACTCCTCAGATCATTATTCTCCAGTCTAATTCTTATCTTTTGCTCTTATACATATTCCAAATAAATCTCCTCTCTTTCTAAAATGCTCTTTTATTTCTTAAGATGGTCATAAGTTTATTCCAGATTATTCTGCAAATCTACAAAACATATATAAATTTCTTTATATATTTCAATATATATCTCCGCAATTGTTCTGACAATACCAATAACATCTCTTGTACTTTTTCCTCTCTGAATTCTTATTCTTTGATATAATATTCTACCTTCTAATAAATTCTCTGAATTAAAATCCTCAATAAAACTTTAGAAGTATGAAATAACAAACATATTCTTCCTGTACTCTTCACGTTAAATAGTTTGAACACTGAAACGATACACAAAAATCAAAAACAAAATCAACAACAGAAATCATCACTTCCCCCTTCCCTCCCTTTCCACACTTTTTAAACAGCCAATAAGAAAAAAGTATAAAAAAATTTAAAGACAAATAATAATAAGAAAAATTCAAAAACGAATCTGTCAATTACAAATCAAAATAGATTGTTTGAAATTCTACATCAATTATTTTTGTAAGTTAATATTAGGTAGTATTACAAAGAATTCATGAAAACTTCTAATGGACTATATTTCCTCATGCCTTTTACTCTCATTTTCTCAAAACCAAAGAAGAAATTGAAAAGATAAACACTAGTAAAAGTTCACACACACAAAAATCTCTGAATAAAAAGTAATGAGATTTTAGATTCCACTTTGAATTTATAAATTAAGAGAAATTCCTTTTCCAATTCCAATTACGACAAATTCCTTTTCCAAATCCAATTATGACACATTCTTTTTCCAGATCCAATTATGACAAATTCCTTTTCTAAATCCAATTGCTTGATTAATCATCCCAGAATTCTTTCATAATGTCAAAGCAATATTTAAAAAGAAATTAAGGAAAAAATGAAATATTCAAATAGCTGATTAGTTCGGTACCATAATTTGTTTATATAACTGCCACTATAGCATGTTTGGTTCAATACATATATCAAAATAAATTCTCCTGCACAAAGATGATAGAATATTGTGTCTAAGCAAGTGGCAGTGAAAGTCTCAATGGATTAATGTTTCGTTAGTAAAAATATACAAATTAATCCATATTTGTCATTTCTCAAATCAATTCTAAGATATCTGCCACTTTTTTTTTTTCAGAGGTTTACTGTTAAGTATTATAATCAACTAGTGTCAAATTGTATCTAAGTGTTACAACTGAGTTTTATTCGCTTTAACGATGAATGCATTTTTAAAAAATTTTATTTGCATGTATTAACATATAACTAGAGTCCTTTAGTTTTTAGGAATAATTTCAGAATTCAAATTGAGATTTTGAATATTTTATTATGAACAAGTTTAGCTTTTATGTTGTAATAAAAGTAAATACAAAATGACAATATTATTTGAAAAAACAAACAAACAAACAATTTTTTAAAATATTATATTACTTAAAAATGTTTATCTTGTAGAATCACTTTAGACTTAAAAATATTCAGAGAAACATATTAAATAAATGGGTGTGTAGTTTCTTTAGAGTAAGGTTAATCTCAAGTAGTGCGTATTCCCTTAGGGCTCTAATTTTAGTAAAACATTCCGAATTCAACAAAGACAAAATTTTTTCTCTAATTCAATTTTTTTTTTAATAATTATTTCTTCAGTTATTTAAGTTGAATGAATTATAGCAGTGATCATAAATTGAATTGAATTATTAAACTTACATAGAAAAATAAATAAGCAGTTCACCGCATTTAAGGTTATTAATTTATAGGTATTTAGAGAACTTATTTTTTCTTTAACTTTATTTTATAATGACTGTGTATATATACTTGTATATAGAGTACATTTATACACATTTTAACTTACACTTGAAGCACATATTTATATGGCTCATTCAGTGTTTGGGATAAGGCTTGAAAGCAAATATTGCAGATGGGGAAGAGGAGTAATACAATATTAATTTTCACTTATAATGCAAATAGAACAAAATTCAAAGTTTAAAAATTCATGGAGCATGTTTTTATAAATATATATAATTATATAGTTGAACAACGTATTATGTGCACATATTTGCTTATATCATTTCTAATATAAAATGTGTCTGCATAACATTTATTAAATTATTCATATAAAATAAATAAATTCTGCATAAAAATATCTTTTGTCTAAATAATTTTTGTAAAATTAATATTATCAATTTTGCATGAATTGTAATTATTTTTATTATTTAATCATAATATTGAAAAGGTATATTTTGTTTGGAAAAAAGTTTATATACATTTTAAAACAAAACATACTTCGACAACAATAAAGTAACAAATATCACTTTTAACTAAATAACTGAAACACAGGCTTATTATATACCTGTGTCTATATATATGTAATATAGGGTATATGAGCACAGACTTTCACACGAGCCACCACTCTATCTAATAACAGATACACTTAAACACATATATGCTGAAAAGATAAATAATCACCAATATCGGTATTTCATGGTAAACCAGCAGGAAAAAAAAATTACGTAATGTCCTGAACGAATTTCATACTATTATAATTTAAAATAAAAAAAATTATGAGAATTAAAAAACAAAAAAGTTTTTTATTATCTATAATCTCTACTTTTGTTTGTTAGATTTAAATTTTTTAAAAAAAAATTGAAGGACAATTATAACACTTGTAATTTCTTTTCCATTAATCATTAGGATTATTTATTAAAAAAATTCCAATTAAAAAAAACCCTCCCTCTAATTTTAATAATTGTTATATTATCCTGGATATTTTCCGGGCATTTTTAGCGAATAATTTTTTATTTTACAGAACTACTTAATGTAATAAATGGTCTATGATTTATACAAAGCAGACTTCGTACTTAATATTATAAAGGAACAAATCTCCGGTGGAGTGCTTTTACAGATTTATGTGCACAAGACCTACTATTTTTTATAGGATACCTTTTTATAAGTAGGAATTTTAAATTAATTTAATATTGCATTCATGTTTTTTTTTTTTTTTTTAATAAGT
Organism: Epiperipatus broadwayi; assembly: GCA_028023455.1. Classification (NCBI taxonomy): domain Eukaryota; kingdom Metazoa; phylum Onychophora; class Udeonychophora; order Euonychophora; family Peripatidae; genus Epiperipatus; species Epiperipatus broadwayi. The sequence continues at coordinate 2,958,675 of JAQFVV010012421.1, forward strand.
GGATGTCGGTTTATATTTCGATTAACCAGTGCCAAACTTACTCCAGTCACAACCTTGATACAACACGTCTATAAATAAATGCATTAATGATTAATCATTTATTAAACTAGATATTATCTCTAGCCCAAACATACATTTTAAATCTCAGTTAAACATAGACACAGAAAAATTCAACTTCGTTTCTCCTTTTCTATGTGTAATATCTTTTATAAATATACTTAATAAGCTCTACTTTGGCACACATTCTTGAAAACATATTGATATGTATATGTATGTTTAAATGCACATACATATATAGGTATCACCTTATAGAGAGAAAAAGTAATAAGTTTAATAAATTAAAGAATTTTAAAGGACTTATTCTTTTAAAATCAGTAATTAATAGATTTATAACTTTAAGTTTAGAAAAAGATTATTTTCTAAAATGAATACCACTCTAATTAATGAGAGTAGAATACATCGCTAATGAAATAAAACAATTAAAGGAATTCGAATTAGATTTTCTTTATAAGATAAACGAAAAACTATAAAAATAACTCATTAATTAAAGTCAGAAAGATAATGATGTAAATTCTTGTATAGAGATTAAAATGAAAAATCACCCGAGCAGATGGACATGAGTACTAACCAATCAACTTCAGAGATTGAACAATGAATGCCTCAGTACTAATTTCATGAACAAGAGGACACTTGATTCTTGGAGCCAACTAGGACTCTTACAGATCACACTGATCTAAATTATTATTTATGTACGCCTTCAGGCCTTATGTTAAATAATTGCGTATACATAAATAGTTAAAATGCTATTAAGGAATGCATGTTAAATTATCTAAATATTAACTGTTAGTAGTAATTTGTACTCCTGGAAGTGCACTCTTAGATTAGCTAGACATAGCACATATGAATAAAGACACATTTGAAAGACAAATGCATCTTGGGGATTATTTGCCCTTTAAAATATCTTTATTCATGTTTTCAAGAATATGTGGTGAGATGGAGATTATTAAGTACATTTGTAAAACATGGAAAAAGAATGTCTGCTTAGAGTATTCAAATATCCATATATGTTCTTGAATGTATTAAAAAACAAATTACAAATAACAAAAAGAGACATAAAAAAAGAGAATGTAAGTTAAATTTTCTGATGAAAAGCAGGTTGGTGAATCTAAATAATAAGATCTATGGACAAGGGATAACATGTGATCATCCATGATGATAATTTACCATTGCTTGACAACTCCATAACACATTTATTTTAGCACATCAATATTTGATTAAATAATAATAATAATAAAATTATTTTATTGCTTGGGAATTTTCAAGAACTTCAAGTACCAGAAGACCAGAATTGGAATCAATCAACATTAAGTTCCAGAGTTTGATACTCTACCATTGCACCAAACCACTTAAGGCAATATTTGGTTCTATATCATAATAAGATCAGGGAGTTGAGATAAGTTTTGACAATATAGTAATATTATAATAATGCCATAAAAGGATCAGTGATATAAGAATATGATACAATAATCAAAATCATTATGAAAAAATAAGATATATCTCTTTCAATGGTCACGGTGGATGATATTACATACACACTTATATATGTACAAAAATATATATGAAGATATATATATACATAATATAATTATGGCTCAAATTTTTACACTGCAGCTGAAACAATCTTTTGGAATAGAAAATAATCATTATTCCTCTAAAAAGAAAGATTGTTTTACATCATTTTTAGCTGAAATCAATATCAAATATAGATTAATAATAACAAAAGAAAAAGCATCTGTAAAATGTTGAAAGGTCATCTGTAACTTGACTTTCCTATATCTATATTATCATAAATTTGTAATTATATTAAATGAACCACAAATAACCTATGATCTTTAATCTTAAAAAAAAATTAATAAATAAAATACAGTTGAATCTTTTAAAACTATCTATAAAAGATTATTTATTCTACGTGCACACACACACACACACAAACCTACATTAAATTAATTTTGTCTAATGACATTTTCTAATGTCAATTGAGAATAATAAAATTTTATTATAGCTATTAATTTTATTGACTTTTAGTCATTTTAATACTTTATGGCTTACCTTGATTGGTATTATACCTCACTGACAATAATTTTTCAACATAAATATTTTAAATAATAAATAAAAAATTACTTTATATAGTTGTACCAAACACTAAAAAATATAATAAAGATCTTCAGAGTAAATATATGAATTTGTTGATGGTTGATATATTTTATTATTTATACCTGTATATCAATGTGCATTTTCGCAAAGGCAGATGCTTCATACGCCCATCTGATGGGTGTGTTAAATTTTCAGAAACATTATTGTCAAAGCTTCATTTTCATACAATAAATTAGGTAAAATAACAACTTTACATACTGCCAGTTTAGTTGCAGTTATTTCCCTGTGATAAAATACTTTATCTTTTAACTTGTTAAAAGCAGCAGCAGACATTGAAGTCTGTCTTGTACCTCATCATCTGAGACCATCTGTCTACTTATAAAAGTACCAAGATATTTAAACTAGTTTATATTCTTAAGGTGTTAATCATCAAAGCTAAATGTTGTTAATAAGTCTTTATATGTTGGATTCAAAACAATAAGTACATTCTATAAACTGATTTCTGAACTGACAAAAGCATCACCATACTGTAAATCCTGAAGCCGAAGGAAAAAATCTTTTTTTTTGTTGCTTTTAATTAATTCAAATTAAAAATTCCACCATTAAACATGTACCATAACTTAATCCATGTTTAATTAATATGCATGTAAACAAATAAAAATATATATTTATAATCTTACTTTTATCACTGTATTGTATTTTTTGTTATAAATATATTAAATAACTTCAATATTATATATATTCTTTCAAATTCATATAAAGATACAATAGAAAACAAATGACCCCCAAGATGCATTTCATGCTGAATCAGCACTCATCAGTTGGTCCAGGTTACTATTTCTCATATATATATACCTTTATTATATGAAAAATATTTATTTATATTAAATAATTACATTTTGAATTAACAAATATTAAATCAAGACAACCCAAATCTTTGACACTATCCATTTTAGATAAATATAGCAATGACTATTATTAACCATTTACTAATCAAGAGATTGTCTCTACCACAGATATAAAATTAAAACTCAATTAAAGATTAATATATTTGATTTTTTAAAATTAAACACTCAAACACATGCAGGACAAATAACTCCCAAAATACATTTCATGCTGAACCAGCACTCATCAGTTGGTCCAGGTCACTATCATATATAACTTTATTACATGAAAAATATTTATCTATATTAAATAATTACATTATGAATTACAAATGTCAAATCAATTCAACCCACATCTTTGATACTATTCACTTTAGATAACTATAGTAATGATTATTATTAATCATTTTAGACTAGAGATTATCTCTAACACAGATATAAACTTTAAAACTCAATTAAATATTAATATATCTGATTTTTAAAATTAAACACATGGAGTTATTCACATCTTTTCCCCATGTGTAATATTTTTATAAATATATTAAATAATCTTAATATTACCACATATTCTTTTAAATTCATACAAAAAATCAGATATATTAATCTTTAATTGAGTTTTAAAGTTTATATCTGTGCTAGAGACAATTTCTAGTTTAGTAAGTGATTAATAATAGTCATTACTATATTTATCTAAAGTGAATGGTGTTAAAGATGTGGGTTGAGTTAATTTGAGACTTGTAATTCAAAATGCAACTATTTTTTGTTACTGATATAAAAATTGGTATGTTGTAATATATTCATTTGTTTCAATGCAAATAGATACTGTTCCAAAAATATTTAAGGAAATAATATTTAAAGAGAAAGGAAAAGATTGGCTAATAAAAAAAATTTGAATTAGGACGGTTCAATAGTCTTTTATATTTTTAGAATATTTCAAATATTCTTTATGTCTAACTTTCCCAAAGGCATGCATAAATTTCTATCAAAAAAAAATCAGAATTTAAAAAAAAAGTATATATTAAAAATTCTGAAGATTAAATAGCAACAGAAATAATTAAAATCTTAATTATTAAACAAATTGCGTTTTAAATGATAATTAATAACTATCAATTATTAATACTATTTTCTAAAAAGATGTTTTTAATATACATATAATTTGTGCTTGTATAAGTAAACATAATTGTTTCCATGGTAACTGATATTACATTTGATCAAGATAATTTTACAAAGCTGCTATCTTATTTTGTATTTGAAAATTAAATTATATTTATTTTAATAAATTCATGATAAATTTAATAATTAGTGTTCAATAATTAAGGACTTCAGTTGGTTTAAAATTCATATTCAAATATGTGAGTTTACTGGAATCTTGCAATTAATATACTTAACAAGATATACCTGGCCCATGTAAAGGCAGTCTTTTTTTTTTTTAATTGGTTGCTTTAACAATTTTTTTTAAAGATTTAATGTAAATTAAACAAAAGATTTTAATATTATATAAATAAATGTGACAAATATAATTGGCCTGTTCAGGCCATCATTTTTGCAACAATTAATGGTGGAATTAGCGTGAACTACGATATCAAACTACATGACTTCATTTATACACTAACCAAAACTAAATATAAATATAGTACTATAACATCTATTTTTTTCTTTCCCTCACTAAATATCACATTTCAAAGATGAATTTATGTACTGTAGTTAAAAAAAGCATATGTACTGATTTTTTTTTCTGAGCATTTTTTTTAATGATGGAATTAATTCGTTCACAAAAAATATACTGTAATAAAAATTATGGATTATTAAATATAAAGGGTAAATTTACGTCCTTTGTATAAAATGCTCATAATATAAATTATAGTTTAATTATCTATTAAATTTTTCCCCCCGATACTATCAAATTTGCTGTTTTTGTAATTTGTTGAAGAAACCAATTAAAATAAAGTAAGATAAATCAACCAATTAAACAGCATTGAGGATAAACATTCATTCAAGGAACAGACAAAATAGAGATTTTATATAAAAGATTGTTTACAAATTAATAATTTTAACTTTTTCCTTAATACATTTGTAATCAAGGCCTTTACTACAACTTTTAATTGCATTATTTCTGATATTTTATATTGTAATTTATTTCCCAAGTTAAGTAATTTCATATTAGTTTAATGCAGAGATAGCATAGGTTACTGGATTGAAACTTCCTAATGTAAACACTATAGGATTTTATATTTAGCATTACTTAAATTTATTATACAAATAAATATTTGAAATCAGACCTTTTTTTTTTTCATTTCAAGACAAATTGTAAAAAATAAATAAATCATTGTTCGCATTAGCTACATAGGAATCAAACTAGTGAGATGTTTAATTTCTAGGTTAAATGTACAGTCATGGATAACTATTGTTTTTGGTAAGTTATACATTTTTACAAAAGGTAGATGAGGCTCCAAATTTACTTCAGGTTTTATCAGAAAAGTATCTTGTTCTGATTTAGAAATTAGCCTTTTCTGTAATTTTGATATAAAATGTAATGACACTACCATTACTTTTTCTAGCTGTGTGAAAATCCTTAAAATATGGAAATAAAATATGTTTTCATAGGTATTATTTTCTATTTCAGTAATATGATTTTTTAGCTACACTTCTCAGTAATTAAATATTAATCATTAGTTCTGAAATATCTCACAATGTTTCATTTGTCCCAATTAAGACAGATCAATATAAAGAATATGAACCTTGATTTTATATCACACTATTCCAGTTATTGTCCCTTCTATAAATATGGGCTTCAATTTTACATCAAAATTCTAATTCTAAGCATCATTTTTAACAAGTCTAATATCAGCACTTTTTACATTTCATAATTTATGTTTGTTCAAAACAATAACTTTCATTACAGCTGAAAACATTATTGCTTTTAAAATAATTACAATGAGAAATAACCCAAAGTTCAAGTTGCAATCAAGATTAGTGTTTTATGTGGAATGCTTCTCTTTTATATTCATCATACCAAGAACAACTTAATTAATTTTGCTATAGACTAAGCCATTATAATAATTTATAAAACCTAACAAATAAATCATAATCCATAGACAGAGTTAGCTTCATTGATCATTAAAAATTAAGCATTTCCAAAGCTTTGAATTTATACTTCGATTTAGATTCATTAGTCTTAACTTTCATTAATCCATAGGGAGGCAAACAATATAAGTTATTTCAAAATGATTTTGAAAAAAAAAAGACAAATTGATTTGATTGATGTTACAACAAGTATCCCATAAGCAATTTTCCAAAATTCCATTAATAGTTGAAGACAGAAAATTGGATTTTCCTTAAAATAGTATTTGATGATAATCCTTGTTGTCATTACTGTAGTTTATCTACTTAGTTCAGGAAAATACATTTTGCCAATGAGGCAAAATGCCCAAAGTAAATTTGTCTACTCTATTATTCTGGAGAAGACAATAAAAATGGCTATTAATTTGATCTAGTTTTATAAAGACTAATTGAGTTTTGCTAAAAGGTCATATTTATAGTCTCTGGTAAGCTGATATCTTAATTGCTGTGGTAATACAGAATAGCAGCTGATCATGAATGTCTGGGTTTATTCTAAGCATGTAAGTATTGAACATTAATTAAAACAAATAATAATAATAATAATAATAATAATAATAATAATAATAATAATAATAATAATAATAATATTATCAAATCCATAATCTGAATCATTGTAAAAATTCCACAATCATTTTTTAAACAACTAAATTTATGTCCTTTTAATGATATAACATATTTTATTTAATAAATGCCTTTTAATTGAATTACAATAGTAAACAAAATAAATTAATTTACTAATTTTACATTTATAAATTTTAAATTGATTAAGTTTTAAACATATAGAAGTTGCATGTGTGCACACATATTTTCAAATGAAATGTTGGCTTTACAATTTTAACTGAAGAAGATTGCAGGGGCAATCGAAACTGTTGATGGGACTTATGTAAGCATTGTACAAAAAATTTTTTTTTTTATATAAAAAACGGATTAATCATAATATAATTATTGTAGAACTGTTTCAAATATTCTTGTTTTATTATGTTTGATTTAGTGCATCCTATTTTGTACATTTTTCTGTAATATCAATTTTATGTTTGTGTCTTTCTGTTTGTACATAAAAAAAAAATCAATTGTGCTTTTCAACAAAAAAATAAATAAATAAATAACACCAGCACACATATTTTTAGATATGTATTGATCAATAAAATCTGCTCAGAAAAAAATATTTAAATATATTCTACAATGTATATTCTCTTAGGTAGTACTATGAGAGACTTTTAAATTTAATTTTTGACTATATTGTTTACTATCTGACCAATAACAGTGGTGGATTTACTTTGTTTACCTAGAAAATAAAACCAATATTTTTTTTTTACAGTTTTTTGACTATATTAATTAATTATAATAGTAAATATTAGGTTAAAATATATATCTATCCTTATTATCCAGATATAGTAGAGCCTGTTAAAATGAATTAATTAATAATGCCATTCATCATAACATTAATTTGTTGTAGCTTACCAAAATACAATATATGTATTTTGGGGTAATCCATTCCAGGTTCATGGCCAAAACCCAAATTACTTTCTGAAACAATTATTTAAGCATCAAAAATGTTTAATGGGTTAAATTACTTTAAGGATTGCGTTCGTTTGACTTAGTAAGCAATATGAAAATTTATTATTAAGATATTTCTAACCAAAAGATTATTTAATTTAATTTATGGGTCAAGTTAATCTTTAAAACATATTTAGAAAAGCAAGATTTATACATTAGTTAATAGGTCGACTGAGAAGAGGGAGGAGATATGTGACTCTTAAAACTACGTTAGATAGTGAAAATGAAGGGTCATTATTTTATACTAAGTTAGAAATAAATAATTCATGAGAGTAAATGAAAAAAAAAATAGTTGTAATAGATAAAGATTAACTCTTTGCCCGCCTCTTACGAGGCTCCTCGTCGACATCTGACATCACTCTAACTCAGCCAGTTTTTATACGAAAATATTCGTTAAACACGTATTGAATTCGTTTTTAAAAGTTCTGTACGATGGTGACATCTTCCGATTTATTTTACAAGTAAAAAATAGAAAAAAAACGCATTTAAACCTAAACAAAGAAGGAACATTATTTGTGATTGGTTCTTAGCATGCTCTCAGCCGAAAAAGACATTCTGATTGGCTGGAAAGAACAAAGAAACTGCCTGATCAAAGAAAATAAAGAAAAACGCTGAGATTTTCATTTCGAATACGATTTAATTATTATAAAAGAATATTTTGAGAAATTAAAATTATTTTCAGAGAGAATAATAAAAAAACAAAATTATTTTCGAAAAATATTGAAGATTTAAGTAAAAATATTGAAGATGTAGTAAAAAGAAATATTTACTTTTCTATAACGTAAAAGTCGATCTTTTTGTTTACATTATAACTTTTATGTTGCCGATATTGAATATTTTAGAATAAATAAATAGCAATTTATTTTTGAAAGAACTTCCGTTCTCTTCATAACCTGAACAATTAATAATATACTTTTTATAAACGTATCTGAGTTGAATTTAATATTATAGGCGAATATGTTTTAACAATAGGCTTTGTCTTCAGTTTGTGAGTTGGCCAATTAAAAGATTTGATTTTTATCTGATACAACCAATGATAAAATTAGCGGTTAAAAGGTTAAAGTATGAAATTGGTCAATTAAAGAAATATATACATGCGATGTGTGTATTTAATCTGATTATGGATTTTTGATTGTAAAGTGCATAATTAATAATCATTCCTTATCATTTTGTAAGGAAATCTAAAAAAAAGAAAAGAAATTAAAGCATTTTAATTGTTTATTATTCACAGCCAAAATTTAATTCAAAGTCTGGGTTTGAAATTGGGCTGCAAAATATATTTTGTCTCATTATTTAATGAAAAAGTAAAAAGGGGGAAGATACTGTTCTGTTATTTACTTTTAATGTGGGTTTCATGGGTGTTTTATTACTCAGTCAATTATCAGAGGCATTTAAATGATATAGATTTCACCAAGGAATTTAAGTGTACAATTAACGATGATGGTCTGTTGAATTTAAAATTTATTGGCAATTATACTTGTTGAAGGTACAATTAATTGTTAATCATCTAGTGAATACAGATGTGAATTTGGCATGGTTTTTTCTAAAAGAGCAAAAGGTTAAAAATTAACCAGAGAAAAGGGAACAAATCATTTAATTAAGAAAAAAGAATGACCAGATGGCATTCTCTATAAAAATCTGTTTTTTAGCAGAAAGGGGGCTATTCTGTTTTGAAACTTTCTGTTTGCAAGTTTTTCTTTCATTGACTTGGAGAGAAACTGTGCTATAAAATTTAAAATCATTTATTGTTATTTTTTTTGTCTCTTAACCTTTTAACCGCTAATTAAATGATTGGTAGTATGAGATAAAAATCAAATCTTTTAATTGGCCAACTCACAAACTGAAGACAAAGCCTATTGTTAAAACATATTCGCCTATAATATTAAATTCAACTCAGATACGTTTATAAAAAGTATTATATTAATTTTTTCAGGTTATGAAGAGAACGAAAGTTCTTTCAAAAATAAATTGCTATTTATTTATTCTAAAATATTCAATTTCGGCAACATAAAAGCTATAATATAAACAAAAAGATCGACTTTTACGTTATAGAAAAGTAAATATTTCTTTTTACTACAGCTTCAATATTTTTACAAAAATCTTCGATATTTTTCGAAAATAATTTTGTTTTTTTTAGTTTATTTTTTAAAAATTATTTTTAATTTGTCAAATTATCCTTTTTTTATTATTAAATCACATTCGAAATGAAAATCTCAGCGTTTATCTTTATTTTCTTTGATCAGGCGGTTTCTTTGTTTTTTCCAGCCAATCAGAATGTCTTTGTCGGCTGAGAACTGGCTGAGAGCCAATCACCAATAAGCTTCTTTCTTTGTTTAGCTTTAAATGCAGTTTTTTTTTATTTTTTACTTGTAAAAGAATTCGGAAGAGGGCACCATCTTATAGAGCTTTTAAAAATCTATTTAAAAACATATTGAACGAATATTTTCGTATAAAAACTTGCAGAGTTAGAGTGATGACAACTGCTTACGAGAGGTCGCGTCAAAGACAGGCAAAGAGTTAAGAAACTTTGCTAAATTTGACATTGTATTAAGAAAAGACAATGTGTATTGAATAAATTTTAAGCAGGCACACATTTTTAATCTCCAGAAGTTAACCAATGATCATGGTTGTATCAGCAAATGGTAAAATTTAAAACCTAGAAGTTTGATATCGTATATATGTCAATTTAAATATAAAATGAATTCAAAGATGGAAAAAGACAATCAGAAACGAACCTATATCTTGAAAAAGTTAAACGAATGCTGTTTAACTGTAATCTGCATAAAATTAAAAAGTTTAATGGTAATATGCATAGAATTGGAAATAAGGAACGCGGTTCAGCAAAATAAAAATTGTATGTCTGATGGCAGAGGAATCAAACCCCATCAAAAGAACTTTTTGATACATGGACTCATGTGCTCTTATAAATCGATTAAGGAGAAATGGAAAAAGGAAAAATGGAAACCAGGAATTTGGAGATACTTGCCAAAGAACTCTATATAAGTATAATCTTTTTTTTTGTATTATTCGCTATTTATGTGTGTAGGACATTTACTCTAAAAAAAAAATTAAATTCTTTCTTTATAGTATATCATGAACATCTATTTTAAAATCAATACGGGTTGTAATTATAATTGTATTATTTTGGGGGTAGAGCTATTGATATTAAATGATTTTGAGTATGTTTATTTTAAATGCTTTGGCTATTATTGTCATTTTGGGGGTAGATGAAATTGATATCATGTCGTTCTGATGTGCCTTATTTAAAATGCTTTACAAACAATTTAAAAAAAAACCACTTAGAGATATTATTATTAGTATCAGAAGTTATTGTCAAATGCTTAGACTTATAAAATTGCTTGACTATTGAGCCAAAACATCATCATTTTCTTATAAAAGTGCATGGAAATAGTTTTAAAATTTTAATACACATTTCTTATTGTTTATTATTATTGTTATCATAGATTTAAGACCAGAAACAAGCTGATTAATGCTTGGAAAATTTATGGGCTCATATTCCAGTGCACTGATTCGCAAGAATATTGAAGATATGAAAGTTTTACTTGTAGAATTTGATGTTTCGACCTGTATGTATGTGGATAGACAAAAAGTCTCCACAAATCCAGTGAAGTCTAGCTCACTAAGATATTTATGCTATATTCATAAAATATTTGAACCTAGTGGAAGAGTTTCCCACTTGCTTATTTTCTATACCGTAGGAAAGTTTATTTTGATGGCCAGTGGCAATAGGTATACCTATGTTCTTTTGTATGACGTGATAAAAATCCTAGCATATATCAACCTTAGTGAAAAGGTTCTCTCTTATTCGGGTCACTGCCTGCCTCGTATTAATGTTTGATATTCCTTACGAGTGTATGAAAGATAGCCATGATAAGCATTATTTATAAATGTCAGATACGAGGTCGCAAACTCAATTTAATGTCAGGATGAATGCAGATAATGTGTGTGCGATTGGTGTACTTGAATATTGTTTTGTTGATTTTATTTTATCAATTCGAGCCTAAAGTAATAAAGGTAATAAAATGTGAAATTAAGGGTTAAATAAGACCTAAGAATGTTTAAGCGTAAGCAATACATATGTGAAATTATTTAATAAATGTTTCCACAGCCAGCTGAGAACTTCGCTGGAAAGGTAATATTGTTAAAATATTATTATGTCATAAGAACATGAGTATAGAGTGCGTGCACTATGATAATGATTGATCTTGATGCTGAGTTGTTCGCATTGACTTAGTCTCACTATTCATAGGATATCTCTAGGGTAAAGATTAGGACAAAAGAAGGTTTGATCAGGATGACAGGATAAGATTAAGCAATTTGCGAAGGAGTATTAATTGTAAAAAAAAATAAAAAATCATTAAATAAAATTATTAAATTTAATTAGGGGAGAAATTAGCTCTAAAACAAATCAGTAATAAAAGAGAAAGCATTGAAACGGGAAGAAATTGGTATTCACTGTATCTAAGATAAAATGAAAGCGTAAATATAATGTATATGTTTATATATGGAATTGTAGTTTGTCAAATAAAATTTATTTGTTTTAAATAAAATTTGCGTATGCCTCAATGTTTTTGTGGGTTATTATTATGTAGATATTTCCAATCCAATCATACATCAATATATTATTATTAATAATATTTAATAATAATTTCCGGTAAAATTATTTAAAATGGTTAATTTCAGAAACTTAGAATTACCCAATAATTTAGTATATTTGAAATGTACATTGTGAATAGAGATCGTTATTGAGTGATAGCGAGTGCAGGGGTGGGCATAAAATCCTTTCTCCATCCGTTGCATTCAAACACCTCTCTAGACGCACTTTATAATTTTGTTATAATTATGAATAGGTTTATAATGTATTTAAAAAAAAATTTAATAAGCTTAAATTATTCCGCAGCTCTAATGTAAATAGATATAAAACTGCATTAAAGACAACCGAGATCACCTTGGAGGTGATCAGGAGAGGAGTGTTGATCACCAATAATCTATCGCAGCTTATTCGATTTCCACACCTAATTATTCTAGAAACCCTGAGAAGATATTATAAGGGGAAATGAGCTAGCAAAAATGTAAATTTTAATAGTCAAATAAATAATAGTGTAATAGACATATGAATGTGAAGTTGATGGAGGGGTGGATCAGAAAGGTGGAGATGGATATAGAACTTTGTAATTAGAATAAAATTTAACTGTAGCTTTAATTATAGTGAATGGGGAGTGCGTGGAGAATAACCAAGAATTCCTACAGATATTGATATTATCGATTTTTAACGCATTCTCAGTGTTCTCTAAATCGATTACGTATTAACCCACTCATGAAATATTATTACTAAGAGTATTGAATTGAGATTTAACCTTTATAATTTATTAAAGTTGCAACTTGGCGCCCTGGCAATTAAGCTTATAGATGTTCTGTACCATCATCACCATCCCAGTAGGCTTCAGAAATAGTGTCAGCTGGGAATGATGAAGCATCCATCAATCCATCCTTAAAATGTTACAATTGGCATGCAACTGAACTGCAAGTATTTAAATGCCATATAGATTTAAATATAGTACAATCAATCCATAACGTAGATGTGCGACCATTTGAATAAAAAATTCTCATTGATTAGAATAAAGTTATAATTAGCTTAAACTATCCAATAATATATGTGATATTTGTAAACACTCCCAATCGTTTTAGTCCTATTTGAAATCCAATGTGGATGACCGATCGAGAGATTGCAAAATGCGTTTTATGTTAATTTAATAAGTTTTTATAAAGTTAACAAAATAAAGACTAACTTTTCATTTGTTAGAATTGATTTTTACTTAATTACAATTGGCTTGTAACGCGGTCGCACGAAGGAGATTATACATTGTACTTGAGAAATTATTTAATTAATTATACATTACAAGTGTTTGATTTATACATAGTGAAATCATTTTAAGTTAGATTTGGCTACAACGTGGATGCTATAAAATAAGTTATAGCTGGAACATCAACACTATCCACTATTGAACGTGTAAATAAATCGATTAGTTAGAATATATATATACTGTAGTTATATTTTAAAGAAAATTACAATTAATCTTTTAAAAGCATAAATTAAAATAAAAACTTAATATTATTCTAAAAATTCACATATTGTTGATTTCAGAATATCTTATTTCATGAGATGACATTTGTGTTAGAAGCCCACTCTGCCTTTGTAATGTTATGCAATCCAGTTTTTACTAAATCTGGTGAATCTTATTTTGTTGCAACAAAACCCTTCACCGGACAGTACTTTACTAGATGATAGCAAAATTTCTTCAAACAATTGCTTAACCTTTCACAAATGACTATCTCATTTATGCTATCATATACCATTTTTATTATGATTAATTCATGTGCAAAAGGAGAACATGAAACTGGATTAATAAAGGCTAGATCCATCTAAAAATATGATTTATCAACTCTGATAACTCAAAATTATATTCTTGAGAATGTAGTATATTAGTTCTTTCTTGTTTTCTATCACAGAAAAGTAACCATATAAACTATCACTTATTCATGCCATTTAATATGCTGCCTACAATTATGATTTTAAGTTTTTTTTATTTTGATCAGCTAGTTATGCTGGCAATTGGTCTGATTTGAAAAATCAAATCAGTAGTTATAAACTCTATTTCAACAACCAAATCACATATATTCCTTTCCTTTCCCATTTTTTTAAAAAAAATTCAATTGGAAATTTAATCAGAATTTGTTTACCAGCTAGTCATTCAATCATTGAGATAATTAAATGCAATAAGACTTTCTGAGGTTTAATTTATTTCTAGATTCTTGTTATTTAACACAAACGCAAAGGTATTCTTTCATAAAATACTTTACTATAAATGAATTATTTTTTCTAATACAATTTGATCTACACAAAAATGAAACTCCATATAATATATAACATTTGAATTCAAAACGTCTATCGCGTTATTCATGGAGCAAATATTATTTCAATTCTTTGAACATCTTTGTAATAAATTTAAAATTGATGTATCTTCTATTCATTAATTTTTCTAAATCCAGCCTATTCCCGAGATAAAAAAGTGATTTAACTCATTAAATACTTTTATAGTCATGAGTAATATTATTCTGCATGTGGGTTTCATCATATTATCCTTCATTGCTGGCTTATTACCAAATACTTTTAATAGGGATCATTGCTGGTTTATTACCAAATACCCTTATTAGGGAATATTCTTTCAATAGCACCTGGGGATCTAATAGTTAATTGTTTGTGAAAACTATCATTGCTTAGTTGATTATGTGCAGCAAACTTTTATATCTGAAGGCCAATCCACTTCTGTTAAAATATTAATCCAAGATTATCCCCCCCCTCCAAATATAATTATTTAATTAAATGTTTCATTAATAATTTTACTTTTAAAATTTAATTAAAAACACATTAAATGCATATCATTTCAGTATCTTTCAATCTAATTATTTTATTTCCTTATTATTTTTTAGATTCTTTACACTAACACAATGCATTTTTAAAAATAATTGTTTGGATATCTCTTCTTGTAATGCTAACACATTTTTTTTTCCAGATCATTATGAGTTGCTTGCACCCATTACACTATCAATAATTAACATAAATAGTTCTACAATGTCTTCATGTTAATTTTATATTTGATTCCATTATATTTGCTGAGCAAACATGAACTTTCTTGCTTTTGATTGTACACATTACTATTATTAAAAAGTAAACTTAGTTGTAAGCCCATTATTAACTCTAACTAAATACAGTTTTTAGTTACAATTTTATTATATTACCAAACTTGATAAAACAAGTGCATCTTGTTACTCCAGAACCATCTATGTCAAGCTTGAATAATAAGTAATTATCAGATGTTAATGAATTTAAATCCACATCACTAGATTAGTTTCTAGTTCTCACATTTAACAATAAGGCTTTGATTCAGTGCTGGAAATAATGCAGTTATATATCTATTAAAAATCTTTAACTACATTTTGCTATTCAAGATAAAAGCCTAAAATTCAAACATCTCATGCCAATCTGATTAAGCAGTTAAACAGACTTCATTCTATGTCAATAATAACACATTTTACTACCTTCAGTTCTTTATTAGCTGAATACACCCCCCCCCCAAGTAGGAATATTAATAATAACAAACCATTCACCTTACCAACTAGAGAAATAAATGATTGTTATTAATTGCCGAATTTATATAATCATAAACTGTATCAATTGAAATACTTGCATTAGTTTTATATTTTATTTTATTACTTTAAAAATTTTTCTATTAACAAAGAAGAAATTAGAGAACAAGAATTCCCATTTAATAAATCAGAGAACCCATCCCTTTATTTCCTCCAGCATGAAATCAATTGTAAAGTATATGATGCTCTCCAACCAGCCATTTGTAACACAAATGAACTAGTTAAAAATATTTCCCATAAATATGAAAAATATATTTTTCCATTACACATATCTGCATATATTCTTTGCAGAAGACAGATTCATGCAAGAGATACAATGATGAGTAAGAGATAAATTTTTAGATTAAGTTTAGTTCAGTAATTTAGTGTAATGATATAATGGTAGATTCTGAAACTCAAGATCTATGGATTGTGTCTCAAGCTATTACTTCTGATGTTCAAAATTGTTATGAATTCCCATAAAATAAAAAATTTGATTTTTTGCATTGCATGCTTTAGTGAAGTGATACTAGTGGTCTCTGGAGCTCAACACCATGGATTGTAGCTTGAGATCTGACACTTCTAGGAATAAATTTTTTTATGAAGTTGAATAATAAACTATTTGCTTTCTTTTTATTGAATTAGTCAATTTACAATTGCCTAACAATTATCCTAATAAATATCTATGCCCAATCCTGTCAATTTCGAAGACTTTAACTAGATTCAAAAATATGAGTTTTCCTCAATCATAATCAACATTTTTGTTTAAGTTACTGCTTGGCACAGTTTCTACCAAAACCTTCCTCATTAACTGATATGAATTGAATCTGGATCTCACGTGTCTCCTTGTAAATAATCAATCAGATGATATAATACACATTTTCCAAGTCTGTCCACACTTCCCATTCTTATGGCACAATGCATTTCACAAGCCCAACTGCATGAAAAAAATATAAAAATCTTTCACCCTTATAATGCCATTCTCATTCTTCATACTCTCAGGCCTGTGTGATTTGCTCGCTGTTCTATTTTTTTTTTTACAAAAAAAAAATACAATGTTCTTAAAAAATAATAATAAAGAGTGGTATAATACTTATATGCTCCCAAATACTTAAAATAGAAGTACCATGAGCAAAAATTGGCAGAATATTTTTCTGAGCTGTACATTACTTTAGAATGTCATATAGGGTATATGAGCACAGACTTTCAGATGACCCATCACTCTCCACTCTATCTAATAACACTGATACACTCAAGCACACATATGCTGAAAAAATAAATAATCACCAATATACGTATTTCATGCTAAACCAGCAATCATCAGTTGGTCCAGATTATCATCTCCCACACATATATACTATAAGTGCTCAGATATATATTAAGATAGACAATCTTCATTCTTTAATGGACAGGTTCCAATCCATTACACCAACTCTTCAACGTCCATCCAATTGAAAATCTGATGATGGAATGCTCGAAGGCCACCCTGAGGCCAATATTCTTGTCACACCCATGTTGACCTAAGGTCAATCTGAACCCTACATGTACAGGACATAATCCATTTAATACATATGCAAGGATGGGAAGACATCTCTACAATGTAATAACTGAAACACAGGCTTAATATATACCTGTGTCTATATATGTAATATAGGGTATATGAGCACAGACTTTCAGATGACCTATCGCTCTCCACTCTATCTAATAACACTGATACACTCAAGCACACATATGCTGAAAAGATAAATAATCACCAATATACGTATTTCATGCTAAACCAGCAATCATCAGTGTTATTAGATAGAGTGGAGAGTGATGGGTCATCTGAAAGTCTGTGCTCATATACCCTATATTACATATATAGACACAGGTATATATTAAGCCTGTGTTTCAGTTATTACATTGTAGAGATGTCTGCCCATCCTTGCATATGTATTAAATGGATTATGTCCTGTACATGTGGGGTTCAGATTGACCTTAGGTCAACATGGGTGTGACAAGAATCTCGGCCTCAGGGTGGCCTTCGAGTATTCCATCATCAGTTTTTCAATTGGATGGACGGTTGAAGAGTTGGAGTGTGTAGTGGATTGGAACCTGTCCATATATATCTGAGCACTTATAGTATATATGTGTGGGAGATGATAATCTGGACCAACTGATGATTGCTGGTTTAGCATGAAATACGTAGTATATTGGTGATTATTTATCTTTTCAGCATATGTGTGCTTGAGTGTATCAGTGTTATTAGATAGAGTGGAGAGTGATGGGTCATCTGAAAGTCTGTGCTCATATACCCTATATTACATATATAGACACAGGTATATATTAAGCCTGTGTTTCAGTTATTACATTTTAGAATGTCATAAAACATATAAATTACATATTCACCTACACAAACTGAATCATTTTTCATCTGCCTTCAAACATTAATCGTAATAGTTATATTTTCATAAGTTACATATCATATGTCATGCAAATTCATTTTTTTTCTCTTTTATGAAAAATATATTTTAATATTTGTATATAATTTGCTATTTCATATACCCATGTATTCTTTAATAATGGAAATTATAACTTGGCGTCTGAAATAAAAAATATTACTATAATATAAGTAGTAAGTATTCAGTTATTTAAAACTAAAAAAATTACAGATGTTTTTTAAATTCTAAAGTTAGATTAGCAAGAAAAAAAAAGAAGAAAGAATAAATTGTAAATAAAATAATCTGCAAACATTAGAAGCACTATTACCGAAGGCTAGTTTAAAAAAAAAAAAAAACACAACGAAATATGTTGACAGTAGAATAAAGAACAAAAAATTCACAAAGAGCTAAGTTTTGGCTTCGGAGAAAATCAAATAATTTAAATATGTATTAGTTTAATGATTAATGTAAAATAATAACAATTAATGGTTACTAAGTAAATTATCCATGGTTTTATCATAATCATAAAATAATAATTATCAAAATTATTCATATTTTATAACAATAATCCGTTTACATTTTTATCTACATTTTTTAAAATTACTTGTATATTGATATTAGCAATTCTAAAAGTTATAAAAATTCTATCAATATTTTTCTTGTAATAAAATACTGTGACCGCATAACAACTTAAAAAAATTATATATATATCACACACAGCTATATATTATAATAGTAAAAAAAGTCAATATTAGGTGTTAATATTTCAAGACCTGTCTGCTTTTCACCAGGACTTACTAAAAGCTTGTAATGACCTCATTAATTTTTCCATTACAATCTATCTTTTTGAAAGTGAAACAAGATTCCACTTTTTTTTTTTTTTGATTTAAATTTACTGCAATTTCTAAATTATATTCTTATAATTATACCACTGTTTTATAAATAATATAAATCATTTTTACATTTCTATTTGTTTTATTTTACCATTTTCTGCCAGAATTCCTATTTTATAAATTCTTTTTGGTTTACTATAGATAATTTAGCCTATATATATATGAATTAAAAAGAATTTTTACGTTATATATAACTTTTATACAAACGCATATATTTAACATTTTGCAACATACAGATTTTTTTTTTTTTTACATTGAGATTATAGATAGCACCACAGAACTGGGAAATTGTGATTAACTTCACTTTTAAACAATGTTCCTTAATGAGCTTTGATCAACCATGGCCACCCAAACAAAGAAAATAAATTTTGTTTTCAAAACATACACTGAAATACTAATAGAAATAATATTAAAGAAATGTTCCCATTTTAAAGACTCTTATGCTTAATTACAGATTAAACATTTAATTCACTACATAAATAATATATAGTAATTTAAAATATAAATTTAGTGAGCATTTTCAAGAGAAAATTAGACATAACTGGTAAAAAAAACATGGGAAAAAATTATGAAAATACATTTGCAAAAATTATGCACTTCTAATCATAGCTCCTAGAAGATACTAGTCAATCACAAACAATCTATGAATAAAACTATCAATACTACAATTGCTATATCTATTGTCAAAAGTCAATTATAGTTTGAAATTTTACTTTCACAAGTTGACTGTATTGACCAATAGACAATAAAAAAATTCGTTTACAGTTAAGACTGATCTAACAAAGTATTTTATAATTTTTTCAATCAGCAATGCCATTTTTTAATTTTTGCATTGAAAAATTTAATTAGATGTTATAGGTTTTAAATTGTTATGCATTACCACATGTCTTTATTATATTATATACAAGAGCCATAATTGCATGTCAGGATAAAGTATATAGGAAATATAGCTCTATAAAAGATGTATGCTGGAAAATGGTTTCACAATACATATAGTCATGTTTAAAAAATATATATTAAATTTATAAAATATTTTTTCCATATGATGGATGACTGCAAATAACAAATGGCAACTGACAATATTTGTTTAAATGCAAAATCAATTACGTGTCCAACTCTATATTACATCAATATTTTCATATAATTCATTAAAAGATCTTCAAAAACAAATAAGACTATCATAAATCCAGAAAAAAATCGTTTGATACCAATCACTCTATGAAACATAAATATGACTATTACAATGCTCTTTTATTCTGTTTATTTCATATCTTGCAATTCTATTTTTTTTAATCATAAATTTTTCTATCCAATAGTCTTCAAGACTATGTTTAATTTGTAACTCTGTATATATGCAATATAATAAAACTTAAGTTAACATTCTAAAATTTATAATACCAATATCACTTATCTAAATAAAAAATATACTATTGCTAGATTATGGCATGACTATTTTCACAATAAAGTATATATGTATATACTAGCAAGAGATGGCAGACACAAAATAAGCTAGCTATACTGTGATATTTATATAATTAATATTGATATAGTAAATTCTATATGAGTCCCTCCAGTTTGATTTTATTACATATAAAATTATATATATATATATGTTTCTGTGATCACACACATTTCAGTGTTATAAGACATCATATTAAAAATGTCCCAAAATGAAAGTTTTAACAGATCTACGCATTTTTTTGATATGATTGTTACAGCTGAATTTGACTATTGATTTATTGCAATATATTTCAGATTAGGACCTAGCTAAAGTAATTAAGTTTTAATTGACATTAATCTACTTTTTTAATATTTACACTAATGCTTTTCTTTTTAGCAGAATAAGTTTGTCATTTATGCCATGCTTATTTTACAGAAAAAGACAAAGCACTTGTTCAGTATCATATCTTTCATGAAATGTTGTATGCCTTTTATAAACATTTTTTTTCTAAATTTCATATAATTTTTGGAAAAATATTGCCCCCCTATCCCTCCCAATATCCATATTATTCCCTGTTGTTACATTTCCTTTTTATTGCCATTAATAACTGAATTCTTACGGTTTTATATATTTGCATTTTTTTAATAATCTTTTCTCAATTTTCTTTGTAACATTGTAGCTAACAACTGTAAAATAGTGAATTCTATATTGGTTGCTATGATAAAAATGGTTAGTTTTTTAAAAAGAAAAGGAATTGTTTTATGTTCTTTGTTTTGCTTCTGAAATTAAAATTAAGATTATAGTTTCTCTTAGTTTGAGGGCTAAATTTAAATTTAGAATTAAAGTTAGGCCTTGATAATTTTTGTAATTCTGACTTCTGGGTAGGTGGAATCACATTAAATTACATCATTTCAGACGTTAGAAAATGATTGCAATGTATGTTGATTATCATTTTACTTATACTATATTTTTTGTCATATTTATGTAATTTGTTTGGAAAAAAAAATTAGAATTTTTTTTTTGGTGATACTAATATGATAAAGCTTATTTTTTTCTAGCTGGAAATTACAAAAACTGACAATTCAGCATGGATTATATAATATAAAGATATGACAAAAGTCTACAGTAAGTTCTGTAGTAAAATGTTGATAACTTCAATGACATTTAAATAAAAAAGTTTTGTTAAAATTATTTAATACCATTTTTTTTTTGGTTATTAACATCCATATTTCAAAAACTTATTTGGTTCTTTAAATTTCATACAATTTTATATTTCAAATAAAAAATGTTATATGTTCTTTCTAAATATAATTTTAAGAAATATATATATATATATATATATATATATATATATATATATATATATATATATATATATATATATATATATATATATATATATATATATATATATATATATCATTTTCAACCATTATAAATCTAGGACTGAATGAAGGTTTTTTTCTAAGTTTAATCCAATTTATCTGAACAACAGACTCTCTTCACTACATCATAAAAACAAACATTCTTATTTAATATACTTAGCTCACGTCTACTGTTTTCCAAATCATTCACCATCTATTTCGATCCAGTTTAAGATTTCAATTGTTTCATCTAATATCATCTTATCCATTGTAGCTCTGTTTTTGTTATTTCAATATCTCATTTATTGCTTCTTTGTTAGGCATCCAGGCCTCAGTTCAATATATAAGAACTAATAGATATATGTATTAAAAACTTTTCTTCCAAAACATATAGGTATATTTCCTTTTAAAATCAAGTTATTTCTACCAAAAGCAATCTACCCATGTTCAAATCTATATTTCATCCATTATGTTTTCATCTGTATTAATAATTTGACCAATGTATATGGAGTTGTTAATTTCTTGTAATTCATGATTATTAATCTTTATTTTCTTCTTTTGTAAAAAATGTTGCATAATACTTTAATCTTTTTACCATTCATCTTTAGATTTACTTTTTGTTTTTATCTGATAACACTTTCTCCATTTCCTGAA
The DNA here is from genome assembly GCA_028023455.1 of Epiperipatus broadwayi. Taxonomy (NCBI): domain Eukaryota; kingdom Metazoa; phylum Onychophora; class Udeonychophora; order Euonychophora; family Peripatidae; genus Epiperipatus; species Epiperipatus broadwayi. The sequence goes on from JAQFVV010012421.1 coordinate 2,981,370, forward strand.
TTTGTGAATCATCATTTGCAAAAACAACCACATCACTTGCAAAATCCAAATGGTGTAATGAAGATCCATGTACTGGTATAAAATGAATGTAGTTTTATTTATCACGAGACTCCATGAGTTTGGGCAAACCAAAATCTATACCAATGGCTCACCTAGTTTGGAACCAAAATCGGTAATGGTATAAATATGAATTAATTTAGTAAATATATTATTATGTTAGGACACCAAAATCTATTTTGTTATAAATCAACTTAATCACCATAAACCAAATAAATAACTTATCCTGTTTGAATGTTAAGTATAATTTATTCTCAAAATATAACAATATAGCACATATAAAAATAATAGTCAAAGAGTATAAATTACGAAACACAAAATAATTTGAGCACTAGTTTATTTAATTTCAAATAACCAATTAGTATTTATTGAGACATTAGCTTAACTTGTATAAGTAATGAAATGTAAATAAGAAAGTTGCTAAAATAAGAACATAAATTATTAAGATATATAAGTATTTGTTTATCCATAGCTAACTGAATGTTTAAGATATTTATTTTAAATGTAAGATTCTTTAAATTAATATTACAAAATAATATACTCAGGGAATTAAAATAATCACAAGATTCAAATTTTAACCAATAAACTAATAATTTATTTACAAAAAAACAAACAAAAAAAAAAACAAAAAAAAAAACAACAACTACAAATATACATATAAAATAATAAAAGAACAACAATTAATGGATATGTATAAAATAATATCTGTATTGTTAAAATTCCTAATTTGTATAACTGTAAATGATGCATGCAAGCGATGATCCATTACTAACCAAAGAGAAAATATTGATCTATATCATTATTAATAAATAAATTTCAACAACAACAATAAAATTAAATAACCAAGTCTGTTTCAGTTTTTCTAATTTTTTTACTACCATAAATGAAGTGTGATCAATTTAAATACAACCAATATTTTACAATTATATATAATTAGTTATATTACACTTCAAACCTAGATTAAATAACGAAAGCAACAAAAACATTCTTCCAGAATGTTATTTAAAAATTAAGATTTTATTTTAAATTTATCTAATTTACTTACTCCTTGATTAATTTGATTTATGTATTATATATATGTAACATACTTTTAACTAAACAAGTATATAAACAAATAAATAGATATAATAAATAAAATATACAACCTGAATATTTCCAAAGATCGTTGCATATTCATTAAATGAATTATTTATATAAACACATTTTATAATACACACAATAATAATAAAAATATTATGCAATGTTTATAATTAAAAAATCTTGGTGCTTCTTATCCAATTCGATGCAAAGAAAATTCATGATGCAAAATATATTTAAAGTAAATAAGTTCTGAAGGTCTATTTCATAATTATAATGTCATAAAAATTATTGAAGTAAGCATTCCTTAATAATATATCAATAGTAAACTCTAGCAGTATTAATATTTTCATGTCTATATAAAATAAGCATTACTTATCCTTTTCAATAAAATTAAATCTTTTTAGATATTGAAATTACTATCCATTTTGTTCAATATTCACTTAGTTGTTTATGACACCCAATATAAATTTAAAATTCCATTGTGTAGAACATTGTATACTTGCCTCCAAGTTTATTGTATAATACTTCAAGTTATTACAGACCTCTTGAAAGATCATGTCCTTCAAAGCCAATGTTTATTTTTATTTAGCCCTCCATTGCTAGACTTCAAATTCACTACCAAATTTTATATATAATACTTAAAATTTGCTTACTGAAGACACAAAATTAGAGTGAGCTCAATTTCAAAACTTGGACATTTTATATGATTTTTCCAATAATGAAATACTGATGTCATCTACCTGGAAATTGTAATTATCAATCAATTTGATTTTACAACTTTTTACTATAAAGAGTTACCATTTCACTTAATAAAGAGTCCTTTATAATATCATCAGCATCCCTGAACAAAATGTTTTATTTTATACTTTTAAAATGTATATTTTAAAATAAGATAGTAACACAATGAATTTACAATATTTTTTTTTAAATCACAACTTAAATAAAAATAAATGAATATTTTTATATAATTATTTATTTAACACAACATATTATATACATTTTAATTAACAATTACAATAATTATATAAAATAATATTACCTTTAAATATACAGATCTAAAATTATTTTATTTGTCCTAATATAACTGCACATACATGATACAATAATTAACTATTTGTTTATCTGTTTATGTGTTGATTGCTGAAGGGATACAGTAACATAAGATATGAATGAGTAAAATATTAATAAAATGAATTGTAATTTATGCAATCTTTCTATAGCAAAATATTAATTGCAACAAATGATCTATTATATAGTTTATTAAAAAAATATTAAAATTAAAAAGAAAACCTCACAAATGTCATTATTTTATACCCTGCTGTACTCTCAATAACCCCATATCAACAATATATTAATCACTTCAAACAATTGACAATTTTTTTTTATATTAGGAATGCAATAATTCTAATTTTGAACCTAATCAAAGATGGCATAATATATATAAAAGACATATTTTGCGGGTTCATCCGTGTTAAAAATTTTTAAATATTGATATTTCTACCTTTTATCACCCAGTGGATGACTTGTGTGACCAAGTCAAAACGTCGGAATATCAATATATAAATTTTTTTAAACACGGATGAACCCGCAAAATATGTCTTTTATATATGCAACCTGTGAAAATCTTCGTTTCAACATATAAATATATGTTCATCTCTCATTTCAGGTAGTCAATTTTTAAGCTTTTAATTATCCATAATGTTATCTTCTGTATAAAATATATAATAGAAAATATAAGTTTAAATACAGTTTATTTGCATCACCAAACTAGTTTTTGTTTCATATAGAAATCTTTTTAAAAACATCTATTTCTAATTATCAAGACATAAATTATTCTTTAGCAAATTCTCTTAATGGTCAGCATTAAAAATATAATAAACTAAAATAAAATATATAAATATACTATTTTATATTGTAAACAATCAATTCTACTTAAAAAATATCTTTTATATAAAAGTGATTTGTAAAATAGTAAACAACAAATATGTTTGAATTTTCAACTACATATTTTATTTTAGGATATTATATTTTTAAAAAAGATCACTAGAAAAGTAGTTAAAGAAGAGTATATAGTATTTATCATGTGCTAATTAGAAATAGACATTTTGAAAAGATTGCTATAAGAAATGAAAAATTTAAACTCGAGTTGATTGTCAATTTTATCTAAAATTAATCAATATTGTATATAATATATGCATTAATAACATCTTGCTTTGTAACTGATTTTATCATCATCTTTATTTAAGATTAATGCCCATATAATCTATATGATTAATCAAATTTTGGTGATTTATTTAATTCACATTATGTCATCATGTAGTTACTCTCCTTACACAACTATAACATACAACTATTTTAATGGCAAATTGAAAACATAGTAATAAATATGCATCATGAGATTAAAATTGATATTCAAATAAATTTAAGCAAAAGTACACATATAAATGAAGCAATTCATAATTTTCTATTTAAGGAATCAATAAATCTTCCAATACTGCACAGCATGAGCAATTTGTGATTGTGCAGATGTGCTACAGTTGAAATGGTTATGATTAACTAACACTGACATCATAATATATTATTGCTTCATAATATATATACTAATAGAATACTATGGATAAAATATATACAGTATTTTGTTTATAAAGAGTGTTATAAAAGAAAAGTGAAAATTAGTGCAGACTTCAATATAAAACAAGATATAATAAACAGGTGAAAAACAGTACACCTAGCTTTAGTATTTTAGGTGTGTTAAAGCTGTATTCACTAGCTGTAAGGTTAACAAGTATTTAAGATTCAATTTATTAAAAATAAATAATTGTTTTAATAATTTATCAGTAATTATTTAAATCAAAAGAAAAAAAGCAACAACAAATTATTTCAAAATATAAGCATCACTTTTTCAAAAATATAAACATTTAAATAACAATGTGATCTTAAGCATTTGCTCCTTAAATCAGACAATATTGAATTTCCTTTTGTTCTGATATATATAATTTATTTTAAATATTAAATACATCAAATTTTATATCATTAAATGTCTAAATTAACTGAAATAGACAGATTTATTTAAAACATATTGAGAATGTGGATCACATTTTCCTGATACACATAGCTATATGTTTTTATAAGAATAAAAATCAGGCGAGTTTGAGTTTATAATTAAATAATTACAAAAAAAGAATATAAATTTTTCATTTTATTTAAGGATATTTGACAAAACTATTTTCATAATATTCAATACTTTTTAAGGAAAATAAAATGGATTTAAATAAATTGGTGTCTATATATATAAACATGTAAAATAATATAAACATATAAAAAAATAAATAATTTGATAAAGAAAGGTTTAGTTGAATTGAACAGCAATAATAAAAATGAAATGAATAATACATTTGTTAGTATAAAATGAAAATCAAAATAATTACAACTATCAAAAACAAAACATTGTTAGTATACAATCATTCATTCAATATCAAATAAATATGTTTTTTTCTTTCTTAGTAATCAAATTCAATGTTTATAAGTAATTGAGTTTGTAATTTAAAGTTTAAAAATAATAATAAAATGGTTTATAGCTTCCAGAGAAGGAGAAATAGTAGAACTAAACATGATTTGTAGGAGTTCCAAAGTCTCCCTATTTACCACTGCATTAAACAACACAGAATTTTAAAATTATTTTAGGATGTGTTGAATAACGTAAGCTATTGAAAATTGTTTTTAATGAAGAGAGAAAAAAAATCCATTATCCATTTTTTTTAATGCAGAGAAATTTGAAAACTGAATACAAACAGCTTTGCAAAGCTCAATGTTGCTAAAGAGCATTGGTAATTTCCTAGAACCTTCAGTAATATTTATCAATGTTCAGAAAGAAATAATCTAGAATTTAAATTGTATATATGCAAAGTATAGGCAAACAAAAAAAATGGCTGTGACACTTTAATATGGTTTAGAGTTATTATTTGTATTGATGTGGCTTGTAATTAAATAATGACTGAACTAAGTCTAAATACATGTTGATAGGTAAAGTATCAAATTTTCTAACAAAAAAAAACTATCATGAAAAATATTGACTTTTCACTATTTCTTCAAAAATAACCTCTAGAAATTAAATAATATTTACATTACTAGACATGTCATTTGCCTTTACAATCAAATATTTTCTTCATGTCTCTTAAACTTGTGTTCAACAATGTGACTGTTTGAATTGGAGAATTAGTATATTAGAAGCTGAGTATTGTCAGAAAAAAATGATTGCATCTAAATGGATGCAATATGATTGATAGATGCCATTTGTCAATTATCAGATGTGAATTTGTATTAACTGAAAAAAGCTAAAAAATAATTTCATCCAATCACATGACTTCTTAGCATTCTCTTCCAGTTCTAATGCTCATAAGTTCATTGCTTCACAGAAACCAATAGCTGTAAGGGGCTTGTAAATGTTCTATTAAACAATTTTCAATGAATTATTTTAATAGATATTCAAGCATTCAGATATACATTTCATCTGCAATAACTTGTGGTTTTATATTTTATTATAATTCTTCATATAATTTATATGATCTTTCTTAGAAAGCACTGATTCCTAACCATAGTTAGAACTAGAAAGTTTTACTTTTCTAGAACTCAGATATCACTCTAGAAATTGTCTTTCTTGAAACATTAAGCAATTCAGCACTTTTGGTCACTAATGTATTTAATGATCAAATACTAACAACTTGAACTCTTTAAAAGTTCAAATAGACTTATAAAACTAATATCAGCTTCATGTCAGATTCTACCAATCCACTTCCTTAATTTCCATCTGTGTAAAAAAATGTACTGATACAAATTTTCATTTTGTTTTGTTTAAAATATGGGGCTAATTAAAAAGACATGCCTGTTTATGTCTAAACTGGGTATAAGATGAATACTAGGAAGAAAGAAATGCCAAACTATTACCTATATTTATCAAAAATATTATTACTTGATCAATGTACCATTACTGGGAGAATCAGCAATATACATTAAAATATATTAGCAAGATAAAAAAAAGTTCTCTGATGTTATTTACAAGCATTGATTATACACTTTAACAATTTCTAGCAACAGCCTGTCAACTGAAAACTAATAATCAAATGGTAGGCTAATATTTTTAATGACATTATTAGCTACACAGAAGAAAATATTCCAATTTGAACTTAAAACTTTTTCTATTTTAAAATAAAATTTAATGCATTAATCATTGTTTAACAAATGTGATTGTTAAAATAAAACTTAAAGCCTAACATAATTATGATGAATAAAAACAGATTATTAATTTCAAGATTAAAAATTGCAAAAAAATATATATATAGAGAAACATATTTTAAAATCATATGTAAATTGTATTGCAAAACTATGTCAGTCAAAAATCACAATCATAAAAAAAAAGTTTATTGATTAGCAAACCTGTCATGGGAACCTGTGTTTTAAAAAATGAGTTTTTTTATTTTATTTTAAAAAAGGTATTTAATGAGAATAAATTAAGATATATATAAGTAAAGGTAAAAATCTTTAAATAGGCATCAGAAAGGCAAAGGTTTCTCCCACATCCAAGTGATGAGGCTTCTTTTCTTGATTACCTCAAAATAAAATAACTATATGTGTATATATATATTTATGCGCGAATATATATACTTCATGTTTGCATGTAAAAAAAAATACGAACAAAATTTAAGTTAAAAAATTCAATAAAATTTTATAAATAAAATTTAAATGTATATTGTAAAAGTACAGATAGAGATATACAGTGTAATTAATTAGAAAGTTTTTTGGTGTTAAATGCAAATATTTTCTAAAATTTAAAAAAAAGAGAAATTAAAAAATATCAAAACAAAATGTTCAATAGAAATGATTAAAAAGAATAATAAAAAAAATCAAGACGAAAAGTCTAGAGTAAATAAAAATGAAGGAAAATTCCATGACAAAAAGATCTAGAGAAATGACTACAGATATGAAAAAAATGTACTAATCAAATAGAAGGCAATCAAGAAAAAAATAGAAAAAAAATAAAACATTTGTCTTTGAGATTAAAAGAGAGGGTACAGATAATAGACCAAAGAATGAAAGAGCAGGATAAAAAAATAACATAATGCAAATCGAAGAGTTGGAAAAAACAACAACTGAAAACTACTGAAATAGTAAATAAATTAAAACAATACAGATAGACAAGAAAGATACTAAATAGATTATAAAAGAAGAAATACTGAAGCAATACAAAGTAAACAATTGAGCATTTGTCAGATCCAGAAACAATTATTGGCTGGATGAAAAAGCTGAAATCCAATACCAAAAAAAAAAAAAGAGAAAAATTCTGCCACATCTAATGAGTGAAAATGTTAAACAGAAAAAAAACCTAACTCATCAACATTCTGAAACAAAAAATGAACACATCAATAAAAATAATAAGAAAAATCTATTCAAGTAATTTTGATAACTTACCTGGAATGATCAACCAGTTTTAAAGCATAATAACTTTTTAAAGGCCAAATTGGAAAAACATCAAATGGGATAGTTAGCTCTGTCTAGAACAGTACATTACATTGAATCCAATTAATAACAACTAAATTTGGTCATAATAAATAGCCATTTGCAAGTATCCACAAGCTTGATAGGATTCACTTTTTAATATATCTTTTTCTTTTCACGAGACGTCTCTTAAACAGCTGCTGTATGAAAAACTAACAAGGTGGAATTATATATTGGACACCAGGTGAAGCTTACACAACATAATTCAAAAGGCAAGAGTCCAAACTGAGTGTTAAGAGATTATTTGAATAACAGGGTATAATCTTACCAGAAAGACAGACCAGATGTTTATCAGCAATGACTGATTATTTAAAAAATGAGTGGCAAAGTTATTAAATACATTTGAAGTAAGCTCACAGTCATTGGAGTATTCAGGAAAGAGAGAATAATTTATTTATGAAAACTGATTCCCATTTAATGGAACCATCACCATGGACCAACAAAAGCAAAAAAAGATTCATAGCAATTCCAGATCAGACCCAAGTAATTTTAAAAAATTGAAAATAGAACTGAAAGGAAACAAGTTCGACATCCAAAATTGTTCTGAAATAAAATTAATCTTGCAAAGTATTACTGTAAAGATCTATTGGTTATAGTAGTCAAGTAAGGTGAGGTCAGAGGAAATGTGACACTTGCTAAAAGATCACTTCAAAAATGACTTATTGAAATGTTGTAACACATAACATGTTTTCAAAACTCATTGCAGCACATCCAGTACCTCAAGCAAATGCTACACATACTATTCATATGAAATCTTAACATTTCACTTCAGTGGTAAAACCTAAAGCCATAATTTCTGATGAGGGCACCCTCCTTATATCTTGGAAAATGATAACGATGGGTGGATGAAAAAAATACATTATAAACACCATCCATTTAAAACCACAGTCAAATTAACATCGAATGCATTATGAAAGACCTAAGTAGTCATTTATCCCATACAAATACTAGTCGTAGGAGATGGATCACGCAAGGCTTCAAAGATATTCTCAATAAAAATAGTATTCTAAAACACTTATTTTGTAAATTACATTAGAAATTAATATAGAAATAAAGTTAATGCATTTAAATTGAAATAAACCATTATTTTAGATAATGGATAAAAAATGAAAATAAAATGTGTATAAATTAATTCTTTTAAATAAAAACGAAAATTCCATTTAATAAATTAACTAGTTTTAACCCACTGATAAATAGGAATAAATACGTTTTATATATAAATAATGAAAAGAGAGAATTCAAACAGATATTTTATTTATCACAATAGAATATATTTTACATCTACAGTATTTTGATATATTTATAAAAGAGATGATAAATCAGTGTGAGTGGATTTTAAGATCAAGTGTATGTAACATTGGAGTTTATTTTATTTTCTCATATCTATTTCATGCTTTAAGAAAGTTGCTTCTTTCAGTAATCATATACCTATGCAAGTATTTATTATCATATATATATATATATATAGTGATAAAAATGATGATACTGGGAAATGATCAATATAAACTGAATAAAATATAGCCCAATCATTGGTCGCCAGTTTGTAATGGAATACAGATTATAATTTGGGATGATAATATAAAAACCTTATTATGTCTCAGAATTGAGACGTCATTCATAATAAAATAAATCTAGCCTAAATGTGGAATGCTACTTTATAAAAACCCTAAAGTTGATTTAGCATTTTATAACAATCATCACCTACCTGTATATGACCATCATCGGTCAACATTGAGTAGCTATTTTATAACAATAATAATGAATCTTCTACCTCATTATCTCTCTACATTAGTCCAATCTGCATTAATCACAAAATAAAAGAAATTGCCCTACGATTTTTAGACAATCACTTATTACTGATATTATATATATATCACAAAGAAATGCCCTTAAAATTTATATTATTTATAACAGAGCAAAACATGCATCAACAAATAGTAATTCTGTTAGAACCTGTGTAAAATTATCTAGATCAGTTATTGGTCACACTAGGCAATAACAATATTTCCAATACATAATTATTTAGATTGCCCACTACACTATAATCAAATACTAATGACAATGTTTATCAGAACTTAATTTATTCAGATAGTATTTAAAACAAAAGCAAGCAAACAAGATCGTTACTTCAGATATCACCAAATCTATTCACGATCCCAAAATACACTACAATAAGCAGTGAAATTATATGTCATTGTCCCTAAACGATGACATATACTTACTATATCTATTTGATTGATAATTGAATGAAACTGAATTCAATCATTAATAAATACCTAAGTTCTGACATACATTACTAATCTAATATTGTTTATAGTAATATAAATCTAGGTTAAAATTTAATGATATTCCATTTAAATAAACTAGTTACCAAATAATTATAGTAATATTTTGAGAACATTTTATAAACCTACACAATATTTATAATGTTTAAATAAAATAAACCCTTACTCAGTTTGATATCTAATTTAATAAAACTCTAAACATAATATTCACACTTTACATTATATTGATATGCCATTATTGCTTAAGTTATGTATTGAAATAAAACACTCTACAAGAATTGATTATCAATAAATCTATTAGGTAATCTTGCATTTGGCCATTCTCAATTACATTATATATAAAATATACCAATAAATTTCTATTTGACATACTAAATCTCCAATCAATCGTTTATAAAAATAGATTTTATAACAATTAAACTATATAAGACGATTCTTGGCACTTGTCCAAGCCAAAGATAATATTAAGTTATACTAGTTCATAAAATGTACATCCCCACTTCAAAGAAGTTTATAAGTAATTAAGATTCTTACTAATGACAGAACAAAATCTATTAAGATTTTGGAACTGGATAAGATAAACAAATTAATAATCAACCCTGCAACTAATGAAATTATTTCTACCAGGAATATTGACCAAAGTAAACAAATATTTAAATGTAGTAACAAATATAAAATTTATATGGAATTGGACTTAATAATAGTGTATAAAAAATATACATATATCTAACTTTATTTCACTTATCAAAATTGGTTTGAAGTACCAAAAATTACCTTGCACCTTCAAAAGAAATAATTAGACAGATTCACCAGATTTTAATCAACTCTAAATTTATTGGTTAATAATTAAAATTTTTATAATAGTAATAATAAAAAATATATAAAAGAACAAAAACAAACAATATGTGCAATAGACTAAAATTGTAACTAATGAAACAAAAAATACTATGTTTCTTTAATACATAAATAATTGATAGTCTATTACTGTATAGATCAATAAGAATAATAATAAAATATGTGTATATGAAACTCAAAAGTGTGTTGCATAACAATCATACTATATCAGAAAGAGAGGTTCCAATAATCCAGACCTTTAAATAGCATATACAATGATAGAAAAAAGTGATCAAATAAAAATAATTACTTATTCACTAATGTAATTTCTAAATAATTAAACTAACAATAAAAATCCCTTGTATTTAAAACATTCTTTATATAAATATCCACAAGTTAAATCTGGAATATAAAAAAAAAAATTAAATATTTGAAAACATCGGGTTGTAAATTAACCTATATCATCAGTAAGAGTTTAAATAATAGTAACAAAAATGAATCTCTCTGACCCTTTACATATGTGAATTCTATAATAACCCATATATATATATATATATTGTAACCTAGTGTTATTGACACTTGGTTTACTTGGCATTATTTCTGCAGGAAAACAATGCTATTCTTTAAAGAAATAAAAATATAAAATAACAATAGTAATAATCGATTAATAAAGTATGCTATTCACTCACTTTGGCATGTTTTGGGTGAATAACTAATAGATTTAATAACTCAATGTCATTTTAAAGAGAGAACATGAATAATTTAATTGAGATATTAATAATTAGAGCAAATTAATATGGTATAAAAGCTAAACAGTAATTGATTTTGGATGGGTAGAGGGGAGAGTGGATGAGTGTCTTATCATAAAGCACAATAACTTCTGGTAATTTCTTTTTGTAAAAAAAATAAAAAAAAATAAAAAATATAAGGTTTAAAGAATTATACATCACTGATTGTTAATTTAATGTATTATTATTTTTTTTATATTGTCAAATTACTTTGTAATCCAGGTAGATAATACTGAAAACTATATGATTGTAATAAGTTTTTCCTTTCTTTTGTTTATGTTATAATCAAATGATTATTTTTCTGGAAGAGGTCGCTAAAGTCAAGATCATTTTGACTTTGAAAAATATAGTCTGCTTTTAGTTTTCAAGGAAGGAACAGTGCTGAAATTTGGTAACTCAATTTTTCATTTTATTTTGCAGAAATAAATGTAATCAAAGTAAAATTTTAATAATATAATGCTTGGCTAAAATTTTTTGATAAGACGTCCTAATTTTCTGTGCCATCTACCTATTTAAACACCTTTTATACTTAAAAATTTATTGTCTCGCGCTAAAGTTCAAAAATGACAGATGTAACTAAAAGAAGCACGAAAAATTATATTATATCTAAATTAAGGAAAAGAAGCGATTTCCAAGAAAAGATTAATTATTTATTAACTTTATGTCATTTACTGATATTTTCTTGGTATAGAAAAAAAAAAAAAATAAGTGAAAGAAATATTTTGAAACCAAGGAAAATCAACTAGAAACATTTTCGCGCTCTTTCTCAATATTGTCTGCCTTTACAAGTAATGTAGTTACATACGTTAAAATGTTTTATTCACCAAGAATTGTCTGGAAATAATAATAATGATAAATAAGATTAAATTATGCACCTGTATATTTTTGAAAAAAATATAAACTTTCTCAGAGTAAATATAGGAAAAGTTATATAGGGGCATTCTTACGGAGAAGTTACCGTTAAAAAATTTATAATTCCTTAAGTATGAACAAAACTAAATATCTTAGTGACTTAATGATAAAAATAAATGATATATTATATTACACATCAGTTGGAGTTAGTAAAACTTCCTATACATGTAAATCAGCTGCAGTTATTATCAGAATAATCTCGGAAAAATTGAGCATTTTCGTCCATAAGTAAGCTAGCTAATATGAATGGTACGTATCGCCAATAAAAAAACAAATATTGTGTATGTTTATCGTCTATAGTCAAATATTCGTCTATGTTAGAAGTCTATTTTTTTCTTGGATCCCAAAATTGTAGTAGTTTAATTCAAGTAAGAATTAATCTTCAATTCTGCTATATTTTTCTTTACCTAATTTATTAAAGGCACAAAATAAGAGAAAACTTTTATCTAAAGGAAATAATACCATGCGTTTATTGTTTTTAAATTTGCTTGTGAAATACGACTGGATAAAGCTCTTCAATTGCTCCACAGAAAAACATTTTCTAATGAGAGAATATGCACTTGTTAATTAATGATTGTTTAAAACTAAGTTATAAATGATATGTATTTTTTTTTGTTATATCACATAGGTTAAAGTCTGTATGGTCAAGTGATATTTAATAGCCTTGTAATGACAAAGGTATGTTTTAATATAATTATTATAGGTTAAGTTGATATTTAACACGAAAGAAAAAAAAATCTATAAAATATGTTTTAATTATTACATACAATTGTAGGTAGAAATTTTTGTATGTTAGATACGTAAAAGAAAAATATTTAGATATTTACGGGGTAAAATAAATATTGAAAATTATCAGAAGTAACTAAAAAAAAAAAAAAAAAATGCTATAACAAAATATTTCTTGTTAAAGTTTTGAAACGAATTTATACTCTATTAATTGAGGAATTTATTCCTAATTATTCTTAAATAACACATCCACTTTATTTAGTTTAAGATAGTATGCTACCAACTATTTTTGAATGTTCCTTTATTAAAATTATTATACTTTTATTCTATGATGTCCATTGATTTCAGATGTTGATCAAAGTATACACGGTAACATAAGTTTATTATAATCAGTGTATTTACTTATCCTGCCCAGATATAGCATTGGTATATGCTTAATATTCGCATAGGTAATAATTATAATGTATTTATTTTGTGGGATGAAAAATGATCTCCCCAAAAGCTTTGTTTTCCATGAGAGGAATATTTTAAATATAATGTTCGGGTATGTTTATAGCCCAAGTGATCGATTCTCATAGATAGGACGATCAAGAATTTATCTAGCATTTAGTATGCTTCATTCGTTTAAATCCCAGGAGAGGATTGTATTTGGTGTGTGTTCGTTGTATGCCCAAGTAAGAGGCAAGAAACCACCAAAATATTTTAATGTAGTAGATTACTTTACAGACCTTCGTGGTTATTCCATATTCCTCATGTGAAAATAAAGATAGCTCCACCATGGAAGGTGTTGATTATTGTGCTTAATTTTGAAAGTTCGGGCAAGATAAAGGTTATATTGGAGGTGTTAGTTCCTCAAGATCCACTTTAGTATAAATAGTGCGTTAGTAACTAAGATCAATATCTGTATTGTGCTGCTAAATATTGCTAGTATTTGACAAGTAAATCAATGGAGAAAGTAATTAAAATTGCGTAATTTAAAACGCTTATTTACTGAAGGAATATTCAAATGCAATATTTAATTCTGGTTAGTAACTAAATAATACTCATATTTAAAATTATACATATGAATAAAATTTGTATCATAACTTAAGTTAGCATTAAGTTAAACGTAAGAAGGTAAATGTGACTTCTGATAACTGGCCTATAATTAGAATAGGTTATCCCATTAAAGACCATAAATAAAGTAAATGTATTAGAAATAAATTTAATATTTTGCGTATTGCATATGATTGGATTAATCATTTTTAAAAAGAAAAAACAAAAACAAAAATAGTTAGTCAGTAATTATGAATAAAAGCTTCTACAAGGTTACCAAAATTTAATAAACAATGTATTGGTAATAAAATGTACTTTTAGTTAATCAATCCATATGATTGCATACAGGAGAAGTAGTAACCTCTAGTCCACAACCAAAAGAGTATACAGAGTAATGTCAGTTATATTTATATTTTTGTATTACTATGGGATTATTGAATAAATGTTCATATATTTTTTTTTTGTGATAATAATAAATTATAGTCTTGTTAAAATTTGTTGTAGATTCATTTTTTTTTGTTTTTATATGCTAAATATAAGTGTTTGCACAATATTTGCAAAACCTTTTCTTGAGTCCGAAATCATTCCAAATTCTTAAAAACTTAATATACCAGATAAATAAAGTTGAGCAGATCGGAATATGTCATTATATTTTAGTTTAATGATAATTATTTATGGAGTTGCAAACTTCAGACTAAACATTTTTTTTGTGTGTGTGTAAAAATGAATTTATTCCCAAACCATTAACTTTGACTGCACATTATTCCATTCACATTTAGTTGATTTGTCTAAGTAATAAATCTTAGTTAAATTATTGTGTTGTCATGGATGATGGAAGGACACAAAAAGCACCCTTGTCTTTTTATTATTCTGACTGAGATTCTGGAAAAAAGGGCTGTGTTATTCAAAATTATACGTCATTATTGAATAGAATTATCATCTCTTTAAATAATATAGCAGTTGATATGAGAGATGAAGACACATTGAATTTAAGTAAAATAAATGTTTCCTATAGCCGACCAGAATGCCAGTCATATGCGACAACACAATACCGCCCGAGCATTTCCTTACATGAAACAAAGAACCCTGAGATTAATATTATTATAATTATTCTTTAAATTAATAAGTGATCAATTATTGTTGTTATTACAATCGTGGCATGGCTTAAGAGAATTGAATGTACAATTGTATTATATGAAAAGTATTTTAGATCATATTGGCAAAATAATGGATATGTTGCTTTATTTGGGTTGCCTTAATTTCCAACCTGAAAAATTAGTGCAAACTAAACTAATAAAGAATTACGGAATAAATATTTTACTGGGTTAGAAAATATATATATATATATCACTTAACCCTATGTTTTAAAATAAAATATGAACAAAACATACATTTTTCTTTTCTTTTTTTTCAAATGAAAAATGTATACACATAGATATACACAATGAACAGTCTCATTTCTCTTTTTTATCCACTAATCCCTCATACATCCTGGTTCCTTGTTTCTGATCCCAATGCCTAGATATGATTTTCCTTTATCTAGAGAAGACAAGCATGAATGATAACTATCGCGCAGATTTGAATTCAATTACTTTCCTGTTTAAATTCCGATATTTTCTTTAAAGCATATTTAAAGCATATAAATGTATCCAAGCTTTTAAAACATCAAGTACTTAGTCGATGCAAAATCATACATCACTTGCTTTATTTTCCCTTTTCCTCGATAATAATGTATAAATAAATTTTTTTTTTCATTGACAAAATTCAGTTACCTCTAAGTGAATAATAAATGCTTTTTCTTTCCAAATTAAGAAAGTAAAATTTAAATTGCTTAACATAAGTTGTGTTAATCAATCTTGAGAAATTCATTGAGAAGAATAAGATATCCATATACACATCATGGGGTTTATATTCATCACAAATAAATAGATGGAATTCTAGATTTTGACAATGGAATATTTTTTTTTATATAGCTAACTTGTATTAAAATGCATTTTGAAGGTTTTGTTTTACATTTTGCCATATCTTTTGGAATTTCACCAATGAGCTGCTCCAATTGAATTGGCAGATGGTTGGGTTTATCCTCCCATAATTTGAAAAATTAATCATTTAAAAAAATATAAAATTTTAACAAGTTTTTTAAGATGAATATAAACGTGTCCATTCTAGACCATGATAAAATTCCAAAAACTCAAGTTGCAGCATTTCAGTTCTATTTGTAACACACTCTTGTTGACATTAATGTTGTCAGGACAACTGTTCAATATTACTCAAATTTCACTCGTTAATGTAAGAAAATTGTTTAATAAAATATGCCTCCAATTAATAAGTGAAATGAAGATTAATGGATACAGTGGAAATAAAATCCCATTTACAAGTTCAATATTATTTTTCATTTTAAACCCAAAATAAAGAATTTATATTACATTTTCAATACCTTTCAATGAATATATATATATATATTTTAATAATCTATTCCAATACTAATAAATAAACAAAACATATATGAAACATAAAACATTTAATTTTATAAAAGGTAAGTTGCTATGGCAATTGCAACAACAGAAATTGAAATATGTAATAATGGACAACAATATTGACTTTATTCAAGTGATCTTTCTATGATGTACTTAACTATGTATCCAAAATCTATTTATTTATTAACTAGTTTATATTTTTCCTGAAATTGATCACAATAGATTTATGATTTGATGCAGATATTAATATCAAATAATATTATTTTAAAATATTAGGTTGCCATGGTTATCTAGTTAACATTAATATTTCAACATTTCCATTATCCATAGATCAAGTGAAATGAAAATTAAACAAGATCAATGTCTTTATTTTTTTTAACTACTGTTACATACAGCACTAATTTGGCACTTACAATATATATATATATAATGTTAAAAGTTGTTAATTTGATTCCCATTGAACTAAAAAATAATAAATAAATAATAATATAACTTGTGTAGGTAACTCAGATCTATAAATATACATACTATATAAGTAATCTTGTTTAGTAATAGGCATGCAGAGAAATCCTATCCTTTTAAAAATTAATGCTGAATCTGAAAGTATTTGCATTTCAAAATGTATGTCTCAAGTTATAATTGCTATGTATTGTACCCTGTAGCCTCATGTATAAAATATGATCACATTGAATAGAGAATATGCCTTTTATTTGGTGCACCCTAAAGAAGTTTTAATATTAAGATTAGTTTCTCTGCTTGACTTATTTTTCTTTCTTGAATTCTTATTCATAGAAATGTGTGAATCTATGCTATTTCATGTTCTAATCATAAAAGTAAATTGTTTCTTATCATTAATTACATAGAATATAGATAGTTATAAAGTAGAAAAATTAAGAACATATTTAAATGATCCAATAACAGGTAAATAAAGTAATTTTATTTAAACTCACAGATGTTAGGATCTGCTCATATTTTATACTTAATTAAGATGATGTCTTGAATTAATATTGGTACTATTCTTCTTTATTGCTAATGTATATTTTTGCTGTAAATAAATTCTCTGTAATCTATTTAATATTTTAGTTTATCATATTTGAGATTTGAAAAGTAATGAGACTTGTCTAAACCATGATGCAGTAGAGGTATTGTATATGGTGGTTTGGGCTACAGAAAAGGAAGATAAAATCCCAGACAGAATTATTAATGGCAAATAAAGTATAGAAAACTATACTATGATGTTAAATTTCATTAACAGAATTTTACTAGATTATGAAATGAACTAAACAAAGGAATTTTGAATCTCATTCCTGGAGTTCCAGTTTCTGCTTCAAATCTAATCAT
Organism: Epiperipatus broadwayi; assembly: GCA_028023455.1. Classification (NCBI taxonomy): domain Eukaryota; kingdom Metazoa; phylum Onychophora; class Udeonychophora; order Euonychophora; family Peripatidae; genus Epiperipatus; species Epiperipatus broadwayi. Next base: position 2,999,457 of record JAQFVV010012421.1, read on the forward strand.
GCTCGATTGGACGATAATTGTGAATGGCATGGAATGAATAAACCAGAAGAATAAATTAATGAAACTTTGCTGATTTCTAAAGTTGTAACTTCTAGTAACTCCTATCTTTAGACATAGATTTTACTTAAGTCATTTGGAAATGGTTGCAGTTTTATTTTTTTGACAACTGCTAATTATTATGATATATAGTATTTAATAATAAACAAATACTGTGTTTAAATTAATTTTTTTAATATTTCATTTGAGATTGCATGCATGCGATCATAGCATCACCCCCCCAACTAATTAAAGCTTTTATTTATTGCCAACAACAAAATGTCTAGAAATATTTAACAAAGAAAACAGGTTCCTTAATAAACAAGAACGAAAGTAAAACTGTCTACTAATAGAAAAAATGAACCCAAATAGTGAGATATGATGGCAATCAATTAATAGTGGATGAAATCAGAAATATAAATTATAATTTAAGCATAACAGTTAAATTTCTATCAATTTCAGTAAAATAAGTCTGAGAATCTATCTGCGGTTTGATGTATTTGGTAGAGCATCCGACTTGGGATCAGAAGGTTCCAGGATCGATTCTGCTGCTTGAACTTCTTACGAACTTTCTAGCAGTAAGCCGCATGCCTTTTATTTTTATCTTTATAATAATGGCTATGATCAAATTGTAATCTATTTTATAAAACTCTTAACTTTTTACATGCTGTACAATGTATATATAAACTTTAGCCACCACTATCCTATTAGGCAGGATTGGTGTTCCTGCCTAATAGGATAGTGGTGGCTATGGTTGTTTAAGAGCCAAAGACACCAAAATGTATGGGTGCTGAATTGAGTTCAGACCCATCTGACTATATATAAGTTATTGAGCTTAGATTGAAAATATTTTTGTGTTTTCAATTTCATTCTCATAGTTTTGTAGTAGAGTTAAAAGGTGACTGCTGGATGGTTGCATTAGATCCTAAGATCTAGATGCAGTGCTCTCAGATCCAAGGCTCCTCACTGATGATGGCCACAAGCCAGAAACTAGTCTGGGGATATTGGATGAGTAGGCACTAGATAGGGATTTTATGCACAAGCCTTCTGGCATCCATTGATTACTCTGGTTGGCACAGAGTGGCACTACTGTATGGAGAGTTTTGCCTTTGTTATATATAAACTTGAAATCATTAATTAATCAAACAAAAATATTGATGATACAGCTATACCCTGTTTGCATAGACATACATGAAAAAAAAAAACCCGTTAAAAATATAAATTATTAATTAACATGTGAAATAAAAGAATAACTATTTGATTAAAAAACAAAAATTTAAACTTGTGAAAACACGCATTTATAAAGCAAACTTTCTACACATCTGTTAATATTCTTCCTTCAAGCTATTACTTATATACTAATTAATTTATTACTTTATCTACTTATAAGCCTACTTAACCGCCTACCATCACATATTTCCAAATAACTATTAAATATCAATCTAACAAAATGTGTTACTAAATATCAATTTAATAAAATATATTTTAGTCTTTATTTTAGTATATGTGTGTGTCTTCAAGTAAATATAAAAGTAAAAAGAAATATATATATATATTGTTTCCCAAAATATAAAAAAAAAAACCCGCCATAAAACTTAACCTGAAGTTTTCTAATTAATTTTTAATGTTTGTATGTGTGTAGGCATCTCTACCTTAAGCGCTGCATTATTATTCTAATCAATGATCCATTCTGTTGAATAATTTATTTTATTTAAATAATTACAGAAGCAACATGCAGAGTAGTGCAGCCGGGAATTAATTTTATCTTTTTGGAATACTGTAACTCAAAATAAACATTTTAAATAAAAAATCATATTAATGCAGGAGATTTATTTTTATGTGCGTAGAATTTAATTATATATGTGGTAATATTTATAAAAGTAAACCATGCATCAATTGAGTGTAAAATGATTATATCTATTTTTTTAAAATAAATAAATGTATATTTCAAAAAATAACAGCTTCTGGAATGGAGGCTTAGAGAAACAATTTCATTGTGTTATTAGTAGGAAGCATTGGCTGATTGTGAAAGTCTACTCTTAGTTTAACCTTGATTGCTAGATGATCAGAGACGGTTGCTGCCATAAGTGATAGATCGATAATATAATAGTCTGGAAAATAAAAAAAAGTAAGTCTTTTAGTGTAGAGTGGTTTTTTTAATGCAGAATGAAAATAAGTTAATTGGGAAAAAAACCTTCTGCATTCATGAGCTTTGCTTTCTATTGATTAGGTGTAAGTATTTAGAAATGAACTCTGAGTAGTTCATGTTAAAATCAACTAACAAGAAAACTAGAAAAGTGTTAGAACTTCAGTATTAATATGATTGATTAAACTATATATTAGTGTTGCCTTATTGAAAAGATAAAGAGTGATTATATCTAGTGAAAATGCAGTGTGGAAAAAGATGATGATATGCATTCATGTTTTCATTAGAGAGTAATAATTATGTACTATTACTCCAACCCCTGCTGCAAAAGTGTTAGATTAAGATAGTGGCATAAAACCTAATTTACGAAGATATTTATATGGATCTATTTTGGAATTTCCTGAATATTTTGCTTCTGCAAAAAATGTAATGTGTGGAGAAAATTGTGTTATCCAATTTTTAATAGCAAAGTCTTTGAAGTGAATTTATACTTCTCACATTAATTTCAGTGATGCTTATATTCATATTAGATTTATGCAGTTGTTTTTAATGTTAATATCTGTCATTGATTAAAAGGTAGTATGTTTATGTGATGACTGTGTAGAAACATTGTAACTGAAATGTATTAAAACAGGCAAAACTCACTATACAACAGCTATACACAAGCATAAGAAATGGTGGTCATGTGATGTCTATTAACTGAAATGTATACATTATTTATTACACAACATGTGAATCTGATTACACATCACTGCAATTTTATTAGATTTATCTGTAATAAATGATTCTGGTTTTCTTATAGTAAATGAATTAGTCCTAATTTTCCCATTAATATAATGAAACTCTATATTCTACTATTTCAATAAGAATACCTTCTCTGAAAAAACATCATTAATCTCATGAAATTTTAACATCCCATTTCAATATTTCTTGGATTTGGAAATAGTTTTATTGAATCATAACGAATTGTCAAAAATTTGTAAACTGTTTTTTCCCATTTTTAAGTTATCTATTGCAGATGTGTTATTCTTTCCTATCCTCTTTTCTTTTTAGCACACCAACTCCTGCAACATAAATGACTTGTTGATGTTTAAGTGGAGAATTATTATATTATCAGTTTTTCCTAGTCCAATATACTGAATTAGTATTTCCTAGAAGATTATCTTCTGGAAATGAGTTGATATAATTTTTTTTTATTTAATGTAGGCATGAAGACTTCTGTTGAAAGTTTTTTCTTAGTATTCAATGTTTATATATTGATTTAAATTCTTTATTTATTGGAATGACATTTATTTTTCCTTTTTTTAGAAACTATTTTCTTCCCATGAAGAAATGACAAGTGTTTTTTGTTCACTTGTGTTGTAATCATTTCTGATTTCCCTGATGAACTGATATTAGAGATCATCAAATCATCAGGCATTATTTTTTCACTTATATTTATTCATGTGGAGAATCATTAAAAATAGGCTTCAATATATTCATCTTGGACATGGTACTGCTAAATTTGTGGTTGTTTAAAAGTTGCTTCATCTTTTTTTCACCAGCTAACTTTAATTGTATTTCATTCTATTACCATTGCTTTTCTAGCATACTGATGAGTTCTAGAATATTTTACCTCACAAATTTTTACAAAATCTATCTGGATAATTTTTGATGAGATGATCTCTGGATTTGCAATAAAAGGACTGAAGCAAGGTGCCTCTAAATGATATTACTATTGGAAAGTAGTCAATAGAGTGTAAAATTTGTATATCTAGTGGTTGAATGCTTTTATTAAATAAGATTAATTAGAGACTTGGATTCAATAAATATAATGCTTAAAAACACTTCATGTAACCCTTCCTCCATTCCATCAAAAATGTTCCTAAAACAGAAATATATATAAAAAAAAATCCAACAAATTCTAGCACAATATCTCTCTACAAAAAATCTAAAACATTTTTAAGTTCAGCACCAAATTGGTTTGAAGGCTATTTCAACCAGGCACTTGTTAGTACGATTAACAAAATAACACCTTCAAATTGTTAAAGCAACAATCTTATCACACAGGAAAAAACATACTCCCCAAGTTTTTTACCATTTCAAAATAATCTATATGCTCCTCTGCATTTTGGTAATTGTAAAAAAGTACATAATATTAAGAAACAGGGCATCATACTTAAATTAGCATCCTTTTCTAACAATATACACCCAGAACCACATGCAATTCCCAAATTTATACTTGCACATCTCAATCACTGCACAATACCTAATATTCAAAATATACTTAACTATTTTTCAGATCAAATCTATAGTATAGACCAGCTACATCCTATCTCAAAGGCACCTTTCCTTAAGAAAAATGGTATCCCATTGGCACTTAATAATCTTCAACCTATCTCGATGATCCCCACTTTAATTAAAACTAAGAAATTGATAATAGAAATAGGCACTGAAGTTTTCATTCTTCCTCATCTATCAAGTTTTCAATTTGCCAAAAAAAAAAAAAAGATTGCTCTGTCTCTGCTGCAATTAAGCTTTTTAAAACATCTATAGATGATATCAGCCATTCCAGAAAATCGATCTATTGCAGTGCAATTTGATATCACTGCAGTCTATTGATAAGTTCCTACAAATCATTAAAGAACATAATGTATCTACTATTCTCTACACATTAGAAAATTTACTCAACAACAGACAAATTCCTATTACATTAAATGGACAAATCTCTCCCAGTTTCTTCCCATACCATTCTATTCCACAGGATCCCAATCCTTCCACTCACTTTTTTTTCTGACTTACATTAACACATTATTATCAAGCATCTAAAATAAACTGCCAGGAATTTATAGCACTTTTATAAATCAAACAATTAATCACAAGCATATATGGATGACTTAGCCATCTTATTACTTTAAAAAAAGTATATCTGTCAACTAAATGAAATTCTAAATAATTATACAGAGAACTGCTCTCAAATTCAACAATTTTCTTCCAGCAACATTCTCTCAGACAATAAATAAAAAATTTTCCTTGCTTTGTCTCACCACATAAATTCTTAGGTTTCCCCATTTATCTTTCTACAAATGCTATAAGATCCTGAAATACAAAACAAACTTATCACCTCTTTAAAAAACACGATTAACTCATTATCTAAAGCATATTTATATAAACATGCAAAAGTATCTTTCTCAAGATATTTTGATCTTCTCAAAAATCTCATAATATATGCCTACCATCGAATATACTACAAACTTTATGAATAAAGTAAATTCACTATGCAATAAATTGATCTGGAACAAAATAGTATCAATTAGCACCAAATCAATGCAGAAACATGCTAAACACAATGGGCTCTCATTACATGGCATCTCAATAGACTATCTTCAGAGAGCAATGAACAAAATCACTAGGTTTATTAAGTAGTACCCTGAAGCATCAGATACATCAAACACCAATCAAAAATCCTTTCATTAAAGGATTAAACACATTCAAAACTAAATATACTACACCAGATCAAAAATTAAATACTGGACACATATATTACATAAAATTCAAATGATTTGTCTCCAAATACCAATACATAAGTCTTTAAATTATCTGTTTATTAGTAAATTTAATAATCTGGTTGTGGTGGTTAATTAATTCTTCTTTAACTAAACTCAATATTGAATCTCTTCCTACCAATGTCTTTCTAGCCCAAAAAAGATAAAATGACTCAATATGTTCTCTATGTCACAAGAAAGAAGAAATTAAAGCATTTCCTTAATAATTGTCCAACATTACAAACATATTACAATAAATTTCAATTACTAGATCTCTAATCCCCTTTCTTACTTATTTAATAAGCAATATAGGCAGAAAGCTTTCCCCTAACATATGAATAAACTACATTTTACCCTGTGGATTCTTAGGTGACATTTTTAGTTTAGTCCAACATCTCAGAAGCTTCAATCACTTTTCCATAACAAATTAGCTAAAAGTAAAAAAACAGGAGACCAAGCACTCACACCACCTGACATCCCTCCTTTCACTATGCCATCAACCTTGAATGCCAATTCTAATCCTGGAATCACCCAGGCCATGCTACTTAATAAACTAAAAAGCTTCCCTGACCACATTTACCCCGGTCCTCATGCCATCCCCATGTTCCCCTCCTTCTCCACCTAAGTCAGTTCACCATCCCCATCACCCTCAACATGATCAAGAAGCTGGCCTCGGCTGCTTGCATTATTGAGGATCTCTATCCAGTAACATTAGTCCCTTTCCTTAAAAAAGATCGGCCACCTACTGAGCTCAAGAGTCTTAGGCCCATTTTGATGACCCCTCTGCTCATAAAACTTATTGAGTATCATCAAAGAGTCATTTGAACAATTCATACTACCTGCCCTTTCTGCCTCACAGTTTGCTTGTAAGGGGTGCTCCACTCTTGGGGCTGCCACACACTTTAAGATGACCACAAGCATGTTAGGTGATCTTGAAATGGCAGGCCCATCGTTGTCCAATTAGACATCCAGGCAGTCTTTGACTCTGATAGGGTCGACCTGCTCCTTGATATCCTCAGGGACCTGAACATTCCAGAGGCACTCCTGTCCATCCTCCACAATCTCCTGTCCAACAGAGAAATCCTAGTTACCCTGGATGAGAAAGTTGTCCCCAGCTTCACACCTAACATATCCATCCCCCAGGGCTCTCCGCTGAGCATTTGTTGTTCACAGAATTTCTGAATCCCCTCTTGATCAGGCTGGAACATGACCTCCCTGCATTGAGCAAAAGCATCAAATGCCTTGCTTAGGTAGACAATGTGGTTGTCTTCCTTCCCTCAGTCGATTTCATCCCCAGGCTTCAACCTATCCTTACCCGGTACACTAAAACATACAAGCTGGAATTTAGCAGTGACAAATCAGCAGCCTGGCAACTATCTTCCAGTAAATAAATCCTTTCCACCTTCAATGCCAAGCCACACAACTTCCTCGGATTCCCCCTCATGCTGTCTCCTAAGGACATGAGAGTATGGGTCCAAACCGCACTGTATCAAAGCATATCATCCACCCCCAGCACTATCACAGGCACCTACCTGCCCCTTTATGGAAAGTCATGCTTCTCAATCCTAGTGTTTCCTAAAATAGCATATTACCTTCCCATTGTTCTACCTACACATTCATTTATATCCAAAATCAATTCCCTTTGCATCTGTTTTCTCTGGGGTAGAAAGGTGGTGGCCATCAGCCCAAAATGAACTTGGTTTTTCTAAAAAACCTTCACACAACTTCCTCGATTCCCCCTCATGCTGTCTCATAAAGACATGAGAGTTCAGGTCCAAACTGCACTGTATCAAAGCATATCATCCACCCCCAGCACTATCACAGGCATCTACCTCTCCCTTTATGGGAAAGTCACCCTTCTCAATCTTCTAGTGTTTCCTAAAATAGCATATTACTTCCCCATTGGTCTACCTACACATTCATTTATATCCAAAATTAATTTCCTTTGCACCCATTTTCTCTGGGGTAGAAAGGTGGTGGCCATCAGCCTAAAATGAACTTGGGTTTTCCTAAAAAACCTCAATGGGTTGGGGCCTGCACTTCACCGACACTCTTCTGATCCAGAGATCTCACAACATTATCTTCACATTCCTAAGTCACTTTCCTGCCAACCTTGTGCATATCATTATGACATCCACTGACACTCTTCCTCCCAGTGGCAGGCCCAGGTCATGGATGTCACTCATCGCCAATATTCTACAAAAGGCTGGCTTTGTTATTCATCCATCAGTGGCAAACTAAAGTACTGGGAGGTTTTCAATCAGACTGCAGACTTCTCCATTGTCTGCCCTACATTCCTCAAACTCACCAATGCTCAACTAATCTGCAAATTCAAAAGGTAGTACCTTGAGGCAAAATTCCTCAATTTCTTCTTTCACTCCCTTCCCACAAATCAAATTTTGGTCAACTGTAGGGGTTTCACCAAGATCTCTCACCTATGCCAGCTCTGTAAATCTGACAATGAAACCCTCCAGCATTTCCTACTTAAATGTCCCTTTCTGCTTGGAGTAAGACATCATGAACTCCTGCCTTTCCTCACATAAGAACACCATCTTCAACCTCCAAGAATCCATAGAAACAGTGGTCTTGGCAATCATTAGACTATCAGTTTTCCTCAAGTATGCACTCTGGTTGCTCCAATGTGACATTATTTTTGACAAGAGAGTATACTTAGTAAAGCAAAAGCTATTAGACCTAATTTGCTCTCTCAAAACCAGAGATACCAAACTAGCCCCACCTCCACTCCTCACAGACACTTGCAATCCTCCAACTCTCATTCTCTCAGCCTCTGTCATAAGACTCAATCATTTAAATGTTTGTGACCCATGGGTGCTTGCTCAATGAAGACTGCAACTCGGACTGGCCTGGACTACACACTCTTTCCACTTCCCATTCCCTTTTCACATGTATCCTCCTCACAGACACTTGCAATCCTCCAACTCTCATTCTCTCAGCCTCTGTCATAAGACTCAATCATTTAAATGTTTGTGACCCATGGGTGCTTGCTCAATGAAGACATGCATCTCGGACTGGTCTGGACTACACACCCTTTCCACTTCCCATTCCCTTTTCACATGTATCCTTCCCTCTTATCATGTTACTCCTGAAATTTTAATTTACCTGATAATCACTCCCTTGTAAACTTTCATCACTGAGAAATAACACTGGCATATAAATAAATTGCACGATTTGTATAAGCTGGACATCCCATAATAACTACAGATGTAAGAATAAGGAAACTATTTTAGCATGAACTATATAAATAATTTACGTTTAGAACAAATTGTTTTTTTTTTATAATATTAAATTAAAGTATTTTTTAATCCTATCCAGAATTCAAATCTTTATTTTGGTTAGTTTTTAAAATATAAAAAGATTTATATAATTATGTATTATTCTAGCTCTTTTATCTTATTCAGAGATTCATCCTTGACAATCCTAATTCGAGTCTCATGTCTCTGTACTGCTGCGTGACATCTGGTACAATATATATATATATTGTAACGATATATAAATATGTCGTTACATTAATTTAAAATAAAAACTTAAAAGTTCGCAAATAAAAGTAAAAAACTAAACGCTAAAATTAAAACATTGTTAAATATATATATTCGCACAGATGTTAAACTTTAAAAATATTTTTTTTTCATAAACAAAAAAAAAAAAAGTATTTGAATGTATTTTTTTTAAATAAAAAAATACAAGATTGAAATATAAAAATATTTTAATAAAAAAATAACGTAAGTTAAAATAAAAACAGGTATTAATTAATTCCTGTAATCTATAAAAGGAAATGGTTGTTTATTAATTATCTAAAAGCTGTTTAATTAAAAAGTCAGATGGAAAGTTAGATAAGAGAAGAAAGAAATTTTAGCTTGACCAATGGAAGCACTAAGCCTTGGCTCGGACCATGGCGAAAAAACAGAGCAGTGACGTTTTGTTCAGTGAATCCTTGTGGATGATATAAAAAGAAAAAAATATTGAGTTCAAGAAGCTTTTTCAACTTGGTTGGGTGAGACGAGCGATAAAGACGCGCTTTATCGTTCTCTCTCACTTATCTCTGAAATGGAATGACTGATACCATGAACCAGCAAATGCCACCTCCTGAACATTAGATCGATCTTTCAATTAAAGACTCCGTGGACATTGACACCAGGAACCGGGAGTTCTGCTACCGTAAGCTATAGGAAATGAACAATTCTTAAAATCAATCAAGAACTTTCGTCAAGTTGAACAAATTAATAAACAAGCCGACTTATTTAAAATGGACTCTTATCTGACTTTTGTAAGTTTTAAATCAAATTAATAATGGTTAATTTTATATCTTTCCCGATTGTTAAAAGAATCATTTCCCTTTTAATATTTTTATGTGTAGTAATATTTTATTGTAGAAATTATTAAATGCATTACATTTAAGTTGTCTATAGACGCTTGCATGGATTCGTTTGCGGTTAATTAGATTTTGGTTTTCATATTTGATCAAAATATATAGACATTCGATAAATAATGATACCTTACGGTGAGTATCTAAAATGTATTTATTCGGATGTCTTTTAAGTTATTGGTGACAACGCAAGTATCTTATGGTGAATACTATTGGGTTACTTATAAGTTTCCCTCTGCGATTGTCGGTATCAATAATTTTGTATTTTGATCGTTTATGTTTATTTTGAAATGTTTTTGACCGTGGAATCTGTGTAATCGATCTATACCCAACATTTTTAAATAAATCTGTGCGAACGTATATAAATGTTAAAATTAAGTCGGGCGCGAATGGCTATATAGTTTTGTAAAGTTGTATTAAGGGAGGGTAATCTTAGGTTATTCATTTCGTAGTTGAATTGGTTCAATGGATTGGATATATTTGTGTAATTAGTAGATGTAGTATGAGATCCGCTACGGGCAGGATTATAGATATACGCCACACACCCTCTGTTTGCCTATGGATGGGTTTGTAAGTCGGCAGAAGACCGCAGTCCATTCCTATGGAGTTTTTAGTTTATTGATCTACTTGCCCACAGATGTCACATTCCTGTTGGTGGAGAGTCAATGTCTTCTCAATTTCTACTTATTGTTCAGATGTACATTCCTGACAATATAGTATTTTGTGTTGTCGTATCATGCTACATTGAATACATGAATGTATCAGATGGATTGGCGCCAGTTGATTGCGAAATTTGTTGCCTAAGGTTAAATCAGGGAAGAATATTTTCTTTTCAAATGCAGACCTGTGTAGTCCATTCATACTCGACCCTCTAAATAAAATATTAAACATTATAGCAAGCTATTTTAAATGTAAAATTAAAAATTAAGATAAAAATCTAAATGTTAAACTTATTCCTCGAATTTAGAATGATTTTATATGTGCGTAAATAAATATTTTTCTGTGTTAATTTCTGGCAGTGGCTTTTATTATTTTATTCTTTTATATTTAAGATATAAAATTTATAGATTTTTATCTCTGCGTCTCCGCTGAGCTAGTGACAATGGGCTAACGATCTAAATATGTAAATAAAGTGGAATCCTAACAGCGCGTATCTGCCTACTTTATAAATTTTTCTAGGCTCAAATGCCTAGATGGCGCCCTTTGGTAGTGCGGTGCGATGCGATCTCCCACTTCGTTTGGATCGTTATAATATATATATATATATGAATGAAATTCAGTATTTGAAATAAGTGGCAATTTTGTATACGGTATATATAATAATATAAAATACCAAAACAGAGTTTAAATATATATAATTAAACTGAGTATACTTCCAACCCATAATCAATTTAAGCAGATGATAATAATACAAATATAAGCCAAATAATAATAATAAATATTAAATAATAATTTAGAGCAGATGATGAACAAACTCTATCTAGTCATGGAATAACTAAATGAACACAATACACTACATTTAGCAATATAAAAAATAAAGTGGACTATCTGTTCTTATATTTTTGGATGTAAATAAAGCGAACTTGGCAAATATGTTGAAATTTGAGAAAAGAAATATTGATGCTAGATGTAAATATGGCCCAATGAATTATAAAATCATATCTACATATCTAACCTCTAGTTTACTAAAAGTAATGTGGAGGATAAATTTTGGAAGTATTGATACAAGATGTAAATATATCACAATATATAATAAAATCATATCTAAATATCTAATTTTTAGTTTATTAAAAGTAGTGTGGTAGATTTGTTTAATTATTTCATAGCTAGATAAACTGTGATCAGTTCCACTTTATTTTCATATATATATTAACTCGTGAAGTTATTATTAAATATTTATAATTACATCTATACCTCACTTAGTGTACAATTGTCATCAATTTGTACCCACTATTTTGATTTACAATCGATTATTCACCAAACCAATCGTATAAAATTAAAAAAAAATTTTTTTGGTGGCCATTTTGTAAGATTGATGATGTCATAGGGCAGTTATTAATGCTATGTCATCCAAAAGCACAATAGCAACTTTCATACTGAAACTGTAAAGTACAGAGTTTACTCATAATACCCAACAGAGTACATAATATTAGTGCTGTATACAATATTTTGATTATAAACTTATAAAGGTACAGTATTTTATTTAATATTTATCCAGCATCTTTGCAAGACAATGATATATCCAAAGTAAGATTTTCATTGTTAATGATTACAAAGCCCCTCAAATAGTGTTTTTACTCAGTATAATAATAAAAATCACATTTTAATAACATATAACAACCAAATACATTAATATCATATTAAACTTTAAAATGTGTACATTAGTTTAAAAACTGCAGACTATATTTACAAACTTTTTGCATTAAATTTTTTTACTTTGCTTATGGCAAAAATAATCTATCTGCTTGATTTTGAAACAGCTAATAATGTTATTTATTGCACAGGTATAAAAATGAAGAATGAAAAAAAAATAAAAATTTTCTTCAGTATAATACTGTTAAAAAAATATATGTAAAATTGCATACAGATAAACTGAAAAAGATTCATACTGTTAACATTTATTTAAATAGTTTGCAATAATTGAAAAAAATTTTAAAGTCATTTAAAGGAACATGTCTATCATATAAAATAATGTTTATTTATATCTGCATTGTATATAAACAATGAGGATTGCCAATTCCTCAACAAGTTTTGTGGTAAATGCTTAGCCAGAGAAAGCATTTAAAATATCTGTCAGGAACCCCTCCCCAAACCCCTAACCATGGTTTCATGCTTTGGCACTTCTCAGAGAGGTGTCACAAGGTACCCAAAGCTTGTTGAGGAATTGGCAATCCTCATTGTTTATAACTTACAAGCTTAAGAAAATAGGGTCATGTGATCTATGACTCTGCATAGTATATATTGTAAAAAAAAAAGTCTTAAATATTGGTTACAATATGTAAACACAGAATGCATTAGATACATTTCCCCCCCTTTTTTAATATATCAGAATATTTTTTTTAAAAGTAATTTTGACATATGCAGTATGCTCATTTTGCAATTCTTACACTAATGATAAATAACAAGTTTTTATGATCAATTAAATAAGTTATTAAACATTTTTTAAAAATTGTAAATAATTTCATGTAAAAAATATAATATAATAGTACAAATTTGAAAAAAAAAATAAAACTTCAGTATGGATTTTTTTTAGCACAACATGAAACAGATGTGTGGAAGAACACAAACAAACTGTTAACTGCTAGATTAATTTCACTTTCTTATCCATTTTGCTGCACTTTTGGGCAATTAAAAGACACATTTTTTTCTCTAGTAATTCTGTGTACATTTTCAATTAAAATCATGGCTGCAATTAATATGACCATAAAAAAATAAAAATCTCTCAGCTTAGAAACAGAAATAAATATCTTGTTCATTAGAAAGAGAAGAAAATTGTGATATCTGTTCTTCTATGGGTTTATCAATGTTTACTGTCATCTATTTTTAAAAACCAAGACAATATAGAACAAAGTACTCAAACCATTGTAGGTATATAGAAACTTTCCAAAATCATAAAATCAAGGCATTCATATAAAAAACAATGCAAAAAGCACATCTACTATCCCTTTTAAATCTTTTTTCTAGATCCTCAGCCATCATCTCATGCTTTCCTCCCACAAAAAACTAATATTATCAAAAGATTTAGAAGACAACAATGGACCTTAGAATAAGCAATTCATGGTTCAGAAAATTAGATAATTATGATTGATGAATAAATCACTGAAAAAAACAACAACTTTAAATTGTTTTTTTTTTTTTTTAACATAGATTTGTTGCTTTATCATACACATGTATATGTGCATGCTTGCATAATACACATAGCACAGTTTACACAAGCATATAATGTACATTTAGGTTTTTTTTAAAATTACTATATATACTAGATTAAATTGTTTGTTAATAGCATATAATGTAATTTTTAGCTGGAGGAACCAGCCAAATTTTTTCATATAGAAACCCATTAAAACTACTTTTCCTTGTGCAATGTTCTTGCTTAATGATAAGTTTTGGGGGACCAATTGCCTTTTCTAAGTGGGGTAAAGGTATACTTGACTTATATTTGATTATCAGATCAGAGGCTGCTAAAAATAAGAAAATGTCTTCATTCTCTGCCTAATTACATATGATTTCATAATTGACTTGCCATATTTACATCTGGCATCAATAATTCTAAAATTTCAACATGTTTGGTAAACTTACCTTTATTTACATTGCAAAGCATAAAAAAATAGTTTGCTCTATTCTTTAGTTTCCAAAATTTGTGTGAATTTGTTTATTTCATGGCTGGATGGAGTTTAGTCATATATGCTCTATTTTCATATATATTTAATGCTTTGCAAAGTTATTATATAATATGTGTTTTGATTATTTGACTTCTATTTAGGAAAAAAATAAAAAAGTAACTAACCAATAAACTACCAGGAAATAAAAACTCAAATTTTCTTTGAATTTTGTTACACCATTCACAGTTAGAAAAATGGCATATGTGTTTTGTTAATACACATTTTGGAATTGAGTTTTAATATATTTGTACTTGTATAATTACATTGTGAAAATAATTCACTTTAAAGATTAATGAAATGATTCTCAGCTGCATGAAATTACAGAATAATGTGATGCTGCTGTGCTTCAGTTTGAAATCATTCACATGCAGTAATCTTTAGCATTTTTTGATTTTACATTTATTTGATGATAAAAACTGAAACTATATATGGATTTAATAGTTTTAAAAAAAAAATCTGAAGATGTCAGTTGTCTATAGAGCTGTACTATTAGTATATTCTTTGATTTTGGGTATTAAACTTCTCTTTGGTTGTTGTTAGCAATGAACAAAAACATAGTATACTTTCCGTAGTTTATTTAAATATTTATTTATTTTTACAAAATATTTGTATAGTAATTATTAAAAAAGAAATCTATTTCATTTTACAAGTTAAAATATTTGAAATAATAATAGACAGAAAATTATGAACATTATGTTCTATCAAACATAATTATAAATATAATTTTAAATTTTAGGATAGAAAATTAAATCTAATCAACAATAATATATTTTTTTTCTTAGTTTGCTGTAATTATCAATAAGAAAAATCTTATCCTTCTCATTATGTATTTCACATTATTTTTTATGGATAGACTTCATTTGTAAAGTTATATTTCTAATAAACCAAGTATGATTTATTGATTCATAATATTCAATAAAGGTTTGTAATTCTAAAATAAAACATTGAACTATTAATTCAAATTGCTACTAAGGAATGATGTAAAAACATTGGAATGTAGAAATATTAAATACATTTAAAAATGAATGATTGATATATTATTTATATATGTGTACATAATATATATAAAATCCTTTACTACTAATATATGGTTAAAATGGAATATTAGCCTGCATACTTAATGAAAATAATAATAAGTGGAATATTAGGCATAATGAACGATTGATATATTATTTATATATGTGTACATAATATATATATATAATTCTTTACTATTAATATATGGTTAAAATAGAATATTAGCCTGTATACTTAATCAAAATAATAATAATTGGAATATTAGGCATTATTAGTCATACATGGGTGTGCTTATATATATATGTTTATTAATATTTTTTATAATTTATATCAATCTATAGATACACCTGATATTTGCAAATATAAAATCAGAATCTATTTGTATTGTAGACTGTTTATTAGACATTTTACTTTATTTATACTATTTCTAATTAGTTAGTAAATTTATTAATCATTTTTAAAATTATTCCAGTGAAATTATTAAATATTAGAGCAGATCAAATATTGTGGGTCTATTCTGTCTTCACAGTCATTTAGGTTGTTGCATTTCCAAAGCTTGATTTAAATTAATGGTATGTGTGTGGATATCTATGTAAATCTTTTTGAGTAATCTGTAGCATGCTAACATAGTGAAGGTCACTTTTAAAGTCCAAGAAAAGATATTTGATTTTATAAGCAATTACATGGTAATTAACATTTTAGACTATCAAGATAAAGATCCAAGATAGCATCATATTTTGTCAAATATTTATCACAATGTAACAGCAGTGATTAGATAAAAAGATTAACATTCATAAGGATATATGACAGAATGATCCCACATTTTGAAAACTTGTCGCAGTAGCTTTATGAAAGGTATTTTGCATATAAAATGGAAATCCATATTATTTCTTTATTTCAGGTGGTTGAATTAAACATCAATGCTAAATGACAAAATAGTTTTCAATGATTTTCACAGATCAAAACATGATGGTTTGAAGTTTATCATAGCATAATATTGAAAGAAAATGTGCTCATGTGTTTTTTAATAAATGTGTTATACAAGTTCTTATATGTGGATCTATGACTCGGAAGACTTAACAGAAGAGTAATACAAAGATTTCAAACGACACTAAGAAATGTGGATAGATATATGCTAAAATATTGGTTGAGAGAACAAAAATTATCATTGATGCCATTAAAAAGTTAAGAGTGAAATAGAATTGAATGGACTTATCACTATAAGAGCTAATAAGACTACACAGCAAAATATAAATAGATATGTTAAGAATACCAAGGTGAGATCTAAAATGAAATATATGGGTAAAAGAACAAACAATTATTGTTGTGTTTAGTCTGGATTATATATATAAACACAAACACATGTAAATATGATTTTTACTACTTATTAATAATATATAAAAAATAAATGTATACTTTTGTATTTGAAATATATTACAATGGATATACTCCATCTGCTACTGTTTGTTGAAGTATAGCTTCTAGTTCTAGGGAATTGCAGTTACCATTATAGGTTTCTCTACCATTTCCAGCTGTATTTAGGAAGCCTGCCTTGTGAGTAGATCCGGTAACAATTCTTGTACTATGACAGCTTGTCTCATGCCAATGTTTGATTCTATCAGTTTCCAGTCCTCAGTACTTCAATCATTTAGCTTAGCCTCTGGAGAAAGGAGATTCTGTCTTTTCAGCTCTGTGACAGTAGTTCTCTGACTCTACCTTCAAAGAGACCAACTATTTATTGCCAGATTCCCATCCTTAATGGAAACATTCAGATTCAATAAGCATTATCGCCTATTGGTCCATTTTTGCCATTGCATATGTGTTATCTATCTGTAAACGCATAGGTTCATGGTGACAAATGATCAATTCGATCTAGAAAAGATGATATCTGGACTAATCCATTGTTTGAAGGCAAGATGAGATATGCCAGTTATCATTGATATCATTAAAAAATTTAAGGGTGAAATAAAGCTGGAATGGATATATCTCTATAAGAGTTGAAGCTATAATGTAGTAAGCAACACATTGTAAATGATTAGGAAAAGAGCACATTTATAAAATAAGAAAGTTTGCTGGAGTGAAGTGGAGAAAAAAAAGGCATGAATCGGAGAAAGTAATTAAAAATTGAAGAGACCTTCATTCAGCAGTGGATCAATAATTACTGAAAGTGAGGTTGATGAATATATATAACGATTTATTTTAGTTTTTTATTTGTAACAAAAAATTGTATACATTTTGTATTCTTTTAGATATATACGCACATACAAACTATTTTTAGTCAACAAAAAGAATAAAACGAATAAAATCAATTTTATGGAAAAGCAATTTGGTAAATTAGATAGCATATTTCTAACAATCTAATTTTTCTTCAAAATAACTGATTGCCAAACTATTGTCTGTTATTATAAAAGAATCATTACATAGCCTTAAGTCAGTGCATCAAAGTTCCTATAATCATTGAATGATATAGAATTAAATTCTCATAATAATTCGAAAGATCTCTTTACTTAAATTAGCATCACAATTTCATCTCTTATATCAGTAATAGTAATAAAAGATGGGAATTCAAATATATATATATATATGAACACACATACCCTTTTAAGACGGAATTTTTTTTTATATTATAATATTTTTGTTTTCTTTATTCAATTCTTGATCTATGGTATACCTCCATCTTAATGATATAAGGCGTCCCCTTACCTTTATTTCCTTCTTATAATCATTTCAAAAATACAACATACTTTATAGGTTCGTTTATATGTGTCAGGAAAAGAAAATGCTCTTAATTGAAAGGAGACTTTTTGATTCTTCTTTGAGACATTAAAGGAAACAAGCAGGCAAATTTTAAATGTCGCAGCGGTTATTACAATATGATTATTCATATAATATAGTAAGTGTGCTAATAGCTTTAAACAAGCTTTTTTGTTACATTCTGCAAGAGAAAGTATTTAGAATCTCCATTTTGAATTATCCCTATCCCCAAAGTGATTCAAGCTAATGGCTCTTGTAAGTGAGGTGCTAAGACATTCAGATACTAGATCCAAAATACCAAATGGAGCTCAGCATTTATCTAATACTTAACTATTAGGTAAAAAATCTGAAATTTTCAGATATCTATATGTCTTCAAATTTAGCTATCTAACCCAAATAGCTATATGGATCTGAACAATTTTTAGATATTAACAGCCTTAGAAACATAACATCACCAAAGCCTCAAAAGCAAAAATATAATAGTCAAAAAATCAAGTCATACATTATGTGACTTAACTTAATAAGCTTGTATTACAAAAATAATATAATGAGTACGCTAATAGATCTAAACAAACCTTTTTGATAAATGCCACAAGAAACAGCATTTAAAATCTCTATCTTGAATTAACCATATCCCCAAACAGGTTTCAAGCTAATGGTTCTCATCAGTGAGGTGCTAGATATTCAGTTACTAGATCCAAAGTACTAACTCAAGCTCAGCATTTATCTAATACTTAATTATTAAGTAGAAAATTTCAGACAATTATATGCCTTCAAATCCAGCTAGCACAAATAGCTATAGGAGTCTGAATAATTTTCTGCTACACCATATATTAGTAGCTTTAGAAATATAAGATCACTAAAGCAAAACTATAACAGTAAGAAAATCAAGTTATACATCACGTGACTTAACTTAATAAATTTGTATTACAAAAATAATATGAGCATGCTGATAGCTCTAAACAAGCTTTTTCGAAAAATACCGCAAGCATTTGAAATCTTTATCTTGAATTATCCCTATCCCAAATTGTTTTTGAGCTAATGAATCTCATCGGTGAGGCACTAGATAATCAGACACTAGATCCAAAATATCAACTCGAGCTTAGTATTTATCTAATACTTAACTATTAAGTAGAAAATCTGAAAATTTCAGACATCATTTTAAATCAGCTATCTAACTCAAATAGCTATATGAATTTTCGGATACACTATATATTAAGAGCCTTAGAAATATAACACTACCAAAGCCTCAAAAGCAAAACTATAAAAGTAAGAAAATCAAGTCATATATCACAGGGGCTACACACCAACATGCATTAGTCAATCATAAGGTTGACTTGCTTTTACCTCTCAGTTTAATATCTGTTGAGTTTTCTTGAAAGCATAATGAATATGTATGTGTGAATAAATTTTTTTTTTTTAAAAAAAAACTGAGACATTTATATTCATAGACAAAATTAAATTATGATGCTTAGTGGAAGCTGTAAAATCGTCAGTCAAGGAAGTGATGGCAGGTGAAAGCAGCGGGTGCTAACAATTTTCTGATTGCAGACTCAGGCTGCCATTCTATGATGACCCATTTTTTACATAGATACTTATCACTTTAAGATTGCAAGAATTGGAAGAACTAACTAATATTAAATAGGACATTATTGGACTTGGGGATTTTAGAAGAAAAGATGAAGGTATAATTGATTTAGAAAGTGTATACATACTATATTACAAAGGTGGAAATATTATAAGCACAAGTGAAGTGGGATTCATTATAAATAATAAGTGGAAAGACCACAATGTGGAAATTGATGGTATATCAGACAGAGTGGCAAGATTAGTTATTCAACTAAATGTCACATAATCACCATATCTCATGTTAGCACATAACTGTTATTAAACAGGCAAAACTCTTCATACAGTAGTGCCATCCTGTGCCTCAATGGATGCTAGAAGGCTTGTGCATAAAATCCCTATCTAGTCCCTACTCATCCAATATCCCCAGACTAGTTTCTGGTTTGTGGCCTTCGTCAGTGAAGAGTCTTGGATCTGAGAGCATTGTACAGTCCGAGGATATTGGATGAGTAGGGACTAGATGGGGATTTTATGCACAAGCCTTATGGCATCCATTGATTACTCTGGTTGGCACAGGGTGGCACTACTGTATGGAGAGTTTCGCCTGTTTTAATTAGTTATTCAACTTAATGGAAAATAACAAATGCAGATAATTTCAAATTTATGCCCCCAAAAATTCTCGTTGTAATGAAGTAGATTTTACATAAATGTACAAAATGACTTTAAATAAACCAAACAACATTTTAAAATCATCATGGAATACTTTAATGCTACAAATAATAAACAATTAAAGATAAATGTGCTGTAGGTTAATTTGGTTATGAGATAGAAATGAGAGAGGACAGAGACTTTTGGAGTTTGCAGAAAAATAAAAACTTTATATAAAGTCTTTTTTTTTTGAGAAAAAATACTAAAAACATTCAGATGAATGTACAGCAGAATTGGATTATATTCTAAATAAAAGAAAATATTTATTTCAGGATTGTAAATAAATTTTCACACAGAAAATGATCATCGATAAGTAAGATTAACATACATGTTAAAGCAAACTAAAGAGATGAAAATTATCAAGTAAAACAATATTCACAATTGATATTCCTAATCTTCAGAAACATTCCAATAAATTTAAATTAGAATTTGTAAATAAAAGATAATTAATATATTATTAAGAACTATAACAAAGATAACTGTTATAAAAAAACAGCTACTGATTAGTAAATTTTAAAATGAGGCATGATAATATATAAAGAAAAAAAGGAATATAAAAATGATGCATTAAGAAGAATTGAATATTCAATGGTGCAAAAAAGAGTTAATAATATAATAAATATTATTGTGAATTAGTAAGAAAAGCTATAGAAGAGAAGTATCAAAAGTGTATAACAATATTTTGTTATTGATAGGAAACATTCCTGAAATAAAAAGATGTAACTGTTACTAAAAAATGAGATGACAACATGAAATGTGTGAAAAAAATTCCCTACAATTACTATCTGAATTATCCAGCCTTTGTAGACATGAAATTATAATCAATATCTTAAAAGAAACAGGTAAAGAATTAGAAACATTATTGACAAAGTTATATACCAGATGTCTAAGTGCTAAAGATGGGTCAGGTGATTAAAAGAATGCAGTAGTAATATTGATATTTAAAAAAGATGATTTCAAAAATATTAGAAATTACAGACCTATTAATATATTGTTTGTTCTATACAAGTTTTTTTTATTGAAGATAATTGCAACTTGTTTACACTAAACTTTGAATTTTAATCTACCAAAAGAACAAGCTGAATTTAAAATGGTTTAAGCACAACGGATCATATTCAAATATTGAGAAGCTAAAGAACCAATGAATATGAGTTTCCATGATACTTTGGATTTGTAGATTATAAAAAGGCATTTGATTCTGTAAGGATTTCGATAATCATTAAAGCACTGAACTGTCAAAATATAGAAACTGGATATTGTCTATTGCACAGAATATATATGAAAATGCAATAGCAATGATTAAATTATATAGTAATATCAATAAAATCAATATTGAGAAGGATATAAGACAGGATGATAATATATCTCTAAAACATTTTACAGCAGTTTTATAAGAAGTATTTTGCAGATTAAAAAGAGAAGCCAAGCAAATAAAAAATAAATGAAGATTATTTAAGTCAACCAGATTTTGCAGACAATTGACTGTTTTTGCAAATAATAGTTCAAAACTTCAGGAACTGTTGCAAGAATTATCAGATAGAAATAAAAAAAGTAGGATTGAAGGTAAATGTTAAAAAGTCAATAAATATCATATGCACATTAGATCCTAAGATCTAGGTACAGTATTCTCAGATTCAAGGCTCCTCACTGATGAAGGCCACAAGACAGAAACTAATTTGGATATTGGATGAGTAGTCATTAGATGAGGATTTTATGCACAAGCCTTCTGGCATCCATTGATTACTCTGGCTTGCATTGAGTGGCAATACGTATAGAGAGTTTTGCCTGTTTTAAATGTTAAAAAGACTATAATATTCAATGAACTTTCTCAAATAAAAAAAATAAAAGATTGATAATGAAGAGTTAGAAGTTAACAACTACAAATATCATGGTCATATTATTACTACAAATGGAAACATAATGGATGAAATTAAATATAGAACTAAACTTGGATGGAGTGCTTTTGGTAGAAATATGAAAAAAAATATGCCTAAGTGTTTGAAAAAAAAAAAAGGTTTTTAATAAATGTGTTTTAGCAGTTCTTATATATGGATCTGAGGCCTAGATATTTAAGAGAGGAGCAAAACAGATATTCCAGACCACTCAACAAAATATGGAGAGGATATATGTTAGGAATAAAAAAAAAATCGAAAACAAAATATATGGGTATCAAAAAAAAAAAAAATTTTTTTTTTTAACATTGAGAGAATTAAAAGGTTGAATTGGAGATGCTGGACATATTGTTACAAGAAATGATAACAGATAATTGAAATATTAAACCAGATTCCAAGAGATTTTAAAAGATGTAGAAAGAGACCACATATGAGATGCATGAATGAAATAAAAAGTTTGCTGGTGTGATAGGAAAAAAAAAAAGAGAAAATGGATTAAACTTGGAAGAAACAAACTTGTAGAAATCAATTATGGTTGAAAATAATAATGATAGAGTTGTGAATTCTGGAACTCAAGGTCTATGAACCACAGTTTTTTCCATAAATTTTTTTTCTTTTTTTAAAAATAGTGATCAATTGAATGAAAACATTGTGATTATATTACCACATGAGAATTCAAATATCACAGGACTCGGCAAGCAACTGACTGTATATTTATTTATATAAGTATTGATTTAGGCAATGTGCACAAATAGCTGAGAGAAAAAAAGATGATTAATGAACTTGAAAATCTATCTGAGCAGAAGCTAATATATACATTTTTTAGAATATGAATACAATACTATAAGACCAATCAATATATTCATTCGTTATCTGGATATGGTCATATGACTCTACTACTGTAAGGGTACATATTCAGTGCTCATATGAAATGAATGATGAATAATAAATAGCCTTCCAAAAATATATACATAACTTGGTTTTAATAAGAGAAGCAGATTCATTAAATTATAAAGATTAGTTTATAAGCTAATGCACATGTGCTTTGTAGTTGTCACTATATACATGAATATTCCCACTTTTTCACAAGATAAAGTCTTTAGGAAAAGATAGAATGAATCCATCTATCTTTTTGACCCAAACGTATATGAATGGGAAAATCTTAAGTGTTTGAAAATGAGAGCGTGAAGTTGTTAATTGATCACTTTAAATTACTTTTTTACTATGTGAATGAATGACGCTTGTGAAATTTCTAGAATTTACAACACGCCATTCTTATTAAATTAAACATATGTAAACAAGAGATTTATTTTATATAGCGCGATGTTTTTATAAACTGTAATACCAATAAGCTAATGCACATGCGCTTTGTAGTTGTCACTATATAAATGATCCCACTTTTTCAAACACAAGATAAAGTCTTTGGGAAAAGATAGAATGAATCCATCTAACTTTTCGACCCAAATGTATATGTATGAGCAAATCTTAAGTGTTTGAAAATGAGAGCGTGAAGTTTAATTGGTCATTTTAAATTACCTTTTTACTACGTGAATGAATGACGCTTGTGAAATTTTCTAGAATTTACGACACGTCATTCTTATTAAATTAAACATATGTAAACAAGACATTTATTTTATATAGTGCAATGTTTTTATAAACTGTAATACCAATAAGCCAATAAGCTAATGCACATGCGTTTTGTAGTTGTCACCATATAAATGAATACTCCCATTTTTTCAAACACTTAAGATTTGCCCATACATATACGTTTGGGTCGAAAAGATAGATGGATTCGTTCTATCTTTTCCCAAAGACTTCATCTTCTGTTTGAATAAGTGGGAGTATTCATTTATATAGTGACAACTACAAAGCGCAAGTGCATTAGCTTATTGGTATTACAGTTTATAAAAACACCACGCTATATAAAATAAATGTCTTGTTTAAAGATTAGTTAAGAATACTCTAAGTGGAATAATTAGTGATTTTCCTTAGGTGGATATGATTAAGAATAGAATTAAAAAATGGAAAAACTTAATTGATCAAAATAATTTTTTAAAAATTGTTACAAAATAAGTTTAAAAATGACCAAACTGATTTAAAGCAACTTTAAATGATGCTAATAATGATTATTAGAGGTCATTGGAATCGAATTTGGTCTTTCTATCTTCAAGAAAAATATATAAATATAACAATAACAAAAAATGAGTTTTGCAGATGAATCTACAAACAAATTTGCAAGCTACAAATATGTTCACACATGCTACGTACTGGTTTTTAAATCCATTTAATTGACATCTTACAATACTATCAGCTAATTTATTTTTGCAGTAAACTATTTTTTTTTAATGAAAGACAGACACATCTTGTTATAATAATAGCGTCTCACTTTATTCTATTCTTAGCTTTTTCTCCTAATAAAAATCATCAATACATTATTTTTTAAGTGTTCTGAGATATCTACAATGTAAACAGGGTTTGCTTTTCCCATAAATATTCATGTTTACTCTAAAATCTTTTTTGTTTTTGTTTTTAGAAAGTCCGCTATTATCATTTTATGCATCCAATTCAACAAACATGCGCTCCATTCATAAGTTTGCAATCATATTTTTTAAATATTACAAAATATTTTTATCAAAATTAACTACTTGTGAGTTTTCCAGTAAATTGATAAATCTAATTTACAAAAAAAATGCCTGCTAGGAAACGTCATATTTAATACTTATACTTTGGTTTTTATTATTATTATTTTTTAAAAAAGAAATCATTGCAGACGAATTGATTCCAACATTTATTTTCTTTTTGGATTAACTTATTAACAGAAAAATAAATAAATATAATATTTACACTTTATTCAAATCAGCAGCATGCAATCACATCATGACTTATAATGTACACTTTTTGGGAGGACAGAACCAGAATCTCATATCTTTAGAAACAGTCCACTGCCATCACATTCTGTGACAGGAAGGTCCCAAATTTTTATCGTTATGAGAATTTACCAAAAAAAAAAAAAAAAAAACGAATTGAATTAAACCAAAGTATGACAATGTTAAGAGTGTCTCCTTGCTTTCCATGTAATAAATAAAAAAAAAATTGAAATAAAACTCCTTAATGAAATTTATTTTAATTTATTCCTTTTTTTAAATTTAACAATCGATTTACTAACTTTGTTTTAATTTAACAACTAATATGTCTTCAATAAATTATAGGCCTTTAAAACTGTATATTTATCAAAAATACGGGCTGCCAAATTGGTTTACAGAAAAACTCACAAGTACCAAAAAATATTATAAACAGATGTATTTTGGAATTCAATTTTGATAGTTTACCTAACATATATTAAAAGCTTACTCTGATTATCTAAAATATTTCTCATGTAAATTGCATTGTTCTTTTGATTATTTTTTAAATTATCTTATAATGTGGTGAGAGATATTTGTATGAGAATATTATTCTAATTTATCATTTATTGAATTTAGTAATCCTAAATGTCTTTTGCAAAACAAGAGTTTGACTAATCAAATCAAAGTTAGTGATTGCAGCTTACTTTGTATGTGTTGTATACATATTGTTAAATGGAGGTTGCCTTGACAATAGTTTAAAATTGTTGAATGTTATTGATATTGGGATTGTCTAAGTGTTGACTGATTTTTAATTATATATATATATATATTAATAATTAATATTCTTAATTTAATATTTATAAAATACTTAATTTAATTATATATAGAGTTCACAAAATAAGCTCTTAAGCTTTGAGAATACCCCCAACCCAGACCGATTTCTGCTACTGGCGTCATCAGTGAGGTGCCAGGATATTCAGGCATTAGATTAAAAATACCAGGACAAGCCCAACACTTTATCTAATGTATAACTATTAAGTAGAAAATCTAAAATTTTCAGATATTCATATGGGACTGAACTAAGTTCAGATACACCATATATTAAAAGCTTAAGCAATATAAAATTGCCAAAGCCTTAATAGCAAAAAATAAAATTGCAAAAAAATCAAGTCAGATATCACACTCACTGACACCTCACGAATGATGCTAGTAGCAGAAACTGGTCTGGGTTGGGGATATTCTCAAAGCTTGTTAAGAGCTTATTTTGCGAGCTCTATATATAACATTTGTAAATACAAGCTTATTAAATTAGATCATGTGACACCTGACTTGATTTTTTTTTTTTAATTTTATTTTTTGCTATTAAGGCTTTGGTGATTTTATATTGCTAAAGCTAATTAATATATAGTATATCTGAACTTAGTTCAGTCCCATATGGCTATTTAAGTGAGATAGCTGGATTGGAAGACATCTTATTTTATTTTTTGCTATTAAGGCTTTGGTGATTTTATATTGCTAAAGCTAATTAATACTGAACTTAGTTCAGTCCTATATGGCTATTTAAGTGAGATAGCTGGATTGGAAAACATATAGATGTCTGAAAATTTCAGATTTTCTACTTAATAGTTACACATTAGATAAAGTGCTGGGCTTGTCCTGGTATTTTTAATCTAATTCTTGAATATCCTGGCACCTCACTAATGTCACCAGTTGCAGAAAACGGTCTGGGGTTGGGGATATTCTCAAAGCTTGGTAAGAGCTTATTTTGCAAGCTCTATATATAACATTTTTGTAATTTAATTATAAATAAATTTATATATTATTATTTAACTACTAAATTAATTGAATAATTTTTGTTAACTTCTCATTCTTTCATTCCAAAACCTTGATTATATGAAAGTTTATTGTGATTTCATGTTTCTATATGCTGGATTTAGCAACCAAAATTTATAATGTATCAATGTGTAGAATTATTGAGAGTTAACACCAGATCTAAGAAAAGTCTCTTAGTAAGCTGCCAAAATAAATAAACATATCCTTATTATGAACAATCCCAAATGATTCACACTGCAGGGGAAAGTCTCCCATTGATTTTTCATTAAGCAACAACATATTAAAAATATATTAATATATTAGTATGTACCTTGTCTCTTCCATCTTTATTACTTTCTCAATAGATATGTCTGTATGTACTTAATTTGTTGTCAAATGTATTCAACAATCAACTTTATAAGATTGTGACCTCTAATAAACATAATACATTATTCTTTTAAAGGGTGATTATATGATGTTTTGAAACAAAGATCAAATGATTTGTTGACTTAGGAGTTCGAAAAAAAGTTCAAACACAAAAAAAGACAAACAGAAATGCAATCCAAAAGTCTTGAGCTCTTCTGACATTTTCTGATTATAAAATTAAACACCACTAATGTATAAAAGTAAACAAAATCCTTTTGAGTGTGTTTGTGCATATATTAATTGTTAGAAAGTAAAAAAAAATCAACTAGAAGTATGTTAATTTGCAAAAAATGACGAATAAGAACTAATTATGCAAATAAAGCAATACCAAATTAAAAAGTACACAATGACCCGTATGTGTATATAATATAGTGTGGGCAATATTATGTGGTAAGTGCAATACTATTTGAGTAAAGTTAAGTGCAATGAAACAGTATGTGTGACACTATATATGCTATGCATGCATATATATGCTATGCATGCATAGATTAATGCAGAAAAGTGTACAATATAGTACAATAATAAGAAAATGCAAGAAGCCTAACTGTTAATTGAAGTTATTAATATTTCTAATAATTCACTATACATTTATATTTGGAGTAAATCAACTCCAGCAAGCTGCTAATTAAAGTTATTAATATTTATTATAATTCGTTATATATCTATAGTTGGTGTAAATAAACTCTTGTTAAGTATGAACTTTTATTTGAGCATTTATTTTCTAAAAAATAAATTAATGTGTATACAGCTAGCTAAGGTCAATCTTGGCTCACTATACATTATTTTCAGTGTGCTATATTGCAATAAACCACACAGAGCTCTCTCCAATCATACATTTCTCATAAAACAAATTTGGCAGCCAATGTGAAGATTGATAGTCATAGAATTATTTGATCCACCTAGTGCTTGATTTAAAACATATATCTTTCAGTTATATAAAGTAATACTCCTACACGTATGCTGCTGGAATACATATATAATTTTCATTATTCTAATTTAAACTCAAGTCTTTCAACAGAAATATAGTCAACATTCTATTCAACTGCCTAATGCTAGTTGAGAAACGTTGCAGTTTTGTAAATGGAGCAGATTTTTTTTTTCATATGTCAAATGCGTTGACCGGGAAGCGAACCCGGGCCAGCTGCTTGGAAGGCAGCTATGCTAACCACTAGGCCATAAACGCATAGATAAGTGGAGCAGAATTTAAAATTTTTTTAATGTCACTAACCAAGTAAATATAATCATAACTTCATATAAACAGAAAAAATTCCGATAAGGCGAATCAAAGTGCCTAAGCATAAACAATATACGTAACATAGATAAAAAAAAGAAAAGAAAAGAAATAAATGATGAAATTTAGAACAGGAGAAAAATTTTCAGCAGATAATCTAATTCGATTAAAGTTTAACAGATGTGGTGTATTTACGAAAGAGACTATAGAAGATAGTTTGTTGTGCTGCATTTTTATTGGCAAAAAAAGAAATTTTCTATTTTTAATTTATAGGGTTTGTCAAATCAAGCTATTCATTATTTAGTAACAAAATTGTCTCAACAAAATTCGAAAATCACAGCTATGTCTATGTAATTGATTTAAAAAATAATGGGATAAATCTTGCGATGCTAATGGAGAAAATGCCAAAAAGTAAATGGCTTTTTTAGATTTTTCGTCTTACTCCAACAATTTTTATAATCTTCTTAATCTATTTACTGATAAGTATTTAGACCTTACTCGTTTTACTTTTTACAATCCATTTTAATCTATTTATTGACAAGTATAAGAGTAAGAAAGATACATAAGATAATTGATAATTAAAAAAACCAAAACTCATTAAATGAAGGCAATTAATTATTTACATTACTTGTGTCTGTTTTATATTTTCAATATTTAAAACGATTTCTTGCCTTTTATTGCTATTACCATTTAAGGGAAAAAAGAACAAACATATATATATTATTTCGACAAAAAAAAATAAATAAATAAAGTTTGACGATTTATATTATAGAGGGCAGCACGAAATTCATAATCATTTTTTAAAAATTTAATCGCATTTTGATAGATTACATTTTACTTCAATTCTAAGTCAAATCAGATGTCATTTTTTTTTGACTGTATTAAGATGAAGCAATAACGGTTAGTTAATTTTTAAACGGTCATATAGAAACATTATCAATCTGCCAGTTATTAATAAATGTAGATTATTAACACTAATAATATCATTTCACTATTACTTAATTAATTTTTGTATCCAAAATCACATAAAGTACCTACCATCCCAATTATCATTACTTTTCTACCTAATACATTTTCATGTGACATTCTAAATTATAGCTCCATCTACAAATTTTTAGATAAAGGTATACAATAAAAGTAATTTGCAATTTTTGTTTATTAAGCATTATCTTTATATCACAACCAACGAATATTCACTTGCATGGGAAAAGCCTTAAAACAATTAAAAATTTCATTACAGCCTTTTCTTTTTATCAGAATTTTTTCTTATATTGTTATTATTAACATCGACATTAATCAAAATCAATGTGCGATTAAACAGACACAGAGCATATATAAAATATATTATTTAAATACAAAATATATAAAATTAGAAATATATATTGTTAAAAAACTCATATAGAATTGGTATAATCAAAACTAGTAACAGTTTAGTTGAAGATTTAATTCATGTTAATAATACAGTACGAATAGGATGCAGAATATTTTTACAATAAAAAAGTCAGGATAAATTTAGACAAAAATAACTCAATTATAAGGAGTCCTAATCTAAATAATTAATGAAACAAGAAAAGAGGAGGATTGATTCATATGCTAGGAAATATAACTAGAATAGATATTTTAGTGGGAAAAAAATTCATGCTAACATAGTCGAGGTATTGAACGTCTTTTGTTGGTGTTATAGTCCTTCCTTCTCTCAGAAGTGGACTATTCCAGATGCCGCCTTAACTGATCGGATTAAGCATTGTTTGCCACAGGCCAATAGGCTGATGTATAGATAAAAGCATAGCCAATGATTATTACAGGCCAATGAGCAACGATGCTTGCTGAATCCAAAGGTTTTCAATAAAGTCAGGGATCTGGGTATAAATAGTCAGCCTTTTGTGAGAATCAAGGAAGAACGTGTCTAATCTAAACAGACACTTTGCGTTCTGCCAGGGAAACTTTGCTAACCTAAACAGCAGCAAGTATTCCCATTGATAGCACTACGCTACTTAGATCTACACAGCTAGGCAAGTCCCATAGAGACCGGACGCTGCTAAAGATCACACTCAGCTCGAGGCAAGCTGTCTAGTACAGCTGGAAGAGTCATAGACCTTACCCGTGAGGCAAGCCATAAGGTGAGGCTGGAAGCGGCAGGCAGAACACAAGAGTTACGTTAAACTCCAAGATTCAACTTATAAATATTCATTTGTATACTGTATATTGTTTGTATATATTTGTACATAATAAATATATTAAATTATAATACTTGTTTCAGTATTATTTTATATTATTTACTGTTAGTTGGGTCTGTAATCCAGACCAAACACAACAGTTGATATGTTAAGATAGACAAATTTTTTGAGAAGATCATTGAGGATCACAATATATTATTATTATTGTTTGTATATGTCCATAGGCAAATCTATATATAAGTATTTAGCTAACTATCATTATATATACCAAAATTATTACTAATTCATAAATTACTCATTAAATTTATCAATGTAGTTTATCTATAAAGATAATGCTGGTAATCACAGTGCTATACAAGTTATGAATCCATTGGAATGGGAGGAAACTTTAATTCCTTATCAATATTTGCTACTTTGATCATTAATTATCTTCATTTGGTTTAATTGGAAAAGATTGATATCTTTATTCTACATGATTTATTACAAAAACATGGACAAAGTTCATGGATGGTAACTCGGTCTGTCACTTCTGGGGCTTCGACTTATGAACCTCATGAGCAATAAATCATTTAATTGTACTTTATTTTTATTGCTATCTTTTATAAACTTTATATTGGAGAATATATATAAAAAATAAATATTATTAAATAGGTACACATTTTGTTCATAGTGGTCATTAGTCTTTCTGATCTGCTTGAACATTTTTGATTAATCAAGATTTAAATATTTTCTGCTTACTTTTTGTTCACTTAATCAAATATGGCAGCAGATATAAGGATGATTGCCACATATTTCATCACTTATCTAAACAGAACTTCAACCTTGATTTTTTATATGTTTGATGGAAGATTCACAATTGTTTTTACCAAAAAACATAGTATATTAGCTAGCTAAAATATCTACAGTGATATAAAATGCAAATTTCAGTCGGACTATTGAACTATCAGAAAATCTTTTGTGAAAACAGAATAATTCAGAAGATTAAAGAGGAATTTAGACAGAACTAGTATCATGACAAGAAAGTTTAGAGCTATATTTTAATATAATTTACTCTTTTTATCTAAAGAAAATTAACTATAACTAAGATATTCAGGTTCAAATCATCCAAAAAGTCTGTATATAAACTAATCACTTAGGAATGATTTACTTGAATGAAATATTGATTTCTAAAGATTACAGTTACATGCATAAACTTTTAAGTATGTATCTTTTAACATATCAGTAAAGGTTTTCTCTTTAATGGAGCTTTGGAGATTATGTCCAGGCCTCCATGATTTAATAATAATCATTTAAGATTTAATAACAAGAAAAATAATAAACAGGCAAAAACTCTCCATAAGTAGTGCCACCTTGTGCTAATCAGAGTAATCAATGGATGCTAGAAGGCTTGTGCATAAAATCCCTATCTAGTGCCTACTCATCCAATATCCCCAGACTAGTTTCTGGCTTGTGCTAGCATGAGATGGTGATCATGAGAAGAAAAATGATATTGGTACAACAAATGTATTTCTTTGACAGATTATTAATTTTATTGACTATTATTTATTATATACATTAGACATAATCACAAAATGAATTAGATCTTTAGCCCCAAAAAAGAGATTGGAAGTATTTATTTTTGGCTACACAAAAGATCATTTAATTAATACCAGCTGTAACATTTAGGGGTATTCCAATGATTGCCTAAAAGTAAAAAGGTATTTTCTTCCAGTTGCTAAGATTGTATTCATCACCCAGTTTCATATTAAAATTTACTTAGAATGTGAAAATATCAATAAGCAATTACTTATATGAACAATGTATAAATATATGTTTTTTCTTAAGTTTTATGTTAATAAATCCATGTATATAGCAAATGGAAGTACATAGGTGAAGAGCTTGTTTATGCTTTTTCTAATTATAAATGAAGTGAATAATTGCACTTAGTATTTAAGGATGATACATCTATTAGTTATGGAATTTTCTAATTACAATTAACAAATGCCTATAATGCAGTATTAATAATTGTAATGAGAGTAGGTTAGTCTAGTTAAATGCTAAATTACACTGACTCCTAACTAACTATATCATGATGAGAGTATATAAATTTGGAAAAAAATAAAGAATTTAATTACTTGAGGATAATCCTAGCAGACCCTTTGTAACCCAGATCTTTTAAAATGAGTGATATTCACATGGTTAGGGCACCAGTTAAAAATATAATTGTACTTAACTATACTTTTATGATTTTCAGCCATTATTTCATCTATTCTCAGAGCTACTTTTTGTTGTTTAACTTTTCTATAGCTTCATTGATAAAAATGACAATAATCTTTGCAAATGCCAACCATTTTGATTTCAGATTGCCATAATGTTTTTTAAATGTGAATTCAGGAGCATGATAATGTCATTTATTTATAATACTGATGATTCATTTTTATTTGCATGTTGCGGTTTCATGGCAAAACCTTCATATGTTTTGACTAGTATGCATAATTTTATAATTTCCAGCTTTGTATCACAAATTCTTGTTAGACAAACCTAATGACAACCATTCCTTAATAAAATCCAATAACATGTTTATCATCCAATATTTACATTTTAAAGGTATTATTTTGTTTGTCCTGATCTCAATCTATCTTTTTTTGCAGTCTCCATTAGATATATTAGCTTGCTTTAATTGTTGAAAGATATTCTAGAGTCTGGTGCTTTCAGATATATAAAATATATCTGAAAAACTAATTATTAGATCCACATTTTGCCTTAAACATAAGGTTGATATAAAAAATTGTTAATCACCACCTGTTTCAAATTAAAATATATTTTAAATATTATAAATATTGTTAACTATCTTTTAAGAAAGAGTTGATAGAAATACCTTTGGAATGTGATGTTCATTAATGAAAATTTATTTTCATAAT
The DNA here is from genome assembly GCA_028023455.1 of Epiperipatus broadwayi. Lineage (NCBI taxonomy): Eukaryota > Metazoa > Onychophora > Udeonychophora > Euonychophora > Peripatidae > Epiperipatus > Epiperipatus broadwayi. The sequence goes on from JAQFVV010012421.1 coordinate 3,033,255, forward strand.
AAAGTATAAAAGGCATGTTCCTATTTGCATTTTTCTCACCAATTTCATATTAACTACTATATTTTTAAGATGACCATCTGTATTTATATCTCTTACTTTTGCATATAATTCAAACCCATGAGAATAACTATTTCTTTTGATTTCATATCTTCAAATTTTGATTAAATTTCTTATTAGTTTGTACTTTATAAATTAGTAAGAACATGCGAAATGATATGAAGTCCATGTAATGTCGTTGATAATTTAATAGTCAATATTATTTACAATATATACCACACTATTTCTTCTACTTGATAAAGACAACATTAACAGTTGCAATAATGTAACCACTCCACTATCAGTTTGAGTTATTCTACAATGAGGAATATTTTGTTTAATTAGTTTTAGTCTAATGATATGAAGCTTTCTCCTCTGCAAGGCTATTCTTAACTTCATATACCAATCACAATCTTCTCTCTTAATTATAGATATTTCTTTCTGAAATATATGTCAGTAGAATATTTAGAATGCATGATCCTGATTATTTACTGTTGCAAGCTCAGTTACAGATTTCATATCACTCAGCTTAAACACAGAATGACATTGATTGTTACATGGGTTGCAAGACATATCCAATATTTTATTTCCTTATTATAATATTAAAATAAAATCCTTGTTTCTACTTCATCTTCGAGTAGCAAATTGCAAGTTGTAACTTCCTTATTACAATATATGCTATGAAGAGTTCTCTGGTAGTTTCTTTTGGATTTCCCAAGTTGTATGATCTAATCAATTCTTCCAATTTTAAGGTGAGTGCCTTAGTTTGCTTCTCAAGTTATTTTTCTTTTTTTTGAGAGATTACTTTTATTGTGACTGATGACATTAATTTTCTCTGGTTTTTCTAGCCCCACTATTCTTTTGGGAATTGTGAGAATCTAGCTTTTGCATGGGCAGATGTACCAATTCTGTAATAAAATAATCTTTTTTACAGAATCTTAAAAAAAGTATCCTTTATCTATCTTTATAATTTTTATCAACCTTATAATAATAATTACTCATTTACTGACCAATATTAGGTGAGTCACCAAATTGGCATTGGAGCAATTATTTAATTAAAAAAAAAAAAATCTTTGTGATCTAAAATGTTTTTAAGATTCATCCAGCCTGGACCAAGCCCAAATCACACATTTCAACATGAGAATTTAAAAAAAAAACAAAACAAAACATTAAAAATATTGTCTCTAAGACTATTTCACCCTCAGAGCCTTGCCTTCCATACTTCAATTAAACATTTCATCAACTTCCTGTTATTCATTTTCTTCTCAGATATAAATTTTAGAACCTTTCTTCTATTAAGACATAATTCTTATCTTTTCAATAAATCAATTTTCTTTACTATTAATTACATAATCTTAGTTTCACCAAACATTTTTTATAAATCAAAGTATTTTACTTTACCAAATGTTAATTGAGGACACCAAATGTTAATCGAGGGGGACTTATATTTACAAATTGTCAATCTTGATTCCTTGTTTCAAATTCAGCATTATATTATTATCTCAATTTATTATAGTTTTCTGTATATATGATTAACTTTAGGGTATATTGTTATATGCCTAATAATCTATAGGGGAAGAGATTTATATATGAAATTTGCAGTGTGTATGTTGCATTTTAATGATATAAAAATTAATTAAAGTTTAAGATGTACTAAAATTGAGATGCTACAATAAATTGTATAAGAGAAGTGTAAGTAATAGAAAACTACCATAGATGATGAAGTGTTATCATTTAGTCATAGTCATCTATACTTTGGGAAAACATGAGCACACATACATACACACATCACATGATTACCATTCCCAATGCTCACAAAAGTTATTAATCTAGTAACAAACTTTCCATACAGTAGTACCACTTGGTGCAAGCCTTAGTAATCAATGAATGCAAGGGGTGTGCATGAGATAGGAATTTTATGGACAAACTTTCTTGCAACCATTGATTACTAAGGCTTGTACCAGGAATCACTACTGTACGAAGTTTGCTACATATTAAAGGAAGATTAATAGTTGGATTTCTATCAAGATTCAACAATAAATATATGTTAGATAGAGCACGTTCTATAAATAAGAGATTGAAAAATTATATGAGTGAAATAATGTTATGTTTGTGGATGTATGGCACTTTTTTATTAGTAAAAGGGGATTATATAGTAAATATAGATTGCACTTAGCAAAACAAAGAAGTGAAGAATTAGGGGATTTGATTTATAAAAAAATATTATAGTTTGGAAAACTTATAAAGTGGGTTTTGCATTACTGTATTACCAAAAAGAAGGTTAAGAATAGACAGGATGTAAGAAGTAAACAAAGTGCGCCAATTTAGATGTAAATGTAGAAGTGGAGAGGAAATGGGTCTATAAAGCTAATAATAAACAAGCTAAATACAAATGTAATAGAAAAGAAAAAGTCAGAAGAATTTATAAAAGAGTAGTAAGAAAAAAAGAAATTGTTAAAATTGGATATTTATATATGCAAGGTGATAGGAGACAGAAAATGGATGAATTAAACAAAGCAATTAAAAATGATGAGCTTGAGTTATTATTAGTAGTGAAACATATCTAAGAGAAGAAGAACTATACTGGAAGACTTGGTATGCTGGGTATAAATAGAAAGAAAAAAGGAGTGATAGTATAGAGTTATGTCAAAAAAATATTTAAACACTGTTAAGAGTCAAGAAAACATTTGTGGTTTGAGATAAGGTTAGGAAGTCAAGAATGGATGGTGGTTATAGTGTATATGATGACTGGAGATGGTCAAACTATAATGGAGAGGAACAGTAACATATCTGAATGCCTAGTTAAGGATATACAGAGTTTCAAAAATAAAAAGGGAAGAAAATGATGGTTATAGGAGATATGAATGGGCATATTGAAGAAATTGATGACATGGATAATGGACAGCTTTTGAAATTTTTTTTGTCAGAGAGTAAATTTGAGCATTGAAAATTTATTGAATATTTATGAGGAACAATACACATAGTCTAGAAATAATATATTTCACACAATAAATTATGTATTAGTAGACAAAGAACTAACGTACAGAAAATTGAAGTGTTTGATAAAAAAGAGAGAATATGTAATAGTGATCATAATTTCTTTATAATAGAAATGGTTAGTAATGTGATGGAAAAGAGTAATAAAAGTAGGAAGGATAGTGAAAGATGTGGATGGAGAATGAATGATAAGAATAAGTTAGAAGAATATAAAATAAAAGTAGAAGAAATCATGGAAGAGTTTGTTGGGAATGAACATAAGGATTGGTATGGCGAAGTAGAAAAAGTGGCAACATAGGGGTTTACATGAGATTATTCAGAAGAATAAAAGTAATAAAAAATGAGAATTAGTAAAAGTGTAAAAGAGAGGAAAAAAGCATGCAGAGAATATAAATATACTATTAAAAACAAAGAAAGTGGAAAATATGAATGAGAAAAATATTTCTTCAAAAAGGAAATTAGCTAAAATAGATAATTATATAGAGAAAATAAAATTAAATAGAAAATTATTGGAGGTTATCAATAAAAGTGCAAAAAATGGGAATAAAAAATTTTGAAAATATATTAAAAGAAGAAATGTATAGGAGAGAGAAATAGCACTATTAAACAATGAGAAAAAAGTGTGTAGCTCTAGAGAAGAATTAGAGACAATCCTAAATAAGTATGTAATGGATATAGAAAAGATGTTAGATGTGAAAGACAGAGTGATAATAAACAAAAAACATGATAATGAAAATATTAATTTACAGAAAATGAATTGAATGAGGCAGAGAAGAAAATGAAAGTAGAAAGGCAAGATGTTTATATGGACGGGCAGCAGAGATAGTCATGAATTTAGAAAAGAGAACAAAATTAAATCTATTATCATATTTTAATAAGATGGCACAGAAGAAATAATTTCCAGATTGCTGGAATAATACAAGAGTAAGGCTACAATTATAAACCGATAGCGGTAACATCAGTGTTATATAAAGTTTTTGCATATACAGTGGCTGGAAGGATGGCAAAATGGATGGAAGAAAATAATATAGTGGGAGAAATGCAAAGAGGTTTTCGATTAGATAGGTATATACAAGATAGTTTATTTGTTGTCACATAACTTATAGGTATGAGTAGGAATATGGTCTTTATAGATATAGAGAAGGCATATGATAGAGTAAATAGAAATCAATTATGGGTACGTTAAGTAAATTTGAGAATGAATGGAGTTTTAGTGGAACTTATTATGAGATCGTATGAAAATAATTACTACAAGTATTAATTAGAAAATATAAAATCAGTTAGAGTTAAAAGTGGAGTGGGACTAAAGCAAGGATGCCCTATGTCACATATTTTGTTTTCATTATATTTGAGAGCAATGGAAAGACTAGGAGGAGGTGGAGAGATACCATTAATAGATGGCAAGGGGGTATATATATTATCAGGTCTTTTATTTGCTAATATCTTCTTGTGCACAGAAAGTATGGAAGATATGGAAGTTATGTTGAAGACATGCACAAGAATGAATAAAGAGATGGGGATTACATTTAGTGAAGAAAAATCAAAAGTAATGATGATAAATGCCGAGGAAACAGAAAAGAAAGAAATTTTTATTGGAGGATATGAAGTTAAATGTGATGAATAGTTATAAATATTTGGGAATTATCTTAAGTAATCAGAGAAATTGCTTGGATGAATGGAAGAAAAAGTTGATAAATGAAGCAAAGAAAAGAAAGGGATTGATAAAGAAATTAACATTGTTTTTATATAATAAATATGATATAGCAAGAATTGTATGGAAAGAGAGTGGTGGTAGTAGGGTTAACTTATGGTCATGATGCATTATGTGTTAATAAAAGGGTGTTAAATTACTTAGAAAAAGTCTAAAAAGAAGTAGGAAGACATGCATTAGATGCGGAATGGATGGCAAATGAGACAATTCAAGGAGAAATGGGATGGTCAAGTTTTTATATGAGAGATGCAAAAAGTAAAATGAAAATGTTATGGTAGATTGCAGTTTATGGATAATAAGAAAATAGACAAAATAGTATTTAATTGGGTTATGAGTAAAAGGCAGGCAACAAGATGGGTGAGAAAGATAGCACAGTATGCAGAAGATATGGATAAAGACTTTATGTCAGTATATTTATACAAAAGGAGGAATGATTGTGTTAGAAGAATAGATGAATGTTATAATGGCAAGGAATGGGATAGAATAGATTCATTAATAAAAAATAGAGAGTTGGAGAAAGGAGTTTAAAAAATATATAGAAGTAAACAGAATATTGGGTGTGAATTAATTTATGACAACAACAAGGAAAGTAATTTACTGTTTAAAGTTCGGACATGAGTGTTAGCAATAAGGGAATGTACGCATTGATGGAGAAATGTGGGTAATTTAATTTGCAAGTTATGTAAGGAAGGCATGGAAAATATGAGGCATCTGTTAATTGAATGTAAATGCTTATAAGCAGAAAGAATATAAATAATGAAGTTGTGGGAGAATAAATATAAACAAAGTTATTGTACAGTAAGTGGGTTCTTGGTTTTTATGCTGGGTTTAGAAAAAAGGGGGATTTAGATATAAAGGCTGTAGAGTGGACAAGATAATGTGGTAGAAATGCGATAGAGCAGAATAAATAATATGGGCAAAACTTACAGTGGGGAATGGGAAGGTGGACATAGTGGCTGTCAGATTCTTGACTCCAAGAATGAAGAAGACATAGTGCATTGCATCGCATATGTAGTAAAATGATATAATAAGCCTCTACAGTAAATGTTCTTGCTAAAAAGGTCTATAGCGGAAAAGACATTTGTATATATATATATATGCTGTGCATATTACATATATAAAAATTAATCGTATTTTGATAAAACTTTCTAAATATATATATATGCATAAATTCACACAGAACATGCTTATATTAAGTAAAAACAAAACAAACCTATTATTTGTATATTTTTTAACTTCACATTATTTTTAACAATCATGAAAATAATTGATCATAAACTACTTACATATTCTTACAGATTATATTTCTGCGAACTATTGAAATTTCCAAAAGAGGTGCACGAATGCTTTTTTATCCCAATTAAATGCAGATTCAATTTAAAATTTCTGGAGGAGTTGATGCATGTAAAATATTCTAGAAAACACATGCACTATCAGAGACTTACATATAGAACTATTGTTGAAAATGCCCTGGTTTAGCTCAACTGTCAATCAAATTTATAGAATGAGAGAAGCCTTTACTGAAAACCTCAACAAAGCTAAAAAACGTCATACAAAACAAGACTTGAAAAAAAAAAACCCACTATGATCATCAATTGAGAAAATAATTTGAGTAAATTTGTGAAGTTAATTTTTTCAAAAAATATAATCAGAAAGACAAATTGCCTCCTTTCATATTGTTTGTTCAGAGATAAAAATATCTCTTAGAAAATTATTTCAAGTATCCATGTGTCGATTGCTAAAAGGTTAAGAAAACTCAAAACTACAATAATCAGTGAATAAAGAAAATCTTAATTGCTTAAAAAATTATTATCAAACGCAAACATGAAAACTGTCAGCAAAATAAACACATAGATTATCATTATATATTTACACGCATACAATATGCCAAACTAACAACAAGGCAAAAAAAAAAAAAGAAGGGGGGGGGGGCTAACAATCAGATAACAAATATGTGAAAGATTTAATGTTCACACCATCTTGCACAACATAGATTCATCAGAACTCCAAATGTAAATAACAAGATAGAACAATAATGTAAATCTCATATGTTTGGTTACACATCACTGTATACATTAGAAATAATACATTATTATTGAAACTACAATACAGATAAAAAAACTGGAGGAAAAACGAGAATGGAATATACATTGATTTAAATAAAATATTTCATCTTTATTATGTTATGAAAGATTTTTATAAAACAATCTTCGCTTTCAGTATAAGTGAAGGAGCGCATCAACCAAGCTGTGCTTTCTTTAACCCTGCTAATACCTTCCGAACTAGACACAATATCTATATTTTGCAATCAGACAAAATTGTAGCTAAAAAAATCAAGATATCCCCTTATTTACTATTATAGAATATTTAGCTAGTTGATTATAAGCAAGCGTTCTGAAAATCTCTAGATTTTGTTTTTGCCCTAATTATTATTCAAAAGTCCACAATTTTTAATGAAATACAGAGAATGAACAATTTAATTTGTAACAGTACATATTAAAAATGAAGAACTAGATCTATTGCATAAAATATTAGTGGATGTTCTTTTTCAATAATTTTTTCTATTTGTCATTTTCAAATAAAATGACAACAACGACAACAACAACTAACAAAAACGTTATAATAAGAAATAATGGAAGAGGCAATAAATATTTTTAAAGTTAAAATTTAATGGCTGAGAAGATTTTTGTGTTTTTTTTTATTAATAATAAAAATAATTCAATAGATTGAATTAAGTAATCACAAAATAACAAGAATTACAAAAAAGTAAAAAAATATTACACAAATGTCTTTCTCAGCTATTATATTTTAACTTTGAAACATGTTATTGCCTCTTCTATTACTGTCTTAAACAATTGTAATATCAATAGCAAAATGCAAAAATAAAATTCTTTTAAATAACTAAAACATATACAAAAATAAAACAAAACTAATATATCAATATCAACATTTACTATAAAAACAATGTTACAAACTTTTGCTGAAGCAAAATATAAAGTATATTTTAAATTAAAAAAACATTCATGTACAAACCAGCTAAAATTTATTCAAAAGACATACTCAATTAATAACCATAGTACATAGATAAACTTTTCTACCATAAATGTCAAGAATGACATAAGTGAATGTCATATTAACTATAATCTTTGTATGGATTGAGTTGTGCCAAAAGTAATACACAAAATATAATTTTGTAAAACAGATAAAAAAAAAAAGTTACCAAAAATAAGAATATTATAAAATAGAAATGAGATTTGATCTTGGAACACATTTTGCTACATAAAAGTGCATAAATGAGAACAAAACAAAATATATAATATGATTTAACTAAGACAATCTAAAATCAATATAAATTCCCAAATAATATTATTAAAATACAAACTATATTCACTGCAAATAGTAATGTTTAAAGAAAAAGAATTGTAGTTTGGAAGAAAATTGCTTTGGTTTTACTCTGGTTTACTGATAGACTATTATATGCCAGATATTTACTAATTAATATTAAATGTTAAAACTTATTTTTTTTTCAAGATAACTAAAAAAAACCCCAATATTAAAGAATGAAGCAGTATTATCAACAAAACTGTAAAAATCTTTGCAGAACAAAACACTATTATCAGCAAAATCATAAATATATTTATTCTAATTGCAGTAAAAATATATTGATAATATAAATTAAAAATAAGAGAACTAAAAGCTGAACCCTGTGGAACTAACTCTATGATTAACTATATGGTACTGGTGATACCATAACTTTCTAATCAAAAATTAAAAGTGTGATGATTATATGAATAAGAATGATTAATTAAAATGTTATGATAAACAGGATTAAATGTTTTGGACAAATCTAGTTATATAGCTAAAGTCTTGAGATCATTATCTAATGAGAATATTTTGCATACAATTATTAATTAAACACATTCACAATACTTATACATGCAATAAAAACATGTTGCCAGGTATTTTATTTTTAATTGAAAATGAAATTTTTTGTTTAATAAATATTTCTACTAATTTGCAAATTACAAAAATTATAAAGATTGGTCTATACTTTTCCATTACTGTGGAATCATCCTTTTTAAAGGAAATGATGTAACGACACTAAATTTCAACACATAGGAAATGGCCCAGTAAATAAGAATAAATTAAAGAAATAAACAACAATACATATAAAAACTGATTTATTTACTTTTAGAATATACAATGCCAAAACATTTAAAACAGAATGAACAACTTTTGAAGCAATCAGACATAAAAAAAATTTAAACATGAATAGGATGACAAATTCTGTTTTGGCACACCATCTACTGGCACGATTTTAATAATAATATCTGGTTTCACTTGGATTTTCTGGTGAGTTTTTTGTCAGAGGAATTGGGAAAACTTGGGTGTGATTTGGCAGCTATGATGAAAGTATTTTTTTTTTTAAAAAAAAAATGTAAATTTGAATGTATCTCAAACTATTATTTTTTATTTAGTTCTTGGGATGTCCTTGCTAAAGTTTAGAATATGGTTTTAGATATTATATTTTAACTATTGTTCATAACTATAAGAATCTTGGCTTAATCTTGAATTCCCAACTGAATTTTAAAAATAATACCAACAAATTAATTCAGTTAACCTAGGTCAGATTGTGAAAGCTATATACACTTAAATTTCTTCCTAGTCATATACAACTTATACTGCCTGTTGTTTTAGTCTTGTCCTTGTTTAATTATTATAATTTTAATTTATGGTCCATCTCCATGCATAATCTTTACTGACTGTTTGATTATTTAGAAAGTTCAAAATGTATGTTTGATATAAAATTATAGTTTCCATTAATTTCTGTCATGCAATCCACTATTTGTAATTGGCTTAAGATGGAACAGAAGCAAATATCACACCTATGCTATATGGTGAACAGAATTCATAAATAAAATATTCCGATATATCTTAGTACAAAAATAACAGAGAGAAATCAATATTATGAAAATAATGTTCAGTGATCATCAAAAATGGAAAGAAGTTTAATCCATTATACCGTTTTCCATATATTTAAATAAGTCAACGATATAATTTATCTTTATATAACAATTATATATATATATATATATATATGCAATGCAGATGTAATTGTAAATTAGTTAAAGCACATTGAAAGGGCAAAAATTAATATTAGCCAAAAAGAGTTTTTATATATATTATTGCTGTTGTATAAAGATATTTTATATTATATTATATCGTTGATTTAAAGATAGTTTAGGTTTAAAAAAAAAAGTTAAATATTTGTTATGGAAGGATTTGCAAAATTATCACTATATTATAATTTTTTCTTATGATGTAATTATATACATTTACTAATATTGTATGTTTTTTTTTTTGTATATATTTCTTATGTTCTTACATGTTATTTATCATTTAATTTTTTTTGATATTTTAATTTTGTATACATTTGTATATATAATTTAGTGAAAATAAGCTATATGCTAAATCTTTGACAAAAAAGACGACCATTTATTTATCAATCCATTTTAATCACACATTCACTTATTTATCTATCGATTAATTGTTAAATCTATATTTAAATCATCCATTAATAGTGCCAAAGATAAAATATCAAGTTCATGAATGAAATCTAAAATTGTACTTGTATAAGTCAGCATCAACATGAGTGTTGGCAAAGACCTGCAATAAGAGAAAAAGTACATTTTCATTAAAGCTAAGGTATGCTAGAATTAATCGCTAGTCATACAAATATAAATGGGTTTGCACAAAGCACTCCGGTTATTAATAAAGAAATCATCTCACGGTGTAAAAATAACCAAAGTGTGAAATTAATCCACCACTTCTAAATACTGTACTTCATAAATTTTACTATTGAGTGAGCAAGCTATGCTACAGCTTCACTGGCTGGGTAGTGATCCTTTAACCAACCACGCAAACAAGGGCCTACGACAATCTACGCGCATATATATGAGAATTTAAACTTAAATTACGTCCACAACATATTGCCCTGAAGCACAAGCCAACAATTTTGTAAGCTTAAATCAGCTTACCTCTAAAATCATTTCTAACTTTAATAATAATAAAAAAATAAAAATAAGAAATGCGCATCATTTGCAAAATCATATTCTCTCCCCCCTTTTGGGACAAAGTTATTTCATTCTATTTCAACATGCATTCTATATCAAAATATTATTTTATTAGCATAAAATATTTAATAATAATAACCCGTTTTTTTAAAAACACTTGTATACTAAATATTTTCATTAATATCTTTCACCCATTTAATTAGGGTAAAGCAATAATTTGTAGTTAAAAGACATGTCTCAAAAATTTATATTAACTCAAACTAAAAAAAAAATCTAAATATTTGTGAACTCTAAATTTAGGCATCTGAATAACTCATATGCTAACACATTAGATAAATATAGCTTCAAAAAAAAAAAAAAAACCCCAAGAAATAAAAATTATACTTAAATAGTTCTTGTTCAATCGTCCTCCCAAGTCTTTTATATTACTGCAGCTACAAATCTCACTTCTAGTTTTGTGTGACACATATTTGAATACTTGATCCATGGAAAACTTCAATAAACTCTTTTGCCAAATAATCCTTAAAGTTTAAACATTTATGTTTGAAGTTTTAGCATGGGAATACACTTTTAAACAGAAAAATATTAATCCAGAGGGTATTTATTTTTATCAATTTACTTTTAGACATAGATAATACTTGCAATTCAAAGAAGTAATAATTTTTTAAATGACTATTAATTCCTTTTCACAGTTTATGTTTCTTCAAAAATATTTTATTTAATATTATAAAGTAATTAGCTTTCTCTTAACTTTCTTTCGGACACATATGTCGGTTCATGGTAACTTAAGTTGGAGGAGTCCAATAATACACAGATTCTCTCAAAGAATTGTAGCATTATATTCCATCAATTTTGTCATAGGTTGTTAGCATATCGATTTAATTAATATGTTTACTTTCTGCATTAATTATTTATTTCTCATTGACAAATTGTCACTTCAAGTCAATGACGATCCAGACAATATTCTAGGCAGAATTTAACATGTAATATTTGTATTGGAATTGAGTTCCACACCTATTTTCGATAAAAATAAATAAATTATTTTCTTTCTAAATTTTCAATAATACAAATAATTACATCCATCCATTTTAATAAATGAACATTTGAAATACAGATCCACAAAATTCAGAGTTTCCTCAATTTTCTTTAAGTAAAATTTTATCTGCAATCGATGCTGCATTATTTGCCAATGATTCAAGGTGATTACAGTTGTAGAGAAAACCATGATGATGATTAATTTCAGAAAGAATTAAACATATGCCTGACAAAAGGGTTTAGCCACTAATCATATCTTATAGTAATATAACTTTTAATATATATTAAGGCTATAACCTTAAGACTATGGGCCTAAAATGTGACAGTAGGGACCTATACAAATCTAAACATAAGATTAATAACTTAAAAGGTGTATAGTCTTAAGGTTATAGTCTTAGTATATATTACTTATGTAATGAGTATGTGTTTTACAAATTATTAATTATAACTTTTAACTAAAAATCTCATTCAGAAACTGAGCTAGGACAACAGTAAAAACTTAAATTTTTAGTATTTGTAAGGTGATAATTTAGCCTGAATGAAGTTCTCCTAGAGACCAAATGATGATGAAGAGCCCAGCTTTAAAAATGGCTGAGTTTAAATACTTTTGGTACTCCCCTCAATTTCTAAATGATACTTCTTGTCAATCAAATTATATCCAATTTTTAATTGGCTGTTTGCTATTGTTTTATAAATTATCTATTCACATTTTTACAGGCATCACATGGTTTTGTTGAATTTTCCTGCTCGTGAAAATCCCCCTGAGAATAAAAATGAAAGTTTTTAATATAAAAAAAAACAACATAGCAGACCAACTTTAAACTCAAGATTTTGAATGGGAATTGGCTGCTATAAATATGACATTGAAATAAAATAATAGTTCTCTCAAAAGGCTTTCCACTAATACCATGTACTATTTCTAATGATTATTGAATGTTTTTATAATTAAAATTTTCTAATACATTTTTCACATATGCATTTACACACACATATATAACTCTACTTGAACTGATTTCTTAATACTTTTATTGATTCTTGATTTTTCTATACAACTTTCAATATTTTACAGTTAAAAATTTATTTCTTCCCAATATGATTTTTACTAGACCCTTTCATTAGCAAATAGGCAGGATATTTATTTTATAAAATCTACCCTTCCCCCTTCTAATTTATCTCATGTTCTATTAATACGATCTGTAAAATATTTTTAATAAATAAACTTTCATCCTCGAATGTTTCTTAATTTCTAAATCATTGTTAAATTGACATTTTAAATAAAACAATTCTTATTTAAAGCATTTATGAATAAATTTGGCTTGAGTACTAACTAATTTATGAAAAGCTATTCAAATTTTATTTTGACTCGAACTTAGTACTCTCTAAATAACTTTTATATCATAACCAATGCATTTTATGAGGAAAATTTTTAATACACTGTTTTAAATAAATCCGGCTTCAAACTTAGGAAGCTTTGGTTAAAACCAAAGGCTACAATATATATATTCTTGATTTTAATTTATAGTAATTTGTTAATAAATTTTGACTTAATTTAAAACAATAAGCATGTTTGGTTGTCATTCAATTTTACAATGCAAATTTATTGGTTAATCATATTTAGATGAGACAATATTCACTAAATGATTATACCACATAAGTGTAATTACTTATCATTTTCTTTGTATTGAATTTAATGTTTATTATCTGATCATGTATAGATTTTATACAGCAATAAATTAACTGATTTGACATTCTTAAATATTTAATAAATAATTGGAAGCTTATTATAATTATTTTGTTAGTAACAAATAATAGATATACTAAAATAAAAATTATACATGAATTGATGATTTGGTAAAGGTGAAAATATGATAATTATTGAAAATGAGTAAAGGTAGTTGCAATGAAATGTTCACATATTTTATTGTAAATCATTATTGAACAAAAAGGAATGTTATATTAAATCAGTATACAATCATAAAGATTGTAACCTTATTCAGATACAGAGCTGATAATAGTAATATATTTGATTATGTTACAAATTTGAGGGATTTCTGTTAATTATATTTAAAGTATGTTAATGTGGATCATAAATGCAGTTTAAATATTATTATTTTTTACAGATAAAAGTGGATTAAGTTTATATTATTAAATTAAAAATATATTTGTTATTATAAACTTTTAATGAAACATAAGTTCAATACAACTATTAATACTAAGAATATTTGTTTTTATATATATTTAAAAATGAGTATTACAATATTTCTGTCAGTTGTTTAATATTAAATTGTTATATAAAAATATATTTTGAAATGAAAGTACTATATTGCAAGAATAAAAATGCAATAAATTGTTCAATATGGTTATATTACCAAAATCACACTTTTCCTTATTTTTGCTGTAATATCCCATAAATACAATTTATCCAATCTGCTTCAAACACTTTTTAGCAAACTCTTTATGTGTACATATATATACACCTATGTTTTGACTGCTGTTGAAATGTAGGTGTATATATATGTACAAATAAAGAGTTTGCTAAAAAGTGTTTAAAGCAGATTGGATAAATTGTATTTATGCAATATGGTTATAGTTTAAGAAGAGTTAACTGCAAAAGCATCAAATTACAAAAGTTAAAACAAATTTTATGTACATGTCTGTATTATTTTTCTTATCTTTCTTACTATTAATTCTATTTTTTTTTCTATTTATTTGAATGTGTGTTTTATTATTATTAATATCTAAATTTTATTTAAAACTAAGTGAGGGGAGGCAATCCTAAATTACTTTCACATATTAATGTAAAATTTAATAAACAGCATTCAATCATCATCATCATTGTCAATCATTATCAATTCACTACAGGATAAAGATCACTCCAAGTTGAATCCTACTCTGATCTCTAGCCTCTCTTTTCCACATCACTCCTACACACTTTCTTATTTTTTCCAAACAACTCACATGTGGTCTCTTTCTAGTTCTTTTACAATTTGTTGGAATCCAGTTTAAGATTTCAATTGTCCATATATTATTACCTCTTTTAGCAAAATGTTCAACCCAATTCTGCTTAAGTGTTTTAATTCTTTCAATGATGTCAGTATCACCTGTTTGCCCACTTACCTATATATTGCATTTTTGATCTCTTTTTGTTATTCCTAACATGCATATCTCCATATTTCTTTGAGTGGTCGGAAGTCTCTATATTGCTCTTCTATTAAATGTTCAAGTCTCAAATCCATAAGTAAGAACTGATAAAATACATTTATTAAAAATCTTCTTTTTTGAACACACAAGCATATTTGCTTTTAATATTAAGTTATTTCTACCAAAAGCACTACAACCAAATTTAATCCTATGATTAATTTCATCCATTATGTTTCCATCTGCAAGAATAATCTGACCAAGGTATTTATAGTTGTTAACTTCTAACTCATCATAATCAATCTTTCTTTTCATCTTTTGAAAAAATTCATTGAATATTACTTTAGTCTTTTTAACATTTATCTTTAATCTTACTTTCCTACTTTCATCTGATAACTCCTGCAACATTTCCTGCAGCTCTAAAGCATTATTTGCAAAAACAACTATATCATCTGCAAAATCTAAATGACTTAAATATTCTCCATTTACTTTCACTCCTTTAGCTTCCTATTTTAATCCACAAAATACTTCTTGCAGCACTGCTGTAAAAAATTTCTGGAGATATGGAGTCACCCTGTCTTCCACCCTTCTCAATGTTAACCTTCCTAATATCATTACGTAAACTAATTGTTGCGGTTGCATTTTTAGAAATATTCTTCAGAATATAATGATATCCTGGGTCTATACCTTGATGATCCAATGCTTTAATCACTGAAGAAATGCTTATAGAATCAAATGCATTTTTATAGTCTACAAATCAGAAGCATAATAACTCATATTCATTGGTACTTTCTACAATTTCTTTCAATACTTGGATTTTTAAATCCAGTTTGTTCTTTTGATTGGTTGAAATCCAATGTTCTCTATAGATGAGTTGTAATTATCTTGGTAAAATTTTTGTATAAAACTGATTTCTAATATCTTCTTTATCATCCTATTTAAATATTAATACTGCATTCTTCTAATCATCTGGTACATCTTTATCATTTAGACATTTGGTATATAACATTGCCAATTTTTATTTTATTTCTTCACCTGCTTCTTTTAATATATCGATTATAATTCCAACACAGGAAGTGATTGATCATCAATTAATAAGATGTAAGATATGTGTTAATGCAAAACTAGAGAAACAAAAATTATTAAGAAAAACAATATTTACAGTTGATATTCGCAATCTTCAAAAACATTTTAATGAATTTAAATTAGAACTTGCAAATTGTTTTCAAGTATTAGAAGATTTTGAATATGATTCAGATTTGAATGAAATCAATAGGGAAATAACTGATACACTTTTAAAAACTGCAATAAAGATAACTGGTAGAAAAAAGCAGCAATTGATCAATAAAATTTCTACTGAGACTAGAGAATTTATTAAGAAAAGAAGGAATATGAAGATATATAAAAATGATGCATTAAGATGGATTGAATATCTAATTTTGTAAAATGGTGCAAAAAAGAATTGATAATGATACAAGAAAGTACAATTGTAACTAGCAAGGAAAGCTGTAGAAGAGAATAAAAGTATCAAAAGTGTAAAACAACATTTTGCTATTGGTAGGAAACCTATATCTGCAATATGGAAAAAAGATGGGATTATTAAAAGAGAGGTGACATCATGAAATGGGTAGAAAAGTTCTATCAAGAATTATATAATAATAAAGAACAAGTACCTTCTATTTCTATTACATCTTCTTAATAGCCCAGGATTTTAAAGGAAAAAGTGAGGTATGCAATTAAATTTATAAAGAAGGGAAAAGCTCCATGTACTTATGAAATTACAGCATTTAATAATATATATATATCCTTTTATTCATGTAATTACTTTTCTATATCTTTTAATAATATATATATATCCTTTTATTCATGTAATTACTTTTCTATATCTTTTAATATATATATATATATATCTTGCAGGGGGGGAAATACTGGTATTTAAGCAAATCGAAACTTTAGAATGAAAATGTAGGTACAAGAAATATGTAAATTACTTAGGAATAAAATATCATTATAAAACCATAACTAAATAAAATACTTGAAAGGTTTATCATTTACAAGATGTCTTTTCACCACAGGAAATAACAGAATTGAGCTTCAATCCAAAGATTTATAGAGCTCTTGAGATTATCATTCTATCTTTGCATTAAACTATATAAAGCAAATATTAAAGATAATTAACTAATTAAAAGCATGACATCTACAAAATTGACAGATGAATCATGAATGCTAAAAGTAAAAAAGTAACAGAAATATAAATAACAATATATATAATGTAAAAATTCCATCCATTGTTTTTCAAAGCAGTGCAGCAAATAAATGCTAGATAAGGCAGGATGATAAAAAATAGAAAGAAAATAAACAATGAGACAAACTGAAAGATGGGAATGATGTATAGACATTTCATAATGTGTATATTCATAGCAATAAATCATTACCAAATATTAATATATTATATAAAACAAATAAATAATTTTAATAATTTAAATATATAAGTATTACCTTTAGAGTATTTGCATGAATGTCATTTAATGTTGCCCTTTCTAGTTTATTTTTTCTTTGCTGATTCTCCATAATTTTTTCCAATTCTTCATTTGCTTTTTTGAAAGATGCCAGGTCAGATTCAAGTTCTAACTGCTTTTTCTTAGCAATTTCATTTTGTTCTAGCATCTCTTGTTTAGTCTACAAAAAAAAAAAAAAAAAAGGCAATTATTAACTACTTTTTATCTGAAGCACACACACAAACTTATATTTAGAAATCAAGATTGTGGTTGAAAGATTTGGATATAGTTGGCAAAGCTTGTTACTATCAATATTTTAACTCTTACTCTTAAAGAGAATTAAAATTCTTTTATACATAGACTATACACATAAGAAGCCACGAAATATAGTTTGCACAGTTTTATTTATAAACAGAACATAAATGTTGGTAATAGAATGGGACTTACCAACAACGCATTCAAAATTGGTGTTTTAAACATTCGTTAATAAAAATACTTTTTTAATTAAAATTTAACATGCAGCAAAAGACAATCTTTTTTTTTTTGAAATAAACTAAAACTAGTAATTTTTTTCTATTACTCTTCCCTGGGGATAAAAAGTAAGATTAAAAAATGATTCATTTAAAATTTTGATAAAGTTAATATATACAATTGATAAAATATAAAGAGAAAAAACTTTTTCATGCAAAATGTGTCATAAATAAAACATAGATATTTATTTAAATACTACTAAAAACAAATTAACTTGCAAATTTCTGTCAAACAATAATCAAGAATTTTCAAAGAATTATATTCTCTATAAATTTTTTTTACTAATGAATTTACTTAATATAATAACACTTTCCTCTTTTCTAACTAAATATATTCAATTACTATTGAACCTATTCAAATTGATAAGCCTTTTTTGAAAATTAGATAACATGATTTCCTTGCAAATATATTGAATAATGAATAACTAATATTAAGAATTAAAGACTATGCCACACACAGTCAGACAAAAATGTTATCTAATATCCTATTTTACAAGGAGCTCAGGGGAAAGAATTTTAATGCTCTGACTCATAAAAGAAACAATTTTTCATTGCAGCACATAAAAACTGTGAGTATATTAAAATGGTACTTTGGTATTATTCCTGATATGACATATTACTCTGGTGAAATTTGCTTTTGATAATATTTATTCAAAGTTTCCATTTATGATGTCAAGGCAACCAAGAATCCTGGCACGACTAAATCATGTCAAATAAAGTGACTTTCCTTTCCATTTAAAACGATATTAAACAGTTCATTCTGCCGCAGTGACACCCCCCGCATATACAATATAATACACTTCTGGCATCATTTGTAAGTAATAGTTTTATATTTAAAAATACATTCATAGCTAAAATTTTATATATTTGCTTTCTGTTTTTTTTTTTGCTAAAATTTTTTTTTTTTACTGTTTCAAAGAGTTCTTTTTCATATTTCTCTTTTTTCCATAATGAATATATCTCTCCATCACTGGAAATAAGATTTTTTTTTTTTTAGATTTAAAGTTTAGTATTACATGTACTGGGTGTTTATGATGACCTATTGCCAGGAAGGGGAAGGATGGATTTGATGGCACAAAGTGCCATAATAAAAAGGCACAATTCACAACTACCTGTTTTATTTAGTACAGTAATGTTTTCTTTCTTTTTTCCATAATGAATATATGTATCCATTATTTTTTTAGATTTGAACTTTCATATTACACAGTTTGACCTATGATTTTTAAGATTCACTATGAATTATATTGTTAATTTTGATTTATCTCCACATGCAAACTTTTAACCTATTGATTGCAAATATGTGTCAATTATTGATAGAGCATATGTGAAATAAAAAAATACATTCAGTTTGGCATCTGAGAACTAAATATTTTCTTATATAAATTGACAATCAATGATTTCTAGTTATAAGTCATAGTTGATTTCTGTTTCTGGATTTCAGATATTGACTTATCTCAAAAATTTAAATATGCATTATTCTGTTAAATTACTTCATACTAATGAACATACAAAATAAGAATAAAAATAAAATAGTTCAATATTTACTCCTAGAAATAACAACAACAAAATCAGTCATAGTTTAAAAAAATATTTGAAAATAGATAATGATCAACATTATAAATGAATACATAAACATCTTATTTCTTTTCAAAAACTTTATTTCCATATATTAACTAATGAACATATATATTTTAAAAGAAAAAGTGGTTGTTTAATTTGTCATTGTATAAGGATAATATTCATCATTATCATCATTATCAACCATTATCAATCCACTGCAGGATGAAGGTCTCTCCAAGTTTAATCCATCTTCTCCGATCTTTAGCTTTTCTTCTCCACATCACCCCTGCACACTTTCTTATTTCATCCATCCATCTCACATGCGGTCTCTTTCTGGGTCTTTTACAATCTCTTGGAATCCAGTTTAAAATTTCAATTGTCCATCTATTATCATCTCTTCTAACAATATGTCCAGCCCAACTCCACTTCAATCTTTTAATTTTTTCAATGAGGTCAGTAACACCTGTTTGTTCTCTTACCCATACATTGCGTTTATGATCTCTTCTTGTTACTCCCAACATACATCTCTCCATACTTCTTTGAGTGGTCTGAAGTCTCTGAATTGCTCTTCTATTAAGTGTCCAAGTCTCAGATCCATAAGTAAGAACTGGTAAAACACATTTGTTAAAAACCTTCATTTTCAAACACATAGGCATATTTCCTTTTAGTATCAAAGTTATTTCTACCAAAAACAATCCAACCAAGTTTAATTCTATGATTAATTTCCTCCATTATGTTTCCATCTGTATTAATAATCTGACCAAGGTATTTGTAACTGTTAACTTCTTCTAATTCATCATAATCAATCTTTATTTTCATATTTTGAGCAAATCGATTAAACATTACTTTAGTCTTTTTAACATTTATCTTTAGTCCTACTTTCATCTGCAACATTTCCTGCAGATCTGAAGCATTATTTGCAAAAACCACTACATCATCTGCGAAATCTAAATGACTTAAATAATCACCATTTACTTTCACTCCTTTAGTTTCCCATTTTAATCCACAAAATACTTCATGCAGCACTGCTGTAAAAAGTTTTGGAGATATGGAGTCACCTTGTCTTACACCTTTCTCAATGTTGACTTTCCCAGTGTCATTATGTAATCTAATTGTTGCAGTTGCATTTTTATAAATATTCTTTAAAATATGACAATATCCTGGATCTATACCTTGATGATCTAATGCTTTAATCACTGAAGAAATGTTTATAGAATCAAATGCCTTTTCATAATCTACAAATCCTAAGCATAATGGCAACTCATATTCATTTGTCCTTTATATAACTTCTCTCAATACCTGGATATGATCTACTGTACTAAAACCACTTTTAAATCCGGCTTGTTCTCTTGGTTGGTGGAAATCCAATGTTTCTGTAGACGAGTAGTAATTATCTTGGTAAAAATTTTATATAAAACTGATAAAAGGCTGATAGGTCTGTAATTTCTAATATCTTCTTTATCACCTTTTTTAAATATTAATATTATTACTGCATTCTTCCAATCATCCGGTACATCTTTATCATTTAGACATTTGGTATATAACTTTGCTAAAATTTTTTCTATTTCTTCACCTGCTTCTTTTAATATATCAATTATAATTCCATCATTACCTGGAGCCTTTCCTTTCTTCATACATTTAATTGCATGTCTCACTTCTTCATTTAAAATTCTGCGCAATTTGGAAGATGTAATAGATATAGGAGGTACTTGTTCTTTATTACTATATAATTCTTGATAAAAATCTTCTACCAATTTCATGATGTCATCTCTCCTTTTAGTAATAATTCCATCTTTTTTTCTTATTGCAGATATAAATTTCCTACCAATACCAAAATGTTGTTTTACATTCTTAAGACTTTTATTTTCGTCTACAGCTTTCCTTGCTAGTTCACAGTTATACTTTCTTATATCATTTTCAACTCTTTTCCGCACCATTTTACAAAATTCGAGATATTCAATTCTTTTTAATGCATCATTTTTGTATGTCTTCATATTCCTTCTTTTCTTCATAAATTCTCTAGTCTCAGTAGAAATTTTATTGGTCAATTGCTGTTTCTTTCTACCAGCTATCTTTGTTGCAGTTTTCAAAAGTGTATCAGTTATTTTCATATTAATTTCATTCAAATCTGAATCATGTTCAAAATCTACTAATACTTGAAGCCGATTTGTAAGTTCTAATTTAAATTCATTAGAATGTTTCTGAAGATTAGGAATATCAACTGTAAATATTGTTTTCCTTAATAATTTTTATCTTTCTAGTTTTACATTAACACGTATCTTACACCTTACTAATCGATGATCACTTCCTATGTTAAATTTAGTATAATATATATTGTGATGATCAATTATCATAATAGTTGCAAATCATCTTTATTTATAGTATTTAATATATTTATTAGCTTTAATCACTTCATCTATGAAGAAATCATTTTAACTGGGTACCTTAGTGACATATGAGGTAAAGATGGTCTTATGAATAGAGTACTTAGTTAACTTTTTATTAGATTTGTTTTGCAGAAAATAATTTTGTAAAAATAAATCATATTAAAACAAAGTGGATAATTTAAAGTCATTATTGACTGCAATTATTCAATGGCATGCCACATACATAACAATGACTATTCACCTATTCAATGTGAATATCTTTCTTATGGTTTTATCTCTAAAAAGATACTATTTTTTCAATATAAATAGGATTTCATTAAAATAATCTGTTTGAAAGTGTTAGTGGAAAAACAAAAATATTTTATAATAATTTACATATATATATATATATATAATTTTCTTTGGATCTTTATGCAAAAATTCACCATAACAATCATTATCATTCACTCATTACACCTGGGCCTCGTTTTATGTGACAGATAGGTTCCTCAGAAAACACGCGCAAACGAAATCGTGCAAAAATAGATGTAACTTACCTTGAAAAAGGGGGGATACGGACTGTGATTTTTCAAAACTCGCGTAAAAGCAAAGCACCAACGTAAAATTTACTTTAAAATTCGTGCAAAAAAAAAAATAAGGAAATAAAATATGACTAATAGAAAATTTCAAATTTGAAAAAAATTGATACAAGACAAACTTTTTTTAACTATAATATTTAATTTTATTCAAAACAATATATTTTTATGCATAATTTACAGTAATTTATATTTTCTTATACACATTTTAATTATTATCGCTATTTGCCGGTAAACAGGTTCGTTTGCAAACTGCTAAAAAATCAGATTCTTCACAAGATGAAATACAACTAGCGCCACCATCACTCTCATGTTGTGTTAATTAATGGTTTTCTGGTGACAACGTAATTAGTAATTAATCTAACAACTAAAAATTAAATTCTTATTTTTGTCTTTAATTTTCAATTTTAATTGTGCCCACTGCTATTACTCACCTTTTAAAAATAAAGTTGCTGACACTAAATGATTAATAATTGATTAAACGTTCTTTTTTAAAAAGCAAAAACAGAATGTGATTTAAAATGCAAAATTAACACGCACAATGTTTGAACAAATTTACAGTATAATCTTGTAAAATTTAATGTGTGTATACATAAAATGTGGAAATCATGATTTTAATTTCATTATTGCATAAAATCTTACTATTATAAAGCACTGAAAATATTGAAATTACTAAGTTGAAAGTCGAATTTCAATAATGTACTATTACTTTCAATAAAACGTAAGTGCGCAAAATTTATTATTTAAACTAATAGCGCAATATCGGAGTTCGACTTCCGGTGAAACACGAATCGCGTAACTTCAAAATCATGTTAAATAAGTCCGCGTAAAAAGAGACCCAGGCATATTTTATATTAACAACCAATTATTTGCTGTAACAGTTTATAAAAAAAAAAAGATTTTTTTTCTTAAAAACTGTCATTTTTTAAAATAGTAATCATCTTATAAGACTAATGATGCCATAGGATAGTGACTTCATAAAGAGACTATCATTGGAAACTAACATGGAAACGTCCCTGTCAAAAAACGATTACTGTACTTAGTTTATTTCCATCCAGTATCCATGACAGTCTGTATTTAATTTATGATACATTCAAGATAAATAAGACTTTCATCATAACTGACAAAAAAAAAAAAAAAGCAAAAAAATATAATTTTCATTCATTACAATAGTGTAAAAGCCTGTGCTAATATACCCTATATATTAAATATATAGACACAGGCTGTGTGTTTCAGTTATTACAATAAATAATAAAAATCATATTTGATCATATACAATAATAAAGAGCATTAATAATACATTTTAAATGTGTAGATGTAGACTATCTACAATATATTCATGCATTCATTTTTTGCCTAAAATTGTCTTAAACGCTTATTCTGCTTTAAGAAAAATGCTGCCATTATAAATCTACATTATTGTCACTAAAAACAAATGAAAAAAAAAAATCATGCATTATGCAATTACTAACAAACTTTATATGATCAAATGGTACTAAAGATAAGTTGAAAATATCACTTAAGTGTGTAACTTTTATGCAGTACAGTGGAACTGCGAACTATGGTGTATATAACTATGTGACTTCATTTATATACTATCCAAAGAAAAATATAAACAAACAAGCAAACATGTAAATAAGGCAACAAAAACAAATATTAAAATTCATAAATTTTAATATTCAGTAGTCATTTTTCTTTTTCTGAGCTGAATGTGTAAAGATTACATATATTAATAAACATTCTTTGGTTTATGTTGAAGTCCTTTTCAAAGTTGATGTGCCATATTTCTCTTAATAAAATATTATCTAACAGTAAAAGTTTTACAAAATTTTAAAACATATTTAATGTTAACATTGATTTAAAAATATTAACACAATTAAAGAGTGTAAGTTCTTAATAAAGAGATCAATAAGAGAAAAAGTTATTAGAAAAAAAAAATCGTCTAAAAAGTATTAATATCAGACGAAAGTTGGATTTTTTGATTATTTACTTTATTTTAAAGATAAAGATATGTAGGAATTAATTTTTTTCTTCTTTTTATAGTTATTTTTCAGTACATGCATGGGTGAACACAGTCAGTAAAATAAAATAAATATCTACTCAATTTATTATTAATAACTATATCATTATTTTTTAATATATATATACATAATAGATATATAAAACATCTGTATTATATATATGTATTGAAAAATACTATATACTTGCAGTTCAATAAACAATATATATTCTATTTTAATCAATGTTTATCAACAAAAGACGAGCAATTATATGCTATATATGTTAAATGTGAAAGGGAAGGGGGTTAGGAACAAAATATAGTGTAGAATAGATCATGACTCCATTATACCTTCATAATTTATTTCTGTCCTAATCAAAATATTGTTTTAATCACAAATATAAAAAAAAAATACAAATTCCATTCATTACAAACTTTGGTTATATATAATAATATCGTGTACTAATAATAAATTTAAAAATGTATACACTATCTCAAAACAATTTTTATTTCCTTAGCAACAAGATATTTTATATTTAAAAAATATAGGTAAAATACAACAACAAAACATTGACATTATTAAAACTTCAGCATGCAAACGAACATTACATTTCTTTATCTATTTTTTATTCAAAGACATTTATATAAAATAAATTAATAAAATTGTGAAACATTGACCTTAAGAAAAAAAAAATTACTAGCACTGCCCAAAAAATTTCAAAGTTTAATTGGTTAGATAAATACAAAATTAAAACTTTTGATAAAAGAACATAAACTGCACCAAAAATACATTTTAAAACGTACTCTGCGTTAATTTTTTTTTCTACAGACTTCATTTTAATTTAATAAATCATGATTTAAGGAATGTCAATCTTGACCTAGATAAGATTTAAAATGGTGGGTCTTAAATTGAAAAATTATTATTATTATTATACAGTATATTTATCCACCGATCAGTACTTTATTATCATTATGTTTTGTAAAATGTTTATTCAGTAATTAATACTTTTTTCAACATTAAGCTTTACTTTTTTTAATTGGGTTAATATTTTGAATATAAGGCAATGAATATAGCTACTACCACAACGTCTTTGAATATCATCTGTTCGTTCTTGATGTGTGCCATTTATGCCAAAAATATAAAGTTTCAACCATCTATAGCTAAATACTAATAATTTCTATTACATGATCTTCAATAAAATTTCTTTCGTGTTCACTTTTTTATACAAATCTCCATTAAAAATCTTTTGTACCATGACAATTTTAAGTACTATGTATATTCAAATACCATGATAGTTTTAATTGAATTCTTATCACCATTCATATTTAAATAACATACCAATAAATATGAATTGTTCCACATTTTATTTGTTTGTAATATATTTGCCATTGCAAATATTATACACATCTTGAAACCATATTTTTTCTAGGTTTAATCTCACCCCCCCCCCTTAGTATCTTAGATCTCTACAATGACTGAATTTTTTCTCATCATCTTTTCACTCAGTATTAGTGTTTAGTCATACATAAGTTTATGATAATTCATAATTCTTCTTTATAGTTAGTCTTTTCAATGTTATTACGAAATATCTTGTTCAAATGACTACTGTATCATCTGTATTTAAGTTAAAATTATTAATTCAATGCATATTGTTCTTTCAACTTTTATAAATGTGCCATATATATGCTTGGTGAGACAGTATCTTTTTGTTTAATATCTCTTCCACCCCCCCTTCTTACAATTGCTTAAGAATGCTTTTTAAATGAAACTAACTTATAAATTTGTTATTCAAAAATAATAATCAGTAAAAATAAAACAAATAAAAATTTTAAATGCTTATTCGTTAATAGTGTTTCTGAAAATTTGAATATCATATAAAGAAAATTGCTAGTTAAAAATTCCATATAGACATCACACAGAGAAACAAGGTTGAATAAAATTGAAAAGAATTAGACGTATTAAGATAAATAATACAATCAAAAAGAAAAAGAAAAGATGAAAATGCAATTGAGCTAATGGGGAGGAGTTAGTATTATATTATACATTTACAATGTTTAAACTGCAAGAGCTGAGTTTGTACTTCTTGATAATGAAGGTTATGCCTTAGAAAACGTTTGAAGATTCAACAAAATTTATTATTATTGTTATTTATATAATTGCTCAATATATTATATTATTTTAAAGTTTTGATTTATATATGTTTTGCTTTTGAATTATATAGTGTGTGCATGTTTAATATCAACACATATTAAAAGTTTAACATATAGTATCTAACACACATTTAAACTTTATATATATATTATATTACAATTAACAATCTAGATCTGATGCTTAAATGTTTGTTTTATTATAATTTACACTTCTTAGATTACATAAAGCTCAAAGCTTGATTGTAAACTTACAAAAATAAAGCAAACTAAATAAATGCTACTATATTACATATTATACAAACACACTATCATTTTTGATGTAGTTAACTAAATATAAAATATTGCTCTTCAAGTGAATCTATCAAACGTGTTACTAATAAAAACATGCACAAACTGACAAACAAAGTGGTGAGAACAAACATTTAAAATTTTACAAATCAAAAATAGAAATTTAAATTTCAAAGTAGAAATTCATAAATCTTACCCCTAAAGCCAATCAAAAAAAAATTAATTAAGAAACAGAGAAAATTAAATACATTTAATATATATATATTAATTTTTAATTAATTTAAAACAATTTTGTAATAAAGATCTTATAAAATTTAATTAATGTCAACATTAAAAAAAAGAGTAAGTAATGAGATTCTGGGGGGGGGGGGGTATTAGAAATTAATATAAATTTAAAATTAAATTTCAATAATGAAAAAAGAAAAAAAAAATTTCAATATCCAATATATTTTTTGAATTATTAAAAAATGAACAGGCAGATAAAATGTTTTGTGCCAAAGTGCACTCACATGCTATTCTATGACTTGGGATTAAACTCTGGATTTGGATATTTAAGTTGACTTGGACTTATACTATGATTTCAGATGGCTTGGTCGTAGTCAACCTAGCTAACAAGTAAATAAATTTGCAGGTAGAAAATAGACTCTGACCATAGAGAATTAGACTAATATTAAAAGGATGCTTGATGGAGATGATTTTGCACTGCAGTGAGCTATACTGCACATGTGTACATATTTAAAAGTTATTAAAAAAGTGCAAGAGAAAACAGTGAAATTTTCTTGATATAATTAATTATATTTGGTTGATATCCAATTGCTTTTTATGGTAAGTAAAAAGTAGATTTCACAATAAGCAAAAAAAAAGTAAATAAAGAATTTAATGACTGAAGCCCTGATTTAAAAAAAAGAAAAGCTTCCTATTCAAATAAAAAAAGCTCAAAATTCAGTTAAATCAACAGCATTTAAAAAAAAAAAATTAAAACATTTTTAGTAACTGTTATCTAAAAAAAAAATTAACAATGTAAATTTAAGTGTTAATTGAATAATCATCCAAGTTTTTCATATGCAAATTAAAAATCCCAGCACTTTATTTCACCACTTGTGAGCAATGCAACTATTGGAATGCATAATGAAGTAAGTTTCATTTACTTCATCTCTTTTCTCATAAATCTGGTCTAAATCAGTGACCTATTTCAATTTTGTAGTAAAGAAAACCCCCAATGAATTATATCCAAGATAGACTTAGCTTTCTTAGACATGGAAACATATTGATATTCTAGCATCCAAATTAAATATTAGCTCACATACATATTCAATGATCAAAAATTCTGTAGATATTTAATTTTTAAATAACATTAATGCAATATGTAATTTATTCCTAATGTCATATATATTTACATATAGTGTAATGATAAATTATCTTGCCATTTCATGAAAATCATGTTACCTATATACATACTCAGAACAATAGCAAAAATAAAAATAATTTTGAAGGTTTAAACTAATTTTTATATTAATCCTTCAACAGAAATGATATTTTTGTTGTTTATCTTGATGATTATTTTTGAAAAGGTTTGACATTTGATTTTAGTATTTAAATCTTTATTTTATAGTAGAATTCAATAAATTAGGATTTGTTAGAAATATAAATTTACAAATAAAATGCAATCTAAAATAATCTAATTCAAACATTGCAAATATAGAAAAAAAAATGAAATAGGTAATGAAAACAATAGTTTTCTAACTGGATAATTAATGCATGCACACTGGTGGAAAAAAATTAATTAAAAAAATCTTTGTTGATGAAACTTTATATATAAACCATGAAAGAATTGATGTTAAATCATCATACAACCATAAAATTCTATCCTAAAATTTAAAATATCAGAAAAGTTCCATACGAATGTGTTTAAAAAACTGTCACTGATTGTAATTTTTTTTTTTTACCATTATGATAAATTCTTTTAGCATATATATATATATATTGTAACGGTCAGAATCGTCTATCTCGCTAACACACTGCAGAATATACTAAGTTCGAATCTAAAGTCAAAATTCCACAGCACCACCTACGTGATGACACCTCTGATGCTACTAATAATATATCCCTTTACCGGTGCCTGGTGGTCAGGGAGAAACAAAGAGACTCTATACTAAGATAAGTTTGGGTTGCTAATTTATGTCTATGGATGGTACAAAAGAAATGTATAAAATAGATAGATAGACCGAGATAGTGATAGGGGTCAATAAAATAAAAGATCAAAATTAGTTTTAAAAGATTTATTTAGAGAAATATATATATAATGCCACTGTCTGCTTATATGAGACAGGGATGCTTACTAAAATGGGTGTTAGCATAACATTACATAAATAGTTGTTAGAAATGTATATTCTATCCCTCGGCTAATATAGTATTATGATAACATGCTTAAAAGAGATGGGAACATGTGCGAGGTGCTTTGAGTAATTTTGAAGTTTAATAAAACATTTGAATATTAAGGTTTATAGAATACTTCTTGATTTCGAGAACAGCACGGACCAAGGCTGACTAAGCGATAAAATGGGGATGTGATCAAGGCATTTATTTTATAATTATAATTAAAGATATATTGGGAGGTCGGTATTGCTAATAAGGAATTTATTAAAGGATGGAGGCTGTGATACATTTAAATCACAGATGCTTTGTAAAATATATAAGTAAAAAATGGAAAATATTTGAAATGACTACGGAGGGCATCTCGCCGCTGACCCATAGGAAAGTGTTGTCACAGATAGCCGAAACTTAGCGACTGGGTGACGACTGCGACTAATTCCCAGGTGTGACATTTGCGTACACACTCTGCCTGGGAACTGCAGGAAGCGAAAAAGGAACGGACTTGCCCATTTAAAATCCTTGGAGAAAACAAAGCGGTCTTGACAACCAATTCATTTACCAGAAATACTCGACTAATGTACATAAAACATACAAAATGGGTTTACTTGGATTGAGAAAATGCCCAATCAATTCCCCAGAAATTTATTTAAAAGAGTCCACCCATTCTCGACATCAATTTGAACATTGAAATTAAAACAGAATATTTTAAACTAGGAAAATGCATGCTTGCGGGTTTGAAAAGAAAACATAGGTTTATTTATGCAATCATGCATTTGGGACACATTTAATCATTGACCTCGCACATACTCTCATATTAGGTTAAAATCGATAAAATGTAGATTTTAAACTATATAATTATTACACATATTGACTAAGGTTAGAATAGCCCTTGAGCGAGTGACTCACTAGATAATAAAAATGGGAACTATTAAGATGCCTTAATATCGACATCTTGCTTTCAACAAGGGAATAATTCACTTGGTCAAAGACTATTTTGACACACTATCATAATAAAATAAAAGAAAGATTAATAAATAGAAAATATTAACCCAAGGATAGAGAGCAAAATTATTGATAATTATAACATTTTAAAGGAATACATAATAAAGTCAAGTAGAATGGAAAAACAATTTAAAATAGCTATAGCATATTAGTTATAGAAATCACAAGAGCTCTTGGGTTAATATGGGGTTATCTCTGGAGAAGCATTTGTAGGTGGGCTGATGGTTGGCAGGTTTTATACGATTTAGCAGCAAAATCTGGTATTGTTCATATTTCGGCAGCAGCAGCATCAGTTTCAGGGTTCCTTAGGGGACAGCTTTCGATGGTATAGAGCAGCGACCGGCCATTCCTGAGGGGAAAATAGTCTTCTTGCCGGCTCTACTCCGTCATTTTAAAGTTAGCAATTTTAAAAGGTTGGGTGATTCATAGGTGAGAACTTAGTCATGGTAAATTGATTTGAAGATGATAACTCGGCTTCAAATTTTAGTTTGCAGGGACTTATTTAGAAAATCTCAGGACAATATATTTTAGAAATCTTGCTAGAATAATTATAGAATGAGATTAGAATCACTAGAAAATTTACTGGAATATTACTAGGAACATTTGCTGAAATATCACTAGAAACATTTGCTGAACTATCACTAGAATGAAAAACAAAAGAAAACCCTCCTTTTTATAGTCAAATGGCACAATACAACTGCCCTGGAGCATTACAAAACTATTTTGGACTTTGCTTACTTATCAGCTGTAATCAATTCTATCTGAATGTCTAAAGGAATTCAGAATTAATTTCTATTGTTAATTTCTTTGTTGACATTCGAATTACAAATTTGATTTAAGTAAAAGTTATAAATAACTTTACTAATTGAAAGAAAAACCTTAAGTGGACATCTGCTGTATTTTTAGATAAGCTCTTATAACATTAAATAATTAAAACTATTGTTCCTACCAGCCCTCATTTATTTTAACAGAAATATATGGCGTGACTTTTATTTAATCTAAAAGAGAATTATTTTACTTTTTAAATTTTAATATTTGAATCTATTTACTAAACGAATATGAATTTTATTTTAAATCAAAAATATATTGCGACTGTAATACATTTTTGTAAACAGATTCAAACAAGATAATTTTAAATGACAATCTTAACATAAGTTTTAAAATGCATATCACAGTGTGTGCGCAATTATGACCTATATAACCTACTTTTAAATAAATCTAAATTATGCGAACATACACATAATTCATAACATTTTATTTATGGGGCATGAGACCCACTTATATATAACATGAGCGTTGTGCTCATGGTTTAAAATTGGGCGGGATTTTCGGTATATAAGCGCATTGAAGACACACTACGATACATTGGGGTTCAAACTAAGATATGAGGCTAGGAAAAAGGTGAGAAAAGGTGAAACGAAAGCAGATCTTACTGTTTCAATATATATATTTAAAAACATACTAAATTGAAATCAAACTGTAATTGTATATATATTTTTAAATAATTGTTATATGAATATTTTGTAAAAATAAACTATGAAAAATAGACATTTTTTTTTTGCTCACTGCTAACAATTAAATGACAAGTTTACAATTAGTCTGCAAAAAAACTACCAGTAAGGTGGTAAGTGGTGTTTGCATCCTAAATAATTTCTTTTGCCTGTAGACTTCTGACCTCTCCAAATTTTTTTTGCATTATTAAATTAATATATTTTAGTTCCAGTTTCTGCCATCAAAATGAATTCAAAACTGGCAACAGCACCATCTCCAAATGAAGTACTTTATATGTATTAATGATTTTGGTTAATTTATGATAGATTAGTGGTAAATAAAAGATTAATAGTAATGTGTATATACAGTCAGAATAAACTTATAATTACAATTTAAATAAAATCAAAAATAATTTAGAACAATTACAAATCATACACTAAGTGCATAACAAGGCATTACCAACAAATAAATACACACACACACATATATACCTAGGTCTCTTTTTATGTGGACTTATTTAACACGATTCATGTTTCACCGGAAGTCGAACTCCGATAATGCGATATTACTTTAAATAATAAATTTCGCGCACTTACGTTATATTGAAAGTAATAGCACATTATTGGAATTCGACTTTCATCATAGTAATTTCAATATTTTCAGTGCTTTATAATAGTAAGATTTTTTGCAATAATGAAATTAAAATCATGATTTCCACATTTTATGTATACACACATTAAATTTTTAAAAGATTACAATGTAAATTTGTTCAAACATTGTGCATGTTAATTTTGCATTTTACCTCACATTCTGTTTTTGCTTTTTAAAAAAGAACGTAATCAATTATTAATCATTTAGTGTCCGCAAGTTTATTTTTAAAACGTGAGTAATAGCAGTGGGCACAATTAAATTTGACAATTAAAAATTAAAATCTGATTTTTAATTGTAATTAACAATTTAAAAATTACTTATGGCGACTTGAAATTAATGTGATGTAAAACGAAATTTGATTTTTAAACGGAATTGAAAATTAAAAAATTAAAGACAAAAATAAGAATTTAATTTTTAGTTATTAGTTTTAATTAAATTTTTCTCAGCAGTGGTGAATAAATGTCTTTTTATTATCATACGTCTAAGTTCATAAACAATTAATAAAATCATTGTCTCAAAGATTAATTACTAATTACGTTGTCAACAGAAAACCATTAACACAATATGAGAGTGAACTTGGTGCTAGTTGTATTTCCTCTTGTGAAGAATCTATTTTTTACCAGTTTGCAAACGAAACTGTTTATCAGCAAATAGCGATAATAATTAAAACGTGTATAAAAAATGTAAATTACTGTACTGTAAATTATGCATAAAAATATATTATTTTGAATAAAATTAAATATTATAGCTAAAAAAAGTTTGTCTTGTATCAATTTTTTTCAAATTTGAAATTTTTTATTAGTCATATTTTATTTCCTTATTTTTTTTTTTGCGTGAATTTTAAAGTAAATTTTACGTTGGTGCTTTGCTTTTATGTGAGTTTTGAAAAATCACAGTCCGTATCCCCCTTTTTCAAGATAAGTTACGTCTATTTTTGCGTGATTTCATTTGCGCGTTTTCTGAGGAACCTATCTATTGCATAAAACGAGACCCAGGTGTATAATAATAATACATTTTTTATATGTGCATGATTGCAAAAGATAAAAAACATTTGCATTTAAATCACTGCATACAATTTATTAATAATAAAGTATTTGAACTTAGTATTACTACAATACATACATATATATCAGTGATGAAGCATGATTTTTTAGGAACGGAAGCCCACTACATAATTTTTTTTATAATGTTTTTATTTTACTTGCCGCAATAATTTTTGCAGAATGGGTAATATATACATACTTCATACATGTAGAAAAATCTGGAACTCTCTTACCAATATTTTTATTTTCTAAATGCTTTTAACATTCTTACGTTTTAACTTTAAATTATATTTTAGCATGTTTGAAGGTCTTATAATCAACAAATAATGCAATGGTTAAACTCATTATTTACCTTACATAAAAATAATTCAAGTATTGGTAAAAAAAATTGAAAGTCAACAGAAATTCCATACAAAAATTATTGAGTTTAAACAGTTCATTCTTCTTTTATGTAGCAAAATAGTTTAGAGATTTTTTTTTTACATTTGACAAACTAGTTTACATACACTAATGTACTTATTGTTTTTATTACACTATTATATATGAAACTTGTTGGATCGATTTTGTGAGGTTGAATATGTGCATATTTTGGTAAATTTTTTAAACTGAATTTTAATTAAAGCTATTTCAGTTAAAGCCTTTGAACTTTTTAGTGAATTTTTCTACAGAAGCACTGATTTTGTTCATATATATATATATAATGTGATGATCGCACATACTGCGATCACACATATAGATATTTAACATTTAAAGAATATTAAATATTGTGTTTGGAATACTAAAAAGTGAGTTAAAAAAATTATAAAGAAAGAAATGTTTTAATTAAGAAAAGAGGGAATTAGAATCGAAAAGATTCTTATCTTTTACCCTCCAAAGTCAAGATTTTGTGAAATGAAAAATAAGTAAAGTTAGAAATATTGAAATTGTACATTAGAAAATTAATAGTGATAAAGAAATATAAATGAAAGACAAATTAAAATATGATGTATAAGAAAAGTAAAGTTTGAAGAGTTTAAATAAGAGTAAAATAGAAAGTTTAAAACATGACCAAAAGATAAGGATCTGGGTCATAAAAGTACACATTTGACGATAAAACGAAATGCGTGTATGGAGTATATATGAAGTGTGATAAAGACAGAAAAAATTAATGCTTGTCAAAATAAAAAAAAAAAAACATTTTATTAAAAATCTGTGTAATTAAAAGAAAAAAAAAGAAATAAATAAATGTACATAGTGCTACGAAATTATGTAAAGGCAAATCTGTATAAATGGCCGAAGGCACATTCAGAAAAGGAAAGGTGTGAACAAAAGCGAAAACAAAGGATCGAAAGGACAAAGAACTGGGGAATTTTAATTAAAAAGTATTATTAATGAGTAGAGTTAGAGACTTCTTGTCGAGACGTTGGTGGAAATACTGCTCCAATAATAAGCAGCCATAATTAACAAGATATGATTTCTAACATCAGTGACTCATCAAAAATGGCTGGCTAAGGGCTGTCGTGATCGCTTCAAACTTCCCGTGCTCTAAAGGTTCCCATCTACATGTAACAACTACCGATGTAGCACCTGCTGGAGGGTTCATTTTGCCTGGTCCTTGATGTCCTAAATGCGGAGGAGTTCCCACAACCAAAATCTAACCCAAGAGCGACCGTTCCCTGCTAAAGAAGTGGAGAAATTCCACGTGGCGGTCAGCAAGACTTCAAGTTAATTCAGAGACTTAATAACCTAGGTAAATATGTATACTACATTTTATATTTCCATGTGCACATACCTTTAATTTAGACAATGGCCAAATTCTTACTTTGAATGATACAGACATTCTTTAACTTTTTTTTTTACATATACACGGAGTGAGGATTATAAATGTACAATCATTTATAGGATCTTTTTTTATATATATATATCTTTTAATCATAGCATTATAGCATAAATGTGTTTATTGTTTGTAAATGATTTAAAGTGTTTTTTTTTATTGTTTAATTTATTGTATTAAATATCTTTTATTGATTTAAATCTGTTTCATCTCATTCTTCGCCACTCCAAACAGTAATATATTCGTAGGGGTTGGGAAATAATTATTACTCATTTTGAGTACTGAATTAACACGTGTAGCTGGTGGTGCAGTATTTTGATCCCATTAAAATTTATAAATATCCAAGCGCTGTAACTCTTTAAATCTTACAGCAGTCGGGAGACAGTGACCGGGAAAGATAACCTGGGGCTATACCAGTATAGTTATAGGTTCGGTCAAGTACGGATATAGACTCGTTTATGTCCGTATGTTCTCTCTGCTTGCGGTAGCGGAAAGTGGACGATCTTGAATTTTAAGAATTCCCCATTATATATAAATAAAAGGGAAGTTAAGCTTTTGATCGGCGTGTTTCCGTTTTATTTTGGGAGCCAGTCCGGGATTTCTATTGCGGTGCAGTCAGTGATCACGTGTTGAATAAATTTTATAAAATATTTTCTAAAAAAAGAAATTAATATATGTGGTTTTAAAATATATAAAATTAGCGTCGTAAATCAGAGTGGTTAGAAGTGAAGACGAAGGGGATAAATTTTTTTTCACTTTATAATACTTTATATATGTATTTCGACATCAAATGTGTACAAAGGATATAGAAGGAAGGGGGAAATTTTAATATTAAGAAAGTTTTTGAAGTTCGTTGTGACGTATTTAATATAAGACCAGAAGTATTCAAATATAATCATCACGAACAAAGAATTGATTATCTCGATGTAATTGCTGAGAACGAAATATAAATTGTGTCAGTCAAGTAGAAAAAAAAGAATAAAACAAAGTTTCATGAAAGTTTTAATGATAAATAATAAAAATAGTCGCATATATAAGTTAAGTTGAAGAAATATTCGCATATTCCAGTTAAGTTAAAAAATAAATGTATGTATGAATTCATAGTCGTAATAATAAAGTGTATTCAAATATAATTATAGCGATCAAACATAGATTATCTAGATGTGATTGTTGTTAACGAAAGGTAAACTAGTTAAGTTTAAAAAAAAAAATTAAAATAAAGTTTCAGGAAGGTTTTCATTATAAATAATCAAATAGTCGCGTATTCCAGTTAAGTTAAAAAAAAAAAATGTATGTATGATTTCATAGTCGTAATAATAAAGTGTATTCAGCTATAATTATAGCGATCAAATATAGATTATCCAGATGTAATTGTTGTTAACGAAAAATAAACTAGTTAAGTTTAAAAAAAAAAAAAAAGAATTAAAAATAAAATTTCAGGAAGGTTTTCATTATAAATAGTCGTGTATATTAGTTAAGTGAGGAAAATATATATGTATGATTTTAAAAATAATTGTGAGGATAACTTCATCAATAAAGTACAAACATAGTGTGTGTAATGAAGGATGTTAGTATGTTAAAGAAATATATATGTGTATGATTTTTTAAACAGCCGTAACCTTAAAGTGATCGAAAATTATAAACGTAATATTAGAAAATATATATCAGAAATGCATACTGTTGGAAATACAGTCAAATAGAATGAATTTATTTACATATATCGTTAACAGAGAGGAATAAAGTATAGTATTTAAGTTAAGTTAAATTTAAAAAATATATAAGTGCGTCATTTAGTTAAGTATAGTGAGTAAGAGTTGCATAAGTAGGGGAAATATAGGACAATCATCAAGGTGGGACAGGCAGTCAAACGAATCTAAGGCAGGCAAACAAGATGGTGAACCAGAGTGCGGATGTTTGGGTTGGCTAGCGGTCTAAATGCTAACTAACAGATAACAAAGAAATTAAATAGCTAATCAAAGTAAAAAGCAAAGAGTCAGTAGAAAGAAATTTTTTATATAAATCTATCCAGAAGAGTTCAGTAAAATAATACTAATAAACACAGATCAAGGGTTGAATAAATTGATATCTATGCGTACAAGGTCCCAAGCTAAAATGGACCTTCAAGAAAAGGAAGTAAGAGAAGGGAATGAAGATAAGGAGATGGAAGTAAAAGATGAAACAAACTATAGTGATATAATGGATATGCTAAGGCAAATGAGGGTTGAGCAACAGCAATTCATGAAGGAATACATGGACAGAGAAGAGAGAAGGATGGAAGAATGGCGGATAAAGATAGAAATGGACAACCAGAAAAGAATTGCTGAAGCCATAGAAGAGATTAGAAATGACTTCATCCAGCAATCAGAGGCAAAGGACACAGGAAATAGACATGACAGGGAAATTAAGTGGGATGAACAAAGGGGTATGGAGCCATATGTATATGATGAATTAGATAGGGCCGAGAGTATAGATAGAGAGTCAGCAGAGTTTGATCTGAGGGTAGATATAGGATGGCCAGAAAGGGGAATAAGAAAGTTAGAAAAAGAAGAGGAAGTGGAAGTGATAAGAGTAGAAGATAGTAGGATACTGACAAGCATGCAGGAGGATATAAGTCAGATAGCGAAGGCAGTAGAAAGGTTAAACACAAAATTTGAAGAGAGGATAAGTAGGTCAGCCAATAACAGCACCAATACCGACATAAAGGGCATAGGACCAAGAACCACTGGTGAATGTACAGATATGGGCTATGGGAGTCGCATGGATTATCCTGCTGGCTTCCACCAATTTCTAAAAATACAAGTTTTCACTGGAGATCCTGGAGAAAGCCCTATGGAGCACTTGGGAAGCCTGGAACAGTATTTCAAGTTTAGTAGGATGAATGAGGAGGCCAAGATAGCGGTCGCCTGCAGTCACTTGCAGGGCGAATCTCAAGTCTGGTGGAACTCACTGTTCCAGAAACCCACCACATTTGCAGGGTATCACAAGGCTTTGAGGACCAGTTATTGGAGTGAGGAACTCCAAGAAGATATGCTGCATCGGATAACACAGGAGAAATGGAGACCGGGAGAATCATTTACAACATTCTTTCGCCATCAAGTAGCCAAGTTACGGATGATGACCGCAAACCCATTATCTGAGATGCAAATACTCCAGATAACTAGGCATGGGTTCCCAAAAGAGATAGAACAGACACTAATCAGTACAGAGAGAAAGACGGTGGACCATGTGGCCGAGTTGCTAAGTGCATTGGATACCACCAGGGCAGACCAGAAGGAGGATGGATGTAAACCTAGACCACCTCCAAAAGAACCACTTACAATAAAAAAATGGATGGGATCCTAGTGAAGGATGATGGAAAGAAGACCAGAAATATTCTACAGAGTGGAACCCAAGGAGGCAGGAAAATGGACGACAAAGATTGGAGACGGAATGGAAGCATCCATATGACAGAACTGAAGACCGAGGACGTAGGGATCAAAATCCGCATCCCAGAGGAGGCAGAGGTGAGGTCAATAGAGAAAGGCAACCTCCAGATAAAATATAAACACCATCGTAAAGAAAGGACGGATTCACTGATACCAGATGGGAAATGGAATTGGATCACGAGTAATGGAGAATGGACTTTAATATTGAACAGGATAATGTGAAGGAAGAATGAGCCAGTAAATGGCCAAACAGTGTAGAAGAATACTATACTCAAACTAAGATAAATCATCAGATAGATAGTAGTGTGAGATCGTAGATAGAGGCTGAAGGTGTGTAGGTATAGATATTTGTAGATGGATCTTAGCAGTATATGGTGAGCCTTCTCTGTTATGCATTCATGGGTGTTCTGTGGTCACCAGATCTTATTAGATAGAGAAGATAGGGACAGAGATCCCCTTCTCATAATGACTCACTGGATTAAGATTTCCAGTTAGATATTTGACAAATATCGTGAGTCAATGGATTAGAAACCAATGTATGGGGAAAGAACCCCTTTATAAAAATACGAGCTATCAGTAAAATATTCTGAGCTCATGGATGAGCTGGATGAAAAGATGCCAGCCTCCCAACCCACTTCGGGATAGTGACCAGTGTTGTCACTTAGAGGATTATCGTTGTAAAATGTGAGGTATGAACAGGTTTAATCGAGTCACAGAGACATCCTGTGGATTCGAACCTGTATATACAAATAGAAAGCAGAAATAAACTCATGTATTGTTTATAGCAAGATTAAATCGGTTTAGTAATACTGGTTGGGTCATCAGAGTAGGGATGTAATTTGCCTGGTCGCCTCTCTAGGAATAATCTCATCACTAAGTCGTAGGAGGACATAGATATGAGATGGTTCTAACAGTAGTTAGGAGCATCTAGCTTTCAATGCATTAAATTAAAATTTTTTAAGAAAAAATTTTAAAGGAGGGGAACGGTGTAATGTGATGATCGCACATACTGCGATCACACATATAGATATTTAACATTTAAAGAATATTAAATATTGTGTTTGGAATACTAAAAAGTGAGTTTAAAAAATTATAAACAAAGAAATGTTTTAATTAAGAAAAGAGAGGGAATTAGAATCGAAAAGATTCTTATCTTTTACCCTCCAAAGTCAAGATTTTGTGAAATGAAAAATAAGTAAAGTTAGAAATATTGAAATTGTACATTAGAAAATTAATAGTGATAAAGAAATATAAATGAAAGACAAACTAAAATATGATGTATAAGAAAAGTAAAGTTTGAAGAGTTTAAATAAGAGTAAAATAGAAAGTTTAAAACATGACCAAAAGATAAGGATCTGGGTCATAAAAGTACACATTTGACGATAAAACGAAATGCGTGTATGGAGTATATATGAAGTATGATAAAGACAGAAAAAATTAATGCTTGTCAAAATAAAAATAAAAAAAACATTTTATTAAAAATCTGTGTAATTAAAAGAAAAAAAAGAAATAAATAAATGTACATAGTGCTACGAAATTATGTAAAGGCAAATCTATATAAATGGCCGAAGGCACATTCAGAAAAGGAAAGGTGTGAACAAAAGCGAAAACAAAGGATCGAAAGGACAAAGAACTGGGAAATTTTAATTAAAAAGTATTATTAGTGAGTAGAGTTAGAGACTTCTTGTCGAGACATTGGTGGAAATACTGCTCTGATAATAAGCAGCCATAATTAACAAGATATGATTTCTAACATCAGTGACTCATCAAAAATGGCTGGCTAAGGGCCGTCGTGATCGCTTGCTGATTCAAACTTCCCGTGTTCTAAAGGTTCCCATCTACATGTAACAACTACCGACATAGCACCTGCCGGAGGGTTCATTTTGCCTGGTTCTTGATGTCCTAAATGCGGAGGAGTTCCCACAACCAAAATCTAACCCAAGAGCGACCGTTCCCTGCTAAAGAAGTGGAGAAATTCCACGTGGCGGTCAGCAAGACTTCAAGTTAATTCAGAGACTTAATAACCTAGGTAAATATGTATACTACATTTTATATTTCCATGTGCACATACCTTGAATTTAGACAATGGCCCAATTCTTACTTTGAATGATACAGACATTCTTTAACTTTTTTTTTTACATATACACGGAGTGAGGATTATAAATATGCAATCATTTATACAATCTTTTTTTTATATATATATATCTTTTAATCGTAGCATTATAGCATAAATGTGTTTATTGTTTGTAAATGATTTAAAGTGTTTTTTTTATTGTTTAATTTATTGTATTGAATATCTTTTATTGATTTAAATCTGTTTCATCTCATTCTTCGCCACTCCAAACAGTAATATATTCGTAGGGGTTGGGAAATAATTATTACTCATTTTGAGTACTGAATTAACACGTGAGCTGGTGGTGCAGTATTTTGATCCCATTAAAATTTATAAATATCCAAGCGCTGTAACTCTTTAAATCTTACAGCAGTCAGGAGACAGTGACCGGGAAAGATAACCT
Organism: Epiperipatus broadwayi; assembly: GCA_028023455.1. Taxonomy (NCBI): domain Eukaryota; kingdom Metazoa; phylum Onychophora; class Udeonychophora; order Euonychophora; family Peripatidae; genus Epiperipatus; species Epiperipatus broadwayi. The sequence continues at coordinate 3,074,548 of JAQFVV010012421.1, forward strand.
GGGGCTATACCAGTATAGTTATAGGTTCGGTCAAGTATGGATATAGACTCATTTATGTCAGTATGTTCTTTCTGCTTGCGGTAGCGGAAGGTGGACGATCTTGAATTTTAAGAATTTCCCATTATATATAAATAAAAGGGAAGTTAAGCTTTCGATCGGCGTGTTTCTGTTTTAATATATATATATTTTCAATATATTTATCAAGCACAGATTTTAAAATGTCTTATTGATTTTACTTTTAGTGATAAATCAATAGTTTATTTTTATAGAAATAAAACAACAACAAAAAAAAATCTGATACTGCAATGATCTAAAATGAACTATTAAAAGTAGGCAAAGTAATTCAGTGCAAGAAACTTTTACTTCTATCCTTTTCATAATAAGGCTGCAAAGTAAAAATGTGGTTTATTTTTAAAGTAATTTGAATTAAGAAAAATACAACTAAACTAAATAGATTAAAAATTAATTGAAAGTTTAAACATATTCAAGCCATATCAATTCTGATAACCTACATTTTCATAACTTAAATTGCTGAATATAAAATTACATTTAAATCAACTACTAGAAGACTATCTAAATTGCACTCTGTTATTTATTAATAAATAAGATCCCTATTTCCAAAACCAAGCTACTTACATCTACATTAAATAATAGCTGTCCTATTTTACATTTTTATTTAATCTAATGACAATCAATTAAGATATTTCTTTATATTGGAAATTGTGTTATTTATTTAAAAATCAAACTAAACAAATTATCACAATTGAATAAAATTTATTAATAAATTAACTCCAAATTATGCATACTATGGAAGAATAACATTAGTCATTTAGGTGATTGAATATTTAAAATAGTCACTAAAGTTAATTTAATAAGATGGTGGTGCTTAAAATTTTATATTTAATAAAGAAATGAAAATCTTGTCAAAAGTAATAAATATACTGAATAAAATGTGTGACCAGATTGTTATTATTTATTATAAATATATCTTGATAAACATAAATCCAAGATTGTGTGATAATGAAGAAACAATTTTTTTAAACATTGTAACAGAAATAATAGAAAAAAATAAATTGTCTTCAGATATCTTTGAAAATCAAATATGTTATAATTATAAGGATCAATGGAATATCATCAAACCCTAAATTTAAATGTGTATTTATGTGAGATAACCACACACTAATAAAAAAGGAATATACGTCCTTATATATTGAAGAATAGAAGGGTCAATATATGAATCTCATTATCATTTACTATGAAATACCAATATCGTAGATTTGATAGTTAAAGATTAGAAGAAAATACTTATTAGATCATGTGAGATACTATTTATTTCTAAAGACTTCTAGTTTTGATTTAAATATATGCCCATTATTATTCAGCATACTCAATGTTGAATAATAGTACATTTTCTTTTAATACTTATAATGTTATGTATCAATAAAAACATGTTCATATATTACTCTAGTATTTATTCTACAAATTAAAAATATATGAGTAATCTATAATATTATATGGATCATAGTGTCTTGCTACAATGAACAACAATTATATACATACACTTACGTCAACACATAAACATGATGTAATTTTATGTAACAAAATTTACATTTAATTAACAGTTTAATTTATTTTAGGTTTGCCAGTAATAAGAGAATAGAACAACAAATAAATACTTACATACTTTAACCAATAATATTTAAACAGCATTAAGCTGTTGCACATGCGCTTTGAAGATTTTAACTATAAATGAATGAATACTAACACTTCAAACACATGATAAAGTCTTTGGAAAAGACAGAATGGCCATCTATCTTTGAAGTGTTAGTATTCATTCATTTATAGTTAAAATCTTCAAAGCGCATGTGCAACAGCTTAATGCTGTTTAAATATTACAGTTTATAAACATTGCGCTATATAAAAATAAAAATGATTTATTTACATACTTTAACCAGGTAAAATAGTTTATTTATCAAATGTTAATCAATGGACAATATTAAGTGAGAGATCTTTGTTACATGATAAGCAGTATTATATTAGTTCTTATGTTATTATTTAATTTTGTTTAATATTAAAATTATTTGTATCAGTATTTTCCTTTATCAATAAATAGAGATCAAGATTTGACAATAATTACTTCTACACTACAACCGGATCAATGACAGAAACAAACACTCGCCATTCACAATTTCTGCATTTGGATGAAGAAATGTTAAAGGTGAAAATGGGGATATGTGGCTGATTGCTTATATTAAATCATCAATCAGCACTGATTAATATTTGCCATGGTGCTTCTACAAATAAACCTGTTGATAATATTAGCAAAATGAATTCACATGATACTATGATATTCTGCGACTATTATAATATATGTATTTAATGTTAAAGTCTTATTTGGAAAAAGCAAATGAAATGTAACTAAGTGAAAATCTGTTTCTCAAAACATGATTCTTTCAGTCACTTAATAAAGTATGACTAATATTACAGAAATGATACATAGAAAATAAAAAAATTAATTAAACTAGAGAAGCTAAAAATAGAATGAAATTTAAGAAAGTTAACATGAATTATTGAGAGAACATTTAAAAATAAAAATATTAGGATATTTCTTAGAATGAGAATAGTGGAATAAATATTAAAATATCATAAGATAAAGCATAGACAAGGGCACAGAAAGACTTAAATTTTAATACAATAGGTAACACTTATAGAGAGAAAAAAAGATAATAATGAACGTATGATTAGAAAATTATAAAAGATATAATTAACATTAAATAATTCCAAATGATAATGATAGATATAAGTTGATATTGTATTAATGAAAACCTGATTCAAGAGCACATAAGTATGTTCCCCTCGTGTAACGATAGAATCTGATCTCAATGATCATATTATAGAAATGAAATTATATAAATGAAAAATAGTTCTGAAAAAAAAAAAGAGTCATGGAAAAACAATAATTTGGCAATATAATTAATAAAATTAGTTCTATTGACTTAGAAATAAATCAATTCCAGTGGTCAAATGCAATTTTGAGCAATATTGAATTCACATTTGAATCTAAGAATGCATTATTTGCTTTTTATCTTAACTATAACCTATAACAGCCAGGTGCATATACTGCAAATTATGCCATGGACTTTAAAAAAAAAAATGTTGAATATTTTCCATTATGTTGTAACTCTATGACAATAATAAATGTTATAATTATAAAAACTATTTTTATAGCATTGCAAATAAAACTAAAAATGAACAATAATTAAGTTTATTGTCTTAGAGTAATAAAAAAAAAAAGAGAGCAAAAAATCTTTCATTTCCTAGCTCAAAAGCACTTTGAACTTTTTATTAATTTTTTTCCCTCATGTGTCATAGCATCAGCCGGGAAGCAAACCCGCTAACCCGGGACAACTGATTGTAAAGCTGCTGTCGCTGACCTCTCGACTTTTTATTAATTGTTGTTAAAACTTGAATAATAATTTAACTTAAAAATATATATATAAAACTCCCCCCTCTCTCTTCTATTAATAATATTAAAAAACACCTGCTAATTACAGAACATATATTTATTCTTTTTAATTAAAAAAATAATATAGACTTTATAGAGGCATTTCAGTTATGGTTATACACTGATTTATGATCATTCAAAGTATTTTAATATATCATAGAAATAATTTATTTCATATCAATCAGGTTACATAAAAAGTAAAATGAACTCTGACCATTAATTAGAAAAAGTTTTTTTTTTCTAATTTCATTTTAGCCGCCTATTTATAATGATAACGTGAATGCATTTATTAATAACAATAAAAAAAAGATCAAATTCTCATAAAGATTACTTTTGTTTTGGAAGAAAGGTTCTAATCCCATTCTGCTGTTATTGTGCAAATATGGTCAAACTTCAGAAGAAAAGAAAAGCAGAGATACAAATATATATATATAAAAAGTTAAAGAAAAGTTTTACAATGTTTCTAAAAACCAATTTGCGAATAACAACTACATTTGCATCACATGCTGATCCACTTTTTTGATATTTTTTCACATTGTCTTTTAACTAATTTTGTAGAAAAAGTTACTTTTTGAAAGTTTCCAATACCTTGCTAATAATAGTTCACTGTATTCTATATTCAAACACATCCTCCCAAGAAATGCAATAAAATTTGCATCTTTTTAAAATATCATAGAGATAATTTTTATAATGTAATTTGGGTCTATCTCTTCCATATAAATCATCCTTAAGTACATTATTATACTTTTCTTAGAAAGTCTCTTACTATTCATTAATTTATCTCCCAGTCAATGAAAACATGCTCTTACAAAAATAGATTCTAAAAGTTGAAGAACACACTAAATGATCTTATGATTTTGTCATTATATTTTCATAATCTTATGAGCTTCTTTAAAATAAATTTTTCCAATGTTTTATGATAAAACAAAAAAAATCCACGACTCAGTAATAAATTTAGTTGAAGTAGTTATAAGTATAATAAAAAACCCAATCTTTTACTATATTAGCAGAACCACAATATTTAGTGATTCATATTCTGAAGCTGATAATTATCCATTATCCAAACTAAATGTTGTTCAAGATTTTATAATAATTAATAAATCCATTAAATTCATTTGAACATTAATCAGTAAACAAAAGTCTTTTTGGAGTGTATTCAAAACATTAATAAGATTTAGAAGGTCATTCTTAGAATGGATAAAAATAGTGCAATTACAAATATACTAAATATGTAAAACAAAAGAATGGAGTTCTTATTTTTAATGGGTTTAAGTTAAAAATTGCATTAAATCAATATCATACTTCAATACCTAATTAATGAAATCATCTATCATGAAGTTGGAAAATAAAGTTGGAACTATTTCAGCTCAAAGTTTATTTTCCATGTTGAAGAAGAATGTTTGACAGAATTATGAGTGAATTAAGAACAGTTAGTAAAACAAAATTAAAATAATATAGATAAATAATAATGAAAAGAAAATGTAGAGAATTATAAGTAAAAACAAAAATCTTGGGATACCAAAATGTTCAAATTAAAGTGTCATTGAGATCAATGAAATGGATTGTAAAGTATCATTAAAGAAAAAAGTTTTGCAATAATTAAGAGAAAAAGAGAGAGAAAAAAATAGCAGAAAACTGATGACATTTGAAACTAAAAGAAAGTAGTCTATTGAATTATGTGACCTATTCATTTCCTAGAAATAATTATGTGATGCCATTGGATAGGGAAATAGAGAAAAATAGAGGAAGAGAGAAAATAATTCTATTTTCTAGAAACTCAATGCTTAATAAGAAATAAGCAATAATACACATGTTTTAAATTAAATGTTAAAAAATGGAGAGAATTTAGGAATTTAATAAAATGATCTGACAGAATAAAATGAGGCAAACAAATGAATATTTTGAAGCAAATAGAAATAGATTAATAATGAAGTTTCTATTTGAAATAACAATTTGATTTCAGGATAGATTGAAATAAATATTTAAAACAGAGATATAGTTTATTTATGTTTAGTACTACAGACAAAAAATATAGAAAAAAAAAATGTTGAGACCAGATTAGGAAGTATCATGGAAAAAAAAAAGACACTTAAAATTTATTTAATGGTTTCATATTTTAAATAATAGTTTTCATATATATTGAAAGGAGAAGTTTTTATTAGAAGAACTTATTTGTACAAAGTTCAACCAAAGTATTAATGATTCACTATAACTTAGACCAATTTATAAGATGGTATTTAAAGCTTAAGACACTAATAAAAGATCATTTTATTTCCCTTCAAATTAATAAATTTATTTATTTTTATTAAAAGACTGCTGCAATGTATATATACACTAAGCAAGTACCTACTCATCATTAAGAACCAACTTATCCATATTTACGCGTTAGAATTGCAGAATCCAGTTCAGATTAAGCATAAACTTTTATGATCACCAGGACATTTAAATATTTATATAGACAATAAAAAATATTAAAGACATATGGGTAGTCTTTCCGACCGTGTGCCTGATAATGCTTGTACTTGCAAAAGCACAGAAATATGCCATTTACGCAGACCAACTTACAGCTTCTAGAACAGTTCTGTTCATATTAGCCATTATTAGGCATCCATGCTGTGCTTCGCATCACTATGGAAATAGCGCACACCTTATATATCGTTACCGTAGGATGTGAGTGTATATGTAATTCAACAAGCCAAAAGTGTTTTTATGTGCATTGAAATTAAGCATCTTGCACATTTCCTGATGTCCTATTACATATTAATAATTGTAAGTCCATCACCCCATTTCCCTTAACATCTTTGAAGGTGAAAATAATTGCAAAAGTGTACATCATTAAAGCATTTTACATAAGTCATGCAAAAAGGCACGTTTTCAGGAGAACAGCTCCGAGAATAATACAATGTCTGGCACTGTCCATCATTTTGGAAATCATAATATAGGTTTTTTCAGACTAGAGCATGTATTGGCCATGCCTTCAGCCCGGCAAAACCATCAGAGCCCCCCCTCCAATTCCAGTTCTATGCACTGAATTTTATAATTGAGCATGTATTGGTCTGTCATTCGGATAGGCAAAACCATCGGAGCCCCCTGTCCATTCCAGTGCTACATGCTGACTTTTCTAATTTTCAGTCAAAAAATGAGACATATTTTCAAACTGTTTATTTTATATATTTTTAAAATGAAAATTGAGTTAAATACCATCGGAAATGTTGTAAACATAATTTCCCATCGTAAATTTTTTAAAAATAATTAGAAAAAATGGCGGAGAGCAGAAAACAAAAAATTATCATACCAGTAACGTTACATTTGATTATTTTTGCAAGTAACAGTGCCATCAGGTGGATGCATTACACGGTGGAAAGAGAACCCTCACATGAATTTAATAAACAAAAATAATAAATAACTAATTCAATACTTAATTAATAAAGGATTTTCTTTCCTTAATTTGAATATAATAATAATAGTAATGGAAAACTATTCAGGAAAGTTAAAAATTTTAATAATTTTTTTTTTGTACTTTTCTTTTAATAAAAAGAAATAAATTTCTTAACTTGAACTATGTATAAATAAGTACTTCTAGTAAAATATAATAAAAATTGTTTGTACTGAACATAATGATCTAAAAAGAAAATATAAAAAGGCATGGTTTATAATAAATAATATCAACACAATAAACAAGTAAGACTTGTGCATTGCATTATCACATAAATGGCATATTTAATTTTAATGTATATTTTTATTTATATTTCATTGTAGTTCTATGATTATGATTAACCTAGTTGAAAGCAATGCTTAGATATTATTTTTATTAAAATTTTAAACTTTTGGGAATCGTTTTCCATTATTATTATTAATACTTAATTAATACATTGATTACATATATTAACAGTCTTAGCTAAAAAAAAGAAGATAAAGTTGATGATAAACAAAATAATTTCATATATAGCTTTTTGTATATTCTTATCTGAGAATTTTATCTAATAAATTAAATTAATACACTGTACAGGCTTACACACACCTACACATATATAATGTAATATATAAGAGATTCAAACTCAGACTTTCACATGACCCTCAGCTTTCCATACCATCTCATATTGCTGAATGACCTGATCATACACATGTTAAAAAGATAAATAATCACCAATATACATATTTCGTGTTAAACCAGCAATCATCAGTTGATCCAGATTACTATCTCCACACCCATACAATCAGTGCTCAGCTTTATATTAAGATAGCCAATCTTCATACTTTAATGGACAGACTTCAAACTACTCCAACCCATAACTCTTCAGCCATAATTTCATTGAAAATATGATGATGGAATGTTCAAATCCCACATTAGTGTCAAGGTTGTCATCCTACCCATGTTGACCATTTAGTCATTCCGACCCCTCATGTATGGGAGAATAATCCATTTACATACATATGCAAGGGATGCATATTAAAACAGTGGATTAAAGGTCTACCCATTCAACCATTATATGTTCCTTTTGACCTATTGTTCTATTTTGTAAAATAAAATATTTCCTTTACTTCTCCATAAGAATAATGGGGCTACATATAGATTAAAGATTTTTTATAAAAAAATTGTTAAGTATATCTCATATGTAGTTTTTAGAAAATTGTATTTGCTCTACAGTGGATTGATATGGAATTTATCCTTTCTTTTTTTTTTTTTAATATTTCTTGCATTAACCATATTTATTCAATCCTAGTTTATTTTTTCATGAGTTATTGGTAAAGGGATTTTAATCAACTAGTGCCATGGTGACTAAAATGGAGCTGTATTGGGGTAAAATTTGTTGACACATAGAATGACTGGTATTTATATATTAGATTTGCTGCGACATTTCACATAATACCAATCCGCTGATAACTTTCAAATCTTGGGATCTCATCAAATAACATGTATACAGGAACAAACTTAAGTGATAAGGTTTTAAAAATGGACCCAGTGTACAGGTTATTTTGACAACATTTTCACAAGTTTAGAAAGTTATTGGCAGACTGATTTATGAAATGACGCAGCAGTTCCAACACACAACAATAATCCCCCCAGACTTATACGTAAACCTGGAACAGTAATTTTTAATAATATGAAAAGTGTAAATTTGTACACAAAAATAATATACATTTTACAAAGGTAGTTATGTTTTTAATATGGCATTCTGCCAATTGCAAACATAGACAGCAATTCCCAAATTTTATTTAAAATTAAAAAATACCATGCGTATTAAAATTGTCAGCAAATTACAAAAAGGATACTAAAGCAAAATTAACAAATACCACATAAGCAAAAAAAAAAAACCATACTACTACATCTATCCACTTGCTTAAAAATCAAAACATTCTTATCATGTATATATAACAAAAATTGTCAAGATAAAACAATCATGTGTCTCTCTGCAGAAGGCCGCTAAACCTTACTACTTCATTTTAATTGCATCCTTCTTGGTAGTGAGCAGTAATTGTCAACTTTTAATCATGATACTTACAAATCCAAAATAATAAGTATATTAACTACAAAATGAACAGTAAAGCAAAAAAAAAATACTATATCTATTAACTATGGCAAAAAATTACAAAATGGACAAATAAAAAAAAACCCTACATCTGTGGCAGAAATCACAAAATGGAGCATTAATCCTCTCCCAAGTTATTGTTTTCCTTTGTTCTCAGTTGCTGTAAACATTCAACATTAAGTTTAAGATTAAACCATTATTATATATCAGAAAATGATAAATTTGACTTCATTTCATAAATATTTTTGTTTACTCCTGAAATAAATCCTAAATGTTCACATTATATTTCTGAAAATATTGAAAAAAAAATTTGTAATAAAAACAAAAAACTTTGCATGTTATCATTTCTAGAAAGATTATTTTTGTTTTCTAAAATCAACAAAATCTTCATTATTTGTCTTTTTTAAAATCTGAATATTTATTTATTTCACTTAAATCTGATTAATTATGCTTTAAAACTGTACATTTTAAAAATTATTTATTGCAATATTAAAAAAAAATTCAGACTCCTTATAATTGCACTGATTACATAGAAACCTAACCTTGTAAATAATTTTAAGGTATATTTGCATTGTCTGCAAATATAATGTTATATTTTTAAAAATAAAGTATTTCTGTTCAAAATAAATTATTAATAATTTATATTAAACATCACATGATCACATTTCCTATACTAGCACATTAATTGTTGATAAACAGAGCAAAACTCTCCATACAGTATTGCCACCTGTGCTAAACAGAGTAATCAATGGATGCCAGAAGGCTTGTGCATAAAATCCCTATCTAATGCCTACTCATCCAATATCCCCAGACTAGTTTCTGGCTTGTGGCCTTCGTCAGTGAGGAGCTTTGGATCTGAGAGCACTGCATCTAGATCTTAGGATCTAATGCAACCCTCTAGCAACCACCTTTTATCTCTACTTAACTACAAAACCATGAGAATGAAATTGAAAACACAAAAATATTTTCAATCTAAGCTCAATAGCTTATATAGTCATATGGGTCTGAACTCAGTTCAGCACCCATACATTTTGGTGTCTTTGGCTCTTTTACAACCATAGCCACCACTATCCTATTAGGCAGGATTGGTGTTAAACCATTAAACATCACATGATCACATTTCCTATACTAGCACATTAATTGTTGATAAACAGAGCAAAACTCTCCATACAGTATTGCCACCTGTGCTAAACAGAGTAATCAATGGATGCCAAAAGGCTTGTGCATAAAATCCCTATCTAATGCCTACTCATCCAATATCCCCAGACTAGTTTCTGGCTTGTGGCCTTCGTCAGTGAGGAGCTTTGGATCTGAGAGCACTGCATCTAGATCTTAGGATCTAATGCAACCCTCTAGCAACCACCTTTTATCTCTACTTAACTACAAAACTATGAGAATGAAATTGAAAACACAAAAAATATTTTCAATCTAAGCTCAATAGCTTATATAGTCATATGGGTCTGAACTCAGTTCAGCACCCATACATTTTGGTGTCTTTGGCTCTTTTACAACCATAGCCACCACTATCCTATTAGGCAGGATTGGTGTTAAACCATTAAACATCACATGATCACATTTCCTATACTAGCACATTAATTGTTGATAAACAGAGCAAAACTCTCCATACAGTATTGCCACCTGTGCTAAACAGAGTAATCAATGGATGCCAGAAGGCTTGTGCATAAAATCCCTATCTAATGCCTACTCATCCAATATCCCCAGACTAGTTTCTGGCTTGTGGCCTTCATCAGTGAGGAGCTTTGGATCTGAGAGCACTGCATCTAGATCTTAGGATCTAATGCAACCCTCTAGCAACCACCTTTTATCTCTACTTAACTACAAAACTATGAGAATGAAATTGAAAACACAAAAAATATTTTCAATCTAAGCTCAATAGCTTATATAGTCATATGGGTCTGAACTCAGTTCAGCACCCATACATTTTGGTGTCTTTGGCTCTTTTACAACCATAGCCACCACTATCCTATTAGGCAGGATTGGTGTTAAACCATTAAGCATCACATGATCACATTTCCTATACTAGCACATTAATTGTTGATAAACAGAGCAAAACTCTCCATACAGTATTGCCACCTGTGCTAAACAGAGTAATCAATGGATGCCAGAAGGCTTGTGCATAAAATCCCTATCTAATGCCTACTCATCCAATATCCCCAGACTAGTTTCTGGCTTGTGGCCTTCGTCAGTGAGGAGCTTTGGATCTGAGAGCACTGCATCTAGATCTTAGGATCTAATGCAACCCTCTAGCAACCACCTTTTATCTCTACTTAACTACAAAACTATGAGAATGAAATTGAAAACACAAAAAATATTTTCAATCTAAGCTCAATAGCTTATATAGTCATATGGGTCTGAACTCAGTTACAGCACCCATACATTTTGGTGTCTTTGGCTCTTTTACAACCATAGCCACCACTATCCTATTAGGCAGGATTGGTGTTAAACCATTAAGCATCACATGATCACATTTCCTATACTAGCACATTAATTGTTGATAAACAGAGCAAAACTCTCCATACAGTATTGCCACCTGTGCTAAACAGAGTCAAAGACACCAAAATGTATGGGTGCTGAACTGAGTTCAGACCCATATGACTATATAAGCTATTGAGCTTAGATTGAAAATATTTTTTGTGTTTTCAATTTCATTCTCATGGTTTTGTAGTTAAGTAGAGATAAAAGGTGGTTGCTAGAGGGTTGCATTAGATCCTAAGATCTAGATGCAGTGCTCTCAGATCCAAAGCTCCTCACTGACGAAGGCCACAAGCCAGAAACTAGTCTGGGGATATTGGATGAGTAGGCATTAGATAGGGATTTTATGCACAAGCCTTCTGGCATCCATTGATTACTCTGTTTAGCACAGGTGGCAATACTGTATGGAGAGTTTTGCTCTGTTTATCAACAATTAATGTGCTAGTATAGGAAATGTGATCATGTGATGCTTAATGGTTTAACACCAATCCTGCCTAATAGGATAGTGGTGGCTATGGTTGTAAAAGAGCCAAAGACACCAAAATGTATGGGTGCTGAACTGAGTTCAGACCCATATGACTATATAAGCTATTGAGCTTAGATTGAAAATATTTTTTGTGTTTTCAATTTCATTCTCATAGTTTTGTAGTTAAGTAGAGATAAAAGGTGGTTGCTAGAGGGTTGCATTAGATCCTAAGATCTAGATGCAGTGCTCTCAGATCCAAAGCTCCTCACTGACGAAGGCCACAAGCCAGAAACTAGTCTGGGGATATTGGATGAGTAGGCATTAGATAGGGATTTTATGCACAAGCCTTCTGGCATCCATTGATTACTCTGTTTAGCACAGGTGGCAATACTGTATGGAGAGTTTTGCTCTGTTTATCAACAATTAATGTGCTAGTATAGGAAATGTGATCATGTGATGCTTAATGGTTTAACACCAATCCTGCCTAATAGGATAGTGGTGGCTATGGTTGTAAAAGAGCCAAAGACACCAAAATGTATGGGTGCTGAACTGAGTTCAGACCCATATGACTATATAAGCTATTGAGCTTAGATTGAAAATATTTTTTGTGTTTTCAATTTCATTCTCATGGTTTTGTAGTTAAGTAGAGATAAAAGGTGGTTGCTAGAGGGTTGCATTAGATCCTAAGATCTAGATGCAGTGCTCTCAGATCCAAAGCTCCTCACTGACGAAGGCCACAAGCCAGAAACTAGTCTGGGGATATTGGATGAGTAGGCATTAGATAGGGATTTTATGCACAAGCCTTCTGGCATCCATTGATTACTCTGTTTAGCACAGGTGGCAATACTGTATGGAGAGTTTTGCTCTGTTTATCAACAATTAATGTGCTAGTATAGGAAATGTGATCATGTGATGTTTAATGGTTTAACACCAATCCTGCCTAATAGGATAGTGGTGGCTATGGTTGTAAAAGAGCCAAAGACACCAAAATGTATGGGTGCTGAACTGAGTTCAGACCCATATGACTATATAAGCTATTGAGCTTAGATTGAAAATATTTTTTGTGTTTTCAATTTCATTCTCATGGTTTTGTAGTTAAGTAGAGATAAAAGGTGGTTGCTAGAGGGTTGCATTAGATCCTAAGATCTAGATGCAGTGCTCTCAGATCCAAAGCTCCTCACTGACGAAGGCCACAAGCCAGAAACTAGTCTGGGGATATTGGATGAGTAGGCATTAGATAGGGATTTTATGCACAAGCCTTCTGGCATCCATTGATTACTCTGTTTAGCACAGGTGGCAATACTGTATGGAGAGTTTTGCTCTGTTTATCAACAATTAATGTGCAAGTATAGGAAATGTGATCATGTGATGTTTAATGGTTTAACACCAATCCTGCCTAATAGGATAGTGGTGGCTATGGTTGTAAAAGAGCCAAAGACACCAAAATGTATGGGTGCTGAACTGAGTTCAGACCCATATGACTATATAAGCTATTGAGCTTAGATTGAAAATATTTTTTGTGTTTTCAATTTCATTCTCATGGTTTTGTAGTTAAGTAGAGATAAAAGGTGGTTGCTAGAGGGTTGCATTAGATCCTAAGATCTAGATGCAGTGCTCTCAGATCCAAAGCTCCTCACTGATGAAGGCCACAAGCCAGAAACTAGTCTGGGGATATTGGATGAGTAGGCATTAGATAGGGATTTTATGCACAAGCCTTTTGGCATCCATTGATTACTCTGTTTAGCACAGGTGGCAATACTGTATGGAGAGTTTTGCTCTGTTTATCAACAATTAATGTGCTAGTATAGGAAATGTGATCATGTGATGTTTAATGGTTTCCTAAGATCTAGATGCAGTGCTCTCAGATCCAAAGCTCCTCACTGACGAAGGCCACAAGCCAGAAACTAGTCTGGGGATATTGGATGAGTAGGCATTAGATAGGGATTTTATGCACAAGCCTTTTGGCATCCATTGATTACTCTGTTTAGCACAGGTGGCAATACTGTATGGAGAGTTTTGCTCTGTTTATCAACAATTAATGTGCTAGTATAGGAAATGTGATCATGTGATGTTTAATGGTTTAACACCAATCCTGCCTAATAGGATAGTGGTGGCTATGGTTGTAAAAGAGCCAAAGACACCAAAATGTATGGGTGCTGAACTGAGTTCAGACCCATATGACTATATAAGCTATTGAGCTTAGATTGAAAATATTTTTTGTGTTTTCAATTTCATTCTCATGGTTTTGTAGTTAAGTAGAGATAAAAGGTGGTTGCTAGAGGGTTGCATTAGATCCTAAGATCTAGATGCAGTGCTCTCAGATCCAAAGCTCCTCACTGACGAAGGCCACAAGCCAGAAACTAGTCTGGGGATATTGGATGAGTAGGCATTAGATAGGGATTTTATGCACAAGCCTTTTGGCATCCATTGATTACTCTGTTTAGCACAGGTGGCAATACTGTATGGAGAGTTTTGCTCTGTTTATCAACAATTAATGTCCTAGTATAGGAAATGTGATCATGTGATGTTTAATGGTTTAACACCAATCCTGCCTAATAGGATAGTGGTGGCTATGGTTGTAAAAGAGCCAAAGACACCAAAATGTATGGGTGCTGAACTGAGTTCAGACCCATATGACTATATAAGCTATTGAGCTTAGATTGAAAATATTTTTTGTGTTTTCAATTTCATTCTCATGGTTTTGTAGTTAAGTAGAGATAAAAGGTGGTTGCTAGAGGGTTGCATTAGATCCTAAGATCTAGATGCAGTGCTCTCAGATCCAAAGCTCCTCACTGACGAAGGCCACAAGCCAGAAACTAGTCTGGGGATATTGGATGAGTAGGCATTAGATAGGGATTTTATGCACAAGCCTTCTGGCATCCATTGATTACTCTGTTTAGCACAGGTGGCAATACTGTATGGAGAGTTTTTGCTCTGTTTATCAACAATTAATGTGCTAGTATAGGAAATGTGATCATGTGATGTTTAATGGTTTAACACCAATCCTGCCTAATAGGATAGTGGTGGCTATGGTTGTAAAAGAGCCAAAGACACCAAAATGTATGGGTGCTGAACTGAGTTCTGACCCATATGACTATATAAGCTATTGAGCTTAGATTGAAAATATTTTTTGTGTTTTCAATTTCATTCTCATGGTTTTGTAGTTAAGTAGAGATAAAAGGTGGTTGCTAGAGGGTTGCATTAGATCCTAAGATCTAGATGCAGTGCTCTCAGATCCAAAGATCCTCACTGACGAAGGCCACAAGCCAGAAACTAGTCTGGGGATATTGGATGAGTAGGCATTAGATAGGGATTTTATGCACAAGCCTTTTGGCATCCATTGATTACTCTGTTTAGCACAGGTGGCAATACTGTATGGAGAGTTTTGCTCTGTTTAATAATTTATATTCTTAATATGTAATAAATAATGTATAGATTATTGTACAAAAAGAATCTTGAATTGTAATAAATTGGTAAATAAACATGTTTTAATTATTCAAACTATTTTCTTTAAACAATGTCATAAAAATAGTAATGTCATGAAAATATCAGAATATAAAAACATGACTCATCAAGACGGTTGAAAGGTGGAGCTAAATTTCTGTTATCTTGCTGAATTTTCAATTTTCTTGCCATCTATTGAATTTTTTGGAACTAAAATTTTATATTGTAATCTATAAAGAAAAATGCACATTTTAATATAGAAAGCTTGTGGAAATTCTGAATAGGGATGAATAATTTTGAACACGACTGCATTTGGAAATGCAAATAAGTTAAACCACATGTTTATGTGATATAATGCCTGAAAGGGAACTTGATCAAAAAATGTGTCCAACTAAATTTATTTTGCTAAAAAAAAAAATAAAAAAATACTAAATTTTTATTAAAATGGAAAAAAATTAGTAAACTTTTATTAAAACGAAATCACTGTGAACTGATTTTTTTGATATCATCCAAAATGCAAAGGGAAGTTTTCTGCCATTTAAATTCCACTAAATATGAATCAAGGTGCTGATAGCTCTGTGTTATTTATTGCTCATTTCACTGCACCCCAAAGTCTTTCTATGTCCTAAGTGTGAACACCAGTTTCTGGATTAACAGAGTTGTATCTGTAGTTGACAGAAAAATATCTGATAGATCTTAGTTTCTCAGTTATATATGCTTTCCAGAAATCTGAAGAAATTTTTTGAGCTCTCTTCCACATTTTGTTTGATTGCTTCCATCAGAGTTGCCATTGCTCTATGCTTATCAAATGCCATGATGAAAGAGTTATTGGTTTTCTTGTAGAAACCCCCAATTCATCTGGCTTGACTTTTTCATTTGCTGAAATAGCTCATATGAATAATAAGAAGAAGAAGATCAAATTTTGGCAATTATAAATATATCACTTAAAGTTTGTCAGAAGTTGTCATGTACCTGTTATTTGATGGGATTGCAAGGTTAAAAAGTGGCAGAACGATACTATGTGAAATGTCACAGTAGATTTAATACTTAAGTACGAAATGACCAATTTATATAATTAATATTTTCCTGACAATGATTTAATTATCCTCAATGACTTAGTATAAGGTAAACAATTAAACTAGTCAAATGCTTCATAATGTTTTCCCAGAGGGTGAATTGGGGATCTTGTATTTTGTCATTAAAATCATTGCCAATTCTCCAAAGAATATAAAGTTTTATTTTATAAGAATATAAATGATTTTGTCTGAAGGTTAGTAATGATGATATATTATAAGATGTAATATGTTGGACTATTTCCATCATTTATGAGTGAATATTGAATGTATAGAAAATTTTTTAAAACTTTATTTAAACTTTTCAAATACAAACAACTTGTTAGTAATAACACACCTGTATTGTCTATTTGTATTGTCTATTTGTGTGTTATTACTAACAAGTTGTTTGTATTTGAAAAGTTTAAAAATTTTTTCTATACATTCAATATTCACTCATAAATGATGGAAATAGTCCAACATATTACATCTTATAAATGATTTTTATTCTCTTTTTACAACTGTTTACTAAAATTGTATAATTAATTGTTCAAGGTGTATATTATGTTTGAACACCAAAGAGAAAGGATGATTATGATCATTCTATTCAAGTGATGAAACTACGATTTTTTTTTAAAAGATTCAGTCTGCCACTTTACTAAAACACCAAATCATGCAGGACAATAAGATTGTAAATAATACATATATAATAACTGACTTCTGAACTGAACTTATCTTATTTCATGATAAACTCAAGCAAGAAACTCTTCAATGCTTTCCCATTCGCATATTAAATACTTGAAATAAATTGAGATCCTGCTGAATCTCACTGCACTCGTTAAAATACGTATACGACAGCTAATCAGAATGTCATGATAGCCATCTAAACAACAATCAAATCCAAACACACAACAAAGATTTTACTAGAAAAGGGCAGCCACCCTTATCTCAACTTTTCTTTCTATTTATCTAAGCCAGTCATAAGTATTTAGATCTGAAAGTTTGAAGCTTTAAATATCTTCACAAATAACTCACTGAGTCTAAATCATAAACATACAACGCGAAATACTATGATTTACACCATAGCAGTTTTTAGAATACATAACAAGCAGTAAAGTATGTAAATAATATTTTAATTTGCGAAGTGCAGATAGTTGAAAATTGAAATAAATTGAGATCCTGCTGAATCTCACAGCACTCGTTAAAATACGTATACGAAAGCCAATCAGAATGTCATGATAGCCATCTAAACAACAATCAAATCCAAACACACAACAAAGATTTTAAGAGACAAGGGCAGCCACCCTTATCTCAACTTTTCTTTCTATTTATCTAAGCCAGTCGTAAGTATTTAGACCTAAAAGTTTGAAGCTTTAAATATCTTCACAAATAACTCACTGAGTCTAAATCATAATACAACAAATTAAAATATTATTTACATACTTTACTGCTTGTTATGTATTCTAAAAACTGCTACGTTGTAAATCATAGTATTTCACGTTGTATGTTTATGATTTAGACTCAGTGAGTTATTTGTGAAGATATTTAAAGCTTCAAACTTTCAGATCTAAATACTTACGACTGGCTTAGATAAATAGAAAGAAAAGTTGAGATAAGGGTGGCTGCCCTTTTCTCGTAAAATCTTTGTTGTGTGTTTGGATTTGATTGTTGTTTAGATGGCTATCATGACATTCTGATTGGCTGTCGTATACGTATTTTAACGAGTGCAGTGAGATTCAGCAGGATCTCAATTTATTTCAATTTTCAACTATCTGCGCTTCGCAAATTAAAATATTATTTATATTAAATACTATAGGTCTTTAATACAGTAAAATACACAAGTTTATTATGCTGCATTTATAATGTATGAGTAATTTTTGGCCGGCTAATTATCATTAAAATATATGTTCTTTATTTATAATTTTGACATATTCTTTTTAAATTTATTAATTTTACAACTAAGTTATTAACTAAGTAATTGTTTTAATTAGTTTATTTAAAATTAACAAGAAATAAATCTAAAAAAAATTAGCCATAAATTATTCAAAATTAATTAGAAATTTTTTTTGCAATTAAATTAAAATCGATTTTATTATATACTAAAGCCATTTATTGTTTCAAACTTGTCATTAATATTAGATGTAAAACATAATCCTTTTGTTATTATTTAAAGTCTTGTTTTGCATAATATAATAAATTTATTATGAAAATATTGAGTCAGTTTTTAACTTTTACATTGTACTATATATATATCTTTTGAAATCAGAAGTGATTACTGATATATACACATAGAGAAATCTTCAGACCATGATGGATAATTATCATAATGTATCTGTAAATAACTGGAACCAAATTATCAAACAAATAGTGTTATTAGCATTTAATTATGACGAGAGGACAATAAAAGTATATCTATTTTTGCATAGTATCATAACTCGTTACTAAAATTGCATATATACATTTTGTCTTAAACATTTTTTTAAAAAATTTTTGAACATTACACTTACTAAATATAACAAACTTTCAAGAAATGACCAATTAAAAAAGTTTATTTCTGAACCACTAATATTAAAGAAGTTTTAATAGAGAAAAAAAAAAAAATTTTAGCCCTGTTTTTATTTTACATACATCACATTGGAAATGGATAGTATGTATAATGACATTAAACACTTACTAATGAATGTACATGTTCATTAAAGAAATGAATGAATGCACAGTTCTTGTGATCTCTCTAGTAGTTAAAATTCTCTATTAGGTTAAATAAATGTTAAATGAAATAATAAAACAATCTTTTAATTATCATTTTTATTCACTGTACCAAGTCAAAGAATTATGATTTTCAATGTACATAATGTGTTTTTAATCTTGTATTTACACTTCTGAGTATCGTATTTGAAAATGCAAGAACACTACAAAAACTCTTGCTCTGTCTATAAAAGTGGACATTTGAAATATACTTAAAATAACAGTTTTATCTAAATAAACTTGACATTTGCTCAGTTTTTCTGGGTAAATGGTAAATTAAGGCCTTGTGAAAAATTGTTCCAAATCACTCTCTTATGTTTAAATGATAAAACCATCTTGAACTTAGAGAAATGTCACTGAAACAGAATGAGCATATTTTCTTCCATTATACACATCAGAAGCAGAGATTATAACTGCATTGCCCTTTTCTATATGTAAAAGGCTGTGATTGGATACATTCTTAATTCCTTTAATTTTGAAAAAAAAAACCCACAAGAACATTTTTTATCTTAGCCATTTAATTTCTTTTATTGTTGAGATAAATCAATTATCACCATTTTTAAAAACCATTTCTTTGATATTTTGCATTTACCAATTAATTGCCTGTATCCATCTTTGATCAAAAACATAGAATCAAACTGGAAATGATAATGACCTTCTTTGAATTAAATATATATAAATAATTAAATGGGTTATTGCTCAAAAATAGATAAGATATCTAAAAAATGGAAATGAGAATTAAACCATGATTGACAGGTCTTTAGTTTGAGGATCTATCACCCTATCAGTGCACCAAATCTCACAAGGTTCCTTTGTATTACAGAATCACTTTCATCATAAGAGTAAACTTTCAAAATATTATTTATGAATATGAATAGATTAAATGATTAAAATCATCGATTACTTTAACTAACGAATATAGTGAATTTAAAAATATATATCCAGAATATAGTAAGTGGACATATATATACTGTAACCAGTTGGGTTACATGCTACACCCATAATAATATAGTGTGTGTGCATATATATATATGTAAAATAAAGGAAAAGTAGAAATAAACACAGAATAAATTTTTGTAGATTTTTTTTTAATATTTCCTAAAATAAAATCATAATATGTAAAGGGTTAAATAATAACTCTGATTTAAAATAAAAATTGTTTTATAAATTAAACTTTTAAAAGGTCTGATAAATATTATTTGTAATTCTGATTTTGAAATTTAAATATAAGCTTGTTTTTTTTTTTGATAATTTTGAAAAAAATGTCTATTTTTGAAATCTTTAATTAATTTGTAAATTTTTATTGTCTAAATGAAAACATGTATATGTTTTCAAAAGGATTATCACACCTTTGGTCAAATTCCAAAGATTAAAGTAAAAACATGAAAATCACACTTTGATAGAAATTTCCAGCTTGTTTTCAAATGGATTAAAGTTAATTGAAAACAGCCACTGTGTTTTTGTCACCTGACTTAACCAAGTTTATAAAAGACTGATTAAAAATATATCAGTTAGTCTGGTTAGTGATTTTTGAAGAGAACAGGTCAGCTGCAGAGTTGGTTACAATATTTTGTTGCAACTTGATGAAGGGCAGCAGTTGGTTTTAGCTGACCATATAGTTGGCAGAACATTAGATTGGGGAGCTGCCAATATTTCCTTCGCAGGAGTTTGAAATTCACATGGAGAAAATGACCCACTTCTTTGTGCTGAAATTCATAGCCTTAAACGTGCAGAGGATGATTGATTGCCTGAAATCCATCAAACCAAGACAGCTGCTTGCCTGGAAAAAAATCCTAGACAGAAGGAGACCAACTACAGACCAAGATTTTACATGGATTATGTACCTTTACCTGATAGTGACAACAAACATGGATTATATTTTTCTAATGGACCAAAAGAACCAGCTTGCTAAACAAATAATTATATAGATGCTGACTATCTAAAGGCAGAGAAGAACAGATAAAAATATATACAGCTGTGGTGAGTAAAGTTATATATGATGACAAACTTTTAAATAATTTCTTTAGTAAAATTACATTTTGAAAGTGATGCATGAATTTGTACTTTTTATGTTTATGGTGGGTGTATGGTTGAGCAGGGCTGTGTGGATGCAATGTGTTTATGGTGCTCCGAAGTATATGCTCGGCACTGTCTAGACCTAGATATTGAGCTCCCAGGGTAGTCCAGCAGTGTATATGTAGGCCTCATGAATAGGCCTTGGTCTCATGAATAGACCTTTTCTAAAGCCCCTAAGACTCACAAGAGATGAGCAGGGCTGGCTCAGTGCCTGATATTTTTTTTCTGGATACTATTTCTTGTGGATGATCTGTCTAGGTACTTAGAGGAGCAGTGCTTAAAAATGAGGTATTTTCTCGTGACATCATGGGGCATTGTGTACTTGGTCCATGCTTGACTATCTACTTATCATGGCATGAAGAGCTGCACTTCACGTATTCACTTTTCCTCTCTCACCTTGCCTATTTCATCAGCATTAACTAATCAAGCAGAAAGACATTTAGAAATTTATATTTTCTTAATTCTATAAAACGATTGTATATTTCGTTTATTAAAAAAAAAAAGACATTTTAAATCAATCAACAATCATCTGTCAAAAATTTGATAGTACTTGTTTCAAGAAAAAGACTATTCAGCAAAGAGAATAAAATTGCGAGAATAATCTGTAATAATTTTATTGTGATAAATACTAATGTTATGTAGATAAATTAATATATCGCACGTCTGTGCAAATTAGATATATATATGCGTTTCAGTAAACCTACTATGTAAATGTATTTCATTTAACTGAAACTTTAATCATTTATTATATTTATATATAATTTAAGATTTGGATAATTATTTTGCAGCAAGTCAAATAGGTTATTTCACGCACGCACACACATGTATATGTGCGTATGTTATCAATTATAACACATATGTAAATTTTAATCATTTTTTGTTGTTATTGAATGTCAATTGAAATAGATTAATTGTATATTATAAATCGCGCGTCTGTGCGCCTATATATGTAAACCATAGTAATAACTTGGATTGTAAATTTTAATTTTGTAAATCAATGTAACAATTTAAATTTTGAATAGGAATTATATAAATTAATGTGAAAACTTGAATTTTGTAGTAATCTTATAAATTACAGAGTGATGACTGTATTATTGTGTACTTTTCAAAATCAGAACCCTTATAAGACCTTAATCATTTTTTTTTGTTATTAATAAACTTATATTTAATTGTTAAAAATTGTATTCCATCATCTCTTGTTCACATACAGTAATAGAGCCCATGTTCTCTGAGCTAGATTTCGGACATGGATAAATGGGGATGTGTTTAGTGCTTTGGGCATCCAGAGATGATCAATCATCATCCTGGTTGGCGCAAAAGAGGATACTCTTTAAAGCCCATGCACTATTATTTTTTATTTTACTTTAGTCTTTATTAAAAATTTAAGTTTATAGTTGGCCAGTACAAGTGGTCAGAGCATTGATGATGATCAGCATGTTTTAAATGTCCCAGCATTATTGTTTTGATTTCTGATTATTGTGTATTTTAATGGATGGGCACTAAACTGGTGCATCCAAGTTATGTTTATATAATTGCCCAAGCTGGCAAAGGCTCAATAGTTAGCCTGGTCTACAGAAGACCCATTTCCAATCCAGTCACAAGGTTGACTGTTGATTCATATTTTTTATTGTTGAAATCCAGCCACAAGATGGACTGTTGATTTACTGTATTTGATTTATTATATTGTGGATCATTCATGATTATTTATTTTGAGTATTAGTATTTACTGATATTTACTTTTTGATAATGCTGGTTGATAATGATTGATAATTATGCTTTAGTTGCTCTTCTGAGTTAGCTTTTGATCTCTCAATGTTCTCAGAGATTCTTTAATCTCATACTCTTATCTTTAATATACTTATATATATACTTTGTGAATTATTGATTTTCATTTCTTATATTAATATTTCAAATTAATAATTATTGATATTTGATTTCATATGGACTGTGAGTGATGATTTTCCACCCCCAGTTCAAATATAATTTAATTTTACTTTTATCCTATCTACCCCCCCCATCCCGTTACAATATATATATATATATATTGTAACGATATATAAATATGTCGTTACATTAATTTAAAATAAAAACTTAAAAGTTCGCAAATAAAAGTAAAAAACTAAACGCTAAAATTAAAATGTTTGTTAAACGTATATACATTCGCACAGATGCCAAACTTTAAAAATATTTTTTTTTAAAAAAACAAATAAATATTTGAACGTACTTTTTTTTATAAAAAAAAAAAGTACAAGATTTAAAAATAAAAACAGGTATTAATTAATGTAATCTGTAAATGGAAATGATTGTTTATAAATTGTTTGAAAAGCAAGCTAGCCTTGGGCTCTTGTATAATTAAAATGATCTGATGAAAGATAGATAAGAAGAAAAGAGAAATTAGCTTGACCAATGGAAGCACTAAGCCTTGGCTCGGACCCTAACGAAAGTGATGGATTAGTGACGTTTTGTTGATTGAATCTGTGTGGATTAATATAAAAAGGGAAATACAGTTTTTTCGGACAGTTCCAGCGTTGTGTGTTTGAGAGATGCGGTAGGACGCACATACCACACTCTCTATTTAAAAAAGAAAAATGAAAAGACTGTGATACCTTGAACCAGCTATTGCCATCTCCAGAACATTATCTTCCAATGGAGGCGTCACGGGAATTAAAAGCAGAAACCTGGACTCTTCTACCATAAGCTATATGAAATGAACAATTATTAAAATCAATTAAGAACTTTCGTCAAGTTTTAAAAATTGATAAACAAGCCAACTTAAATGTTAAAACGGACTCTTATCTGACTTTTGTAAGTTTTTAAATCAAATTAATAATGTTTAATTTTATATGTTTTCCGATTGATAAACATCATTTCCATTCTTTTTTCTTATTGTAAAGATTATTTAAATGCATGAAATTTAAGTTGTTTATAGACGCTTGCATGGATTCGTTTGCGGTTAATTATATTTTGGTTTTCATATTTGATCAAAATATAGATATTCGATAAATAATGATACCGTACGGTATCTAAAATGTATTTATTCGGATGTCTTTTAAGTTATTGGTGACAACGCAAGTATCTTATGGTGAATACTATTGGGTTACTTATAAATTTCCCTCTGCGATTGTCGGTATCAATAATTTTGTATTTTGATCGTTTATGTTTATTTTGAAATGTTTTTGACCATGGAATCTATGTAATCGATCTATACCCAACATTTTTAAACAAATCTGTGCGAACGTATTTAAATGTTAAATTTAAGTCGGGCGTGAATGGCTATATAGTTTTGTAAAGTTATATTAAGGGAGGGTAATCTTAGGTTATTCATTTCGTAGTTGAATTGGTTCAATGGATTGGATATATTTGTGTAATTAGTAGATGTAGTATGAGGTCCGCTACGGGCAGGATTATAGATATACGCCACACACCCTCTGTTTGCCTATGGATGGATTTGTAAGACGGCAAAGGACCGCAGTCCATTCCTATGGAGTTTTATGTTTATTGTTCTACTCGCCAACAGATGTCACATTCCTGTTGGTGGAGAGACAATGTCTTCTCTAATCTACTTACTGATCAGATGTACATTCCTGACAGTATAGTATTTTGTGTTGTCGTATCATGCTACATTGAATACATGAATGTATCAGATGGATTGGCGCCAGTTTGGTTGCGAAATTTGTTGCCTAAGGTTAAATCAGGGAAGAATATTTTCTTTTCAAATGCAGATCTATGTAGTCTATTCATACTTGACTATCTAAATAAAATATTAAACTCATTGAAACTTAGTTAAATGTAAAATTAAAAGTTAATATAAAAATCTAAAATGTTAAACTTATTCCTCAACATTTAAATGTTATTTTATATGTGCGTAAATAAATATTTTTATGTGTTAATTTCTGGCAGTGGCTTTTATTTATTGATATTTAAGATATAAATTAAGATATAGATTTTTATCTCTGCGTCTCCACTGAGCTAGTGACTTGGGCTAACGATCGGAATATTTAAATAAAGTGGAATCTTAACAGCGTGTATCTGCCTACTTTATAAATTTTTCTAGGTTTAAATGCCTAGATGGCGCCCTGGTAGTTGCAGATATTGTTTTTGCGGTTAGATTCGATCTTCACTTTCATTTCGATCGTTATAATATATTGTAGCCCTTTGGTTTATTCCATCTATAAACCAAATATAATAAAATGAAGTAATTGTGGAATTTTTTTTTTTTTTTGCTATAAGAAAAGTTAAGTTTTATTTGAGAAAGTAATGGCTATATTAGTTCAAAAGTAACGTATATAGAGACAATTTGTGTTTGTATAAAATGTAGTTAGCCTTATTTAATGCAGGGGGGATGATTGATTTTTTTTACCAATATAATAATTCAGGAATAAATATTTATATGACTAGGATAAAGTCTCGTGAATTTGATATCTATTATTAAAGAGTTGAGAATTAAGATTGAATCGATTGTCAGTAGCTTTAGTTAACAGTTTCTTTCTAGAGAATAGGTTTAGAGTTATAGGAGATTATGGTGAATATTTGTTTATGATTATCAGAAATTATAATTGATTTTATGCTTGTAATTATAAGAAATTATGATGGATATTTGTGTTCATATAATCTGAATAATCAGTTTGATATTGGATGGTCTGCACATGTGTGTGTGTGTGTGATACAGATATATGGGTTTGATTTTTTTCCCCTTTCCTTTATAAAAATTTGACATAATTTTCTATATTATTTAAAATGTAAATATAATAAGAAATTATTTAGATTCAGTGAATGTAACCTTTGTTTGACAAGAAAATTGTTAGTAGGCTTAATTTTTTAATTAGAGTTTCGTTGACTAAATTTCATAAATTGGTCATCAATATGTTAACCATTAAACCGCTAATTATATTATTGGTTGTATGAGGTAAAAATCAAATCTTTTAATTGGCCAACTCACAAACTGAAGACAAAGCCTATTGTTAAAACATATTCGCCTATAATATTAAATTCAACTCAGATACGTTTATAAAAAGTATATTATTAATTTTTCAGGTTATGAAGAGAACGAAAGTTCTTTCAAAAATAAATTGCTATTTATTTATTCTAAAATATTCAATTTCAGCAACATAAAAGCTATAATATAAACAAAAAGATCGACTTTTACGTTATAGAAAAGTAAATATTTCTTTTTACTACAGCTTCAATATTTTTAAAAAAATCTTCGATATTTTTCGAAAATAATTTTGTTTTTTTAGTTTATTTTTTAAAAATTATTTTTAATTTGTCAAATTATCCTTTTTTTAATACTTAAATCACATTCGAAATGAAAATCTCAGCGTTTATCTTTATTTTCTTTGATCAGGCGGTTTCTTTGTTTTTTCCAGCCAATCAGAATGTCTTTGTCGGCTGAGAACTGGCTGAGAGCCAATCACCAATAAGCTTCTTTCTTTGTTTAGCTTTAAATGCAGTTTTTTTTTATTTTTTATTTGTAAAAGAATTCGGAAGAGGGCACCATCTTATAGAGCTTTTAAAAACCTATTTAAAAACATATTGAACGAATATTTTCGTATAAAAACTCGCAGAGTTAGAGTGATGTCAGATGTCTACGAGGAGCCTTGTAAGAGGCGGGAAAAGGATTAATTAAAGAGATCTGGTTTCAAATCAGACGAAGTTGTTAATAGTAACTCTTAAGAGTCATTGTTTGTTCTGAGTAGGGATTTTTTTGATTAGACTTGAAGAGGAACCACTGGGGGGGGATAACATCTGTTTTCTTTTTATCCTATAAAAACTGGAAAGAGAAAGGTAAAGGAAAGAAACTTTTGCTGATTGAGTACTGAGCTAACTAACTAAAAATTAATATCTCTAAAGGTATTTTTTTTTCTACAAGTTTTAAATTTTCTTTCTCAGAATTTGATAATGAAGTTAAGTTATATAGTAGACCAAAATATGAATTTCTAATTCTTCTAAAAATGGTGCATATCTCTTTTTCTCAAAATTAATTATGAAGAAGTCAACTTTTGATAAGATAGTTTCTATTGAATGTCACAATTTATCCAGTCTGCTTATAAAATTTCCTGCAAGGAGAGAATTGTTAAATTTCTTTTATCAAATTAAAAGACCATTTCAGATTATAATAATTATATGGCTCTTTAAAATTCGTTTAAAGGACTGCAGCAATCTTCTGTATAATGTTTTAAAAAGAGTTAATTCATGTTAGTAATCACAAACTGCTTATTGCCTATAATTTGAACCTTTAAATGGAAAGGAAGAGGAAAGGAGAACAAAGTGAATTCAAACCCAGGGAAAACTCATCAACTGGAAGGTAATCAACAGAACTTTGTAAAATTTATTAACTATCCTGTATCTACACTTTTGATTTAAAATAACTATCTATGTTTTTTATCTATCTTGATTCAAATGACTGTCTGTGCGTCTTATACACATTTAATTAAATAAATGTCTGATGTGCAATTATATATCTAACTCAAGTAAAATGAACTGAATGTATTAATTGATTGATGGACAGTGGAAGGAAAAAAAACATTTAAAGAGACTATCTGTAATGTTGATATTTATTCTTTATTTTATTTCGTTTATATGTCTTTTTTTTTTTATATTTCATTTTGTTTATATGCTGTGTCACACTCTAATCACTAGATTATTTAATATAATATTTTGTTTATGTTTAAAATGTTTGAAGGAAAGAAAAGAAAATGATTTTGATGCCATTTAAGTATAGATGCTCACGTAAATTTAAACTTAAAAGTAAAGAGAGAAATGATATAAATATTTTATTATTCTTAACAAAATTTTAATTTGTGCTTAATATTAAATGTGAAGAGGGAGGGGATGGTCATATAAAACCCATTATTATGCTGTGAGTGTTGATCTGTCATTAATATAAATATTGGGTATGTTGTCGGCTTGACTGGTTAAAATTGAAATAATTCATATATGTATTGATTTGGGATCTGGTTAGTCTTTGTCATTTATCTAGGCTGGAATTGATGTATGTGTGGGCATATTTAAAGCTATAAATGCTTGTCATTACTAATGTAAAGTAATCCTACCACCCTACAGATGGGAAATAGCTGTCTCATAATTTAATTACCATGGCAGTCGGAGATGACTGAGTTTCACTCCATTTATTTGTTAAGATATGGAATTATTAATAAAGTTACTGTTTAAATGTAGAAATGTTTTGCATGCCAATATAGAGAATAGGTGTCTAAGAGAAGCTCTTTACACAATTCTGGATCTTAGGAAAGATCTCTCTCTGGCTCAAGCAAATAGTTTAAGTTTGAAGTTGATACTGTTGTTGTTGTTTTTTAATTTCCCTTACCAAGATGTGCGCGTTATAAATACTGCATGGTGATGTGGGATATGAAGAGTTTTTCTTATGTGGGACAGAATACCTGAAAGGATAAGAATTCAGTCAGATGAATATGTATGATGAAGAATGACAAAGATTTTAATTAATAAACTGGCCGACCTGTGTTGATTTTTTTTGAATGATGGTAAATTGAGGTCGTCAAGCTGAGTGGACATACTGACCTATTAAGATATACAGTCAAAACGTAAAGATCTGACAAGCATGAATGTAAAAGTGTGGGTTTTGAATTTAAAACCGTTTGCAAAATTAGTAGGGTAATTTTATGACATATAATCCTTCTTCATTGGCTATGTGAAAATTATTGCTTGAAAAATGATTTAGAAATGTAAGATTATTTCACATTGTTAGTTAAAATATTTGAAGCGAATGTATTATTTTGGAATAGTCCAATGGACAATGTTTACAATAAAAAAGGGGGAGGTAGAAATTTGTAGGTTTTCTTCTCTTTCAAGATAGGTTTTCTTAAAGCTAAAATATCCGGAATTCTGTTTCCAGCGTTTGTATTTATTATTATTATTAATTATTTATTTAATAAATGAATGGGTCAAAACAAGAAGTGAGTCATCCAGGAAATTAGTTAATTCAAACATGTATTCGAATAAGAATCCTGAATAGATCGGAATCATATATTTGTGTAACAATATTATAATTTAGTGTGTTTTTGTTTTAATTTTATCATTATTGTTAATGTAATAAAGTTTACTATTGTTATAAGATTACATTGTGTTTTGATGTTTCAAATATCTCCAGAATCTATATATCCAGCACCTATATTTAAGGTAATATTAGTTCATATTTAAATTTAATTATTCATTTTCTATTGATAATTTATTTCCAAGATCGATTTGCAGTAGTCATTATTATATTGTTTCCATATTCGATTCACATAGTTAATTTGATATTAATAATTTATTTCCATGATTGATTTACAGTATTAATTTTATCTTGAATATTCCTATATTCGATTACTATAATCCATTTTGTATAAGTCACTTTTGTATAATTCATTTTAACATACTTTAGTTTCACCATTAATTAGCATAATCTGATTTTTATGATTTGTTTCCGTACTTTGCTTTCATAAGTAAATTTTGATTGATTTGTCTGATTGATGTCCATGGTTTACTTCCATAGTTTAACTTAGCAAGATATAATAGTTTTAAAGTTATTAATTAAAATTTGGTCAATAAATTAGAAATAACAGAATAAAATGACAGGGAATAGTTAAATTAAGTTTAATAAATTTGATCTTTTGATTCATTGTAATGTTGTGAATATTGGGA
Source organism: Epiperipatus broadwayi (assembly GCA_028023455.1). Classification (NCBI taxonomy): domain Eukaryota; kingdom Metazoa; phylum Onychophora; class Udeonychophora; order Euonychophora; family Peripatidae; genus Epiperipatus; species Epiperipatus broadwayi. The sequence continues at coordinate 3,104,518 of JAQFVV010012421.1, forward strand.
GCAGACATAAAATCCCTTTCCTGTTCTCAGTGTTTAGAGTGATTCCCACGATTGAACTTGTATTAAAATTTATTCTGCATATATGGCATCATATCCATTACAGTGTAATCATTTATATGGGCACCTCTTGACAGATCTAGACTTTGAGAAAGAGCAGTTCAATTATTAATCTAAGAGCTAGTTTGGAAGTCAAGTAGCATATTATAACAACATTATTATACTACTATGAAAATAGAGATCATGAATTGATATTTGATCGAAAATATATGTGTGTTAGAGAAATAAGATTGGTGATTCTCAGATTAGAGAACATAACACAGACATTCCGTGTTATATAATTGTAGCTATTGAAAGTGATAGATGCTGAGAACGAAAAATAAAGTAATGGAATTAAATGAGGAGATTTATTTGTGATAAATTTTATCTAATGTTCAATTAAATAATAAGTTTTTATTATGAACATAGATTATGAGTTCTCTGCATTGATTACTGATTTATTTCCAGTCAGATATAAATGAGAACTGTATACAGTATTTTCTGTAGTTACCACTCGAGATCAGATAATTATAATAAAGTTGTGGAAAAAAGTTGTCTCATTATTATGACTTTTATAATACATTTATCATGAAATATTTGCATGACTAATGCTAGGTTTGAAATTAAGATCACATAGATTGAATGGTTTTATCATTATTATTGTTATTATTATTTTTTTGAGAGACAATTTAATTACTTTCTCCAGTATCTTCTATAGTCCTAAATTGACTAATGATGATGATCTCTGGTGGGCATTACAATTTATAGCTGCAATTTGGCGCCCCCGATATATCTGATTCTAAAGTATAAAATTCAATTGACTAGCTACTTGAAATAAATGAGAATTTATTGTGATTAACTAAGTGAAAGAGTGCGCGGAGAAAGTTGAGGTGACAATATATATATATTTAAGATCCAACCAGTAACCACCTAAACATTCACAGTAAAATATAGTAATCAATATTTCTCACTGCTGTCAAGGCAACCTTCACACCTTTTTTAATAGCAAGAATATATATATACTGCATCGGCATTAGAATATTTATATTCTAGAATATAAAAATAGTCTAATAAATGAAAACAAATAATGCATTTACTGATTACTTCAATGAAAATGTATATTCACTAATAGTTTATCTACACTAATCATCTACTTTCATTGTAACATAAAGTCAAATTATAAATTGCAGGGGTAGTCAGTTGAACAAACGGTTGAGCACCAAATAGACCAGCTTTCAATTCATTTTTCTATACTTCTTACTTTTCTAATTTCCTTATGCTTCTTTGGGATAAAATAATAAAAAAAAAGATTCTATGCTATCCATTTATAAAACAAAATTTGAAGACAAGAAATTCTTAAAACATCTTAGTTATTATTAATAAAGATTAAAAACAAACTTTTTTGTTATTATAAATAATTGTCAATATATATATAAAATGTAACTTCACAGAACCATCAGTAACAATCCTGTTTGAAAACATTACATGTTTTTAAACATTACATATTTGATAAGCTGTGAAAATCATTTACATGTGATGAAAATTATTAGAATATAAAATATAATATGATTTCATTTGTTCTAGACATTCATACACAAAGATACTCTACACAATTTAAACTTATTAATGCTTAGTATACTTTTGATATTTAACATATCACAATCATAGCAATCCACTTCTTTAGTGTTCTGAGCTTTTATCTACACTTGATAATTATTTTAATATTTAAAAACATTTAAATTTATTTATTTAACATTCAAAGATATTTAAATCCCTTCAAAGAGCTCAATCGGTTTTTATAAACTAATTATATTATTAGATATAGAACATTATAAGTATTCATAATTTTTGTTTCTGAATATGTTTTCATATTTAAGTAATTTAATTAATTAAATATTATTTTTTTACTTTAAAAGTACAACTTTTCAATAAGTTAATAAACATTTCTTAATTCTTCAATTCCATAGATAAAACTGGCTATTTTAAAAATAGTTTTTAAAAATTATTATCATTATTATTTTTTGTGAACTTTTGAGAAAATGGAGTTCCTCAATTATGGTAAATTTGAGGAAATTTCTTTTTATAGAGTTCTACAAATATTTGATAAAGAAACTGCAAATTATTAAGTAATTAACACTTAAAAAGCAAGATCCACCAATAAATATATTCATATGAGATTTTTTTTTTTTTTGCCTAGATAATAATGTGTTTGAAAATTGAATTTGGAAAATGTATTTCCAAAAATTTCTTTTAAAGAAATAAAACACTTACCTAAACAATTCTAAAAAAATCTAGAAATAAAATATTTCATTTGCTCTGAAAGTGAATGTGACTGGTTTTAAAGTAATTCAGTTAATACTTAAAATGTTTAAATTAGAAAGTAAAGAAAAATGTCTGCAAAAATTCCTGTGAAAACTTCCTTTAAAAGTATTTAAAGGATATAGTATTTGATGGTTTATTTTTTTTAAGGAAAAAAAAAGGTAAATCAGAATGACTTTTAAATTTTTACACTTTCTATGCTTATTTTATATATATGTTAAAAAATACTCATATAAATTTTAATTAATAAATATAAAATTTTAATATTCATTATAGTGAATATACTTTCAAAGCTTTCACATCATATTCACAGTCAGTCTGCTGAAAACATTATTTTTTTGCTGATTTGAATGTATTAATTTTTTGGTTCATTCATCATCAATATCATCATCAACCATTATCAATCCACTGCAGGATGAAGGTCTCTCCAAGTTCAATCCATCTTTTCAGATCTTTAGCTTCTCTTCTCCACATCACCCCTGCACACTTTCTTATTTCATCCATCCATCTCACATGTGGTCTCTTTCTAGGTCTTTTACAATCTCTTGGAATCCAGTTTAAAATTTCTATTGTCCATCTATTATCATCTCTTCTAGCAATATGTCCAGCCCAACTCTTCAGTTTTTTAATTTTTCAAGGAGATCAGTAACACCTGTTTGTTCTCTTACCCATACATTGCGTTTTCGATCCCTTCTTGTTACTCTCAACATGCATCTCTCCATACTTCTTTGAGTGGTTTGAAGTCTCTGTATTGCTCTTCTATTAAGTGTCCAAGTCTCAAATCCATAAGTAAGAACTGACAAAACACATTTATTAAAAACTTTCCTTTTCAAACACAGGCATATTTCCTTTTAGTATCAAGTTATTTCTACCAAAAGCACTCCAACCAAGTTTAATTCTATGATTAATTTCAGCCATTATGTTTCCATCTGTATTAATAATCTGACCAAGGTATTTGTGTTAACCTCTTCTAATTCATCATAATCAATCTTTATTTTCATATTTTGAGAAAATCTATTAAACATTACTTTAGTCTTTTTAACATTTATCTTTAGTCCTACTTTCATCTGATAACTCCAGCAACATTTCCTGTAACTCTAAAGCATTATTTGCAAAAACAACTACTTCATCTGCAAAATCTAAATGACTTAAATAATTTCCATTTACTTCACTCTTTTAGCTTCCCATTTTAATCCACAAAATACTTCTTGCAGCACTGCTGTAAAAAGTTTGGAGATATGGAGTCACCCTGTCTTACACCCTTCTCAATGTTGACTTTACTACTATCATTATGTAATCTAATTATTGCTGTTGCATTTTTATAAATATTCTTTAAAATATGACAATATCATGGATCTATACCTTGATGATCCAATGCTTTAATCACTGAAGAAATGTTTATAGAATCAAATGTCTTTTCATAATCTACAAATGCTAAGCGTAATGGCAACTCATATTCATTTGTCCTTTCTATAACTTCTCTCAATACCTGGATATGATCTACTGTATTAAAACCACTTTTAAACCCAGCTTGTTCTCTTGGTTGGTGGAAGTCCAGTCTTCTCTGTAGACAAGTTGTAATTATCTTAGTAAAATTTTTGTATAAAACTGATAAAAGACTGATAGGTCTGTAATTTCTAATATCTTCTTTATCACCTTTTTTAAATATTAATATTAATACTGCATACTTCCAATCATCTGGTATATCTTTATCATTTAGACATTTGGAATATAACATTGCTAAAATTTTTTCTATTTCTTCACCTGCTTCTTTTAATATATCAATTATAATTCCATCATTACCTGGAGCCTTCCCTTTCTTCATAAATTTAATTGCACGCTTCACTTCCTCATTCAAAATTCTGGGCAATTCAGAAGATATAATAGATACAGGAGGTAATTGTTCTTTATTACTATATAATTCTTGATAGAAGTCTTCTACACATTTCATGATGTCATCTCTCTTTTTAGTAATAATGCCATCTTTTTTTCTTATTGCAGATATAAATTTTTTACCAATACCAAAATGTTGTTTTATACTCTTTAGACGTTTATTCTCTTCTACGGCTTTCCTTGCTAGTTCACAATTATACTTTCTTATATCACTTTCAACTCTTTTCCACACCATTTTACAAAATTTGAAATATTCAATCCTTTTTAATGCAACATTTTTGTATATCTTCATATTCCTTCTTTTCTTCATAAATTTTCTAGTCTCAGTAGAAATTTTATTGGTCAATTGCTGCTTTTTTCTACCAGCTATCTTTGTTGCAGTTTTTAAAAGTGTATCAGTTATTTTCCTATTAATTTCATTCAAATGTGAATCATGTTCAAAATCTACTAATACTTGAAACCGATTTGTAAGTTCTAATTTAAATTCATTAGAATGTTTCTGAAGATTAAGAATATCAACTGTAAATATTGTTTTTCTTAATAATTTTTGTCTCTCTACTTTTGCATTAACATGTACCTTACATCTTACTAATCGATGATCACTTCCTGTGTTAAATTTATTAAGAACATTACAATCTTGAAATATATATTTTATGTTAGTCAAAATATAATCCAATTCTGCTGTACCTTCATTTGGATGCTTCCAAGTCCATTTCCTTTTTCTCAAAAAAGGAATTCATAATATGAAGTTTTTCTTTTTCTGCAAACTCCACAAGTCTATGTCCTCTTTCATTTCTATTACCATAGCCAAAATTACCTACAGCATTTTCATCTTTCATTTGTTTACCAATTCTAGCATTAAAGTCTCCCATAACAATTTTAAAATGTTGTTTACTCTGATCAAAAGCCTTTTGTACATACATATAAAAATCTTCTACTACTTCATCACTATGAGAACTTGTTGGGGCATAAACCTGAATTATCTGCATTTGGTATCTGCTATTAAGTTGTAAAACTAATCTTGCCACCCTGTCCGATACAGCATCAATCTCCACAATGTTATTCTTTCAATTTTTATTTATAATGAATCCTACTCCACTTGTGTTTGGTTCATTACATATTCATTTTATGTAATGAACTACACCTCTTTTATTTTATGTCTGCAATCATTTCTCTCTTCGCACATAACTTTAACAGCATTAGGATCACTGTTATAGCTGTGTTCTTCATGATTATGAAAGATGGACGAATTTAATGCTTCAGGCATAAGCTTAGATTTTCTGTACATTAATGATTGTGGAGTCATTCCAGATCTAAGATTTGACCTGGTCTGACCATAAATGTATATATGGGCAATTTTTGGTTGCAGTTTACAGTATAGACCACATTGGGCCAATCCAGTGTTAAAATTTTGTCCTTAATATTATCAATGAGCTTGTTTAAACATTAAATTTGAGGAGCATAATTATGCTATTTTATTAATCTGTATGTGATAAATAAGGTAGAGCAATCCAGCTTTTATTATGCCTAGAATTGCTCGTTTTATTATGTTGGTTTGAATTGCTCTATATATCTATGAATGTGAATCCTGCAATAGCTTGCTTTTAACAAATCAGCACACACCACCTACTGAATCATTAAATTTTACTGATAAAGCCTTTTAAAAAAGAACTTATAAGCATTAGTTTTAAAATAATTTAATGAGTTTTTTTTTTTTTGCATGTGTGCTCTACCTATAGGTGAAGGTAACATACACATACTAAAAACTATACCATAATTATCATCAACAGTATTCTGTCAAATGGACAGGTCCAAAGACTAGTCACATCAATTCATCCATTTTTCCTTTTCATTCTCTTCATTGCTCAACTCTTCCCATTATTTATATCATTCAACGATATCAATCTTTTACCTCCTTTATTCTTACTTCACCTCACCATTCCACCCAAAACAGCTTTCATTCAATTATAATTTCTCTTTCTCTGATTTGCTCAGTCAATCTTCTTTTTTTTTTTTCATTTACTCTTTTCAAAATTCCATTTATTTTATTCATCCAACTGAGATTTTTCCCATTCGTCTCCATGTCTACATTTCAAAGATGTCCACAATCTTCTTTTTCCATTTATACTTTTCAAAACTTCATTTTTTATTTTATTCAACCGACTGATTTTTTCCATTTTTCTCCATGTCCACATCTCAAAGGCTTCCAATCTGTTGCTAATTTTATTACTCAATGTCCATGTTTCAAAAACATAGAGAAGTACACTCCACACATAGCATTTAATTAATCTTTTTCTTAATTTTCTCCTCAAAGGTCCATAAAATAATTTATTTCTCTTAATAATGCTCCTTTTTCCAATGAGTATTATTATTTTAACTTCATCTTCACTTCTTCCATTCTCACTCAACCAAATATCTAAATCCCTTTACCTGTTGAACTATGTAATCATGGATTTCAATTTGTAGTCTTTTTGCATTTCTCTCTATCCATTCATCCATCCTCCAATTTATTCAATATACTCTGAAAACATGTTCCATCCTAACTATAAGAGCTATATCATTTGCAAATCTTATACATTTTACTATTCTACTTCCCATATTTACTCCTCTACAGTCTAAATAATTATTTCTCATGTCTTCTAAACAAATTTAAAAACAAAAACAAATGATATACTGCATTCTTGCATAACTCCACTTTCTATATTCACATCACCAGCCTCATTATTTTCCAATTTAATTCTTATCCTTTGTCCATTATACATATTTCAAATCAATCTTCTCTCTTTCCAGAATATTGAGATGATCATAAGTTAATTCCAGATAGTCTGCCTCTCCATAAATTCTTTGGTTAAAATCCTCAATAAAACTTTAGAAACATGAGATGACAAACATATTGTTTTGTACTCTTCACATTTAATAGCTTTCTTTTTTAAAAAAAATTGGAATCATTATAGTTCTTAAAAAAACCTTTAAACCAAATTCTACTATTATATATAAAATTACAAAGTCCAACTTATTCATTCATAGTAAATTCTCCCATTTCTTTCAAAAATTCTATAAGTATTACATCAAATCCAACGCCTTACCATTTTCCATTTGTGCAAGTGACTTTATTACTTCATCTGGCAATATGTCCATATCTTTATCTACTTCAATATCTTCATTTTCAATTTCATAATTAAATTATCTCTTCTAAATAGACACTGAAGATATTCTTTCCATGTTTTAAATATATCATTGCTATTACCATTTACCATTTGTGCAAGTGACTTTATTACTTCATCTGGCAATATGCCCATATCTTTATCTACTTCAATATCTTCATTTTCAATTTCATAATTAAATTATCTCTTCTAAATAGACACTGAAGATATTCTTTCCATGTTTTAAATATATCATTGCTATCAGATAATCTCTTTCCATTCTTATCTGCAATCTCACTTCCTACCCATATCTTTTTCTCCCAAGTGACCTTTGTTATTCTATCAAATAACATCACATCTTTTCACTTGTTGTAGTATTTCTATCTCTTTGCATTCTTACTCCAAACACTTTTCTTTAAATAAACCTGTTTGACTTCTTAGCTTCTTATGAATTTTTCTGTATGTACTTTGCCCTTCCTTCGCATTTATATTCTTCCATTTTCTCCATATTTCCATCTTTTCCAACATACCTTCACTTATTCAAGCTCATGTAGCTTTACTTACTCGAATAATTTGCATTATATTTATTAGATACCAAGAAATAAAAATTATTAATAATTTATTTGGACTTGAAATACTTTATTTTCAAAAATATAACATTATATTAGCAGCTAATATAAATATGGTCTGAAGCAAATTAGAAAACTCTAGTTTTGACATAAACAATCTACTTTATATTTACGATTAAGAAAAATATCGCAATTTTGCAATAAATATTCAAAAAATTTAAACCTTTAAAGCATAATTCATTAGATATAAAAGAAACAAATAATTACACATTTCAATGTTTAAAAATAATAAGAACTAAAAAATATTTCATTGATTTTATAAACTGAAAATAATCTTTCTAGAAACGATGACGTGTAGTCTTTGTTTTGATTGCGATCTCATTTTTTTAATATTTACAGAAACAAAATGTGAACATTTAAAGTTTATTTCTGTAATAAATAAAAATATTTATCAAATGAAGTCAAATTTATTATTTTGTGAAAAGTTATAATCATTTTATCATATATTTTACATTGATGTGTGAGACAAAGAAAAACGTCAGAAAATACTGAAAATAAGAGGCATGATGCTGAATTTTAAAATGATTAATCAACTAATAATTCCTTGTAGTTTTTTACCTTCCACATTACAATAAATCATCCATAATTCCTCATCTATTATCCATTTTTATAAAAAACGTCATCTCTAAAGTCTCCAATTCCTTTGTTCTATCTTTCGTCAATTAGATAAATCTTATCGTATATTACAGATTATTCCACATAAAATATTGGTACTTACATACTAGACCTGCTATGCCTTTTCACATCAATGATAAATGTCTAATCTTGCAATCCCATCAAATAAACCTTGCAATCTCATCCAATAATGTAGACACAAGAACTTCTGACAAAGTTAAATGATAAATTTACACTTTCAAAATTCTAATCAATTTCTGTTTATTAGACATATCATTTATTGTCTAGATTTCATTGGTACAAGTGTTCTGAAGTATTTTGCAAAGTGTTCTGCCTTTTTTGGATTTTCTTTGATAGTGCTCTCAATTGCCCTTTTTTTTGGATTTCTTAGTAATTATTTTTGATTTTAAGTGAGTGAATACATGTAGTTTTAATTTTAATTTACTTTTCCATCTTCTGATTCATACTATATTCTCTTTATTTTTTGTTACAGTACAAAATAATTGCAGGAATATGCGCGTGAAAATGCGAAGGTAGGGACCTCTACAGGTCTTAACCACAAGCTTACACTGTGGAAGAAAAGAGGTTCTTCCAAGGCGTAAGCTTGAGGTTAAGACCTGTAGAGGTCCCTACCTTCGCATTTTCATGCACATATTCCTGAGGTTTACAGCCTTAGTAAATATTACTTACGTAATCAATGTGTGTTTAAATAAATTTATAAGTACAAAATAATGAAAATTTGGTATTTACCTGCCACTGAGATCAATGCAGTTTAGTACTTAAAAAAAAGGCAATCCTGTCATCTGAAAAAGTATGCCTAAACAGCCAATCTACTGGGTCTTTACATACACACTTTGGACAAGCAATGGCATTGTAATATTCTAAGATGCAATGCTTTAGTAAAATAGGCCTTCATAAAGGTTTGTGGTTGGAGAGTTCCAGAATTCCATTTCTAATGGCAATATGATTCATTTACAGCTGGGCTCACAAATTAACATCCATAGAGAGGAGAAATCAGAGCTTGATTCATAAGACAAAACAATAATAGACTGGAACAATTATATGTGGGAAGTTTGTGCCAATGTGATGTTAGTCCAAGAAAAATGTAAAATTGGAGGGGCTAACAAAGTTGTTGAAATTGACATGAGCCTTTTCACAAAGAGAGTAAATGAAGCCGGATGAAAAATTTTGGAAAGATGGATATTTGGTGGCTTGTGCAGGAGACTGATGAGGGTTTGATCATGACAATTGATGACAGAGTAGTGGCAACTCTGATGGAAATCATAAAAGAAATGTGGAAGAGGTCTCAACAATTTATTCGGACTCTGGGAAACGATATAAAAATGATGAACTTTTGGCTACAGATCATTTTCATGTGAATCATACATATAACTTTGTGAATCCAGAAACTGGTGTTCACACTTAGAACACCAAAAGACTTTGGGGTTCAGCAAAATGGTGTAATAAACAACACTGTGGAACAGCACACTATCACCTAGATTCCTATTTGGCAGAATTTATGGTATAATAAACAACACTGTGGAACAGCACACTATCACCTAGATTCCTATTTGGCAGAATTTATGTGACAGAGACTGTACAAAGATGGGTATTCCTTTTCAACATGGATGAGATTAAAAAAATCAGGCCACCACTTTGATTCTGTTAAAATAAAAATTGAGTAATTTTATTGTACATTTTAATAAGTGTACTAATTTTTTTTTTTTCATTTTCACCAAAATACATTAGTTATTAACATTTCATTGATCAAGATCTCATGTAGGCATATCACTGAGACAGATGTTGCTTATTGTTTTTCTGAAGGTTTGTGATGATGGTGTTCTAGCTGTATTTTTATATTGAAATATTTCCATCATCTAATATGTGTGTTGAATGTCTTTAGAAAAGTTTAATTTTATTTAAATATTCCAAATGCATTCAACCATTAGTAATATCACAGCAAACAGGTTGGTATATGCACCAATTGTTAGTAATACCACAGCAAACAACTGTTAGGAATATCACAGCAAACAGGTTAGTATATGCACAATGTTTTGAGAGGTATTTTTCTCCCCTCTTCAGGTGTTGCTGGCCTGACCAGTGTCAGTATTAGCATGGGATTCTTGATTATAGAATTTTAAGGTAACGCTCTAACCAACTGAGCCATCCTGCCAAGGGCAACAGTATGTAGTAATTTCATATACTTATCTATGAGGTTCCTCCTGATTTCTCCGCTTTTTCCTCAGAGCAAAGTTGATTAGTGGTTTCCATACATTATGTATAGTCACACTAGGTTGGCTTATGGGATTTTTTGCCGTTGTCATGTGAGCAGCTGCTTTAAATTTTCTTCTTTGTGCCTTTTCTTCTTTATCCAATATTTTTGTATTTTCCCAATCGAACGTATGTTCATTGGTACATACATGGTCTGCTACATTAGACTCATCTGTTTTCTCTCTTTTAATCATCAGTTTATGTTCTTGCAAGTGCTTTTGAATGGGATGGCTGGTCTCACCAATATATGTTATTCCACATTCACATGGTATTTCATAGATTCAGTTTTTTCTTTTCAGCATTTCAAGTTTAGTCTTTGTAGATGTTAGAATGCCTCGTAGTGTGGTATGGCTCTGAAAAGCTGTTCTGATGTTATACTGATTGCAGATTTTCCTTAATTTGTCTGCTATTTTTGGAATATATGGGTACACTACAGTACCAATAATTGTCTTTTCTCTTTATGGTTATTTTTGTTGTCTATTTAATGTTTTCTTAATAACAGCTAATGGATAACCATTTTTCATAAGAGTTTGTTCTCTATAGATCTTTTCTTTTTCCAAATCGCCAGTTTTTGAACAAACTTCTTTTGCTCTGTTCCACAGTGATAGTATAACTCCATGTTTTCTGTTTCTGGTATGATTAGACATATAGGCTAGGTATTTAACTGTATGTGTAGGTTTTCAGTAAACTGTAGTTTTGATTTTACCATGAAGGAGTCTTGTCATAAGAACACCTAAGAATGCCAATTTTTGTTCTTGTTCTATTGGGAATTTAATTGAAGGGGATATGTTGTTGATGTGTGTCCAGAAAGTTTGTAGCAATGCTTCACCATGTGGCCATACAACAAATGTATCATCCACATAGTGAAGCCAAACTTTAGTTGGATATGGAGTAGTTTAGGAAATATATTAATAGGTATAAGTCAGTGATAGAAAGGTGAAAATTAAGTGAGTAGTTAGAGCAAAGATTACTATCTGATTTATATATCAAAGAGCAGTCTATTCACATTGTAGATAAAAATTATTCTAAGAAAAAAATGGGGATTGAAATTTGATAGTATATCCATAAAGTTCTCCTTGGTTTGTAATTTTGCAAATTGAACTGACTTATAATTTTAGTAGTTAATAATATAATTGCAGGAAGAAAATAAATAAATCAAGAGATAAATATCATGGTGTATGTGGGCTAAACAATGGTTAATCTCACCATGTTGCAATAAAAGTTTTGTAGAGAACAAGAATATATAGGTTAATGATTTTTATTTTATCTTTACGATTTGAAACTGAAATTATAAGGGATGAATGCTAAAAAACAAGAGAAGGAATAAGAAATCTGTATCTAAGGTAAATATTTGATCTGGGTGATATAGAAAATGTATATGCATTTAAATGGGAAATATCACGACACCACCTTATCATCTGAAAGTATATATTTTGTTTAGTTTTATTATAAATATCAGAAATATAAATTACGATTAATTGTTTATAATATTATATTATGTTAGTATTTAACCTTAATACTCCGGTTGTTTAAATTACTTTTTAATCAAAATGTTTAGTAATACTTTTGTAAATGTTTTTATTTAAGGTTTTTTTTTTTTTTTGAAAATTAATTTCAGTATCGAGTGTTGCATTTCTTTTGTGGGGATCATCTTCATTACGTCACATGAACCCGGAAAATACAGTATGAGATTGAAGTAATAAAATAATATATTTTAGAACCATAGAACAGCCAATTAAGCACACATTTCTTAAAAGAGATTTTACTTACTGTAAGCTGCCTTGATCACATAAGTCATTTATTATATTGCAAATTATTAAAGTATGCTTATTTATAATATATTAAATGATGAATTACTTAGTGAAATTATTTTAATAGCAAATATTAAGGAGAATAAATATAAATAATAGTGTAAGTTTGATTATAAATTTAGGTTATAAGTCTTTTACTAATTAGTGAACTACCCATGGAGATTAGTAAAATCCCTCATGATATTCTATGAAGAATGAATAAAAAAATCAATGATTATCATGAGATCTCCTTATTATAGAATTATTCTTATGATTATTGCCAATCATAATTATCTGAAATAATAAGAACACAATTTTATATACAATCAAATGAAAGATTAATTTATTAAGTAATCTAATTAAAATCTAATAGCTATAGATATATTATTGTATTCATTTGGATATTTTAGTTAATCATGAGAGTAAGTAGATACTTAATAAGGAGGAGTGTCTGAGTATTCTCATGCCATTGAATAAATATTTTTGTATTTGTTTAATGTTAAGGGGATATGATGTGTTTATAGGAAAATAAGTCTCACATTTGTTATAATCAATTGCACCTTATTTTAGAACTGTTTAATCATGTTAAAATGAATCTAGATAAATAACCCTATTACCTAAATTCAATTATGATAGTTGAAGAAATTTAGTTGGGAAAATGGTAAGTCTAGTAAATAGTACCTAGCCAGAGTCCACGTTTGGCCGAATGTAGAGACTTGGCACATCTGCTTATGGTCGTACCGTCTATGGACAGGGCACGATATATATATAAGTTATAAGTAAACATTCAATTCATTTTTCATTACTAATAATAAGGCACAAATTATATTAAAAATATATATTACAAAATTCAATTACCGAATAATATAAATTTTCATTTTACAGTTGTTATTTAACAGTTCATAAAAGTATGAGGATAGTAAATAATGATAAATTATCACTGATGATCAAGTATTGTAGCATGTTCATAATAATTACTGCATAGTTATATTTACCACTTCAGACAGATATATACGCATTTCAAAGGCTAAATTTACTCAATATTTGTCTGAACGAGTTTCTATAAAAATAGCTTAGGATCTAGATATACTTTCAAAGACTGGTATTAAAATATCTGTCATTCTATTCCCACATGTTTAGATTTTGAAAAGTGAGCCCCTGGGATCAATCAAAGAAAATGGTTATACTGAATTAACTTCAAGTACTCAAGGGAAATCTTTTAGTTAAATTTGTCAACACAATATATAAGAGCTAAAGCTTAATTTCAGATGAATTTTATCACAAGAAAACATATTCTTATCAATAAAAAATATAACTTTTCATATATCTTTGATATATAAATGAAAAAGCAAAACCTAAAGAATAACATGAAAAAGAGACACTTTTCATTTATGTATTATAATTCACTGCTTTTCTCTCACTCTCGGAGTATGTGTAAGTGTTGATTAAGAATTAAATATAACATTAAAAAAAAAAAAAGAGATAAATTTTTAAAATTATTATTTAAAATTAAAACTCAAAAACAAAACATGTACGTAAGCATATATAGTGAAAAAAATAATTTCTAAAATCCTTTTTAAAAACGCAAGATAATAACAATTAACAAATAATAACTTAAAATTATTTATATTTGACTAACAGCAAATTTGTATTTCAAAATGATAATGTTCTTAATAGATTCAACATAGGAACAATCAATGATTAGCAAGATGAAAGATATGTATTAATGCAAAATTAAAGAAATCAAAAATTATTAAGTTGATATATCTAATCTTTAGAATCACTCCAATGAATTTAAATTAAAACTTTCAAATCATTTAAACATTATCATATTTTGAAGATGATTTACTCTTGAATGAAATCAACAGAATAAATAAATGATGTACCATTAAGAACTGCAAAAAAAAAAAAAAAAAATAGATGGTACAAAAAAAAAAACCCAACAATTTAATAATAAATTTTCTACTGAGATAAAATAACATATATAAAAAAATAAATTTGAAAATATTAAATAAACATTCATTCAAAAGAATAAATATTTAGAGTTTGCAAAATAGTATAAAAAAGAATTAAAAATGATATATAAAAATATAATTATGAAATAGCAAGATAACCTATAGAAGAGAATTAAAAAATAGAACTACAACTAAAAAGAGAGATCACGTGGGAAATGTACAGAAGAATTTTATAATGAATTATGTAATAATAAAGATCAAGAATTGCCTAGCATTTTAAATTAAGAAGGGAGACATGCAATTAAATCTATGAAGGAAGGAAAAGTTCTGGAAATAATGAAATTATAATTCATAAGTTAAAAAAGGCAGACAACAAAATAGGAAAATTGTTGGCAAAGTTATATACCGAATAACTACATGGTAAAGATGTAACAGATGATTAGAATAATGCAGTAGTAATGTAGATATGATAAAAAAATATTAAAAATTACATACTCATATAACTTTAGATTTTAACAAACCAAAAAAAAAAAAAACAATTTAAAAGTGACTTTAGCACTGTTGACCACATCCAAATATTGACAGGAGTTATGGAAAGGATCAATGAATATGTATTGCCATTATGCTTTGAATTGATTCATTATGAAAAGGTATTAGATTCTGTAATCATTTCTACTGTGATTAAAATATAGGATTAAATCAGGATATAAATCTAGGATATTGTAATATTTTAAAGATTGTTCACCAACAGAAATGATTAGACAGTAATACTAAAAAGATTAACATTGAGAAGAGTGTATGACAGTGATTTCATATTTATAAAACGTTTTTATAAGAAATAGCTTGTGAATCAAAAGAGCAGACTAGAGAATAAAAGTAAATATCAATTATTTAAGCCATTCAGATTCTGCAAATGATGTGATTCCTTTTGCAAATAATGCTTCAGAGCTTCAGGAAATGTTACAATAATTATCATATGAAATAACTAAAAATAAACACTAAAAAGACTAAAGAAATGTTCAATGGATTTTCTCAGAAAAATATAAAGGTTAATAGTGGTGATTTAAAATAAATCAACACAATGAATGAAATTAATCATAGAATTAAATTTAGACGAAATGTCTTTGTCAGAAATAACGCTAATAAGAAATATGCTTATGTGTTCAGAAAGTAAAGTTTTAATAGATGTGTTTTATCAGTTTTTACAATCTGAGACTTTGATAATTATCAGAAGAACAGTTCAGAGACTTAAGTCTACTCAGACAAGTATGGAAAGTTATATATCAGGAATAGCAAGAAGAGATCAAATCAAAGTAACATGGGCAAGAAAACAAACATGTACCATTGAAAGAATTAAAAACTGAAATGGAGATCCAGTAGAACACACTGATAGAAGAGATAATAATAGATAGACAATTAAAATTTTAAACTAGTTCTTAAGAAATTGTTAAAGACCAAGAAAAAGATGATATGAGAAATGGATGTATGAGTGATATATTGTGGAGACTAGGGTTTATAGAAACTGGATTAAACCTTCCATTGTCATGAGCTATTACATTAATAACATTATAAAGATCATTTTTTTCTTCTTGGATATTTCAATTCAATGTGTAGGTTGTAAGAATAAATTTTAACTCAAAATTATTTTTGACTTTTAACTACAATATAATTCATTAGCTAGAATGTAAAAGGATTATATTGTATGAGTATTTATATAAAAAAAATTCACAATAAAATGAGTTGCATTAAAAAAGAAAAAAAGAAACGATCCCAAAATGTATGTAAGACAATTTGATGTTCATTCCTTAGAAACAACTACAACTCATGCTAAATTTTAAGTTATTAAGCAATAAAATTATTGATTAGAATTTCTAATACTATTGTGTTATTGAATAATGAAATTCTCTCAAGGAATGGGTTGTAAACACAGGTATCTGTTTACGCTGATTGGATTCTCTAATTTTATGGTCATATTATATATACTGTTCTCTTTCTGGAAGAATAATAAACTGAATATGGAACTTCATTAGGATTATAGGATTTTAAAGATGAGTTCAAAACTAGACAAAAATAATGATTGATAGTCTAAAAAATATGAAGGGTCATTTCAAATCTTATTTTTTATATTTTAAAAGTTAAATCGATCGAAAACCCTCTTTTTCTAAACAATGACAATGTTCTAATCATGTTCAGATGCTATTTTAATCATCTTTTGAATAGATATAAACATATGATTGACACTTTTGAATGAAATATTCATCCTATCTATTCTTTTAGATATTTTGTCCAAAGACAACCAACTTAATAAAGTTGAAACAATTCTTGTAATGTTAAAAATAGCAGATCACAATGAGAAAGTTGGAGAAATTTTAAAATATATATTTAGTATATACCAGTGAAATGGTGATTGGTTTTCTTTCCAAGAAAATTGCATCACCATCTTTAAATCAACACATACATTGTGTAGTAACACATGTTAACTATTTGCCACAACAATTTTAAAGAACTAGCATTGTCTGGATCATGAACTATGACATGCAATGTGACAGTGTTTTATATCAACTTATGATGAAATGTGTTAACATTTAATTTTTGTTTTGAAATTGGGTGAAACTGCTATTTAAACATTTGAAATAATTCCAACTATGCGTGACAATAAATTCATAAATTACAAAAATGATTGTTTTCAGATGATTTGGAATATATTATGATGGCAGGGAGAGCACTGAAGATAGTTTATGAAAGTATGAAATACAGCCACATTTCAAGCTGCACATCTTCAGATTTTTATATGAATACATAAATTATGTAACTATGCATCATGTGCATTAATTCAGAGATAACACTGCAGGCAGCTTGGAAAAATGAGCAACTTTTTCATTGGTATTTACTATACATGTTAGCCGCTCAAATACTGGAATTTTTAAAAACTATGTAGACTCTTGAAGTTATGACATCTAATTTAAAGATGACTGCAACATACTTTAAAGGATTTTATTAAATAGATTGCTACCAATCCATGATGAGTCATTGAAAAAAAAAAACTTATGTGATTTAAAAAATAAAATAGTGTTATAAACATAGTTTATTGCAAGAAATGCAAGACTAATGTTATAAATCAAAAGTCAGATTCTTATATCATTTTATCAATTTGACCAAGCAATTAATCAAATTTGAGGTAGTATTTATAAAATTGGTTGCTCATCAAAGTTTATTCATATTCTATAATTTCTACATAAATGGAAGGAAAACTGTTATTATTGCTAGTAAAAAAATATAGTGCATTTGAAAAGAAAACTAAAAAGAACATGTATTAATTTCCAATTTCACTATTCATTTTTATGAAAGTGCTGTTTGGAATGCTTCGATAATAATTTTATTTTTATTAATTCAATAGATGATCTACATAATTAATGTTCAAACATCCAGTTGCTTTATCAGCCATCCACTCATTACCAAAATGGAGCAAAGTAGAAAGGATCATTCATAAGAGCTAATATATTAATGTTTAGAAGCAACTGTATTAGTTTATTTTGAATTATATGTTAAATTTAAGTCAATCTTTAAATTTAATGGATTAAATTATCCAAACTTATTCAAAAATTAAATTCAAATCTTTACTTAAAATAAATAGGTCTAAAGAATGTAGAAAACAGAAATGAAAAATCAAATAGTTTAGCAAAATCCAATTATGTGATTAGAGTAAAATTAATCATAGAACAAGGTAAGACATTCCTTTTTAATATACATTAAAAAGACATTCCATTCCATGAAAATTATTTTCAAAATATAAAAAAAAGGAATTGATTATAAACATATACTTGAAGCAAATCGAATTGGCATCCAATATAAAAATGTATTGAAAAAAAATTAATACCATTTTTATCAAAATACTAATTTATCTTAATCCAGTAACAATATTTTACTAGTATGAATAAAACAATTTATAAACTTTGATGAAGAATAATGAGCTGTAGTAAGTCTTTGGTAAGAATAATGCCTACCTTTTTCCATATTTAGTTTATCTTTTTAGAATTCATTTTTTAGAGATCTTGAAGTGAAAGAATCATTTTTTTTATATATGAGTATTAGTTTAAAATTACAAAATCAATACTAATGACATCATATGAATAAGTAAACAAAATATTACTGCTATTAATCCTATTAACCAAAAGACTAATAGTTTATAGAAATTGATCTAATGTCAAATCTATATAACAGTATGAGCAAGTTACTGTGGAATAAAAATTGTAAGCATTTTTTAAAAATTTCATACTATTAACTTAAATAGTATGAAGAAATGGTAGCTGCTAGATATTTAAAAACACTGGTTTTAGTTTTGAATCAAAGAATTCATTAACAAAATCCAGAAACAGGTGTACTTTGTTTATTCAAATTTATAATAGATGATTTGGAAGAATAAGATCAAGATCATTTTTTTTCTAATGAAGTTTCTAGGAATCATAGTGATGAAAGGATTTACTAATTTCAGACTGATTCTACTCAATAATCTTTGATGGCACTACACGAAAAGAAAAAAATCTGTTCACTTTTCTTATCATTAGATACTAAGCTTCTAGTACAAAATTAAGTCTTTTCAACAATTTTTTATTATTTCAACTTCTCATGTTTTATTTTTGTGGCTCAGGATAAAGGGTCATAAGTGGTATCGGAATTGGTCAAGTAAATATGAGATATAAGCACATCAAGTTAATTAAATTATCAAAAGTAGAATTTTTGACTATAAATGATATCAATGAAGCTGGTTTGGATGAAACATTCTGTACTTATGATAGTGATAGAAATCGCAACAATGTTTTAAACAATAAGAAATACAATATAGTGAATTTGAAGAAACACTTTCAAGCTCCTTCAACCATCCACTCCATCTCATATAATCAATACACATGACCATACACACCCAGGAAAGATAAATGGTATCCAATATATGTATTTCATGCTGAACCAGCATGCATCAGTTGGTCCAGATCATCATCTACCACACCCACCCACACAACCCCCCCCATATATATATATATAACCAGTGCTTGGTTTATATTAAGATAGCAAATCTTTATGCTTTAATGAACAGGCCTGGAATTTCAGCTCAATTAAATTAATATTTAAGAATGCTACAACTTTTGATTTCAAGCGTGGCACTCTTTTAATTGAAAAATTTATACTTTTTTTCCCCTAATAATATAAGTGAATATACACACATCAGCATTATCAGCTGGAATCTAAAAAAACAAAAAAATATAACCGATTATAATTTTTCAATGAAAAAGTTATGGTTTATTATCAAATAAATTTTTATGCATGCTGCATTTATTTATTTATAATGAGGGTAGATAGCAGAAATGTCGAAATGCAAATAGGAATAAAATCAACAGTAATCACAAAGTTTACTGAAAAAATATAATAATGAGAAATAATGAGGCAATGTTAATAACAGCATAAATAACCATTGAGAAAGCTTTGGAATCATAAAAAAAAAAAAAGATAATCAACAAATTTCTGCATACAGAAAATGAATTCCGTATATAATAATTTACTTAATAAATAAAAAAAGAAATTATTAGAAATGAATACGATTTGTATATATCTTGTTTATAAAAACCCAAAACCACTCCAGCAATTTTGACCAGAAATCTATTTTCATAGATCTGTATATTATGTGATGTATTGAACTGAGTATAATCTTTCAAAATTTACTTCCAACATAGGTTTTTTTTTTTCACGAGACATTTATAGACTTTAATTTTTAACAATTTATCAGAAATATGATAAATGAAGTCACTATATTTTATACCAGTTTTCATTTAAATTTACTGATTTTTTTTTTTTTTGTACCAGTTAAATAAAGTGGTTAGCACATCTTTCTCACATGTCATGATGTGAGGATTCGGTCTTGCAAAGCAAACATTTGAAGTATTTTCAGGTCACAAGACTTAGTTTTCTTTCAGATAAGTGGCCCTAAGTAATCCAGCTAGCCATCTTGTAATAGTTGGGCAAAATGATATTTAACTATTGTTAGAATTAATAGTTGGAGGCAAATATAAGTAGATCAGATAACTATAAAAATATTACCTTAATATCATACAACTTTACCCAACATTAGAGATATTATATTTTCATAAGAACTGAGTCTACTACTCTTTGCTTTTACTTCACTTATCTGTATATATATTAAATATTTTGCTGAAAGACATATTTTAAAATTTCAAAGTCTCTAAATAAGAAGAGCATTTGATCAATGGCAGGGTAGCTTAACATTACGTTGTTATATCATTTTATATTAAAGAAAGATTGATGATCTTTCATCATTCAATGTACATTAGATATATAATATTTCTATGGTGTAATTTTCACCACATCACTCTCATGCAAGGTAGAGACTGATTTCTATTCACTTTTTAATACCTTGGGGAGGGGTGTAATTATAAACATATGACAAAAAAGGTAAAAAAGAATTATGATTCCCAAAATGCATATTTCATGTTGAACCAATTCCTACAGCTTAATTGATGGGTCAAACTTACTGCCCACACACTTATCAATTAATCTTGTAGTAATTGGTTATCTCTATAATATACTAAATAATAATAAAAGATATATGCAAAAGATTGTGATCTGGATGAAGTGATGAGTGCTGGTTCAAAACGAGATGTGCATCTTGGGATCATACAACTTTTCCACATGTCATTGGTCATATGTTGGTAATTAAACCTCTCCACAAGCTAATAAAAAACAGATAGAAACCAGTCACTATCTTATATGAGAATGATGTAATGAAAATAAAACTACAGACATATTATTCATTAAATGGATAATCTCAAGTGTAATAAGTGATCAATAAAAAATATTATTATAGATATAGGTTTTGTCGTTTTTATATTTTAGAAAATTTTTACATTCCATGACAACTGCCACAATAATTCAAAATACTTTCTTTACTATAGATTTCAGATTTAAGTTTGTAATTTATTTTATTTACAGACAATATTTGCCATTCATAAATATGATTTTGAGATTCTTTCCTTTTGTATTATTACACTTCTTATGTAATGAATTAAATTTGACTAAAATCTTTCTCCCTGAAAGGATTTTAGCAATTAATATTTTGACATGAACTTGTAATATTTTCAAACATATTGCAATTTTTTGAGAAATAATAAAGGTTTCAAATTAGCATTATGTTTTTATTATTCGCAATAATTCTACAATAAACATTTCTTCTTTGCATTAACTTTAAAAGAACATGTCAAAAACGTGATTCTAAACAGATTTTTTATAAGGGAAATTAAAAACGTAATTTATAAATGGGAAAATTTTAAATCAAACAGAATAGATTGAAATATTTATAAAAAATTCAAAAAGAGAGTTAAAAAAACAACAAATTATTAAGTATATAGTTAATTCCCTTTAACTATTTGTGACTTAATTTTAAAAAAATAAATAATGAAACAATATTTAAATTTAGATTAACTGAACTTAAACAATGTTACATTCATCATCATCATTTTCAACAATTATCGATCGACTGCGGGGATGAAAATCTTTCCAAGTTTAATCCAGTATCTCAGAATTCTAACATCTCTATTCTACATCATCAAAGCATAGTTCCTTATTTAATCCATCCATCAAACATGTGATGGCTTTCTAGGTCTTTTACAACTCTTGGAATTCAGTTTCTCAACTATCCATCTATTATCTTTTATAGCAATACGTCCAATCCAACTAGTTTCAATATAACAAATTAGTGAATATTCAGTCATATTATATTAATATTTACATGAATGGTATGTGTGGCATTAATGAAATGGGTGATATAAATGGATAAATATATATTTGTATATGTATTTAAATATGTGGATCAATAATGATTGAAAATGATGACATAAGAAAAGCTTTGGCAAATAAAAGGTATTAGTGAGGTCGGTGCTCTATATGTAGGACATTCACTCACCAAAGAAAATAGCAACAAATATATTTTTCATAAAAACAAAAATAAAAAAACATGAAGATAATATATTTAGAAAACAAACATGAAATAATATTTCTAGCAATCAAATCAATGCACAATGATAACCAAGCAAATGTATTCAATAAATATGATCAATACAAAAATTCCATAAAAAATTAAATCAGTAATGAAGCAAAATTCAATTTGATAAGAAATTAAATTACAAAAGTAATGTATGGCTTGAATAGAGGTAAAATTTTTACAAGCACAACAATATAAAAAATAATCCATATAATTCATAAAAAAGTAATTAACAGCAATAAATTCATAAGAAATAATACTTCAAAAATGTATCCATGTATGAGGAAATCAAAGACATGGATATCATAAAAAGTGCACAGGCAAAATCACATATTAATAACAAGTAAGTATTTAATAAGCATAAGAATATGAAAAATAAGCCATATAATTCATAATAAAAATAATTTACATTTAAAATCTTTTAAGAAAGTAAATTTCAAAAAAGCTTGTATGAAGAAAAAAAACACGGACGTCATAAAAAAATACAGTTATTATCATAAACGTATGACTTCATCCCCCCCCCCCCCATAATTATACTTCATACAATTATTGCTATAATGTTCATATTTCATCTATGGATTGTTGATAGCATCCACAATTTTTATCATCCCTGTAAATAGATAACTTTTTGGAATTTAATTTCTTGTGGATTTATTATTGTCAAATATTATATGGATTACATGTTCAATCCACAAACTAGTTTTGTATTTTAATTTTTTAAAATGTTGTATTTGCTACTTTAGTTCAATTTCTTTCAGAATGCAGGTATTGATCATACTTTCTGAAGGTATTTGTTTTTTAATCACTGCACAATAGTTTGGTTGCTAAATATATTATTTACAGATTTATTTTCTAAATACATTATTTTCATTTGTTTTTGGTGTAAATATATTAAATTACTTTCATATATATATATAAACTTCAGTTTGAAAAAACCCCATATCAAATTAAAAATATTTTCAATAATAACTAATGTGTTAAAATGTTTATATAATTATTAAAAATAAATAAATTAAAAATGTATTCTGCATTTAATTTATATTGAAAAATCAATAAAAAATTTATGTTTGGACCTTCAATTAATTTTTATGTTTTACATATAGCTTGTTGGTTTAACAAACAGAAGTACAAATAAAATATAAATATATTTTATTTTTATTAATAAAAATATTATTAAAATAATGAAAATATATGTTTAATGGAAAAATAAGTTTCAAATGAAATAAAAACTCATTTTTCTCCTTGCCAAGCATAAAGTGAAAAGTTATTGCTTCCCATAAGAATTGAATTTAGATCATTATTTAGTGCCTTATTAAATCTGACATCTTTGTACAAAATAAAAAGAAGATAAATTCATTATTTTTATAAATCAAATCTTAATCCTTTCAAATTCTGACACTTTGTATTGCTACACCTAGTGAAAGGTTTCTAAATTCTCAACTTTTCATTTCTGTATAAAATCTTTATTTTTTTTATACAAGTAAAAAATATTCTAAAAAATTATATTTAAACTTGGCAAATATTGAAAAAGTTATAAATAAAAAAAAAACACAATATATCATTCAATGTGATAAAAGAACAGACTTTTCAGAAAATCAACAAAATCTTATTTATTTATTTTTTAATGCGAACAAATAAATGTGGATTTATGATAAATCTACAATTTTTTCTTTAAAATCTTAAATTTTCTTTACAATTTTTACACCATTTGAAAAAATTCTAACTTTGTGTTAATTCTGATAGGTGATGATATGCAATCAGTTCCACATAAAGCATGATCAAACCTATGCCAGAATTTTCTTTGTTAACATTATGGTCAAATTTATCAACTTCTACTTGTAAAAAGAAATATATGAATAAAATCAAAGTATATATGTGTATTCTTTTTAATTTGGAAAACTAGATAATAAAGAAAAAAACTGTCAATGGATTGGAGATGGGTCCTTTATTTTATGAAAAATAAAGATCTTTGAAGAATCCCAAATGTCCAGGAGATACTGACCTCTTAATATATTTTTTTGAATTAATAAATCAGAAAAACCAAGACCACAGTTATAACATTATATAAAAAATAAGTTAATATCAGTTAAGATAATGGTAGAAGAGCAATCTAAAACAGCAAAACTACCACATTATTTCTAAGACAAATAAGCCATGTTTACTAACAAAAAATAATTACTGGCAAGATAAGCAGAAGAAAAGTAGTTTTACCAATGACTATTACTATACCATCAGTCTGAGAAAGAGTGAAAGTAAACAGAATGGAATATGTATCACTATTCCACTTAGTACCTGGAACCAACAATTAAAACATTACCCAATTTTCAGATGTTTATTTTATTATATGTTTCAAAAACAAAAATTGTTATCAATAAGAGGATGCCATTATGAAATTTTAATTTCTTTTTAGTTAATATTAATATCATTTACTTTCTTTATTAGTTTTATAATGCTTTATATAATTATAACCCACTAATGATGGTTTCGATTACCCCAGCAATCTTCTTCAGAACTATAACAAACACAATACAAATACATGAATACAAACATACAAGAACATATAACTTTACATTTTATATATATCTTTATATACCTCTCTCTATATAATTATTACTTCTTTATATATAATACATTTTAATCTCTTATATTTATCAATCAATACTTCCTATAATGATATATATATATATAATTTTTATTTCATTAATTTTTTTATTATTTTATTCATATTTTTTTTTAAAAATAATTAACTCTAACTTTATATATTCATATTTTTATATTTTACATTATTATTCATTATATTAACATTCAAAATGTATAATTTTCTTTAACCTATAATATTATTTCTTTTTATCTTTTTATTCTTAATTATTTTAACCTATTTTATTATTGTTATTTTTTAATGCATTTTATACCTACATTCTACTTATATTTTCAAAGCTTACCTGTTAGCTATTCAAACTTAAATTTTCCAGTTATACTTAGTAGTTCCCTCTTTCTATTTTTTATATAATTAAATCTATTTTTATTTTTAATTAATTCTTAGTAATAATATCTTTATTTATTTATTTATTATGTCAAAAGTTTTTTCAGGCCCAAATTTCTATTTAATATATTGGCTTAATATTATTTAAATGAATAGCTTCTTTTATTTTTCTATCTCTTTTATTATTTGAAAATTGTATCATTTTTATACAATCCTTTCCAAATTCATGCCTTGTTTCTAATATATGTAAATATATTGGTGAATTTCTATCATATTTATGTTGTAATAGTTGAATATTTGTTTTTCCTACATAATTTACTTTTATATTATTAATTCGATACTTTTTACAATTGATTTCATATATTCCATTTATTTCATTATCTGAATTTTTCTTATAATTACTAATACACTTATTTTCTAAAATATTGATCATATTTTTTCTTTTTTTATCAACTATTCTAATATTTATTATATTATTAAATTTTTTATGATTTTTACCTATAATTTTATTTACATTTTTAACTACATAGTTATTTCCTGTTTTTATACCTATATAATTTATTTTATCTATAATATTATTATTATTACTTTTTTCTTATTCTTTATTATTATTTATATACACTATCTTATTTTCTATTAGTAATAAAAAGATAAGAAAAAATAATATTATAGGTTAAAGAAAATTATACATATTTAATGTTAATATAATGAATAATAATATATATTTATTATTATTATTTTTTAAATAATTAACTCTAATACATATATATGATTATAGGAAGTACTGATTGATACATATAAAATATGGTTAAAATGTATTATATATAAAGAAGCAATACATATATTTATTGCATCAGTGTACTATGGAGACAATGATTTTTTAACAAAAAAAAATAAATTTTGATATAATTATCAGAAATTAAATATTCTTCTTCTAGTTAAATATTATAATGGCAGATCTAAATAAAATTATATTATAGTCATAAATATATTATGGTTTACTTAACTAAATAAATTAGAAAATATTCCTTCTTTGTAATACAAATAGATGTGTTTATTTTCAATGCTATAAATGCTTAAATTTTAATTTGATTTAATTACTTGCCAGCATCAATTCAAAGATTTTTCAGAACAAGTAATTGATAGTCCATGATTTTGACTAATGGAGCTTCAATAGTCCTTTCTACAATGAAGGCAGGTTATTTCTACCAAAATAATAATGAGATAGCTATTGATTTTTTCTAAGCTTGTATGGCAGGGGTGAGAAACTTTCGGTCTGTAGGCCAAGTTCGGCCCTAGAAAAGCTTTCAATCCGCCCCCAAGACATTTTGACATCATATATAAAATGACCAGTATAAAACACCTATTTAAATGCACAGATAGTATAGTGCAAATATATATGAAAATACTAAATTAAGAGTTAAGTAAACTCTCCAATCTTTATAATAATTCTATTTTATTCTATCATAGATAAACTAATTACATTTTTGATCATAAATACTAGGTTAATTGTGTGACCCATGAATGAGATTATAAATATCCAAATAATCCTTGGCAGAAAAAAGATTCCCCACCCTGTAGTATGGTTTTAGTTTGATACAGGGTAAGTTATTATCTCATTGCTGTTTCATCACAACATCTCAACTATTAACTCCAATTAAAACTTAACATCAACAAAAATATCTTAAGTTACTTGGAAAACACTTTTAATCTGCCATTTTTACTTGTTTGGATTTGTTTTGCAAAATAACTAATTAATATATTTGATAATTTGCCTTGATTGCCACTATAATAATGATTCTTTCATGCTTTAAATTCTAATTAATAATGAAAAACTAAACTATAAAAAATACACTTAATAACATATTTCAAATAATTTATTTTGATTTCAATAGTTAAAATTACATAAGTAAATTATTTATATAAATTATTTAATATTAAGTTTAATATAAGCAAACTAATTTTTTATTTCTTTATCTTGTCCAATGTAAATAAAAATATCTTTTAAAATATATATTTTTTTAAAAATCTACACAAAAGACATATTTTGTAAATTCATTATTTTTTAAACAACTGTACAATAACAATTATGATCACCTATAATTTAGAAATTAAGATTAACATAGGAAAGAGTGTATAGCAAGGTGATTCCATTTCTCCAATTTTTGTAGGCAGTTTAACAAAGTTATTTTTTTCAATTAAAATGGTATGCCAAGAGAATACAATTAATGATGATTAGTTAAATCACTTAGATTTTCAGACACAATACTTATTTTTACAAATAATTCACAACTTCAGGAAATGTTACAAAACCTATTAGATAAAACAATAAGATAGGACTATAGTCAAATGCTAAAAATACCAAAACAATGTTCAATGGCTTTAAAAAAAAAAAAATTGATAGTAATGAATGAGAAGTATATAACTTTAAATATCTTGATTAAATTATCATTGCAGATGTAAATATTAATCACAAAATAAATATGGAGTGCTTTTGCTTGAAATAACTTAATATTAAACAGAAATGGGGCTAATTTAATTAAAGGTATTGTTCAAATACTTCCTAATAATTAAAAAAACATGAACAGTTAAGAGAAAAGAAATAAAAAAGAACAAAAACAAATTACATAGATAGAAGAACAATCGATTATAAGTGACATCAATGAAAAAAATTAAAGAGGCTAATATCAAGCTGAAACAGACATTACAAAAAGAGAGATATTTTAAAATGGTATTTGAAAAGATTGTAAGAGACCACATATGAGATAGATAAATAAGATAAACAACTTTATTTGGAGTGATGTATAGAAGAGAAACTTTGAAAATTTAGGAAAATAATCCTGCAATGAAATAATGATACTTGTAAACTACATCTATTTTTTAAATAATAATAAAACAAAGTAAAATGAGAATCATTGTTTTCTACTAAACTTTAACCCTACTACACGGTGATAGATTGTTTTTCTGATGAGATTTATAAGTCTTCAATATTTGATTTTAATTTTAAACTATTATTCCATATCAGAATGTAATAAATTTTATATGATTTCATAGTAATATACATTTACAAACAAAGGGGATCTGAATCCAGACTTTTAAAATCCCTACATTCATCCACTCTATCCAATATAACTGATACACATGACTACATGTATGTGAAAAAGGTAAATGATCTCCAATAATCATATTTCATGCTGAACCAGCACTCATCAGTTGGTCCAAATCTCATCTTCCACCACACACACACATATAATAAATCTTCAGTTTATATTAAGATAGCAAATATACACACTTTAATGGATAAGCTTCGGTCCTCTCCACTCTCCAGACACCCATATCACTGAAAATCTGATAATGGAATGCTCAAAACCCTTGACGATGCCAATATTATAGTCATACCTATGTTGACCTTAAGTCAATCTGACCCCTCATATTTAGGACTCTAAAATGTCAATTTAAATACACAGAGGAGTGATGGGCAAAATAAAGGCTGAATATGTAATATTGAAATACAAGTAAAATGTATCTACTTAACCAAGATATAATTAAAGGTAATTTGAATCCATACTTTCAAGCTCCCTACAGTCATCCACTCTATGCAATATAACCGATACACATGACCACATACATGGGGAAAAGACAAATGATTTCCAATATATGTATTTCATGCTAAATCAGCACTCATCTGTTGGTCTGGATCACCACCCCCACACATATATTAGATAGAGTGGAAAACTGTAGGGAGCTTGAAAGTCAGGTTCAAATCCCTTTTAATTACATCTAGGTTAAGTATATACATTATACTTATATTTCAATATTAAATATTCAGTCACCCCTTTTCTGTGTATTTAAATAGACATATTAGGGTCCAACATAAGAGGGGTCAGATTGACTTAAGATCAACATACGTATGACTACATAATTGGCACCATCAAAGGTTTTGAGTATTCCATCATCAGATTCTTCGGTGATATGGATGGCTGAAGCATTGGAGAGTATTGAAGTCTGTCCACAGTGTGTATATATTTGCTATCTTAATATAAACTGAGCACTGATTATAAGTGTGTGTGGGAGATGATAATCTGGAAAAACTGATGAATGCTCGTTCAGCATGAAACACACATATTGGAATTCATTTATCTTTTTCACATATATGTAGTCATGTGTATCAGTTATATTGGATATAGTGGATGACTATAGGAAACTTGAAAGTCTGAGTTCAAATCCCCTTTAATTTCATCTTGGTTAAATATGAGTAAAAAGTTTAGACTTTGTGGCTAATTATTCCAATGTATAAATATATAAAATGCACTAAAACGCAGAAACACACAAAGCTGAAGACAAAGAAATCTTAATATAGATTAATACAAACTAAATATATGTATCTAAGTATGTGGCTAAGCACTTTTGAGATCCTCATATTCATAGCCATCTTGTAAATAAATTAGTTAAGAGCGATGCAAATGAGGTAAGTAAGTATTCCATTTCCTGGAGATCTTATAACAAGAGTCTTTTCTGTTTATAAAGTTATCTTTAGTGATAAAATAAACTTACTTCATCTTTCTCTTAAGATAGTGTCACTCTCTGCAAACAACTACTGGGCCTTTAGGTTGGCAATCATGACCAGCTGAGCTGTGGTGCTGGGCAAAAACTGAACTACAAGAAGTATCAGTGCTTTGTTATAGGAGTATGTGTTGGGATAGTCAAGTGGACACAGAAGCACTAGTCTCACCATAATATGATGCCATACAGTATGTTTCAGGCAAGGCAATATTGTAGACTACCCGAGGTATCAGTGAGGGTGATAAGCTGTCTTTGGTATTATTAATTAAAGGAAGCTTACTTTATTGCTAAAGATAACAACTCTATAAACAGAAAAGACTCTTGTTATAAGATCTCCAGGAAAGTGAATACTTAACTACTTCATTTGCATAAATTTGCATTGCTCTTAAAGTAATTTATTTACAAGATGGCTATGAATATGAGGACCTTGGCCCCAAAAATGCTTAGCCACATACTTAGATATATATTTAAAGTGCTTAGCCACATACTTAGATATATATTTAGTTTGTAGCAATCTATATTAAGATTTCATTGTCTTCAGCTTTGTGTGTTCGTGCACTCTAGGTAATATATATATATATATATATATATTATATTTCAATTTACAAATAATATAAATTCTAAAAAATCATATTTAAACTTTGCAAATATTGAAAAAAATAAGATTGTAAAAACAAACAAACAAAGATCTCATCAATCTACAGTTGTGAGGAGCAGATTGATTTCTAAAACCAACACAATATTTTTTTTATTGCATTTGTTTTTAAAATCTGAATGAATAAATGTCATCTCATAAATCTATTAAATTATGCTTTAAAATATTACAATTTTTAAAATAATTTTTACAATATTGCAATATATTCTAACAGCCAACTGGTGATGATATATCAACAATCACTTTGAAAAGACACATCTATCAGAATGCTATGATTTTCTTTGTTAATGTTACACTAATACTTATAACCTTCTAATTTTAAAAATAAAATCTATACATATAAAATAAATTTGCAATAATATATGCTTTTGATTTTTAATAATTATTACAATTATCATGGAAGCATAATTGTGAATCACTAAATTCATAAAAATAAATAAATAAATAAAAAAAAAATCAGGATTTTGATCAATCAAATTTTTTTAAAAATGTAATCTTGCAAAGCATTTGAAAATCTAATAATAAACAGGTCATATATTAAGGTAGGACTTAATTCTTTCAAATTACTAAATTTTTGATTATTCTGATATTTTGGCACTTTTTTTGAAATAAAAATATCAGAATAAGATATGTTAATTTCTCAATTATATATCTTGAAATATCTCAATAGATGGTCATACAAGCGAGTTGATTCCAGCACTTTTCTGCATGCAGGTCTGCATTTGGATAAAAAGACTGGTTAATAAGCATATGTCATACAGTAAAAATACTAGAATAGGATAAATATCAATGACAAATCTTTAAATATATTTATTTTTTAAAACTATATATATATATATTGATGTTTTTAAATGACAATAATTGGATTATAGTAAAATCATATACTTTAAAAAATTATGATGTAAATACAAATATTTAAATTATGTTTCCTATACTATTACCAAAATAAATCACGACTGCAAAGCAGATTTGATAACTCCACAAAGTATTTATCAAGCAATATATTTTTTTCACCCATTACTAGTGATAATAAAATCCTCTAATATATTATATATAAAATACTTTTCAGCAAAATACTCACACATTGACATGTTCACATTGGCATTCACTGGAATCACAATGTATATCAACTACAATATTAATTAATAGAAAATGTCATTAGTTTTTGTTTAAATAGCATGAGAATGTAAATATTGCATGGGATTGAAAAAACAAGCATAAGAGATATGAATTTCACTTAAGTTTTATCAAATAATTCTGCAATTTTTTTAATTAGAATCCATAATTTAAAATAAGTAATTTATAGGAATATGTTATCATAACCTCAAACTATTTAGTCTCCTTTTTAAAAAAAAACAATATGTATTAATTGGGAGTGATGCAATGATATAACAACCTTAAAAAAGTTATTGTTACAATGT
Organism: Epiperipatus broadwayi; assembly: GCA_028023455.1. Taxonomy (NCBI): domain Eukaryota; kingdom Metazoa; phylum Onychophora; class Udeonychophora; order Euonychophora; family Peripatidae; genus Epiperipatus; species Epiperipatus broadwayi. The sequence goes on from JAQFVV010012421.1 coordinate 3,136,838, forward strand.
TAAAATATATAACGAAGTAGCCTTTTAATGATAGTAAAGTTGTAAGAAAGAGTAGATATTAGAAAAGAAAAAGTGATAAATAAAGTCATTAATTATGTAAGAAAATAAGTAATAGCAAAATTTGTTTAAATGTAATAATGCAACTCTTATTGTCTTTTGTCATCCATCAAAAACTCGATGTCAAAATTTTGATTAATGTAATATTGGAGAGGATTAAATTTGATATAGTTATTGTAAAAGGGACATTAATCAAGAATAAACTAAAGTTTCTTAATATCATCCATATATTTTATAAGTTATATCAACAAAACATCTATGAATCTTGATATGAAATGTTGCAGTTTGGAAAACACCATACACCACTATTCATTCATTAACATATTTTCTAATCTTTTTACAGATTAATAGATTTCCAATAGACAGCATAATTGAATTTTGGAATGTATAATCATGAATAGATCTTTGTATGATATTTCATTTATGTTATATCTATTCATTTGATCTCTTATATCTAAGTAGGCTAATCCCCATCTGATATTATTTTTGCCAATTTTATCATACTCGATGATTGAAAGTTAGAAAGTTGTATGTACGAGTCACTATATGTTCTTCCAAATGACTTTTATGAATTGACAAAACAACTTAACTTTAATTAATCAAAAAGTTGCTTCTAACTTGCATTCTTAAGATATTGTATGAAAAAATCATGACCCCATAAATATTTCTTTCTATATTTATTAATGTATGCTATTGTTATATTGGTTGTACCATTTTCAGGTTTTAATTTGGTAAAAGACTAATTTTTGTTCTCTGATGACATTTAATTTAATTTAGTCACAAATTTATTAGTAACTAATTTATTAATTATTAAATTGGATTTGGTTATTGAAGTATATATTAGAATACCAAGGAATTTAGTTATAAGAGTTGTAAATATTTTTTATATCTTCTATGCTGAAGACATGCCCCTCCTATGAGGGATTTAGTTATACTTGAATTTTTTTTTAAGGATTTCTCAATAATAAATTTGTTGAAAATCCTCTGATAATTTTCATATCATTAGCATAGGCAAGAAAAATCTCTTCCTAGGTGTGGGATAAATATTTCAAGAATAAGAATACTGACCTTTCTAAAGAATGTATCAAGGTAGATATCAAACTAAGCAAACGATTGAGAGATTCTTAGGCAATGCCTTTTGTAATCTGAAATATTGGCAAGAATCTTAATCAATTTTTGTTACATTGTTCAATTTTTTTTAGATAATTTATAAGTCCACATATAAGTGCTGGATTTCCTGAAATAATACTAATTTCTGTTTAGTTATATAATTAAAGTTAACAAAGTAAAAAAGCATTTTTAAAAATCAATCATTACTGTGATCCCATTTAAAAGGAAATTTTGCTTCACATGTATTATACCTCATGGTATACCAATATTCTTGGGTCAATGTATCTTTCAAAGATAGAATAATGGATAGGCAGTAGTTTTTTAAAAAGGGCTTAATTTTTCTAACAATATTCTAGCAAATATTTTGGAATGTATATTGTCAAGTATAGGTTTTAATTGAATCATAATTGGACGTATAGCAGTAGAGTTCTTCACTATCATAAATAATATTTGTTTGTTAATAACTGGTTCATCCATATATTCAATAGTTAATAAGTTAAAAACACTTGTCAGGTGATATAGTTATTTAAAAGAATTATATAATTAAAAAATAATATTTGAAAATGCTAATATTTTTGCAGATTTTAATTTGTCTATTTGTTTAATCACATGAGGTAAAGATGAGTTTTTCAGCCAATAGCATGATGATAAATTAATATTATGATATAGATATTTGAAATATTTCCAAATTGCATGATCAAACTGACTGTTATCTTGAATGTTACCATCTTGTTTTTTTTGGGAGTATGAATTTTTCTTGGATAACATGATCTAATCTGGGCATATTTCAGAGTTATTCAATTCGGCTTATTAAATGAATAGATTGTATTTTTGAATTTAAGTATCTGCATAACATATGTATTATCCATATAATCTACATTAGTGCCTAAAGTCTTTATGTTTTATTGAGCTAGTGGACATACCATACACGTGGAAGGAAATATATCTTTCTAAAAAAGGAAAACATAGTGAAGTTTTCATACAACTCCGAATGTCATGATATACAATCGAGACGAGCATATAAATGAATAAATATAAATCTTTGTCATTTAATAATGGTAATTTAGGTAAACAGCTAAAATATACTTCATCTTCCTCTTTGCTTTTTTATTTTTGGTGTTTGAACTTTAGCTAGTCACCATCATCAATGGCACAACTTACAGTTAAATATGAACCACCCACATATTCTAGTACATAAATAGCAGCCATCTGACTTGTAGTGAGTGTATGGTTTGATTATGACTATAAGTGGATGTCTTTCATTTCTTTTATTTTGTTAATACATATGTGACAGGTTTATGCACAGAAGATATCTGAAGCATAATTTTGTTATTTGAAAATAATAAATATTTGATTACACAGTAAATTGAATAAGTTTTATTTACGATTCAATAAAAAAAATTGTTGTCATATTTGTTATGAAAGAGTTAATAAAAAGTCAATAATCCTCTAATAGAAGAATAATAGCCTACATGGTTTTATATAGTGCTAACGTGGTGAACTCAAAAGCTAAAGATGAATTGATTATAATTTGGCTCTGTTATTTATGGTGCTCGAATGTCATATGATATTCCATCAGACAAACTATTTGGTTACTGTTTTAGAATAATATAAAATGAGAATTAAAATATATATATATTAAATTCGAAATTTTATTTTCCTTTATTGACACACACACACACATATGCATATAACCTTTATAAATAAACCATATATATATATATATGCATTAATCATAAGACATTTGAAGGAAAAAAAACTTACCGACTCTATTTCTATTTGCTGATTTTTAATCTGTGATTTCAATTTTTCTACTATAGCGGCTGTAACTGTCTTGATTGAGGGAGGAGGTGTTCTGCCAACTGAAGATGGTTTGGATTCCAATCCTGTTAAATCTTTTTTTTTTTTTAAAAAAGAACAATTACTATTGTTGTATTATGAAATTAATTCACTAATTAATTATTCTTAATTAGTGAATTAGTTCAACAATCAAATTTTAAAAAGTCAGTTGCGTAAAATAATAGTATATTAAAAAAATATTATTTGCAATTTAATATTAAGCTAATATCAATAGGAAATCATCAAGAAATGTAAGTTAATTATATGGAAATTCAATATATATATATTTAAAAAGACTATTGTAAAATAAAATGGAACATTGTTGATTGATATAAAGCCAATTATAATGATACTATCACCCAGTGTAAAGTATTGTTAACTGCTTATAGGAGTGCATCATCAACTTGAAATATTTAATTGATTACAAATATTTATTAGATGCATTTGCTAATTCATTACACACATATATATATAAAATTAAAAACCAGTCAACACTTAGACAATAACAATCAACAATTCATTGATATTGGGATTGTCTAAGTGTTGACTGGTTTTTAATGATTACTTACAAATCAACCTTGAGCATTATTACACTTACATATATATAATAAAATATAATTATATTCTAAACAACGGTAAATAAAATAAATTCCAATATAAACTTTAATCAATAGTACTACTTTCAATTATATTTTTAATCATTTTCACCTAAACCTTTTCTAATAATAATCAAGGTAAATTTTTGAAAAATATTTATACTGGAATATATATTTCATTTTATGGTTCATATAATTTGAATAAAATGGTTAATAATTCTAAGAATAAATTATCTAAGGATGGAGTGAATAATATAGTCTATCAATTTTTTTGTGTGTATATAATGCTTCATATGGGGAGTCAAGGTGTAGTATTGAAAAAAGAGTTAAGGAACATAAGTTGTTATATAAAAACATATCCAAGATAATTCAAATAGATAAAAATAATAAAAGTGACTCATTTTATGATCATGACAGAAATTGTAAATGTAAATTTAATTTTTATATGAAAACAATTAAGATTTTAAATCAAGAAAGAAATAATGAAAAAAGAAAAATTAAAGAGACAATTTTTATTAATCTTTATAAAAATACGATAATAAACTGACAAGCAGCTAATATTACAATTAGTGAATTATGGGATATATAAATGGACATGTGATTTTCCATTGTTGCTGTTTTATTCCATTTTGAAATTAAGTCAGTTTAGTTGAAAATGATTATGAATATAATTTATTTTATTTACCATTATTTGAAATATAATTACATTTTATTACAATATTTTTATTAACGAATATTTATAGTATTATTGTGTTATATGTATATATTGTACTGGAAAGCAGAAAATGTCTAGTTGATGTATATATAAATGAAACTTCACAATGGGCTGCCTATAATATTATGGTATATAAAAAAACTCACATCATAGCGAATATGTGCATGCATATATGTCCAATAAAACAACTAAAGTATTTTAATTATATACCATTCTCACAGATACATTAATATTTTGAGACATTCTTAATGTTTAGACATAGCAATTAAATAAACTGTAACATGCACACTGTTTTACATTTTTTATAACCAGACTACAGAACTCAATAAAAACAGTTCAGTTTACAAAAATGCAGATTCATGTTGTCAATCAATTAAATCATGCATAAAAAATTAAAAATATACTTTAAGTAAAAACACAACAACATTAAATTAATAATAATATTTAATTAATAGAAAGATATATATTACGATACACATAAATATTTAATTAAATTCAATGTTCGGATAGAATTAATCAAAATTTTAAAATAGTTTATAAATGTATATCTGTATCTATCACGTTATTAAATATAATTGATTTGTTTTAAATTGATGCTTTTCTCATCTGATTCTTCCTATAAAAAAAATTTAATGAATTAACTTCTAATAGACCGGACCATACATATTTTTTGATTTTTAAAATTATTATTTATCAAGTAAATATAGAATTCATTCTGCTGTTGCTTTTCATTAAATAATCAAAATTGAAGGATCTTTTCTTAATGGTTTATTGCTTCAGAGATTAGAAAGCAAATTACTCTTTAGTTTCTGGCTAATCATCCTTGCTAAAATATGGTTAATAAGATCACTAAAAAAATTCCTTTTCACTTTCAAGATATCATATATAATGCTTAATTTAAGAACAAATAAATAAGAAAACAATAATGGGCTTTCTATTAAACTTGAGCCATTCTTTAATTACCCGAACTTAGAAAAATTCAAATAACTTAAAAAATGGGAAAAATTATTTTTCTAATTTTCTTTTTTTTAAAAAAACTTTTCTTGCTCTCTCTCACCTTTTTTTTTTTTTTACAGCTAATTATAATTTTAACTAAAGCTGTACAAAAGATTTAACTTATTTCACAAAAAAAAGTTTTTAAAAACTTACAATTTTTTAGTTTAGCTTGTATAGACAGAGATATGTATATTGTAAAAAAAAAATTAAATGTGTTAATATTAATATATGGCACTACTGATTAAAGGACCAAAGTTATACTTTTCTTGTATTAAAAAAAATGCATATACAGTATTTCATTTTACCATTCTTCATTTTTTATTTCCCTTTTCATGATTAATGATAATGTCTCAAGGACCGATTACCATGGCTTGCACTTGGTTTGTGTGGAGAAAGTTGCTAATGTTTTAACAGATTGTGTAAGCATAAGAAATAATGGTACATGTCATGGTTTAGGGGTTTAATACTAATCCTAGACAAAGGGTATTGGTAACTAGTTATTAAAAAATCAAAATGTGTAAGGATCCATTTACTACTTTGTGAGATATTGAATCAAGATATTAGTTCATTTATTATTGTTTATATTCTTTATGCAACATTTTATCTTGCAAACTATATTTACTTTTTTCTTAAAAAAAAAACAAAAAAAATTACAACTTTAAACACTCTCATATAAAATATTTCTTGATTTACAAAATAAATAAATAAATAAATAAATAGATAATTTAAATGTGTTCAGATTATTACGTCATATTACAGACTATGTAACTGAGGGGTCACTACAGATATAACATAAGCAACTGCAGCCATTTGTAAACAAAAATAATCACTCCAATTTCCAAGAAAAAAAAGGACAACAATGATTATACAAACAAATCTTCGAATTATAAACACATTCACATATAGATTATAGTAGTTCATCACTCCGTTTATTTGATATTTTGCAGTGCTGTCTTTTAATTCCTTCTGGAGCAAACTTTTCTTTTTGAAAGAATTCAATGTTATTCTATTTTCAAACATATTCTTCCAAACAACAATGCATTTTATTAGAATGTCTTAGAGCTGATCGTTATAATGTAAACAGGGCTCGCCTTTCACATAAAAATCATATTTAACTTAATTTAAAAATATTTGTTTTAAAGAAATCTTTTATTATTCATTTGTTTCCGAAAATATTTTTTTAAGGAAATCTTTTATTACTTATTTGTTTCATATATAAAATCTTACAAAACTATGAGTACCATAGCAAGTTGAAGAATATACTGATTGCTCTTATGAGATTGCCATTGAATTGTTAGAATTATATACAACATCCTTAAATGATTTTTTTGTAATGGTTTTTGTAGTATTCAAATCTTATTTCCATGCAATGAATAAGAACCATAAAAAAACAGTTCTATATGCAGTTAATTTTATTCCAATAGTTACTTCATTATGATGAAATACCCCATTTTTTAATACATTAAAGCAACAATTCACAGGAGTATAAGCAGTACTTTAATATTTAAGTCCATCATTCTACTTATAACGCTACCAAGATGTTTAAATTCACTTCCATTCTCAAGTTTTGACAACTAGTCAACCAAGCTAAAAGACTTTTCTTCCATCATTGATTGATAAGTAAATTTTTGAACATTATGTCTAAACCAAAGTCTTTATAAACTGAATTCAAAAAACATTAAATAAATTTTGTAGATCATCATTTGAACTGCTAAGGATCGCACACCCAGCAGCATACTGTAAATCCACATCCAAAAAAATGAAGTTTTTGTTTTAGCTTTTAAATCAATTCAAATCAAAAATTCACAGTCAAGCCCATATTGTAGCTTGATCCCCGATTCATTAAGCCACCTACAAACACTTCCAAAGATTACTGTCTTAAAAATCCAAAATAATGTTGGAGCTAGTACACATCACTGTTATAAGACTTACATTTGTCCTGAAGAAGTTGCATAATGGGAATAAGCTTTGGAGGACAATCAATTAATTTCAAACAGTGCCTAGATCTTCATAAAAAACTCTATTGTTTCAGATAGTTTTCTTGCATTTGCCTAAAACCATGCTTCTAAAATGACATTAAATGTGCGATGCAATATATTCAATTATAACTGGAATCAATCTTTCAAGAAAATTTTAAAGAAATCTTTGTATAGTGGATAACAATATTTTTTTTCTATTCCTTTTAAAAACTGGAACAATAGAAATTCCATGAGCTTTATTTAATCTTTCCATTTTTAAGATTATAAAGAGTTGTTTTAATGTCACTAAGCTGATAACTTTGTTCAAATTTAAATGAATAGATAAAATAGATATATCAATAACAATATTATAGTCATCACATAATAGAATATCTCTGATAGATTTAGTAGGATTATGACACTGTTTTTCAGATCCACAAATTACTTTCTACACACCCAAAAATATCTAAACAGATTACAAACAGCCAAAGCTCATATCTCCTTTGCTGCTTTAATATGTCAATCATTGTTATGCATTCTTATTAGCTTTTGAATTTCTTTCCTGAAATATCTATATTTGATATTTTAAAGCTCCACATTTAATTTATTATTCTGCCAAGTAGAAAATATTAGCTTTTCCTTTTATATCCAGTTCCTAGTAGTAAGACTATTATCAAGAATGCTATAAATTCTTTTTTCAATGGATTAAAAAAAAAGATTTACTTACATCCATAACAATAACATAAATAAATTTCATGTCTCATTAATATGATAATCCAGGAAATCTAAATTAGCAATTAGTGCTTAATAGCTACTGAAATACATACTTCTAAAGACAGAACATTAATTTCTTACTATTATTTTAACTTTGGGGCTTATCTAATAATCATACATGTAGATTCTCATATAATATGAATTTCTCTTGAATTTGGACTCCTGATTATAGTGCAATTTATTAAATACCATTGTTTTAAGGAAGAATTGATTGATATTTTTTTGCAGCAATTTTCTTTTCCAAAACAAAGTGTTTATAATCCATGTGTGTGCAAAAATTTAATAACAGCACAATGCTATTTCAGTTTACATTACTAATAACTGTTATTTTCAGTAATTTTTGGCCAAAGTCTGCTATTTATACCAGTATATGAATTAAAAAATTTGATCTTTTAGTGGTATTGCAGAAATAGTGCTATTTAAGAAAAAATAAAAGCTTTCTTTAAAACTAATGTCAGAGCATATAAACTAACAAAATGAGCATGGAAAATCAAATCTAAACACCATTAACCTTTCACTGATACTGTGAGCAACTTTGGAAATAAAAGATATAGCAAATCAAAGAGAATATAGTAACTTATCACTGACAAATCTGCTTTTCTAAAAAAAATGTATAGCCATATACCTTTCTGTTAAAGTTCCTCCTCTAAAAGATGAATTTCATTAAGAGCAATTACTCAATTTTATATTTTGATAGCTGCCAGTTTAGCATTACGATCTTCGCGAGTATGCATTAAGTAAAATTGACAAATTCCAAGGACCCACATTTGACAAAAAAAAAGTATTTATAATATTCAACTTTAAAAATATCATTCTCTCCTTCATTATCATAATTATGAACATTTCTATTATTTAAATGAATAATCATGTAAACATGGCAATCAAGTTTGACTGAGTGATAAGGTATTTAAGACTATCTTTAATGTATCTTTTCTATTTCTGTGAAAGACAGGGAGATCTCTAAAAAAATATTGTAAATATATAGACTTTTCCAAGTTGACATTTCGATCTAAAAGCTGTTCCAATTGATTCATTAGTAATTATAGTACCTCAAACAAAGTTCATAAGGAAATGCCAGCATACTATACTTGTCTCCATTATTGCATACTTAATTATCAAAAGTATGAGTTAAAAAAATTCAAAATTAAAATAATAATTGCTATTCAAGCAGTTAAAACGATGAAAATATAATTGCATAAGCACACAAAACCAAAATCATAGCTAACTTTGAGAAATGACAATGTTATAAAATGCACATGTTAACTAGATTTTACACTTATTTAAATAATTAAAAATAATAAGGAAAAGAATATATATATACTTTAACCAGCAACAGTATCTAAACTTTCACAATCCAATAACCTATTCTATAATGCGTTGAATTATCCACCATTTATGAATCCTGTCAATAGTCTGAATACAACAGTCTAGCATAAAAATGAAATGCAAATTAAAAGATAAAGCACTTTAAAAAAAGACCCAGATTATTTTCTTTATAGATTTGTTTTGGGAACATTGTTACATAAACCTGAATTACAATGCTTCATACATATATAAAAAATTTCCAAGAAGAAAATATTAACTCTAGTACTAATAAATGCAGTACTGCATTTCAAGTGCTCTTTCTTACTGCTATAATACAAGTGCAATTATGGTGTAATGTATAATACATTATGCTGAGTTAATATATGGATGTGGACAGATATACATTTATATAAATTGGAGAACTTTTATAAATAATATTAGATATTAAATTATATGTAATATAAAAACTGGAAGCAATTCTATAAAATTTTAATATGTCTATATTAATTATAAAATAAAAACAATATAAACCGCAAGCAATATATATATATATATAAGACTTATAGAAAGCTTTAAGTTTTAAAAAAGCTATAAAGAAATTGCAAAAGCACTTTCAATAACAACCATATAATAATTATCAAATGCTTTCACTTATAAAATGGATAAAATTAATTCAATGCACTATTTCATATAATTCACCGATATCGTGTAAGCTTTCACATTAATGTTTTATCTATTTAGCAAATTAGTTTTTTCTCATAGTAAAAATAGTCTCTTTTATCCTTTCATTATTACATCATAAAATATTCCTACTTTAATAAATCAAATCCCAAAAATATTTTGACTACTATTCATTTTATATGATTGAATTCTCTCATACAATAATTGACATTCTTTAAATCTCTTTCATGACTCACCAATATATATATATAATGACTGACAAAAGTTAATAATTTTATATATTATATTATTTTACGCTCTTTATCAATGCTACTTTAGAATTATTAAGTAGCATATTTATGTTAAGTGGTATACTGCATACTATATAGTAATTTTCAAAACGAATATCGTATATAGTTTTATCTTTTCTATAAATACTAACATTATTTAAATGATCACATGATCGCCATCTCTTATGCTAGCACATAATTGTAATAAAACGGTACTACTGTATGGAGAGTTTTGCCTGTTTAATTATTTAAATTTTTCAATAAATTGTCTAATGCATCCAATACCATATTATAATGACTTGAAGTACATAATATCTAATATTTTCATTATTATACCTCGTATATTTACATAATTTATCATTCCAAGTTAAAAAAAATTTAAGCCAGACATTTTTTTGATCAAAGAAATTCTTAATCACAACGTATATATTCTACCTTCTTAATGTGTTTTATATACAACTAAAAATCAAAATGTGTACTCAGATCTACTTACAAACAATTTATTTAAAATTATTTACTTTAAACTTTCCTTTAATTTAAAAATCCTCTCTTCTTTTTCACATACAAATACAACATTTACATTTCAAATATGTTCTGCAATATTTTCCTTTCCCACTTCAATCATAAGTTCTTGATAATAAATTGACAATATGGTATTATGCATTTGGGATACATATTGCAGAGCCAGGAGTCATCCTTGTTGCAATATTAGTCAATACTTTAAATAGCAACACTATTTTCATTAAAAATCAATTATAATTTTTTTGTATAATAATTAATCTCTTTTTTAATTAATGTTTTCATAATTATACTTATGGATCCTTGCCTATCAAATTAAAGCATATAATTCTTTTATATTAACTGATAGCATAATGTCATCTTTTCTATAAATTTACCATATCCTAATATACCTGCAATAATTTATCTATATATTTTGCAGCAATGTACACAAATGCATGTCCAAAATCTATTATTAACTGAAGTGCAACACTTTATATTTGAAAATGCTTTTGGACAAATTGCACTAGACACATACAGATCCAAATAAGTAATCCTATTAAACACTTTTTCTAGTGCAGACTATATGTTTTCACTAAATTTCATTTAGTTGAAATTCCACATTATAGTCAAAAAGTCAAGTTGCAATGTTATTTTCTCATAGTATTGGCCTTTAGACATTAAACACAATTTACTGCCTTTACCTTCATAAAACTAAATTATTTCTTTTATTTAAATTTTTCTGCAGTGCTGTAAGAGCATTGTACTATATATTATTAGTCTTATTATTCTTGCAGACATTTAGATAATTAATTAACTAAATCTTATGATTCTCCAATGCACTTTTAATAATCCACTAACATATTTTATTGCATAAATGTTAGTGGGCAATTTGTATTTGATTTGAATAAAGTAAAAATATTGTATGAAAAAAAGAATAATAAAAAAAAAGGTAGAAGAGGCTACTTTTATTATCACAGAAAGGTAATTTTTTTAATAGACTAGATAGTGCTGAGAAAATTTATTGAATATGAAAGAATATATAAAACAGAGCTTTATTTGAGTTAATTACACCTATATCTTGCTTAGCATTGGTTATTTATATGAGGATTCACAATAGAGATCAACATTAATTTCAAACTACTATTTTATTTTACTATACCGATCTTAAAAAAAAATTCAAAACTTTTTTCAGTGGCCATTTTGTAAGACTGATGACATCATAGAATAGTTATTAAAGCTATGTTATCCAAATGCAAAATAGTGGCATTCATGCTAAAATTGTACAGAACAGAGTTTATTCATAATACACAATATATTAGTACTATATTCAATATTTGGATTATAAACTTAAAATACAATTAATGAATAAACAATACAGTATTTTATTTAATTTTATCCAGAATCCTTCCAAGACAATTAGTACTTTATTAATGACATATTCAAAGTAAAGATTTTCACCATTAATGACTACAAAAACCAAAAAAAGGGTTTAATTTAATATAATAATAATCAAAATCATATTTGGACGACACACAACAACTAAATATATTAATATAGCATTAAATTTTAAAAGGTATACTAATTTAAATAATGTCCACTGTACTTACTCACTTTTATGGAATAAAATTCTTATGAACAGTTACTTTGCTTGTGGTAAAATATACAATTATCGTATTGTAATTTAGTTATCAAAATTATTATTTTTTTAAAAAAGATTTTATAGATTACTCAATTAATAGTCAACTTTATATGGTCAAAATTACTAAATCTAAATTAAAAATAGAACATAATCCATTTGCTCAATTTTAAAACATTTTGTAATTTGTTTAAGAATGATGGACTTTATTGAAATGTATAAAAATACAGAAATGAAAAAAAAATGAAATTTTATTCAGCATAAAACTAAAAATAAATCTTGATCATATATTATTAATATTTAATTTTAAATTATCTTCAGTATAAATGCTAAAGTATTCAGTCAAATCAAAACTATTATCATAAATGTATTTTTGAACAAAAAAAATGTGAGCATGATTTCATGCATTATGCAATTAATAATAAATTTTGTATGATAAAAATGCAATACAAATAAATTGAAGATTTATACCATTAACATTTATTTAAATAGTGTGTATCTCTGCTATCACAAGTACTGCACCATTTGAAAAATGTCTAAGACATTCTAAAGAAAATGACTACTATGCTTAATAAATTATGACATCTCATGGAAAAAAAGACACAGGTAGTATATTTGTATATAAGGTACTGTTTATTTATATCTGCATAGTCCATATAGTTAAAAAATCTTAAATATTGATTACAATATGCAACTACAAAATGTATTAGATACTTTTTATTTTTTTAATATATCAGAATTTTAATTTTTTTTTTTGAAATTAACTGTATGACTAGAGTTTTGTAATGTACATTACTATAATTTGGCAATCCTTATAATATTAATAAATAACAAGTCTTTATGGTCATAACAGTATTATGATATTAAATATTGCTTTTTTAATTCTAAATAAGTTCACATAAATAATATAAAACTATGAATTTTTTAAAATAGAAATTTGTGTAGGATTTTTTTTCAGCACAATGATTAATAATTTTGTGAAAGAATACAAAAAATTATCCACTGTGGCTTATTCTCCTTCTCAATCCATTTTTCTGTACCTTTGCATAGAGAAATAACATACTTTTTTTCTAAGTCAATTGGAAAAAAAATTAAGTTTACAACTACATATATTTTCAACTGGAATCATAGCTGTGACAAATACATCACTTCTTCAACCTATAGATCAAAGAATCATTGCAACCTTCAAGATTTAATAATTTCAAGTACTGCAGAATTTTGTTGATACTTTGGATAAAGATGCCTATAAAAAATTGATGATAACAATATTGAAGAGCTTTTACAATCACATGGGAGAATTAACTAACCAGGAATTAATGCATTTGGATGAACAAAATAAAATAAACAAATTTGTAGAGAAAAACCTGGACATTAAAAAACTGATTTCATATTATGAGGCTATAAACATATCTTTTGAAGAATTTGATCCCAAATTAGCACGTTCTATGAAATCTAAAAGTGTATTGAATCAATGAATGTGACTGTATAATATGTTGTACAAAGAGAAAATCAAAGCAAGTCAACCATTCATTTTAAATTTTTTCTTATCAACACCTGATGTACTCCTCCAAAAAATCCATGATCATCAAATGATTTAAAATAGATGATAGATCCTTATAATGAGCAACTGATAACTCAGAAAACTGGATGATAATGATGAGTGACTGAATGGATGAATTATAAGAAAAAAGCTTTAAGCTAAGTGTTTTTTTCCTTTTTACATAGATTTAAGTTGCATTATCTTATATATACAATGGTTAAATATCCAATATAAAAATTATTTGTCCACAATGTTGTTATAGATATGTACTTAATATAATAATTAATCTAAATAATATTGGAACAAACAACTAATTATATTATCCTGTGTACATACATATTTTGAATGCATACCTACATTATACACATTTAGCACAGTTTATACATGGATTATATATATTAAACATAAGATTTTTTTAAACTACTATATATACTAAGTTAAATTTATTGTTAATATTATGATACAATTTTTATCTGCAAGAGTGAACTAAATTTTTTCTCAAAGAAAATCATTATAATCCCTTGTTTATTATATGAATTTTTTATTTTACGAGTTTTGGAGAGCCAATTGTCCTCCTTAAGCAGGATAAAAAAGGACTTTGACAATTCTTAATAATTATTTTATAGATTTAACTATATTTTCATTACAGAATATAGTGAAAAAGAATTATAGTTCATAATATAAATCAGACTAGAAATAATGATCTAATCATGTTAATAAAATATTTTTAACATTCTTATAAATTCTGTACTTTATATTTAATTTATTTGGAAGAAAAAAAATTATGAAAAACAAGTTAGTTTCCAATGATAAATATGTTAATTGCATATTATTTTCAATTAATCATCATATGACTTAGCATTCTTTCCTATTATTTTTTATAAATAGCAGTGAATTATCTTTGTGTTACTAAAGATAATATGAATCTACAACCGGCAGAATAAAATGAAGTTTTAAAAGTTTCTAGATTTTGAATTCATTTCTTGGTTCACTTCTATGAAGAACACAAGAGAATATTCATCCAAATGTTTATACAAATCAGTTTAGATTTATTGAAAAAACACTGTTTAGATTTTTGCTTCATATATAAGAAATCAATATAATCTTTGAATTGCAAAAACTGAAATTGATAATAAAAAATTGAAATTGTTGGTATAATATTAAATTTGATTTCATAAAAAGTTTCTTGCAAGTTAATGATATTATTTCAAAGGAATTTGGATATTACTTACTTTAAAAGTAAAATTAGGCATTAAAAAAACAAATAATGAAACCTTATCCAAACAATTTTTTTTTTTTTTTTTTTACCAGGAATGGAAAATTTAAATTATGTCAAACACAAGTTAGAACTTCAAAAATCAAATTAATTAGATTTTAAATTTAAAATATAATTTTTAATTTTTATAAAATGTAATTAAATCACATCATAATTTGAAATATATCAAATTGTAAAGTAAAATGATTTTTGTTGCAGTTATGAAAATGATATAATAATGGAAGAGAAGTCAAGTAGAAAATGAACACATTTTTTTTTATACTTATAAAAGATTTGTATCAAGATTAAAGGTATTATATATATATATAATTAAATGTTCAATCTGGGTTATTATTATTTTTAAATGTTTTCCTACTTGATATGTGACTTTTGAATGGGTACAAATTATAATATGTTAGTCCACTTTAAAGTGACTGAGTTAGTTAATATAAATTATTTATTTAAGGACTTTTTAAAAATAATATCTAGAACTTAGGTCTGAAAATATAAGTGACCATTCAACAAATTTTCGTCATATAATTCATTTATCTAAAAACGATATTGGGGGGGGGGGGGGCAGATAATTCTAAAGTATGGTGGAATCACATCTTGCTGAACCTATATAGTTGCCTGTTCTGAAAATGAAATGTTGAAAATGTACACACCAAATAAAGACAAATTTCATTTGTTATAATATTGCTATAAAAATAAATATATCTCATCTTCCAAAAAAAAAAAAAAAACTAATATTAAAATTTGTAAAACAATATGTAATTGTCTTATCTTTATTAAGGCAGGGCTTTCAGTGACTTAATATATTTCATTATTTCTATTGACTGAAGAAGTAAAATAAAACAATATTTCATCATTAAACATGATATATTTTATAAATTGCCTAATCATGCACATAATATAATGGTAAATTTTTTTTAGTCAAAATCATGTAGACAAACAACTAATTTATTGAGATTATCATATTAATTAATTATAAAAAATTACATAAATAGCCTGAACCTTATAATATTTGAAATAAGAGTATAGAAAGCTTGCTATGGAGATATTTTATAAATAATAGCTAATCAGTAATTTATAAACTATAACAATACAAAAAGCACAGTATCAGATTAAAAAATAACTTTCTTCAGCTGTGTGGGATTTTTAATTCATGAAAAATAAAATTATTTACATAAAGCAGATTCCATTTGCTTTATTTGAAAGTGATGTAATATACAATATTATTAAATGTACTGCTTTTTATAGTCAATAAAAACACAACAACATTCATATTGGATGATTAATTCTGTTTTCCATTTTTTACAGGTAAACAAAAAATTATGACTTCATGTATGTTGAGAATAAAATGCAGATATACCATATAAGTGGTTAATATTAAACTTGTATGTTACTAACCAAATGAGAGATTATAAGTAATTTTATGTCCATCTAATTTCATTTATGTACCGGTGTCACAGTTGGATGAGGACTTCAGACTATTCAACTCTATATGTAACTTCTTGTAATATATTCAGATTTAAATTCAGAGGACTACTATGAAATCACAAAGATGCAAGGACAATTAAGAGTCTGAAGCAAAGAATAAAGCATGCCAGAAGTTAATAAAAATAATGAATTAATACTCAATATGAATGTCTACTTACATAACTAGACATATATACAAAAATAATGTTGTACATTAAATAAAAAATAAGACAATTAATGGCCTTTGTTGTCAAAGTCTTGTTATAATTGCATGATTATTCATATATTAATCATGGAAAATTGAGTTGAAATTCAATTATTTTAATATATAAATAGCATAGTAACACTTGAATTGATATCCTATACACACATATATATAACTTTTAGTATATCTATACTTATCACTACACAAATTAATATTGTCTCTAAATAAATATAAGTATCACTGAATATTGAATATAAATTATTTGGTAAAAAAATAAATATTACTTAGGAATATTTAAATATTCACAACAGAAAAATTAAAGCATGAAATGAAAAATATCTCATACTTAAAATATTTCAATTTACCTGTATACCTAAAGATAAAATTTTTATAATAATAAGCTAAAGTGATGTTCATATTTCACAAGTGATATATCTTTCTTTTATTTTGTATGCTAAAATTGAACTTTCCTTATTGTTTCTGTGGCATTAATTCAAAAAAATAAAATTCAAAACACATAGTTGTGTTTTTTTACAAGAAAAAAAAAAATATAAAAAATATATTATAGGGAGCTATCATTTATCATATAATCTACCTATTTTATTTAGTGTAAAATAAGGCTAAGAATTAATATTTTTTAAAAAAAGTACTGAATTTCAAAAGCTTATTAAAAAAAATTCCATTGAACTTGCATAGACAGTTGAAAATTTAAATTTTATTTCAAATAGTAATAATTAACAAACTTTTTAAAAAAATTTCACCATCTTTATTAATGCCAATTTATCTGATAGAAAATATATACATATATATTAATGTTTAATGCTCTCAATGAATTACAAATTCCATTAATGTTAATTTCGCAACAAAATAGTCTGTGAATCCCTCCACCTCCCCTTAAAAACACACATGCAAAACAAAAAAATTTCTTCAAAACATAACAACAAAAAACAACAGTATACACACTCAGTAACAAAAAGTTTAATTTGGAAACATTGAAAATGTATTTCAATTAATTTAAAAAATACGATTAATAAAATATCATTAAAGTATCATATAGCTATAATAAAATTAAATTATATGGGTAAAATCCAAATAGACATTATATAAGTATAAAATTCCATTTTTATTTATAAAATAATTGTCAAAATAGTTTTATCCATGCAAAGATAATATAATTACAAAAAAAGTATCCATGGTAAAAATTATATAAATATCATGTAAGTTAAAATTTTATTTAGAAAATAACGTCATGTTTGGAAAAAAATATTAGGGTGTAATTTCTAAAAAAAAAAAAAAAAGCTGATGCCTCTGCATTCCATTTTTTACAACTTCATTAGATTTCATAGTTAGCATCAATGGTTCATTGCTTCTATAATTAGATTTCAAAGAAATTATACATATACATTGTAACAGTACAGAATATATTGTGCCAGGCATGTTTGATGTGGCCAAGCACAAGATAAGGTCAGATAAATTAATGGTCGAAATTACATAAAAAGCCATTAAATGGGGGGTGGGTATACTATTTATATAATTAAAAATTGTTATAAATTAAGAGAGAGAACTGTGGCGATAATATAAACTCACACACACACATGTTTAAAGCCAATGTTTAAAGGCTTAGAAATATGTATTTGCAATTTTGATTTTTGTGTTTTTTATTTTTTTTAAAAAAGAAAAAGATAATTCCAAAGTGTATTTATAATTTTAAATATTTTTGTTTGATGAAGAAACAGCGTTTATTTAACAAATTGTTATTCTCTATTTATATTTTTTGAGGGTTTACAAAAATGTAAAAAGGAAAATTTTAAATATTAATGTTGATTAAAAATATTTAAGAATAATTTCAAAATCGAAGTTTTAATGGTCATTTTCTCTTCAGTTGCATTTGAGCAAGTCACTGTCTTAAATTTAAGAAAAGCCTAAAGGCATTGTGACTTTCTGTCCATGCTAAAATAATTTTAACAGGACAAAAGAGTTTAATTAGACTTGCGATAATGCATAGAGAGAGGAATGTTCAAGTTATATGAAACAATCTTTTAATTAAAACAGAAAAAACTTCAATTCTGATAATGAAATTAATCAAGAGTAAAAAGATGTTATCATTTCATTGTGATCTGAATGGAGATATAAAAAAATAAGAAAAAACTAATTGGAAATCAAATTCTTAAAACAATTAGTCAAACCAATTCAAGGAGATTTAATTAATTTTTGTGTATGGAGGTGAGATATCTGTTCTGAAATTGCGAGAGGGCAGTTGACTTTTGCTTTTCAAAGAAGGCAGTCTAACTTTTTCTTGTCAAAGAGAGCAATTCACGTTTGCAAATCTTATTGGGAAGCTAATGCTATTTGGAAACACATGAAGTCATGCAACTGTTTTCTAATACTTTGCCATCATTGAAATAACCTAGCAGTTAACCAGTCAGTTGATTCTGATAGGAGGCATAACTACAACACGCCATCGAGGCCTGCAGTTAACCTAGGATCCTTAAACCAATAAAGGACGATTGATATCATTAATATCTTGTTGAATATCCGTTCTCCAAATAGAAGATGCCAATCAAGCATTTGCTTGCAGATAAAATGATCATGAAATAGAAGCCGACTTCAGCGCGTCCGTCCAGCTCCACTCCTGCCATCCCAACAAAATGTAAACCCAGAGATTCAAGCACCAAGGTGATGATGATCAATTCTATGAACTTATAACGCAGTCAAGTCGAGCCCTTGCCGCAATAGATGAACATATAGCCCACTCAAACCCCATACAAGAATGAAGCGTATAGACTTTATCGGGTGCACTATTTTTTTGTGTTGATTTTATTTTAAATTTAATACCCATTTCATAAATATATATCTTATGTACATACATACATAAACACACCTGTATATAACTTGTTAATTTTTCCTTATTTGCATAATGCATGTGTGTGAGTTTATTTATAATCCACAGATCACTCTCTCACTTATAATTATTTGATTTATTTTCTTATTAAGAAGAAATTTTCCTTTATTTAATTTAATTATTGCTTTATTAAGTATTTCTTTATGATTATGATTTTGTTGTATTAATAGGATTTATGTAGTGTAACATTTGTTTCGTATATCTAATCGATCTGGGAATGTATTCATATTATAAATGGTATGGGTAATGGGTTAATAAAATATTTATATTATAATTCTAAAGCGACTACTGCCATAATTGTTCTTTATTCTCTTTGTCATTTACTTTCTCTAACCCCATATTAGTTAATTATGCAAGTTTTCCGATCCCCATTCTTTAACTGAGAAAAGAGTATGCTGAGCTAGCAAATGGGAAATCTTACTGGAACCTAAATCTTTATTTAGCACGAGGATACTTATTTATTATTATTTTTTTTATGAATAATTATTTATCGGCACACATGCCCTAATATCATTTGAACTTGCATATCCTTTCAGGAGGAAAGTTAAATTTCCTTCTGGGAGTGGCGCGAGGGGTTGATTGAGAGTCATCCCCCAAAGGTTTGTAAGTCAACCTTTCCACAAGTATCTTCTGTGTCCATAACACTGTTACGGTAGAGTTTTGAATCTCATCTTACTTTGGCATGTAGCCATATTTTCCCTCATGTTCGGTTTATGCGCATGCTCATATTAATGGAGTAAAAGTTAACCGGAATAGAATAGTAATTTTTTTCTACTTTATTTAATAAAGATCTACTTTCCCTTTTCTCTTTTTACAAAAAAAATCTTTATTTCCGTAGTCCGCTACTTGTTTTTATACAATATGTAGTTTACGCTTGTATACAATCATTTATCTTTACTATAACAACTTATATATAGCTAAAACAATTTAAATCAATATTACTGTAGCGACGAAAGATCACTTCAAAAACAAAATATAGTTTTTAAAGTTATCATTTATTAAGATTCACCACCTGTTTTTATACAATTTAAATCAATAGTATTGTGGCGACGAAGGTCGCTTCAAAAACAAAATAAAGCTTAAAATTCTTATATATTAAGATTTGATTATGCCAATATACTGCTGTTTATTTTTATTAATTGCGCAGTTTATACTTTTATATTGCCTTTTATTTTTATTAAATACGTATATACGACAAAATAAACTTAATCAGTATTATCGTAGTGACAAACGTCACTTCAAAAAAACAAAACAAAATTTAGAATTCTTATTTATAAAGATTCTCAATCGTAAACTTTTTTAAATATGCACTCACGGTAATATAATATAAATGAGTACTACTGTAGTGACAATCGTCACTTCAAAAACAAAACAAAGTTTAGAATTTTATTTATTAAGTTTCTCAATCATTAATTTCTTTTCACTTTTTTTAAAATCTTGTCTCTAACAAAAAATTCATTCCCAATATTTTTGAGATTTTCCCTTTTCTTTAGTTACGTTTAGCGGCCGTGTCTTTCCTATACTGGCCATGTTAAGTAAGGCTTACACGTTAGGCGCCAAAAATTTCTATTCTATACCGGTTAACTTTTTCTCCATTAATATGAGCATGCGCATAAACTGAACATGAGGGAAAATATGGCAACATGCCGAAGTAAGAAGAGATTCAAAACTCTACCATAACAATATTACGGACACAGAAGATACTTATGGAAAGGTTGACTCTTACATACCTTTGGGGAATGACTCTAAATCAACCCCTCGCGCCACTCCCAGAAGGAAATTTAACTCTCCTCCTGAAAGAATATGCAAGTTCAAATGATATCAGGGCATGTGTGCCGATAAATAATTATTCATAAAAAAAAAAAAAAAAAGTATCCTCGTGCTAAATAAAGATTTAGGTTCCGGTAAGAAGATTTCCCATATGCTAGCTCAGCGTATTCTTTTCTCAGTTAAAGAATGGGGATCGGAAAACTCGCATAATTAATAATATGGGGTTAGAGAAAGTAAATGACAAAGAGAATAAAGAAAAATTATGGCAGTAGTCTCTTTAGAATTATAATATAAATATTTTATTAACCCATTACCCATACCATTTATAATATGAATACATTCCCAGATCGATTAGATATACGAAACAAATATTACACTACATAAATCCTATTAATACAACAAAATCATAATCATAAAGAAATACTTAATAAAGCAATAATTAAATTAAATAAAGGAAAATTTCTTTCTTAATAAGAAAATAAATCAAATAATTATACGTGAGAGAGTGATCTGTGAATTATAAATAAACTCACACACATGCATTACGCAAATAAGGAAAAATTAACAAGTTATATACAGGTGTGTTTATGTACGTATGTACATAAGATATATATTTATGAAATGGGTATTAAATTTAAAATAAAATCAACACACAAAAAATAGTGTACCCGATAAAGTCTATATGCTTCATTCTTGTATGGGGTTTGAGTGGGCTATACGTTCATCTACTGCGGCAAGTGCTGGACTTGACTGCGTTATAAGTTCATAGAATTGATCATAATCACCTTGGTGCTTGAATCTCGGGGTTTACATTTTGTTGGGATGGCAGGAGCGGAGCTGGACGGACATGCTGAAGTTGGCTTCTATTCCATGATCATTTTATTTGCAAGCAAATGCTTGAATGACATCTTCTATTTGGAGAATGGATATTCAACAAGATATTAACGATATCAATCGTCCTTTATTGATTTAAGGACCTTAGGTTAACTGCAGGCCTCGATGGCGTGTTGTAGTTATGCCTCCTTCAGAATCAACTGACTGGTTAACTGCTAGGTTATTTCAATGATGGCAAGGTATTAGAAAACAGTTGCATGGCTTCGCATGTTTCCAAGTAGCCTTGCATGATAGTGAATTTAGTTTTTGACAGCAGTTTTACTGTACCAGACCAAAACTCCCCTGCGGATTTCCTAATCCTAATCTTGCACTGAGCACGAAGTGAACAAGATTTAACAGGAAAAGAAATGGATACCAATTTAGCCGATTGTCTGTACTCATGTATATTGGTACTTCCAGCTAAACTGATAGAAAGAGTGGATTGACAGGACTATTCCAGTTAAAAACACCCTTTAGTTGATATCTTATTTAAATGCCCGAATATTTAGAACAATGGCAAGTACACACCTTTGAAAAATCTATTTACAAAATAGACTTTTGCGCGCCACTTCTAGAAAAGAATAAAAATGAATTTTTCCCCCTCCCAGAAGGATGTGCAATACCATATGTCCAGCAAAGCATGAGAATAAGATTCAACACCCGGTAGAGCGATATCCCTTTGTGGCTAGCTCAGTCACACTACATCTAGGGTCTTCAAATGGGTAAGTTAAATGATTATTACGGGTACGTGGTTGATAAGGAAAGAATACATTTTTATCAATATAATAATAATAATACGAAACTAAAACAAGTTTAATATCATGATTAAATATTTATTTAATCCCAAATACCCACCACCGTTTCATACTAATGATGATATAATAAAAAGAATACTAAATAATTAATGATTACAAACCCATATATATATTTGATGCTTTTAGATAAATATATAAATACAATTTAAATGATTATGAAAATAGATAAACCCCTAAAGCTATTTACAATCAGATATTTCATTAGAATGGAAGTGGTCTGAGCCCCTTTTACCCAGTAGAAATAAATTTTCCTTTGTGTGATTTGATATACAGATATGAGATTTTCGGTCATACGGGCATACACTTTTACTGATGACTTTAAAACCTTTTTTTTTATAGATAAATTCCTATACATGTATATACGTGCAGCACAATTATACACTTATTACTATTTTAAATATAAAGTTATTAGAGGATTTGCTTACAGGGAATCTATAATAGATCAATCCCTTCTTACACCATCATGAGGCGCAGCAGTGACCAAAAAATAACTTAAAAAGGATAAACGGTTAAATACATTTTTTTTTTTTAGATATTCAACATGAGATATCGTATCTACCGAATATTATAAGCAAATGTACGCATATATACACATGTATATTTTATATGACAAATTTCAGGAATAACAATAAGAGCAAAACGATAGCAACAACAACAACAACAACAAAAATCTCATTGCAATCTTTGTTGAAAATACTGGAATTTAAAATAGAAAAATTGACTCAAAAGATTTAAGTAAAAGCTTTATCATATATGCCCATAATAACCGTAAATTCAATATACATATGCGAGAGATTCTCTCTCTTTTTTAAATGATTAATAATAATAACAAAATAATAATAATATATTTAATCGGAAATATCAAAGTTAATTATTTCAATATTAGTAAAATATCTTAAAAAAAAACTTATGTCTGCATCTTCATTCTTCTCCTCTGGGCTCTGAGTGGGCTTCAAGTCAACTGGCTGTGTAGTGAGGATTTCATTTATTTAGCAAGGCGACATTTGTCATCATCGTGGGCGGCTGGAACTGGCGTGGTCACATCTTGGCGGCTTGGGACAGAGAAAGGGCGGTGCACCGGCTGGTTGTCTACCCCACGGTCATTTCACTGGACTCTCTGGTAGATTGCCCCATATTTCCTCTGTTTGTATATGGTAATAATTTTTTTATTAAATGTTCATTTGCTATTTGACTGGTTCATTAAATCTTTAAGAAATCATTAGTTCTTAAAAGAACTGTATAATGGATTTCTTAAATTAATCTCTAAGTAGCTGGTTGCTTGGAGAATTCTGGAGCCAAACACGTGAATAACTTGCCCCGAACAACAGCCAAACAAAGAATGAATCCCACAGCACTAACTAAAAACATCCCACTCATAAGAACAATTCAGATAGCCCTCTGAGAAGTATGAATCAGCCAATCCTTTCAATTTTACTTATCATTTAGATTATAACATTTCTTACAATTTTTCCGATTAAATTTTACATTTTAGGATTTAATATAATGACTTCCATCTTGAATAACCTAGACCACTTGCTTACAAAATCAATTCAAAAGAATTTTTAAAAAGATAACAGTTTAATTATAGCCTTATCAAACATTTTGCTTTTGATCAGATTTTTGCAAAGGCAATTAACATTATTTGCTTATGGAATAAAATTACAATCTTTAGAACAATTCAGATAGCCCTCTGAGAAGTATGAATCAGCCAATCCTTTCAATTTTACTTATCATTTAGATTATAACATTTCTTACAATTTTTCCGATTAAATTTTACATTTTAGGATTTAATATAATGACTTCCATCTTGAATAACCTAGACCACTTGCTTACAAAATCAATTCAAAAGAATTTTTAAAAAGTTAACAGTTTAATTATAGCCTTATCAAACATTTTGCTTTTGATCAGATTTTTGCAAAGGCAATTAACATTATTTGCTTATGGAATAAAATTACAATCTTTAGAAAAATAATTTAAAAAAATATACAAGTATGTTGGAAAATAAAAAAAAAACCAAATACATACAATGACATATCATAAAAAATATACAAAAAGGAAAACAAAAAAAACACATAAGTTTATTATGCAATATTTTGTATGTCAATTTCTTATTACTTTAAATTGGTGTGTGTGGGTATTTTAATGCTCAGACCAACTTCCCTTATTAATATAGCACATTTATATTTGTTGTGCCTAATATGTACAAATCTATATATGTATCTGCTGTAATATTCTTTACAGCAGATTTTGTGCAAGACCATTTGATAATGCCTGGCACAATACCCCCCTCTCCAATGAGACTTTTAAATGGATATGACCATTTACAGTCTTAAGTTCTTATTTATATAGATATTGTGAACTATACATGTGAGATGATTTCGGAGCATCCTGGATGCTATGGTATGGGTTTTAGTGCATGAGCATTGTATGTGTCCTTTATTCCCTGTTTTGTTTTAATCCAGAAAGCATTATCCCCACTGCACTCCACAATTTCAAGAGGGCCTTCATAAAAGTTAAAAATTTTTTTACACTGGAACTTTTCTGGAATTCTCACATGAGGTGTTCTGACCATCACTCTATCCCCTATCTTGAACCGGAAGTTTTGCATGCTGTGTTTCCTTTTCTTTCTTCTGAGACTCATCTTGTGCATCCGAGCTTGAGCCTTTTTTTTTTTTATCTAATTCCATGTTAAGTGTTTTGTCTCTGCTCCCTGGGAAATCTGTCTTGAAGAGTTTTGGTACAAGTTTTCCAAAATGTAGCTGTGTTGGAGGGAATCCTGTGGATTCATGTACAGACCAGTTTATATAATTTAGTATCTGAGGTAGCTGTTTTACCCATCCCTTATGGTTTGTTAGTAAGTATGTACAAAACAGCCTTCCCAACTCTCGCATAACTCTTTCACAGGGATTACTTTGGGGGTTATGAATTGACATAAGTACGTGTTTAACTCCCCGTTTAGCAACCCATTCGTTCCATTCTTCTGATACAAAAGGCGTTCCATGGTTTGCCAGGATCGTTTCTGGTTTCCCAACTGTGTTAAAATGTGAGGACTCTAGAACCTTTATAGTTTCACGTGTTGTAGCTCTTGCTAAAGGGTAGGCTGCCACAAATTTGGAAAAAAGGTAATATACAATGAGTAAATATCTTTTTCTATCGAAGGGTGGCAGAGGACCATAAAAATCCATGGCCATTATTTCCTTTGAATTGTTAGGGATGATTGATTTCATTGGAGTTGTGTATGCTCTATTCAGTGGTTTTGCACGCTGGTATATTTCACATTTGTTCAAAATCTTTATTATGTCTCGGTGCATCCCAGGCCAATAGAACCAGTGCTTGAGGCAATAATCAGTTTTTGGAGTTCCATAATGTCCATATAGTCTGTGAATGTAATCAGTGAGCAGGCCCCGAATGGTTGGTGGTACCATCACTCTCCATTCATCAATGTCTTCTTGAATTTGGTAGTATAAAACCCCCTTTTCTATCTTGTATCGGCACTTCTTGCCTGGTGTACTGTCATCTTTCTGAGAAGATTGTGTATACAGTTTTATGATCCGGTTTAAGTCCTTATTTTCGTGTTGCCTCTTTGACATTTGTTTTAGATGTTCCTCTATGTCTTTGTCCTTACCTGATATGCTCATCATGTATGCATGGTCTATCCTCAGGTGTTGTTGTTGAGTTTGAATGGCATGACAACTGAGGATGTCAGCCACTATATTCTCAGTTCCTTTGCAATGTTTCACCATATAATTAAACTCTTGGAGAAACAAACTCCAGCAAATTAGTCGGCTATTAGTGAGATAGCTGTGATTTAGAAATTGAAGACTCTTGTGGTCTGTAATTACTATAACTTATGTCTGCATCTTCATTCTTTTCTTATGGGCTCTGAGTGGGCTTCAAGACAACTGGCTGTGTAGTGAGGATTTCATTTATTTAGCAAGGTGGCATTTATTATCATCATGGGCGGCTGGAACTTGCGTGGTCACATCTTGGCGGCTTGGGACAGAGAAAGGGCGGTGCACCGGCTGGTTGTCTACCCCACGTCATTTCACTGGACTCTCTGGTAGATTGCCCCATATTTTCCTCTGTTTGTATATGGTAATAATTTTTTTATTAAATGTTCATTTGCTATTTGACTGGTTCATTAAATCTTTAAGAAATCATTAGTTCTTAAAAGAACTGTATAATGGATTTCTTAAAAAATGTCAGCAGTAGTCCTGTTCATAAATTAATCTCTAAGTAGCTGGTTGCTTGGAGAATTCTGGAGCCAAACATTATGAATAACTTGCCCTGAATGACAGCCAAACAAAGAATGAATCCCACAGCACTAACTAAAAACATCCCACTCATAAGAACAATTCAGATAGCCCTCTGAGAAGTATGAATCAGCCAATCCTTTCAATTTTACTTATCATTTAGATTATAACATTTCTTACAATTTTTCCGATTAAATTTTACATTTTAGGATTTAATATAATGACTTCCATCTTGAATAACCTAGACCACTTGCTTACAAAATCAATTCAAAAGAATTTTTAAAAAGATAACAGTTTAATTATAGCCTTATCAAACATTTTGCTTTTGATCAGATTTTTGCTTACTTCCAAGTCTTAGGGGCTATAATTCATAAAATACTGCCTTGCTTATCTTTAAAGTCTTAGAGGCAACTATTAGATATCAGTAAAAAAACTAAGCTTTGCTCTCTCTGGAGTCTTAGAGGCAAAATCATGGCAGGACTACTGTTAACTGCTTCATGATAAATAATAACTGATATTATAATCTGGGTTGGAGCAGTGAATGAGATAAATCAATCAAAAGTGGCATGAACATATCACATCCTCAAGTCAATGACAAAAATTCTCCATCTATCATCCAAAATTGCAACATAACCAACCAAACTCCAACAATCAAATATCCAATCCAACTTCCAAAATCATAGATTTTCTATAACACAAACTTTCCAAATATGAATAAAATTATTACTCTATAATTCAGTGCCATCAATATTTCTATGCCTATCTGGCAGCAATGCTATACTTAATTAATAAACAAAATATTTAAAAAACAGTGGTTATTTAATTTTTATGCTAAATTATCATTGTCATTTCACATGATTGTGTCACATCACGTCTATTATGATTATAACTACAAGCTAGTTGAAAGTATGCTATGTTAAATGAATTAAACATACTATGTTAAACAGAATAAATAAGCTCTTCTTAATATGCACAGCTATGGTTGTTTATTTTTGAATTACAATTTATATGTAGTAATTCAACATAATTTTAATTTTGAAAGCAAAAGATTTTGATCATTTTGCATAGATATAGAAAATATAATTCATATAATAATACTCTTCTCCTTATGTAATACAAAGTTTTTGCAAAAAAATAAAAACAAAATCCTGTAATACAATTTTATATAGCAATGCAAATGAATAAAAAAATCATATTTATAAAATACCAAAAGTATACAATATTAGTATATGATTACTATAGATTCAGTATAATATAGGTAGCAGTCATTATATTATTTTATTAGCAGTTAGGTTCAAATGTTCATATTTATAACCACGTATTATCGGTAATTAAGATTATTATTATATAATTAAATGAAAGAACATCAAAGAACCATTAGAAGCTTCATAAAAGTTGGAATAATATATTTCTTCTATCAATAAAATTCACTTTAAATAATAATTGACATCAAAGACAATAATATAGACTGCCACATAGTTAGTACTAACAAATGGCAATTGAAAATAACATAATGGTATTGAAGCATAAACGACAAACAAATGATCTATCAACAAACTAACAAATACTATAAATTACAGTAATTAGAATATGATTATTATACCAGTAAAGTACAGTTACTTTAGAGATGATTACAAATGTATTTACATAGGATCAAATGTTTAAACACAAACTAATGATTAATATATGAATAAAATAGATATAGTTTATTCCCCACGTTAAAATGCACATATGTGCAATCGTGATTTGTTGAACAACAAAAACAAATCTCTTTCAGTAACAAAAATAAACAAACTACTCAACAAATAATTTTTTTGAAAGTATCTAGCTATCCCATCTAGTATTAAAAAATCAACTAACTTTTCATCTTGTTAAAACTCTCACATAGATTGTAATTAGACGATGAATAACACAACAAATTTCAAATCAGCTCAGATATTATTGAAATTTGTTAGAAATAAGATCAAAGAGTAATCTATTTATGTAATTACCAATCTAGCAATAATGTATTTGCTTTATTACATAGTACATTACATTAATTTGTTTATAAAGTAAAAGTCGACTGAGTTTCAATAACATTTTAACTGATTTAAATTGATCCTGTTAACTATCATTGTCTGATTTATGGTCTATTTAAGAGATGAAAAGTGGATTAATTTTTTTCATCTAAATATAGTCTTGATACAAAAAAAAAAAAAGACCATATAATGAAAATAAAAATCGGATGAGTAAAATCTATTAATAGCATATTTTGTTTATTATATATGCAAAATATAAATCCTTAATATAGGTTAGTTACCTAAAGTGAATTTGACGACTTGTAAAAACATATATTTACATAATTACACATATTTTACTAGAGGTGATATAGATCAAATTTCCTTATATCTTTAATGACATTTAAAAGATATAAAGATTCATTATAGTTTATAACATACAGTATACCAAAAATTGAAACGTTAAAATAAAGAGAAACAATGGAAAATATCACAAATGATGATCACGTGGTCTCACAAGCAGTATTCTATTTCCTAGTTGCTTTATTTGCTTTTGGGTAAAGAATTTAACACGCACATATATAGAAATAAATATGAAAAGTTGATATTTTAGAAGTTCATTTTTTTCCCATTAATATTTTGACAAAAATGTCATTAGATGATATTGTTAAGCTATCTTAAAGATGGCTAATAGAAGATTGGTAAATTTTCAATATTCAATATAAAAATTGCAAGAACATTTAATTTTCTCTCTTCAATTTATATCAAAAAAGGCCTGAAATATATACATTTTAAAGCATTTAAACGAAGCGATTAATTTATTTAATAAATGTAGGAGAAAATAAAAAAGTAATAAATGTATTTATTTTTTCCAACTTAAAATTATTTCTATCACCATTTATTGTTAATATTTTTGAGTATGAGCATTTAAACAATATAGTTATTAACCCTTTAGTCATGTAGTATTATTGTTTTCGATTCCATCAAAAACTTCAGTAAAAAAATTAAAATTTAATGCTATTAAATGTTTACAAAAGCTAAGATAGTTATTTTAATATTATAACAGTTTAATAAAACATATTTAGATTTAGCCCGTTTTGCAGCAAATATTCCAGTAATGATTTCCATTCTGGAGCTTTGTATCCATATAACAATTCAATCTACTGCAAAAACAATACTTTTTTAAAATTACAAGAGCCTTCATCCATTGAGCAACAGTATAACTAAAAATTCAAAATATTATGCAAATATATTCAAACATGATTTACAGATAATAACTGGCAAATTCAAAATATCTCATTTCTGATACAAGGCTATACAGCAATGCTACAACACAGTATTTAGTTTATCACAATTAGGTTAAAAGTAATCTATTCAACTAAATAAGGCAAGTATATTTCTCAATCAATAAACTTTCTATTGGAATTACATATGCATGTGTACAGCTTAAAATGACAAGAAAAAAATGAATGAAGAATAAATATACTAACATCAATAAGAGAAGAGAAATCACAATATTATTTAAAATACAGAAATCACTGTTTCATCATATAGATAAATTTGACAAATACACAGTTATTGCATATATACAAATAAAGTATTTTTTGAGTTAAACCGTTCATTATTTTGTATTAATTCCAAATGTTTTGATGAAATAACACCTGCCATTAGATATCAAGTAGTTGAGTATTCTGAATATGTGGATTAACAAAATATTTATTTTCTTCAGTTTCATCATTATTTGATTTCAAGTTTATATTGGAAAATAGAGATAAAATAGTGGTCTCCACAAGGTTGGAATATGTTGTGCTTTATCAGCTTTATTTAAATTGCTTGGTCTTTTTAACATTTCAATAGACTCCCCCTCATGATGCTCAAATCATATTTTTCCAAATTAGCAAATATTTTAGCATAATAAAACTCAGGTTTGAGACAAATTTCTAAAAAATGTAAAGTAAAAGTGGATGTAGTTAACTTCTGATTGAAGGCATTTTTATGTTCAGTAATTCTGGAGCATTGTAAACATGGAATTTCATAAATAATCTGGTATTCAAAAGTACTCTGTCTTTATGTTTATGGGGGAAATCACCAATTTTTTTGCTAGTGGAAAAAAAAAACAACCTTTTGATGAGAGCTTGAAGTTTATCTGATAAAGATCCATCTTATTCAAGAAATATTATCTTTTCTAATGGTTACAATAAAAACAACATATATAAAGCTTTATATAGCATTGATGCTAAAAAGAAAAAAACGGATAAAATTGATAACTGAACCAGTTATAGAGTGATTTTACTTTATATTAAAGGAATCATTGATAAGATTCATAGAAAACTAATTTTTACATAAAGACTACTTTTCCACTAGTTTAAAATCAGTAATTTTTCTCACAAACCTAAAGACAAAGTACTTTTGGAATACCAGAATGTTTATGAAATTCCATATTTACAGTGCTCAAAAAACTGTATGTCAATCCAATGGACTAATTAATATCAGAATTAAGGAACATAAAAATGTTTTCAACCAGAAGTTAATTACAACAGTTTTTACTTCACATTTTTTAGAATTTAATCACAAACCTGATTTTAATAATACTAAAATACTTACTAATTTGGAAAAGTATGGTTTGAAAACAATGAGAGAATTTTTGAAATATTAAAAAGACTGAGCAGTTTAAATAAAGCTGACGAATCATAATGTATTCCAATTTTGTGGAGACCACTTATTTTATTTCTTTATTCCAATATAAACTTGAAATCTATTAATGATGAAACTAAAAAAAAATAAACATTTTATTAATTAACATATTCTGAATAATCAACTACTTCATGCTCAATCTGATTACTATTTAAGATCTAATGATTTTTTTTAAATACTTTACTTTGAAAATGGTGGATGTTATTTTGTTGAAACTTTAGGAACTAATGCAAAATAATATATAATTTAATCCACAAAATACTTTATTTACATCATATAACCATGAAAACATTATATATATATGGTACCACTACAAATTGACATTATCCACAATTTTCCAAAGATTACTAAAATTATGATAATTGGTATGAGGGTGCCACTAGACATAAAACCTAACAATGATTATGTTGTGGAAATGAGGTGGAGCAGATTATGGGAAAACTTAGGGTGGAGAATGGAAAGGGAAGATAAAGTAGCTAACAGGTTTCTCTGGCATAGTTGTTGAGAGATTCCTGACTCCGTATAAGAAGTCACAGTGCATCACATCACATCACTAGATCGAGAAGAAACTTCAATGATCATAGTAATAACTTATTTATGAACAGAGGTCACCTAATAGATTTTAAAATGCAATCTTACATGGACTTAATTATACCAAATGGACACTTAATTATTAAACTAATTATTATTAATTATTAAACTAATAAGCTAGATTAAAACACAAAGACACTTAAGTAAAGTTTAGATATTTATTATATTCCTTTCTCTTACTGATAACTTTCCTAATTCCTTTTTTTAGCATCCCAAACTAACTCAATCTATTATAAAACAAAATACAAGCATAAATTTAAACTCTTTTTAAAAATGGTCCAAAAATTTAACATATATTCTTTTCCCGAAGGAACATATACCATCACAAATCCTATGAACGACAGTGGCCCAAATTGATTAAGGAAACCCTGACCAAATAGAAATGAAACTCTTGGGTGGCTTACTATAAGAGTATATAGTATTGTACCATTCAAACCCCCTCCCTTCAATGTTAAATAATTAATTCAAACACTTAAGAGATGGCGCAAATGTCTGCTGTTTGCTTGCAGCTGTCGAACATCCCTATTTCAAACACCAGATTCTGATATAAGGTTCGTGTGTTTATTTATTGCTAAACACTTAACATATCTTTTACCCACCTCCCTTTTGACTTCCTAGATTGAGCAGTTAACATTCATCCCTATACACATGTTTTGAATATAATAATTGAAGTAAAATTATACAGAAAAAAAAAAAAAAAAACAATTTTGATTAACAAAAAGTAACGTAAAAGCCTACTCCCCTTTCTAATTAATACAAAAAAAAAAATACTAAAAATAAAAAATGAAAATAGAAGATCATCTACTTTTCATTTTCTGTTCTCAGAATTAAATATGTTACAAAACAGTTTGTATTTGATAGCCTTTTAAAGAATGCAGTAATATTTAAGTTAACATTTTCAGTCTTGATTTATTTCTAAAAAATAGTGACAGATAATATTACTATTTGTTTTTCTTGCATTACAGTCACAAACTACATGATTATTTTTATTGACTTGTGTGAAGGGCAGAGATTGTTGACTCCACTCTATCACTTACAGTATTCAAAATTCTTATAAAATCCTGAGCAATAAACCACTCATTTTTTACATTAATGTGTAACTTTAGATGACTTATTTTTCTCATGCAGGTGGTGCTTGGTCCATTCAGCTTAATGCTTGCTACATAGTAAAGTTGTATATATCTTTCCACAGCAAATATATAAAAATACAGAAACATAAAAAAAAAAAATCAAAAATAAATAAGTTGGAAAGTATATTTCTGTTATACCTATAATTATTGTTTTATGCATAGTAACATCATATTATGAATCTAAAATATCATTGATATGCTTAATTTAGCATCAAATTTTATATAAAAAAGTACGTAATGTGCACATTTTATATTTATTCATTGTGCACAATATGAAACACCTTTAAAACATCAAAATTTGTATATACTAACCTGTTTGATGTGCTATTACTAACAGTTGAATGTATTTGAAATATTTAAATAAAGTAAAATTTTTCTAAAGATATTCAATATGCATATTAGATTATGGAAATAGTCCAATATAAAAATACAACTACAACATCATCATCACAAACCTTCAGGAAAATACTAAATATGAAATATACTTGTCAATAAATAAAGAAAATACCAATGCATAATTATAAAAACACATCCACTTTAAAAGTTTTTGTTTTAAAAATGTAGTTTCTTAAAAAATAAAGACTTTAAAAATAGGTGCATTTTCATAATTATGCAATGGTATTTTGCTTATTCATCATCAAATAAGTTCATTTTTATAGTGCCAATTCAATTTCTATAATAAATTTACTATTGAGACTACTATAGCTTTAAAATGCTATATCACAACTATTTGTCACTTAACTTTTACAAAATACATATTTACCTAACAGCAGATATAAGGCAAGAATAATTTTCCTGTCTGAAAATAAGAGTGGTATATATGTATTGATAATCAAGTATAAGATATTACACTGCATACTTATTAGAAGTTGCTCAAATCATAAACTATCAACATAAAAATTTCAAATTATCTTTCCATTGTATATGCATTTCAAAGTCTAAATTTCAAGCTCACCTGTCAAGAATAAGTTCATACATAAAATTTTCATATTGAGAGATAGTTTACAATGTGATACATTACAGTTGATGAACATCCTACAAAATCTGAAATTTCATTGGTTATATATTGTGCCGGTCAAAACATGCTTATCCATCTAACACGAGCTGGAACTCATAAAATGTACTTCAAACCCAGTTGAACCAGAGATTTAGGTCAGGGACCAGCCTGGATTCGAACCCACTCTCCAAGCACCAGATCTAACACCTAATGGACAACATAATGATGGCACACGAGAATTAGTTCTTAACCCGGCCCCTTAGCAAATCGGAGAAAAGAATAAGACTCACTGACTTAAACATATATATATATATATATAAACAACTTAAATACTAGAGACATTCCGAAGATAAAATCTAATATTTTAATTTAATAGGGGCTTTACTAATGAAAAGCTACGGTCAATTAGTGAATTGGATTGATTTAATAATGAGACAGAAACTGATATATGATGAATTAAAATATATTTATTGACAATTTGAGATGTATTTTGAATAACATTATTGTTGGCAAATGCACGCAGGCATTTAATTTATAAAAAAACATTTCTTTAGGCCATCTGAACAATAATTGATACGTTGGCAAATAGGTTTGTTGATATTATTTAATGGAGCCAAATATCATGCTATACAACTAATCACTACATTAACTTATTAGTTATGTCCTTTTGTAATCAGTTTGAGTGGCTATTACACATGAAATCAAACCAAGTCTGGAGTGAAGCTTAATAATACATCTAATTATAATAAATTTATATATTAAATATGGGCTTGTAAAGCATCCCAGATAGCTTTAGATCGAACGGGTTTTCAAGTATGCTTCGGATCAACGCTGAAGATTGCATATTAAGGAGGCAGAGTTGGCTGTAGAGGTTTTACTAATACGCTAGGCACAAGTAAAATATAATAATAAAGTTGCTCTGCGGATGGAAGAATAGTTTTAGGGTTTTTGTGACAAACACCGGTTTATCCAATAAACGGTCATCATGCTGCTAAAAGGGAACCTTTATTTGGTTCATAAAAAGCGGGGACTTACGTGCTAATCTGGCGTACCTCAGACTTCGCTACTGCACTACCCATAAAAGAGGAAGATGGGCTGGACTTACCGTGGCTCCAACTTATATATATATATAAAACAGCACAATGAGAAAATATTAATAAATTCCACATCCGCCAAGCCGAAGTATATTATAAATTAATACTATACATCAAATGAACACTAGATCATCAGCTTGATCAAAAGAGCCAACTCTTCTGTAGCATGAGGAATACGATATGCTACTGACGGGAATATATATATATAAACTTTACTTTATCCTGTTCAATCTCTTTAGTTATCTATAACTACTAAACTTTTAAAAGGAGGAAAAGTATATTTAATAAGGGACTTACGAATACTTTACTAAAAATATACTTATGATTACACTCCAGGCTAGTTTAATCTTTAGTAACATAATAATTATAGGTTGAAAGCCACATTTTATATTTATATTAATTAATTAATAAATGACCAAATATCAACGAGCACAAACGTGTCGCCGCTATTTAGAAATTAGGTTTTCGAAACAGCGCACGAAATGACACTATAATAACTAATAATTCGAAGATTTTAAATTATATCTTTAAAAAAATCATATCTGGTAATTAAATGCACGCCGTTTCGAAACGTAGGTATAACTAATAATTATTAAAATAATCAAAAGGAAAGCAAATATACTGCAGTGATTAAGTTATATAGCAAAAAATTGAATTAATAAAGAAAAATTTGCAAAAGTATTACATTTTATAGAATTTAAATATTATTTCGAAAACAATTTAGAAAGGAGTTTACAATATTCAATTAATAAAGAAATTAGCAAAAGTATTTCATTTTCTAAAATTTAAATATTATTTCGAAAACAATTTAGAAAGAATTTACAATAATATGGTTAGCTAACCTGATTTTGAAGAACTAATGATTGTTTTGAAATTTACACAGAGCTCTGCTATTTTAGTAATATTAAGACAGTTCTCCTATAGCTGAACTGGAGATATTTGAGCTGGGACAAAGGTGAGTTCTTTGGCGGCTTATGGCATGTTCTGTTCAGTTGGGAGACAATTTTAAAATGGTGTTGGAACAAAGGCAAGTCCCTTTTAGCGGCTTACGGCATCTTTTATTTGGTATAAGCTTGTTGGTTATTGCTTTGGCATTGGATGGATAGAACTTCGGCGTTCCATCACGGGAACAGCAGCAAAATTTTGCCTGACTTTAGCCAGACATGGTAAAATTAAACAATTTATAACTTGGATAGTAATAGCTCTTCAAAAGCAAGATAGAGTATCCCTTCCCGCTTAAAAGAAGACCTATTTATACATTTTCACTAAACCTTAACACCTTTTTGGAATTTCGTTTGCCTCGGGACCAAATGACTTTTAATTAAAACAAAATAATATAATCTAATTTTTACTACTGATAAAGTTTCCAAGGTGTTATATTTAATTTACTTAAAATTATTAAAATATATAAATTATATAATTTGATTGTTTCATTAATTAAATTCCTTTTTAGGTGTTATAAGATGTTAAAGCTTAGCAGAAGGAATGGTATTCTGATTTAATGATAAAGTCTTTTGTTGAAACCAAAATCAATCAGTAAACAGATTTTACATTTCTTGTTTACACAAAATTCTCATTTTTAATTATAAACGGATTTTTATTTTACTGAAATAAATAACTTTTAACATATTTCCCTTCCCAATATTATTTGTTTAAAAAAAAAGCAAATTTAAAGAAAATACTTTAGTTTCAATTATATATGTAAAACATTAAATCAGAAAACCTTTAAATATATTTTAAAGAAAAATGTTTCACATTATATCTTTTTTATTTAAACTTAAATATATATATATAAATCATTTTGCCGTTATTCCAAGGTTTAAATTATCCATCCACATACGAATATCATAGTGAAAATATGACGGAAAATTAATAAAACATTTTATAATAATTTATGAACCTTTCTACGCTATAATTTTATCAAACCTGTCTAATTATAGTGTATTTTCGTATGTAAATGAATGATGCCATTCAAGCGGCCATGATAACAAAGTTTTCCCGCTCGACTTATATATAACATTCTTGCATTTAAAATACGTTCGAAACTAGTTCAGACGAGTAGGTCATTAGGTTGATGGTGAAACGGAAAGAGATTGGGAGGTTTCCGTTTCAATATATATCAAAAATCTAGATTTCGGTTTGCTATTAACTGAAAGGAGACCCTTTGATTCCTCTTGGAGGCCTTAAAGGAACCGAGCAGGGCAAATTCCTAATGTCCACTCCATACGTTCTTGTCGTTGCAGCTGTTATTACTATATGTTTATTCATATAGTATACGAACATGGATGGGCTGCTCACCAACACGCATTAGCCAGCGTGGTGAGTTTATTGGCTTTTTACCTCTGAGTTTAAGATCAAGAAACACCATGGTCTTTCTTCTCAGTGCCTGATAAGGCAGAATGAATGTTTGTGTAAATGATAAAGATTTTTCCCAATTATACAATTATGACAGACAAAAATAAAGCATGGCCCTTAATCCCAGGAGGCTGTAAAGTCACCAACCAAGGCAGCGGTTGGTGGCCGAAGGCGGAGGGTGCTAAGAATATCCTGGAGGCGGACCCAGGCTGCCATTTGATGACGACTTTTTATTTAGGTACTTACAACTGCAGATCACTTTCAAGTGAAGGAAGATTGCAAGAATTAGAAGAAGAACTCTCTTATATTAAATGGGATATTATTGGACTTTGTGAAGTTAGAAGAAAAGGTGAAGAGACAATTGATTTAAAAAGTGGACATATGCTCTATTATAAAGGCACAAATATTGGAAATACAAGTGGAGTAGGATTCATTATAAATAAAAAGTGGAAGAACAATATTGTGGAGATTGATGGTGTATCAGACAGAGTGGCAAGATTAGTTATACAACTTAATAGCAGATATCAAATGCAGATAATTCAGGTTTATGCCCCAACAAGTTCTCACAGTGATGAAGTAGTAGAAGATTTTTATATGGATGTACAAAAGGCTTTTGATCAGAGTAAACAACATTTTAAAATTGTTATGGGAGATTTTAATGCTAGAATTGGTAAACAAATGAAAGATGAAAGTGTTGTAGGTAATTTTGGTTATGGTAATAGAAATGAGAGAGGACATAGACTTGTGGAGTTTGCAGAGAAGGAAAAACTTTATATTATGAATTCTTTTTTTGAGAAAAATGTTAGAAGGAAATGGACATGGAAGCATCCAAATGAAGGTACAGCAGAATTGGATTATATTTTGACTAACAGGAAATACATATTTCAAGATTGTAATGTTCTTAATAAATTTAATACAGGAAGTGATCATCGATTAGTAAGGGGTAAGATACATGTTAATGTAAAACTAGAGAGACAAAAATTATTAAGAAAAACTATATTTACAGTTGATATTCCTAATCTTCAGAAACATTCTAATGAATTTAAATTAGAACTTACAAATCGGTTTCAAGTATTAGTAGATTTTGAACATGATTCAGATTTGAATGAAATTAATATGAAAATAACTGATACACTTTTAAAAACTGCAACAAAGATAGCTGGTAGAAAAAAGCAGCAATTGACTAATAAAATTTCTACTGAGACTAGAGAACTTATGAAGAAAAGAAGGAATATGAAGATATGCAAGAATGATGCATTAAAAAGAATTGAATATCTCGAATTTTGTAAAATGGTGCGGAAAAGAGTTGAAAATGATATAAGAAAGTATAACTGTGAACTAGCAAGAAAAGCTGTAGAAGAAAATAAAAGTCTTAAGAATGTAAAACAACATTTTGGTATTGGTAGGAAATTTATATCTGCAATAAGGAAAAAAGATGGAATTATTACTAAAAAGAGGGATGACATTATGAAATTGGTAGAAGATTTTTATCAAGAATTATATAGTAATAAAGAACAAGTACCTCCTATATCTATTACATCTTCCGAATTGCCCAGAATTTTAAATGAAGAAGTGAGAAATGCAATTAAATGTATGAAAAAAGGAAAGGCTCCAGGTAATGATGGAATTATAATTGATATATTAAAAGAAGCAGGTGAAGAAACAGAAAAAATATTAGCAAAGTTATATACCAAATGTCTAAATGATAAAGATGTACTGGATGATTGGAAGAATGCAGTAAT
Source organism: Epiperipatus broadwayi (assembly GCA_028023455.1). NCBI lineage: Eukaryota > Metazoa > Onychophora > Udeonychophora > Euonychophora > Peripatidae > Epiperipatus > Epiperipatus broadwayi. Next base: position 3,176,967 of record JAQFVV010012421.1, read on the forward strand.
AATATTAATATTTAAAAAAGGTGATAAAGAAGATATTAGAAATTACAGACCTATCAGCCTTTTATCAGTTTTATATAAAATTTTTACCAAGATAATTACAACTCGTCTACAGAGAACCTTGGATTTTCACCAACCAAGAGAACAAGCTGGATTTAAAAGTGGTTTTAGTACAGTAGATCATATTCAGGTATTGAGAGAAGTTATAGAAAGGACAAATGAATATGAGTTGTCATTATGTTTTGGATTTGTAGATTATGAAAAGGCATTTGATTCTATAAACATTTCTTCAGTGATTAAAGCATTGGATCATCAAGGTATAGATCCAGGATATTGTCATATTTTAAAGAATATTTATAAAAATGCAACAGCAACAATTAGATTACATAATGATACTGGGAAAGTCAACATTGAGAAAGGTGTAAGACAAGGTGACTCCATATCTCCAAAACTTTTTACAGCAGTGCTGCAAGAAGTATTTTGTGGATTAAAATGGGAAACTAAAGGAGTGAAAGTAAATGGAGATTATTTAAGTCATTTAGATTTCGCAGATGATGTAGTTGTTTTTGCAAATAATGCTTCCGAGCTGCAGGAAATGTTGCAGGAGTTATCAGATGAAAGTAGGAAAGTAGGACTAAAGATAAATGTTAAAAAGACTAAAGTAATGTTTAATCGATTTGCTCAAAATATGAAAATAAAGATTGATTATGATGAATTAGAAGAAGTTAAGAGTTACAAATACCTTGGTCAGATTATTAATACAGATGGAAACATAATAGAGGAAATTAATCATAGAATTAAACTTGGTTGGAGTGCTTTTGGTAGAAATAACTTGATATTAAAAGGAAATATGCCTATGTGTTTGAAAAGAAAGGTTTTTAACAAATGTGTTTTACCAGTTCTTACTTATGGATCTGAGACTTGGACACTTAATAGAAGATCAATACAGAGACTTCAGACCACTCAAAGAAGTATGGAGAGATGTATGTTGGGAGTAACAAGAAGAGATCGAAAACGCAATGTATGGGTAAGAGAACAAACAGGTGTTACTGACCTCATTGAAAAAATTAAAAGATTGAAGTGGAGTTGGGCTGGACATATTGCTAGAAGAGATGATAATAGATGGACAATTGAAATTTTAAACTGGATTCCAAGAGATTGTAAAAGACCCAGAAGGAGCCCACATGTAAGATGGTTGGATGAAATAAGAAAATGTGTAGGGGTGATGTGGAGAAGAGAAGCTAAAGATCGGAGAAGATGGATTAAACTTGGAGAGACCTTCATCCTGCAGTGGATTGATAATGGTTGATAATGAAGTAATAGTTTGCTTACTATAATATTTTATGTCTATATAGATGTCAATGAATTTTCAAAGCAACCTTTATTGTTAAAGATTACATAAAAGTCTTCGGGTCTAATTACCCGATGTGATTGCAAAACCAAACAATTATTAATCTTGTTTACAAAAGGATACACTTCAGACAATAATTACATCCACAAAAGAGTTGCTATAATCTTGCCCAATGTGTATCTATACATGGGTCTACATGGCCCAACTGCCAAGAAGTTATCCATAGCCCAATGATACCCACCTCTGGGGCCCCAAAGCGAAGACTCAAACTTCAGCTGAATAGGTAGACAAATCCAGCATTGTGCCAACCACCACAACAGGCAATGAGGTCTAAAGCCCAAGTTCAAAATACAACAAACCCTCGACCCACAGCCGAGCCATGCAAAACCCATTCTGGATACTTGTCTCCCAGTTTAAAAGTCCAAATGTGCAGGGACCAAATTTGATCTACCTGCAGGAAATTGGAAAGCCAACATGGGAAAACATAACGAATGAGCACAGATCTGCACTGCCCAAAACCAATCCATCAAGGAAGTGCAGCAGCCCATCAGAATGAAAAACGGCACAGAAACTTTGACCAGGTACCATCCCAGCAGGTTTTCACGTAGTGGAAATAATTATCAACAGCCTGCACCATAGACCAGACACCAGCCACCCCTGACAGAGAAATGCAGAGTGCAGACCTATGCCTGCAAAATATTACATCAAAACTCCATCAATGTTACAAAAATTGGTGGTAGCCCAAAGCAGACCAACCACCTTACAAATGCTCTAAATCTTAAGTTAATTCTTGAAACCTAATAATACTGAGCGCAAATCAACACTAACCCAACAAATAATCCATCAGGTGGTGTAGTAGCCCCACAGGACAATGTCCAAGTGAAGGTAGTGACTTTCACCCACTGGCGGAGATTGCTGGGCTAGATAATGATCACCGACCGCTCCCACAAATAAACAAAGTCCCTCATGACCACCATCACCATACCTGAGGAAAAAAGGTGAGTGCAAACTCATGCCAGCCAAAACATGTGATTCATTATAGTCTTGAAATCAAGCTACATTTACATGCACGCCATGAGAACAAATCATTGGTCCATATCATCTTGCACATTGAGGTCAATGGAGCTGAAAATCTGCTTTTAATCAATATCAACCTCCAGTGTCTGCAAATGTTCACAATATCTGTTCAACCCATCAACTATAAAATCCTTCAGGGTTCACAGTGAGTCTTATTTGTTGATACTAATTGGGTTCTGCTTATGATTTGCATTAAAAATAAATCTTTTACAGATGAGTTTTCAATTTTCTGTTTGACAATGTCAAGAATAAAAAGAATACTTTGCCTATATTGTATTGATTCAACAACCAATTATAAAAATAAGACAATGAAAAATATTTAGAATTGGAGAAACTTGAATCTTTAGCTAGTAAAACACCCATTTATCACATAGTTTTGGATATCTAGGTACAATGATTATGGTTCAGTTATCTATAAAATTCATCTTACACACACATATGTATATTGCCTAAAAATCCTTAAACTGCTATTGGTAAGAGTTAGTGTTGTTTCCCGTCCTTTCACATAACATTATAAATTTTCAGACAAACACTAAGTATCTAATATGGATCTAATACTACATCAAACTTTAGAATCTTATGAAAAACTATCTTAAACTGGGCAGACTATAAAATTAATTAACTTTCTTAGTAAATCTGAAAGAGTTGTTCCTAAAAATTTGCAGCAAGTGAGGCTCTGTTAATAGAAAGAATTAATGCTCAAAGGTTTTCCAAGTAGTAAACCTTGCATTCCATTCAAACATACAATGTTTTCTAAAAAATAAACTAACTGATGAAGTGAGGAGGTATATATTTGGATAGTTAAGTGAGGTTATTTAAAATGCCTCTTGCTGTATGTTTATAATATATATAATCACTCTCCAATTTATAATTAGTATATTAGCCAAAATGATATTTTAATTTTAACATATCCAAAGCCAAGCCATAATCTGGCAGACACAAACAACAAAGTTTAATAATAAATTTGAGTTTATTTACTCTGAATAACAATATTAGTAGAATATGATTACTAGATCAACAGGCAATTTGCTAGTTGAACATAAAATCAATCTTGATCATGTAACAGTTCATATCTCAGAAGATAAATAATATATACATGTATGTTTATAACTGTAGTTCTGCAAGCAACTTACTGCTTACACACATTTCTTGAGATACTTTTGTTCCTCCCCCCAATATTTCATTTCACTACTTACCAGATTTAGGTTAACCACTTCTCCCTCTGAGAACAATAAAAGTTGTGCACATTATATCAACATTGCTAATATGCATTAGACTTTATTAAGATGCAAATTAATCTGTTGCTTCGGTACTAAATTGATATTCTTTTCCTACAAATCATTATTATTTATGCAGTATCCTAACACTGACCAACCTGTAAACACACAACTTTATAATAAAGGTATATATCCACAACCAGTCAGTATACAACATATCCCTTCATTACAAGAATAATTTTTATTCATAAAAAAAATCTTGTAATTTTGTTTTAACTATATAATCTAGTAAGTTTTTTGGCTTACTTCACATTTGGATATGCCTTATACCAAGATAACTTTCTTCTTTAGATGTAGTCTTCTCTTTCTGTTCACTATTTACTTCTACAGTTTCATCTTGAACCGAAGAGTTATCTGGTGCTAGTAACTCCATGTTAGTAAAAACATCAGTCTTATTATCTTTAACTGTACTTGCAGTAGTAACTATATATTCAAATATTTCAGTTTGTCATTCTTTTATGTGATCAGCATGGCATCTTGAAACTCATCTTGTAACTTTATTTCAGGTGTTTATGCAGACACAATTTTACTAATTATTCCCGGTAGCTATTTTTCTTAATTACATCTCTAATCTAAACAATTTCATTTACTTTCTCTAATCCATACAATTTCATTTACTTTAAATCTCCCATTTTCCAAATTTCTATCTTTTTTTTTCTGCTTTATCTGATATTAAAATAAATAAATGCATTTCTCACATGTTAATTCATTAATAGTTCTGCTGATGTTTGCTTCCTGATAGAACTAAGCATGTAATGCTGGTATTCTTTAATCAATAACCTCACTATCTGTTGCTAAACTTGACAACTTTTTCCAATATCATTGTTTGATATGTATGAACTAGCTAGTTCCTATATACCTACAATTCCTATGTCCTTTATATAGCAGCTGTAGAACAAATTTTCTCTTCTTAGGCAGAATCATTACAGTCTGCCATAAGAATACAATCATGTCAGGTTGATATGCTCTCTCAGGCATTCCATATTGCTGGAGTAAATTATTTAGTTGTTTAAATGGCCATCCATTTATTATCCAATTCTTTATAATACTATACTTTTTATTTAGTGTTTTCCTGAAAGTTTGTGATGATGGCATTTTGGTTGTATTTAGATATTGAATGTCTTTAGAAAAATTTATTTAAGTTTTTAAAGTACATTCAACTGTTAGTAATAGTATACAGGTTAGTACATGCACAATGTTTCAAGAGGTATTATTATCCTCTCTTCTTCAGTTGTTGCTATGCTAGCATGAAAATCAAATCTGTATCGTTAGATTCTTGAATATTGAATTTTAAGGCAATACTTTAACCAAGTGAGTCATCAGCTTTTACAGGACATTATGTTAATATTCAATATTCAAAAATCTAAAGGTTCAGATTTGATCCCAATGCTAGTATTGTCACAGGTCAGGACAGCAAAAAAAGAACAATAATACCACTTGGAATGTTGTGGATATACTAAGCTGTGCTATTACTAATAGTTGAATCCATTTTGAAAATTTAAATAAGGTTAAATTTTTCTAAACATATTCAATACTTAATATTAGATGATGGAAATAGTGCAATATATAAATACATATTTTTTATTCCTTTTAGTCTCTTCTGCTATAACTTTGCTGTTAACTGTTTTTATATACTGGACTATTTCCATCATCTAATATATATACAACTAAAATGCTATCATCACAAACCATGCTGGTAACTATTTTGGATTTCAGATTATATTGCAATGGAAATCTATTCAAACAATTCTTTTTACTTTATCAATTTTATCAGGGCCAATATTTATTTCAAGTAGGTTAAAGGCTAACATTATTTGAAACTACATATAATGGTAAATTTTCATTATGGCTATTTACCATTAAAAGCACAGTCACGATTTCCTTAATGTTTATTAGATTTCCATTTCCATCTGTTGCTGAGACAGTAGTTTTTTTTTAACTTGATGTTAATCTTTGCTCTTTTCCAAATTATTGTCCAATGTTGCAACATTATCAATAATATGCTGGCTCCACTGACTATCTCTATTTCAATAATTTGACCACAGACTTTCACATTTTAAAAATTAAGAGTATCCTCACTTTCTGTCAATTTCTTTACAGTTATAAACTTCTTAAATGCTCTTTATCTTGAATTACAGTTTATGAGTAAATATTTTGTCATTTGTTGCTTGTTTTTACATAACTTTGACACATGATCTGTCAGATCACAATTAAAACATTTTTTCATTTTTCATTTGCATATAGATTTTAAATGGCCTGTTTTTCCATAGTAATAACAAGTAAAAGGAGTATGTTTTAAATTCTTTGTGCCACTCGTGGCTTTATCACTTTTACACATAAGTCAAAGATATTTAAACCTGTTGTATTTTTGAAGGTTTCCATTTACTCTAAAATGGCTTCTTGTAATCAATAGTGATTTTATATCTTAGCGTAGACTAGTTTAGTAGTATCTGTTATAAGCTGTACTCCTTTGATTCTGCATGAGAAACTGATCCAATAACATTTCATCAATATAATTCTTGAAATTTTCAATCCTTCACCAAGTCCATAATATTAAATTATATTCTCATATAGATTCATTTTGTAATTGCATCCTACAGCAGAAACAAAGATACATTGAGATTTTTATCATTATTGATCTAAAATATGAATTTAGTTTTACTAAAGGGATTTCTTCAGGCAGTTTTAGATCACATTAATAATTTGCCATATTTAAGACATCTTGTCCTGACATACATAGTGTGATAGGCACTCTTAGAGTGACCATGCACAAGGTGGCCATAGTAAAAGCTTCAACCACTTATACATATATAGATTTATATTTTATACAAGTTATATTAATGAATAAAGTTTTGAAATTATATAAACGTACTATTGAACAAATGATGGTGGTCTGTGTAGATATTTTATTTACACAAAGGAGTAAATAAAGTATTTAAAGAATTATGATTTATAAGTTTGACATAAGATTAATTTACATTTTTAAATTGTTTACAAGCGAGAATATATATATATAGAAAAAGGGATGGTCAAAATTGTTGTAAATATTCTGCGTGTCTACTTTTTTTATGTTTATGTATAAATTTTCTGTAAATAAATTAAAGCAAAAGTATTGTATGACCAACTTTTAATTTTCATTAATGGATTGAAGTGATTATTTTATGCTTTGTATTTTATTTAAAAAACAAAAATGTAAAGTAATTTAATGCCAATATCAGCAGAGAAAATCCAGACTGATTTTATTTTAGATTTGTTATTTTTGATCTTTTTTTTTTTTTTTATCAAGAAATTTATTTAACACAAAATATACATAGTATTATGATATACAGGGTAACAGGTTAAGCTTGGTTAAAAGGTTAAGAGTTCTCATGCATGTATTATTATGTGGACATTGGTCTATCTTGTACAACTTTGTATTGATAGTGGTTGCAGTATTTCAATTGAACGACATTTTGTTCCTGCAACAGGTTGATGCTTATAGTGACCATAGAGTATTTATAGGGATGATAAATATATTGCTTTTTGATGGTGGGTTTGATGTGAGTTTGTTGCAGTGTTTGCATTATTGTTGTATCGGGACTTCAAACAGTCTCCATGTCTCAAAGAAGGCCATAGAGGTAGAGAGGATTTCATCCCTTTTTTTGATGTTGTTGATGATGTTAATGAAGAGTTGGAGAAGATTTAAATGAGCTCTTTCAAAGGCTAGCTTGCAGCGGATGGACCAGATGGAAAAGGTGAGGAATGTGGATAGTCTTATCCATGCAAATGTTTTTGTGCCAAGGCAGTGCTGGATTGAGTTAATTATTTGAAAGTTGATCTTTGAATTTGTGTGGATTAATTGTCTGATACTGTTGAGATTGGGGCAGATGTTTAAAATGTGCTCAAATGTCTCTGATTCCCGGCCACAGAGTTGGCATAGTGGGTCAATGTTATTGAATCCTCTTCTGTTTACCAAAAACCATTTAGTTGGTAGGGCATCAAGATTTATTTTAATTATGAAGTCCAGGAATTTTGCTTCGAGGTTCCAAAATTTAAACTGTGATATGATTTTCTTGTTGGATATGTTAAGTCTGGAAATAGGAGAATATGTTTGAGGATGCTGTAGATTATATGCGTCCCAGTATTTCATTTTGGAGGAATAAGCAGTTGCAGGACAGTTGTAAAGGCATTGAGAAGCAGAGGTTAAGGATGATATCCAATCCTGTTTGGTAGGTGGTGGTTGGTCGGTGGGGTCAACTGGCATATAGACTTGGAAATTGTCAAAAATAAGGGTTAATTTATGAATAAGATTGTGGCTTTTTTGGAGAAAAAATGTATAGGGGGAGTGGAGTGAAAGACCATTCAGCCAGCAGGGACGGCACATGCCTTCTAGACTGATGGCAACAGTTTTCCCACCCCAGAACAACCTAGAGCAAGGTGAGCTAATTTTACTGACAAAGATTTTGGTAGGTTTAATAATTGGGAGGTAATAATTAATTTTGGGGAAAAGGACCATGTTGAGTAAGGCCACCTTCCCATGAAGTGAAAGGTAAACCTTAGCAAGTGATGTTGTTATTTTGCTGGCAGATTTTAATATTTCATTTTGTATTTGTGATGTGTTGATAGTAGGTGGTTTGTGAAAGGGAATACCTAGGAAATTCTGTGGTTGTCCAAGGAAGTTAGTTGTAATCTTCTTCCCTGTAGCAATTCTCCATGCAGATGATTTTTGAAGATTGAAGGAAAGTTTATATTGGTGAGTGTAGTCATTTAAAATTTTGTTGATATGACCAAGATATTTTTGTGATGGCAAGACTATGAAGATATCATCCATATATGCGAGAATTCCTATCTCCCTCTTTAGTCTGGGAATGTAGACTCCTGGAAGTTGTCTTTGAATGTCTAACAGGAGTGGATTGATGTAAGCAATGAAAAGAATCGCACTAAGAGGCGATCCTTGTGGAATTGAATGTGATGGTTTGAAACTGTCAGAGGTTCTTCCTTCTAAGGATATCAGTATGGGTCTGTTTCTAAGAAGATTACTTATGATTTGGAGGTATGGCTTGGGTACCGCATAGTCAGCCAGAGTTTTAAGCAGGATGTTGATCCTGACTGAATCAAATGCGGCAGCTATGTCAAACTCTCCGCATGATAACCCGCACAACAGCGACTGAAGCTATCATCTCAGAGTCCTACATTTACTTCAAAAAAATTGACATTCAATCACAACCCATTGAAGTTGCATGGTTTGCGTTCATTGAAGTCATATAATCACTCATAAGTAACTACACACGAAAGCTGAAAGGTCCAGTTAAATTGCTTAATGATTTACAAAACATAATCTCCAAACTTAAAGAAATTCCAAGTAACACAGACAACATTAAAGATATTATTTCCTTAAAATTGAAATACAAAACACAACAGGAAAAACTAGCAGAATACCTATCCATCAAGAGAGCAAAATTGTTCCTTGAATCTCAACATTGCTGGAACCGTGGTTACATTCGCTGGGCCTTTGGAACATCAAGAATAAAAAATACACCCTCAATAATTATTTATAATGGGGAATCCTGGATTAGTCAACAAATGTTGGAAGGCATTAAGCATCACTTCCAGGAAATTCTTCAAAAAGATCCTGAAACACCACTCACTATATGGAAAAATGAAGAAGTTCCAGACATGCATTGCATAACGGAATCCATGTCACAAAACAAAATCACATCCCTTAGGGATCAAATTCATCCTGGGCTTCATGGCATTCCACGCTTCATTCTAGCCCACCTCAGCAAATTTTCAATACCAATTATCCATAGAATGATAGACCACCTAACAGATGGAAACAAAATTATCCCCAATCTTTACCCGATTGCCATGGTACCCTTTCTTAAGAAAAATAAACCGCCATCGGAGATCATGAGTCTTCGACCCATCTCAATGCCCCCTCTAATTATAAAAATCATTGAATCCACTATAAAAGATATCATTCAAGAAGGTATTCTCAAATACATTTCTCCATCCCAGTTTTCCAAAAAAGGCTCTCAACCACCCTAGCTATGGCCCAAGTTAAATCCCTAGTTGATCACTTAAGAACAAACAGGAAATCTAAACCAGTTCTTATTTTTAATCTTTGTAACAGATAACAAAAAGGTTATCCATTGTATTAAAAATTAAAAAATTGGTGTACATCGAATTCCTTGATAAAGTAAGTGGGTCTGAGTAAAAAATTAAAAGATAGAAATGAAAGATAAAGCAAAAAAAAAAGGTGTAAAAAGCTGTACCCATTGTTGCAATCAGTTAGTCAAGAACTTAGAGTTGGCTGATGCAATAGTGATGGAGGTGGAGAGATACTCAATTTGTATTGCATTGAGTGTTATGGAGGGGGGGATGGCTTTTTAGTTGGTCTCTTCTTTGATATAGTTTGTTTGCCTTGCTGCATTCTTTAAGTCTGCTGTGCTGGTTCCAGCTATGAAGTACTTGGGGGATTAGGTATTTAACCACAGATCTGGAAAAACCATCTGACTGATGTTATTTGTTTATTGTAGATTGCCGAGGCTGTTTTATTAAGGCCATATTTGAGAAATTCATCTGGAGATTTAAAAAAAAGATGCTGTCGTCAAACAGTAAAGAAATTGGTAAAAAGGGAACAGATATAAGTCTGGCTACAAATGAAAGTTCCTCAAAAGTTGTGGAATTAGTTGACAATTTGCTGTTGCTGTGATAAAGAAGAAAAATATTGGTAGAAAGCTGAATAAAAATGAAGATGGAGTAAACACCCCATGTCAATGTATTCCGCTATCATGTAGGCACCAACACCAACTGATAATGATGATGAGCACCTAACCACCTACATTCTGCAAAAAAAAAGGTAAGTCCTTACTGCCTTGTTTTATAGCACTATCAGAATTTCTGAAGTCTGGAGGTGGTTAATATGAAGAAACCAGAAAGAAGCCGGATGATATAATTTTTATTTTATTATTATCTATATGCCTTGATGAGATAAATTTTGATATATATATATATATTGTATTACATGTATGTTAGCTGGTTTATTCACAATGAGTCAGATTTTTCTACTTTAAACAATCTTCCCGCATGAATGTTAGAAAGCTTATATGTGTGTACATATATACGTGTAGTTTTTATTTTTGTTGTTGCTTGTAATACATATATGCGCCTAGCAGGAACGAAATTTAAATGGCGGAAAAATTACCGTATGAGTTTGATTTGTACACAAAATGCACATTTATAAAATGTTTAATAAAGAAGTGGGACGGATGCTATATAGACGTATAAATATATATTTGTTTGCTATTATCTGTAAAAAAAGTAATCTTTAATTAAACTCAGACTACGTTATTCAAGAGTATTTAGATGAAAAAAATGGAGGGGGGGGGAGAAGGTTCGATATTTAAATTAAATCAGTTTACTAGTGATTTTTCTTTATTATAATGCTTATGTTAATCAAATATGGTTTATTCATGTGCGTAAATGATGGTGGGTTTATTATAGAAAAATAAATATTTATACATTTAAATTATTCAGTTCCAAGTGTTTAATCTTATTTCTCTCTTTCCAACTAGATTATACCAATTGATTGAGCAAAAAATCTATGGATGATACTCTATCTGGTTATTAAAAGTTTGTTGACATCTGATATATTTTCTTTACTTTATGTTTTGTATGTTTTGCTGATAGTGGTATCATTTCTGGAAAGAGTTTTCTCTTTCCGAAAATGGTGTGTATAGGCAAGGTTAAAATGCTGCCTTTCAAAAGTATAACGTGGCCAACTTTAGGATATCAATTAGCATGGCAATAGAGTTTTGATAAGGGAGAGATCAGAAAATATAACTATCTGTCTCATATAAACTTCAATTAAATAACTTTAATTCATTCATTTTGGTGTTTAATGTTGAGTTTATTATGATGCTGTATTTTGATGCATAACAGTAACCTCATGTTTGATATTGTGTGCATCGACAGATACAATAGTAAGATGGAAACTTTCAGTTTAATAACATTCATGAGCATGTATTCTTCCACATGTTTCATATATGTATGACACTGTCCCAGATTTTTGTACACCAAAGGACATTATGCTGTTCTGCATATTTCCTGAATTATACTAATTACTAATATATGCTTTCAGGTTCCAAGACTGTGATGTAATAATTTTACAGCTATCCAATTTTTACTGCATTACAGGTTACTCCAACAACTGCACAACATAATATACCTAGTTTAAAATACTGTCGACGCCAGCACATACTATATCCAAGACCAAATTATAATCTCGCAACAGGATAAGTATATAATTTGTTTAAAGAAACAAACACCAAAGTTTAATAACAAATTGAAGAGTTTATTTACTAATGATATTAGTAGAATAGGATTATTAGATCAACTGGCAATTTTGTAATTGAACATAAGATCAATCTTGATCATGTAACATTTCATATCTCAGAATATATATATATATATATTGTAGATATATATATATATATATATATAGTATTCAATTATATATATATATCTTTACAACTGTAGTTTTGTAAGCACCTTACTGCTTACACACATCTCTTGAGATAGACAAATTAGATTATGACTAGAGCTCTTCTCTGCTACTAATACTGATTTACTCTGCACTTAGAGTTTTCCGAGTCTGCTTTCAACTCTTGCTTTCCCCCTTCTTCATTTTACTACTTCTTCACATTTAGGTTAATCACTTCTCACTCTGAGAACATTAAAAGTTCAGCAGACATTAAATCAACTTTGCTAGTTTGCATAAGGTTAAACTTTATTGAAATGCAAATTAGCCCATTGCTTCTTATAATAAACTAATTTTCTTTTTCTGCATATTATTATTTCTGAAGTATTGTAACACTGCCTATACTGGATAGTCGATACACACACATACAACTTCATTAATAAAGCTATATATATCCACAACAAGTCAATATACAATCAATTTGTTTTAATTATATAATTGAGATAATCAAGTAATTTGATTCTGTATTTTAATAAATCCAAAAGTTTCATTTAATCAGATGAAGACAATCTTAAGTGGAAAAATAAAGATTAGCACATGCAATAAGTTTAACATAAAATTTTATTTCTTTGAATTCTAAACTGTTATTGGCATTATAACTTTATAATGTAAAGTTTTATAAATGTCTTTTAAAAGTTTAAACAATCAATATGCTAATATATTTCCCTGAAGGTTTGTGATGATTGTGTTCTAGTTGAATTTTAATAAAGGACTATTTCCATCATCTAATATGATTATTGAATGTCTTTAGAAATTTCTACTGACTGTTGCCTTTGGCAGGATGGCTCAGATGGTTAGAGCATTAACTTAAAATTCAATACTCAAGAATCTAAGGGTCCAGGTTTGAATTCCATGATAGTACTGTCACTGGTCAGGCCAGCAACACCTGAAGAAAAGAGAAAAATAATAACTCTCGAAATGTTATGCATATATTAACATAATTGATGTGCTATTTACTAATAATTGAATGTATTTGGAATATTTAAATAAAGCTAAATTTTTCTAAAGACATTCAATACTCAGATGATGAAAATAGTCTAATATAAAAATACAAATATACTAACCTGGCTCTATCAATATGGCAATTTCTAATATTTTATCAAAATAACAGACATTCTTAAAATTTTCTTTCATACCAGATTGTACTTTTAGTCTATAATTTAGTTAAATAACATTATTCACTTATTCATGATTACATATAATATGCCAAATTTGAAAAGAAAATACAATTTTGTAAAAGTAATATGATGTTCTATTTTTTTGATATTAATATAATAGATCAATTCTTTAATGTTAATATTTTTCTAAAAAACTTAATATATTTAAAAAAAAAAATTGGCAATTTTTTAGAGCATTAAAGAAATAAGTAATAAGAAAAACAAAAAAGTTAAATAAATTGACTTGCATTTTAAATTAAAAGAAGAGGGGATTGATAATTATTACAATATAAAAATATTAAATCATTAATCGCTACATATATCTAATAATAATGATTAATAAAGCAGAAAAACTGTCAAATTCTTTCTTTGATTACTAGTATATCAAAATAAGTGCAAAACCGAAATAAGTTTATATTACAAAAAAAAAAAAAATTAACACACAGAAAAATATTTGTAAATATATATCCAATCTGAAAGCTATTGAATTTTTTATTTAACTTGCAACAGCTATAACCAGTATGTGATATTTTTATTATTTTTTATATGCTCTAATTTCATATAAACATTTTAAATTGAACAGGTGTTCATCTCAGTATCTTCCTAGGTACATTTGGGTTTTTTGCAAAAATCATATTAGTTTGAATTTAGCTCTCATAGTAAATATTTTATGGCCCTTAATTCAGGTTTAATGGTATCTCTTACTGCTTGTAGTGTAAATGTAAGTAATTTTTCTTAATTTTTTTGCAAATTATGAGTACTTTTTTAAACAAATATTGTAATACTTATGTAATATTAATTTTCTCTTCATTCTCATTGTAAATAATGCTTACAATAATAAAAAGCAATTTTATTTCATTATAATAAGTGATTGTAAGAAAGCAATTAAGTGATTCCTATTAGGAACTATTCTAAACAAAATAATTTTTTTTAAAATTTTTTTTATATATAGCATTGTAAAACGTATTGCAAATAATGCTTATAAAACACTTTGGAATGATAATTATATAAAATAAATAATTTTCTTGGGAGAGTATGAGATATTGCTTGTAGCATTTACATTACAAAACTACTTTGTAGTCAATGCAGATTAATATTTATTTTCAGCAACATATGGCTCTTTTAAACATGATGTTTATAATAAAGAGTAGAAGCATATTACTTAATTATTATCAACAGCTCTCTTAATCAGGGAAATTATTAATTTAATGTTATTGAATGATATAGCACTTGAATTAATAATTCAATATTAATAATAGCAATATAGAAAACATTAATTCTTGTAAAACTGCAAATTAATCATGTTAAAAGTTAAATTTACATTGTTTGAATCTTGATTTAAATAAACCACTATCAGTAACATTCACTTTCATGATTATATATAAAACATAAAATAAAGGCAGTTCTTTGATTAATATTTCAATTATTTTATACATGTTAATATGAGTATGTGATGAACAATGTTTATCTCTCTCTATCTATATAACGTACTGAAAGACTGTTTATAATAATTTATTAGCGTTATATTTATTATTTTTATTACGATTACAAAATTGTTTTAATTAACGGTCATTTTATTTATATTACATATTTTTATATATATAAGTAGTGAATGTAAAAAGTTAAAAATAATACTGAACAATTAATAATGCAAACAACCAATTATACATTTAAAATAATTAAGGTTTGAAAATTATTTCTTCCACAAATTATTATTAAATCATTAACATGCATTTATATTCGTAATAAAGCAAAAAATAAATGTAAGATAATCAGAACCCTCCTCCCCCCAACCATAATGATTAATTTACAACAAAATAATTACCCACATTGATAAACTATGCACTTTGACTCAAACGTGGAACACTTATTTATTTATTAAATAAAATCATTTTATAATATTAGCAACGTATGTAAAACTACGCAGTTTTTTAACTTTTGTGATAATATACTGCAAGAAATATTTAAAACGTTAAAGATGTCAAAAATGTTTAATAATAAAGGCAAAGAAATTATTAAATATTTCTATAGAAGAAAACCAAAAACATTCAATCAGACATAGTATTCCCCCAAATCCTATCCTTACATATAAAAAAAAATTATTTAAAAACAATAAAAATATCAATTATGATCATAAGATTATTATCACTGTTAACACATTAATTACTATATTTATTCCTATGGTAGACTAATATTAACTCGGTATTTTTGAATCAAGAGTTTCCCAGATTAGAGATTTTATCAATTAGTCCCATTATAAACTTCCCATTTTTAAAGCATTAATATGCTACTGAAAACTTAAATATAAAATCTATTACAAATATTAATGCATTCTGTATATTTGTTTTTATATTACCAAAATAAAAAAAATATCAATAAAGTATTCCATTTTTTCTTTCTTCATGAGAGTCTATTTTTTTTTATTTTCATATTAGCTGATTCAAAAGACCCTCCCCCTGGTGATAATTAAAACCGATCAAGACAAAATATAAACATTACTTTCATCAATTAAGATTATTAATTTACAAATATTTATTTGAAATTATAAAAAACTTGAACTCAAGCTCCCTACATCTATCTATTCCATTTTATACAATCCATACACATGACCACATACAAATGAAAAAGATAAATGATCTCCAATGTATTCTTTCAAAAAAAAATGTTAATGGCTTTATGCGCTTGGGACTTGATAAGAAGTTCAAGGGCTAGAACTATGAGTGCCAGAATCAATTCTGGTTTGGCACAGTTGGTAGAGTGCCTGCCTTGGGATCAGGAAGTCCTTGGATTGATTCTGGTACTCGCATTTCTGGCGTTTGAACTTTTTATGAATTCCCAAACAATAAACCTATTAGCATTTTTTTGCATGATATATATATATATATATTGGAGAGTATTTATCTTTTTCACATTAAGTGGTCATGTGTGTTGGTTGTGTAAGATGGAGTGGATAAAAGTAGGAAGCTTGAAAGTCTGACTTCAAGTTCTTTGTAATTACATTGTCTAGTATAGACAATATATATAAATATTAAATATTTATTTTGAGTTATTTTAATTTATACGCAAGTTGGATTGCCATTTAAACAATGCAAATATTTCTTTACTAAACCTCCAAAATGGAGGAATAATTATGAGAAGAGGTGACACCAGACATGTCCTTCCTCATATTACCATCAGTTTTTATTTTTATTTAAAAAAACACACACAATAGTTTGTTTCTAATAACTGCCATAGCATTAATGCTGACTAGTGACCCCAGGCAAGCAACTATCTATGTAAGCACTTAAATGTTAACAAACTAAATTCATGGATATATAGACCACAATGATACTATGAAGAATCAAAAGTATAAGATCAGGAACAAAGAATGTCAAGAGTTAACTAAAAAACTGCTATTTAATTAATAAACAGAATTGTAACAAACAGTATTTAAGAAAGAATTTGATAGAAATTATATATATATATTGTCTCTCCTGAACTGAATATGAAACATAATCAATTTAATAGATAACTGTATATTTAAATCAACAATTTATTTCCATTAAATCGACTTTCATTTAAAATTGAACCTTGTCAAGACTTTACAATATAAAATGTCACATGATTTACATATCATCTAACACACCCTCTACTGGTCAATTCCCACTCTAAAAAAAATGTTTTCATAGTTTCCAATTTTTATTTAACACCAATTTTCCTCCCAACTTTATTGAACCTTGTACTAAATTCATACATTTCCCTTTATTTTCTTATATATATATATTGTCTCATACACTTTCTTTTCTTTATAATTTCTACAATATTTGACTACCTCAATACTTTCTTTACATTTCGTAACATGCCATTTCTAAAAAATGGCAAAATGGTCCTGACTTAATATCTTTCCTATTCATTACTCTTGTCATGCTCCATACCTCTTTTTAATCTTATTTTTCACTGACTGATCTATATATACCATCATACACCCATTACACACAATTTTATAAACTATTCCCATCCTATCACTCCTATCATTTACCATCTTTAAATTACTAACTTTTTTAATGATTTATTATTTTTCCATCCTATTCCTATATTATCATTTATTTTTTCTTTCCTATCATTCAGAATTCTATACACTTCCTTCGAATATAGAATAGAAATTAATTTCTTATTCTTTCATTTTTATTGCTAACTTTCTTAATCTTCTTCTATCCCTCAATATTGCTCCTTTGCCTCCTTTTTGTTCAATGTAAGCCTATCATTTTTCTCTTTTATTTCTTTCAGTACCCTTATTTTCTGACACCAAGGTTAATAAGATCTTGGACGTATCATTTCCCTTATATTTTTATTCTTTATGCAATGCTTTATTTTAATCTCTTCATTCTCATCCTTTTTTACTAATAACTCTAAATATTTTATTCCTTCTTCATTATTTTCTATTGTAAATTTTATATTAAACATATTTTTATTTAGACAATGTATATTCAAGAAAATAAAGAGAAAAATATGAATTTAGTACAAGGTTCAGTTAAGTCGGGAGGACAATGAGTGTTAAATAAAAATTAAAAACATTTTTTAGGGTAAATTTAGAGTGGGGAATGTAAAATAAAGTGGCTAACAGGTTTATCTGGGCATAATTGCTGAGATATTCTTGACTTCATTTATGGAAAAGCCATAATACATCACACCACATCACGTGACATTTTTTGAATTATTGTAATAACTTGAAAAGGTTCAATTTTGAATGAAAGTCGATTTGATGGAAATAAATTTTTGATTTAAATATACAATTGTCTATTAAATTGATTATGTTTCATATTCAGTTCAGGAGAAAGTATATAAAAAAGATAACAAAATGGTTTTAAAAGAAACACCATCAAGTGAAATATTTATAATGAAGATTATGAAAATTGTTATAAAGAATCAGAATGTGATTGAAATATCTGGTAATATATTTATAAGAGAAGTAAAGAAATGGATGTCAGAGTTGAAAGTACTAAAGATAAGTGGAAGTTTTTATATAAATCAGTGGATAAAATAACTTTTAATTTGTTTAAAGAGTTGTGGAATAATAATAGAAGAATTGAAGAAATAAAGTAGCAATTAACGATTTTAAATAAATGTAAAACGGAGAGGCTTATGCATAGATCGTGCAGAATTAAAATTTGTAGTAAAAAAATTACTTCAAATAAAAAATTAATGTATAATATACAAACAACAATATTGGAATGGTTTATTAAAGAAAAGTACTGGGAAATAAATAACTTAATAACAATTTATAAAAGAAATAAGGCAAGAATAAAAAGAAAAGTATCGTGGGACATGTTTTATTATATGAATAAATGGTTAGAAGAGCGTAAATTCATAAAGAATAGGATTAAAATAAAGTATGATAAGAAGTGGAAATGGAGAAAGTATAAGGATAAAGGGATGTATGGAGAGAGAAGTAATAAAAATGAAGAGAATAAAAATGAATATCATTGAAATGATGGTAAGAATAATAAATTAGTAAATATATTGCGAAGTAAATTTTCAAATAACCAGATGAGGATGTTGGAGAAAGAACCAAAATATATACCATTTAAGGATATGATAGACATTGATAAGAAAACAGTAGTTAGTACTGAGACAGCAAATATTAAGGAAAAAGAAAAAATTAATATGGAGTCAAAAATTAATAATATAATTAATAAGAAAAATGGATATAGAAATAAGAATGAGTGGAAAGATAATCAAACAATAAAATACATTATAGAGAAAGTTAAAAAGGAAAATTTTTAGTTATTACAGTTGAAAAAAAAGGATCTAGATTTGTAATTTTAAATAAAGAAGATTATGAAAATAAAATTAGAAAAGACTTGGTGAAATAAGATTTTGTGAAAATAGAAAAGAATCCGAGTAATTTAATTATGTGTAAATACATAAAAATATTACAAAAAATGAGAAAGATTAAATTGATTAATGATAATGAATATAAGTTGTTATATTCAACAGTATATGAACATCCTATAGTGTTTGAGAAAATAAAAACACACAAAGAGAGTATGCCTGTAAGATTAATGATGAATTTCAATGGATATATATATATATTAAAAGAAATATGTGATGTAATATATAAAAAACTTACAGATAATTTGGGATATGGAAAGTATTGTATAAAAAATTCTGAGGAAGTAGTAGGAGGGTTAAAAATAGTTAAATTAGGGAGGAATGGTAATATAGCATCATTTGATATAGAGAAAATGTATCAAAGTGTGTCTAGGAAGGAAAGTATTGAAATTGTGGTAAGAAAGATCAAAAATGAGGGAAAATTTCAAAGAAATGGATAAAAATAATAGAAGAGGTATTAATAATAATTAGTGAAACATTGTATGTAAAATATAATAATGAATATTGGAATATAGAGAAAGAATGGATAATGGGATGTTCAATAAGTGGGATTATAGCATCAAGTGTGGTAGATTGGATTGAGCAGGGAGTAATTAATAAGTATATTGAGAATGGAGAAATTATAAAATATTATAGATATGTAGATGATGTAATAGTAATAGGAAATAGAAAAAGCATTTAATGAACTAAATAGAAATATGTTTAATATTAAATTTACAATAGAAAATAATGAAGAAGGAGTGAAATATTTAGATTTATTAGTGAAAAAAGATGAGAATGGAGAGATTAATATAAAATATTGCATAAAGGTTAAAAATGTAAGGGGAATGATACATCCAAGATCTTATCAACTTTGGTGTCAGAAAATGGGGGTACTGAAAGGAATAAAAGAGAAAAATGATAGGCTTACATTGAATGAAAAGTAAGCAAAAAAGCAAAAGTTGCAGATCCAGAAGAAATTCATTGAATGCAGATATAATGGTAGAGTTGTAAGAAATATATTGAGAGACAGAAGAGGATATAAGAAAGTTAGTAATAAAAATTAAAGAAAGAATAAGAAATGGATTTCTATTCCCTATTTAAAGGAAGTATATAAAATTTTCAATGATAGGAAAGAAAAAAATTAGAATATAGGTATAGAATGGAAAAATAGTAAATCATTAAAAAAGTTAGTGAGTAATGCAAAAATGAGAAATGATAGGACTGATAGAATAGGAATAGTTTATAAAATTGTGTGCAAAGGGATATATATTATATATATATATTATATTATATATAGGTCAGTCAGCAAAAAGTAAGATAGAAAGAGGTAAGGAGCATGACAGAGCAATAAATAGGAGAGATATTAAGTCAGGACCATTTTGCCATTTTTTAGAAACAGGGAATGTTATGAAATGTGAAGAAAGTATTCAGATGACCAAATATTGTAAAAATTATAAAGAAAGAAAAGTGTATGAGACAATGTATATACAAGAAAATAAAGAGAAATGTATGAATTTAGTACAAGGTTCAATAAAGTTGGGAGGAAAATGGGTGTTAAATAAAAATTGGAAAGTCTGAAAACATTTTTTAGGGTTGGGATTGGCCAAGAGTGTGTGCTAAGAGGATATGTAAATCATGTGACATTTTTTGAATTATTGTAACATCTTGACAAGGTTCAATTTTAAAGGAAAGTCAATTTGATGGAAATAAATTTTTGATTTAAATATATAGTTGTCTATTAAATTGATTATGCTTCATATTCAGTTCAGGAGAAACTATTTAAGAAAGACAACATAATGGTTTTAAAAGAAATACCATCAATTGAAATATATATATATTAAAATATTAGAAACACAGGCATACTTCATATACCTGGGTCTATGTGGAACATAATGATCTGGACCAAATGATGAGTGCTGGTTCAGCATGAAATATGTATATTGGTGATCATTATTCATCTTTTCCACATGTGTGTGGTCATGTGTATCGATGGTATGAGATAGAATGGATAACTGAAGGGAGCTTGAAAGTCTGTGTTCAAATCCCCTATAATTATATTAAAATGTATATGAAAGAGTTGAAAAGAATATCAGAATATGTATAAAAGAATCAATCACTACCCAAATATTAATCTTTATCAAGTGAGGGCAGAATTTTATTTTATTATGAAAAATGTTAGTAATAAGTATTACAGTGATTAGGTAGATATTGAAATATAAAAATATCATAACCAAAGTTATGATTTATTTGATATAAGTATAATTTAAAATATTTAAAACAAATAGTCATTTACATATTTTAATGAATCCAGAATTTCTAATAAATATAATTTGTTTCCTAGGTAAACAAATTATTAAAACAACAATTAGCAGCAGCTTATACTTATTTTTAACCTCAGTTGTTAGTTCACATTTCCGAGTTCTAATTAATGTTGTACGTATAGCCATTTTTAACTCTTTCTTTTATTTTATTTCATGAGATTGCTGTCATTATATATGATATTTCTCACTTTGGAATCTACGTTGGCACAGAAACTGTGGTAATTATTATAATAAAGATACAATAATTCAGAATAAAACAATGATTCCCTGATGACCTGTTTTTTTTAATTTGATTAGCAAATTCCTTTAGAGAACAAAATAAACTTCCATACTAATTCCTTCTGAAGCTATTGCGATTACAATTTATTTATTGTTTTTTGATTATATTATACAATTTATTTACTCTTCAATTGATGATATATATAATAAAATTTCAATCTTAAGTTTATACAGATCTAAAATCTTAAAATCATCAATAATAATAAAAAAATCTGACAAAAAAATCTGTTTTTAACTCTTAAATTTAATTATTCAACCAGGAGCAGAAGAAAAAAGGCTTTTCCACTATTATTTTCTTGACACCTGTCAAATGATACAACATTTTAAAGAAATTTATTTCTTTTACTGAATTCAGACTCATAGATGCAAAAACAATAATAACAACAAAACAATATAAATCAGAATAATGATTATTAATTTCTAAAATAAGGTAAATAAATTATTGAACTTTTTTTTTTCACAAGAAATTAAAAAAAAAAATTTCAAAGGAATTTTTCACAAATGTCTGGAAGTCCTGCAAAAATGTGATAATTTAGATTTTGCCTGATGTATGTATATATTAAAAAGTGATGGTTTTTTTTTTTTACAGACTGATTCTGTTAAAAAATTACAATATAAATGTGCAAATAAAAGTATGTCCTATGCAATTAATAATTAAAAAAAAAGCACCATATTTTTACCATGTATCCATGGGCAAGAATTAAAAAATAATGGGGAAAGCACTCTCTCAACACACCTACCTGAAAAAACTTTATCAATTTTTGGTGATCAGTTTAGCATAGACAAATATTCAATTGTCACTCAATAATTCCAAAATTTATTCCAGAATTCTTCATCTAATTTATAGATAAAGATAAAATAATTTTAAATAGCCCAATGTAGGGCAATACTAGCGAGGATAGACAGCTATTAGTGAGGATTTTAAAGTTTTTATTTTATAGCTTTATCTCATGGATAAAAATAGCTATTTTCCAGTTATTTGTCAATAATAAAAACTAGCTGGAATACAAATAAAATGAATATTTTATTAAAGTTTCACTGATACAAAAGAATTTACAAGTTCTACACAAATTCAAAGTTCAGGTCATTAATATAGCAACCATTACATCAAAAGTATTTTTAAAAATATATACATTTGCTTATTGAAAACTACTCTACTCTGAAATTTAAATAACCGAATATTAATTAATCATATACTCTGCAGAAAGATTAGACAGTAGCAATAAAAGTCATTCTCCATTGATTTCATCAGTAATATAAATGTACATTTGTAATAAATGTGAACATTTTTTTTTTTGTATTTCTAGCATTAAATTACTCAATAATTAATTAAGATATTATAACATAATATAGTGAATAGTATACTCAATAGGATAGAGTCACTGGCTCAGTTCTAAGAGAATATATATGCAGATAGAATGTTATTAATCTGAAAAACTATAATCCACAAATTTCTACTTCCCCCCCCCCCCAAAAAAATCAAAGATGATGTATAACCTTTTCCAATAAATTATTGTTGTAAAACACATACCTAAAACACATTCAGTAAATACTTATAAATCAATAAGCCTAATTGCAATCAGCTGATTATTTTGTTTCTATCCAAAAATTTGGATTTACAGTGAAGTGGTAAAATATCTATTCTTGAAATCCAAAAAATAAACACACACACACACAAATATATATATATATATATAACATTGAAATCATGGATTTCAGATTAATAATGTTTTAACAATAAATATATTTTAATCTGACTAATTGTATTATGCTAACTATGAAGAATAATTTAGCAATTTAGCTATTTGTAAAATCTCAAAGCTGATGTCATAATTTGTCACTCCAGATAACAATAATAAATTAGAAAACCATATTAATGAAGAGTAGTACTTATAAAAATTCAAAAAATGGAGCATTGGTAGTTTCTTTTATTTTCTGTATTTGTAGAAATATCTACTACATTTACACAATGATTTAAAATTCTACACACAAAAAAAAAAAGTTTCAAGATTATTTGCTAAAAACGAATTTTATTTAATTTAATATTTCTTGCTTTTAAAAGCAAAATATTTCTTCATTTGTTTTTGCTCAACAATTTTTTCCATAGCTATCATTTTCCTGACACTTATACAAATAATTGCTGTAAATCAAAAGAGTTTTATAAAACATTTCAATAGTAAATATGGGCAAAGACAGCTCATGAACAGAACCATGAGAGTCCCCATATCTAGAAAGAAATTCATTACCCTTTAAATGTAAGTAAATTTCTTTCCAGTAATGAATACTTTTTTAATGAGTATTTGATAATGATAATAATAATTATTTACTTCAATTTTATTAGCAAATATCTGATTATAGATCCAAAAAGATTTACCATCTATTTCAAACTGCATATTTACATAACATTAAGAGACGATTTAATTGTTTCCAAAATGCCAATCATATCATCATCAAGACATCTTCTTGACTTTAGGCTAGGAAGAAGATATCAGCAATCCTATTTGTTAAGCATTGCATCTGGTTCTCAGGGTCATCTTTTTATATCACTGGTTTGATTTCATCATGCAAGTACCTATTCACATTTTTCATTTCTTTATCTCTTGAAGAATTTAATTCCCTCACAAAACTTATTTTTATTGTAAGTAATTTATAGTAGTAATCATAACTTACATACAATACATGGTTTTATATTATCTTTAATATAGCATTCATTTTTGTTTGTTGACTAACATAATTTTATCAACAAAAACAATGTTTAATTAATCTTGCATTGGTGGTCGAGAGGTCAGCGTGACTACCTTGCACTTGCAGGCAGTTGCCCGGGTTGCGGGTTCGCGTCCCGGCCGATGCTATGACACTTAAAAAAAAAAAAACAATGCTTAATTATATACAATCTCTAAGTTTTTTTCTTTTTCATTTATTAAGTTAATACTGCTGATAGACATTCCAATCAGCCATATTTAATTAGGGAGAGAAGAAATATCACACTTCCCTTTCTCTCTAATTACAGTTAATTATTTTTTTATTTAAAAAAAATCTACATGTACATTTTCTTTGATTATCAGGTAGTTACAATAAAATAATAAATCTTGTTTATTAAATAAAAAAAATCTATTTTTTTTTTAATATATTACTACAATATTTTAAAAAATATACTTTTCTGTCAGCAATCTTCTTTCATGGTAGAATGCCAAATATACATACAAAAAGTAACAGTATAATACATATTGAAATAATATCTGTTCACTTAATTATAATCCTCAATCATTTTTTAGAATATTAAAATAAAGGGTGGATGGGGGTGGATGTAAGATGGGCTATTTAAACACAATAAAATGAAACGTGTAATGAAGAATAATTAAAATATATTTGAAATGGAAATTAACTATAACCCTAACAGCATATATTACATTATGAAATTTGTATAAATATGTGTGTGAATAGTAATTATTATTTAATTTTTAATATTAAGATTATTTAAATTAATAAAAATTTAATAATAATAATAATAGTTAATATTTTAATTTTATAAGACACTGAATGAAATTTGTTAATTTGATACACACAGAGTTATTATTTTCTGAAAATAAATAACTAGGAAACTATGCTTGGGAATTGTAAAGTCTGCCTACTTTAAAAATGGCTATAACTAAAATCTGTAAGGTGAATTTTACTTCCACAATAGATTAAAACATCAAAATTTCTGCCTAGATATGTAAACAAATCTTTAGTTAAGTGTCTTCAAGATATATTAATATGCAAAAGTATTTATTTATACACAAGATAATTAATAGTAAATGTTTAAATAAAATTCAATGATTCAATTAAGATTAATAGTCAATAATAATTAATAGTAAATGTTTAAATAAAATTCAATGATTCAACTAAGATTAATAATCAACAATCATGATATAAATAACAATCCAATAATGTTTTTACTAATATTTTTTTTAAAGACTTTTTTACGTCTTAAATTCTGATAGTTTAATCCATAAGTTTTAATAAACTGTCTTAAACTTAATAACTTTTGGGCATAGAAAATATTAAATTATTTATATTTTAAAGTTTTATAAATAACATATATATATATATATTGAAGTTATTATAATTTAAATATACTAAATGAATATATGATTTAAAATTTATTATAATATTAATATAAAAAATTCATGTGGATTTATTTACTATTAAAAACTAAAGGAGTAGAGTTTAAAGAAATATATACAAACCAATTTTATTAAAATGTTATAGGTTTGATTGGGTATATATGAACTTAAGGCAGTACTAAATAAATTGAGATTGTTAAACAATGTAAATGCTCTAAATTTGAATAACTCTTTTAATTTTATATTATATGTGTTAAAAATAAATGTTAAATATTTATAATACTTTGCTTAATTCAAGTTCATAAATTTATTTGTTGTTTATTTATGAAGATGTAGAGTGCAGGGTATGTGTGCGTATGATAATTATATAAAATTTATATTGTTAACAAGCATGTAGATGTACATTTTTCCATGTTGGAG
Source organism: Epiperipatus broadwayi (assembly GCA_028023455.1). Lineage (NCBI taxonomy): Eukaryota > Metazoa > Onychophora > Udeonychophora > Euonychophora > Peripatidae > Epiperipatus > Epiperipatus broadwayi. The sequence goes on from JAQFVV010012421.1 coordinate 3,203,326, forward strand.
TTATAATTGTATATATTATTTTGTCTTAAATATATAAAAAAATACAGATGTCGAATTCCTGTTTTATTTGAACTTTATTATGATAAGCATGCTTGTAGATATGTGTTCCTGCATTATGTTGAGTAAGAATATTTGTGCCCTTTTATTTATATTTCATATTCAATGTGTTCATCCTGGCATACAATGATTAGTTTGCTACTTATTAATACATATTCATATAATAATATTTATGGGTATATATTTTATGCATGCACTTGAAGACAGGTAAATTTATTGCTGTTTAAGTATCTTACTTTCATTCACTTGATTACATCTAAAATATTATCATTTGTATTGGTATTATACATGCATAACTTGTCTTTACTTTTTTCATATTAGCATGAATGAATGAGAAGATAATATCTCATTCTAAAGTCACTGTTGATAATAAATTTACTTTATTAGAATTAATATGTATAATATGAAAGCATATTTTGGTCATGGATCTTAAACTTTGTCTAAGAATCTCATTTCATTTTCATGTTTAAATATCTACACGAAATGATTTTGTGCATATACATATATATATATATATATATATATATATATGTATATACAAATATATATTTATATGTATCATATATCGACCCGGTACAATATATATATATATATATAACTAAGTGATACAATCAAATATAATACATTATATTATAGAATTCAAGCAAGATTAAATAATATTACCATTGTAAAATTTAAATTACACAAATAATAGTCTCATAAAGTAAAATCATATAGTTAACAATTATAAAATTTGATTTGTAAAAATTTATATAATTTGCTGGGTATATTTTACAGATTTTGTTTTCCATTGTGTGCTGGATATTGACAGATTTTGTTAATAATCAAATTATTTCTTTTCTTTAATTGTTAGTTTGTCAAAAAAAAAAATCAAGACAGATATCACATGACCCAATTTAATAAGCTTGTATTTACAAATGTTATATATAGAGCCTGCAAAATAAGCTCTTAACAAGCTTTGCAGAATATCCCCAACTCCAGACTGGTTTCTGCTACTGGCATCATCAGTGAGGTGCTAGGATATTCATCAAGCATTAGATTAAAAATACCAGGACAAGCCTAATACTTTATTTAATGTATAACTATTAAGTAGAAAATCTGAAAATTTCAGACATCCATATATTTTCCAATCCAGCTATCTAACTTAAATAGCTATATACATAATATATTAATAGCTTTAGTAACACAAACTCATCAAAGCTTTAATAGCAAACAATAAAATTACAAAAAATCAAGTCAAATGTCACATGACCTAATCTAATAAGCTTATATTTACAAATGTTATTTATAGAGTTCACAAAATAAGCTCTTAACAAGCTTTTCAGAAAATCCCCAACATCAGACTGATTTCTGCTGAGGTGCTAGGATATTCAAGCATTAGATTAAAAATACCAGGACAAGCCCAGCACTTTATCTAAGGTATAACTATTAAGTAACATTTGTTATTTTGTTTGTGTTACTAATAAAATATGTTGTATACTTACATTGTCCAACAATCTCAAATAATTTATTTAATATTGCCTTACGTTCATGTATATTCATTCAAACTATAATAATTTATTTATTTGAATGGTAAAAATTTAGTCCTTTAATTATTAATATTAATTAAACCTATATGAATTTTTACAGTATTATCAAAAACAATTTTAAATCATATATATATATATTTAATACACCTGGGTCTTGTTTTACGCGATCGATAGGTTCCTCAGAAAACACGCACAAACGAAATCGCGCAAAAATAGACGTAACTTACCTTGAAAAAGGGGGGATGCGGACTGTGATTTTTCAAAAATCGCATAAAAGCAAAGCACCAGCGTAAAATTATTTTAAAATTCGCGCAAAAAATATAAGGAAAAATATGACCAAGAAAAAATTTCAAATTTGAAAAAAATTGATACAAGACAAACTTTTTTTACTATAATATTTAATTTTATTCAAAACAATATATTTTTATGCATAATTTACAGTAATTACATTTTTTTATACATGTTTTGATTATTATCGTTATTTGCCAATAAACAGGTCCATTTGCAAACTGGTAAAAAATCAGATTCTGCACAAGAGGAAATACAACTAGCGCCAACGTCACTCTCATGATGTGTTAATGGTTTTCTGGTGACAACGTAATTAGTAATCAATCTAACAACTAAAAATTAAATTCTTATTTTTGTCTTTAATTTTTTAATTTTCAATTTTAATTGTGCCCACTGTTATTACTCACCTTTTAAAATTAAACTTGTGGACACTAAATGATTAATAATTGATTATGTTCTTTTTTAAAAAGCAAAAACAGAATGTGATTTAAAATGCAAAATTAACACGCACAATGTTTGAACAAATTTACATTATAATCTTGTAAAATTTAATGTGTGTATACATAAAATGTGGAAATCATGATTTTAATTTCATTATTGCATAAAATCTTACTATTATAAAGCACTGAAAATATTGAAATTACTAAGATGAAAGTCGAATTCCAATAAAGTGCTATTACTTTCAATATGATGTAAGTTCGCAAAATTTATTATTTAAAGTAATAGCACATTATCGAAGTTCGACTTCCGGAGAAACGTGAATCGCGTAACTTCAAAATCGCGTTAAATAAATCCGCGTAAAAAGAGACCCAGGTGTATATTTAAATTATAATAATAACCACAATATGTATTCAAATTCAATATTTTATATACCCAAAAGTAATTAAGTCAATTTATTAAAGGTTATATATTAAAATATATAAACTTACAAATGTAAAGATGTGCTTAACAAAAAGTTTAATTTTCACTTGATAAATCTTATAATCATTAATAAAAATATTCTTGGACTGTTTATTCTTTACAGCTCTATTATTTATTGGTTGTTGACTACAAATCCTGTTAATCCTGATTGAATATTTGAATTTCAATTAAATATTTACTGTTAATCATTTTTCATGTAAATCCTTTTCCGTATTAATTATAATTCATTGTATTTTACTTTAATTCATCCTGGAAACATTTAGCTAGGAATTGCTTACATATATATCTAGGTAGAAATCTTGATGTTTTAACCCATCATGGAAGTAAAATTCACCTTATAGATTTTGGTTATAGCCATTTTTACTTCATAGTTGTAGATAATTGTCTCTCAATTTTAAAAATATGGAGACTATACAATTTCTAGATTTTCTAGGTTATTTTTAGAAAATAATAAAAGTATGCCTATCAAATTAATGACTTTCATTAGTGCTTTATAAAAGTAAAATATTAACTAGTTTATTATTATTACTAATTTAAATTATCTTAATTAATATTAAAAATTAATCAATAAAATAGTTTAAATAATCTTTAAAATGTTTTTATAATATATAATTAACAATTATTCACACACATATCCATGCACAATAGAATGTAATACTTGCTACCTATTACTGTTGAGTTAATTTTCTAATTATGATCTATTTTATTATATTTAAGTAACCCATCTTTCCCTTGCCTAGCTTGTCTTGTCTATGGATTTCATCTCATTTTCATGTTTAGATATCTATATTAGATGATTATGTGCCCATACATGTTATGTAATACATTTGTGTACGATAGAATATTATTATTATAAAATTTAAATTACAAATAATAGAATCTCATAAAGCAAAATCATATGAGTAACAATTATAAAATTTGATTTTTAAAATTTATATAATTTTTTCTGTATAATGAAACAGATATTACTGTCCCTCTATCTGTTTCACCTTTATGTCTCCATAGACACATCTATGCCGGTTTTGAACACTCTTTAGTACAATTGTGTGTGTATCTACACAGTGGGATATGCCTTTACACAGCTATATATATGTTTACACAGTTGTATGTGTCCACACAGCGATATATTCATTTATACAGTTATATATGTAATCACAGTTTTATATGTATTCAAACAATTGTATGTTTATTGTCACACGTACAAGCACCTGTAAATGATAATGATATTAATTTTTGTATGGATATATCGCAGCATTTATATAAATAATATATTGTATAAGGGTTATTTTGTTTAGAAAATGTAGCTAAATATTCTTTAACAAGTTTGGTTTAGGTAAATTATAAATCACATGCGAAATTCACAGATTGGTAATAAGACTATTTAGAATAATTCGCAGGTGAGATCAGATGGTCCCTAGGTTATTGACATTGTTTTAGAGCTCATTCATTACGATTGTAATGAATTTCTTTTCCCAGATCAAACCAGTAAAAATTTGGCAACAAGATAAAAAAGAGAGATTAGAATCAAAAGAGACAGACTGCTGTAAAACTTGGAAGAAGTTTGAATTGTGTTTTAAAATAGATAGTCGCTGGCTTTTGATCTAGGGAATATAGATATCGCAGATTTTTATTTAGAATAATTCGCAGGTGAGATCAGATGGTCCCTAGGTTATTGACATTGTTTTAGAGCTCATTCATTACGATTGTAATGAATTTCTTTTCCCAGATCAAACCAGTAAAAATTTGGCAACAAGATAAAAAAAGATAGATTAGAATCAAAAGAGACAGACTGCTGTAAAACTTAGAAGAAGTTTGAATTGTGTTTTAAAATAGATAGTCGCTGGCTTTTGATCTAGGGAATATAGATATCGCAGAATTTTATTTGGAATAATTCGCAGGTGGGATCAGATGGTCCCTAGGTTATTGACATTGTTCTAGAGCTCATTCATTACGATTGTAATGAATTTCTTTTCCCAGATCAAACCAGTAAAAGTTTGGGCAACAAGATAAAAAAAAGATAAGAATCAAAAGAGACCTAAGGCTAAAACTTAGAAGAAGTTTGAATGGTGTTTTAAAATAGATAGTCGCTGGCTTTTGATCTGGGGAATATAAATATTGCAGATGTTTTTTTTAAGGTATTCTTCTTTAGCTTGCTTTCCTGTAAATTATTGTGGAGACCAGAATCCAAAATGATCGAGTAAAATAATATATTTACTGGCTTTTGAGCCAGATGGCTGCTCTCAGTTCCTCTAAACATACCTTTGAATAGACTTTCCAGCAACTTGCATAGAGAATATGAAGAAATTTAACCTATCTGAAAGGCCACTGAAGATTATGACGCTGTCAGACGCCCTATTCCCACCACTATCATTGATATACGCTTCAAGTCCAATCAAGGAGGCAGAGAGATGGTAATAATTTTAGAAAAAGCTGCGGTATGAACTTTAATCTATAAATTCTTATAACACTTTAAAAAGAACGTTCTATCTAAATTATAAAAACTCTTTAATGTTTACCCTCTTATAAAAAGAAACTATCAGTCTGTGTAACTTTATATATAATGTAAAAGAAAAAATGATCACTTACTTTAATTTTATAAACTGCTGAAATCTTTTATGAATTAAAAGATTTCATATTTTTTTTATACTCATTAAATGTCCGAAATTTATTCTCTTCAATTCCTACAAACTAACGGTCTTGCCTAATTTCAGTAATTTTAATATTTTGTTTAAATGCATTTTGTTATGTTTAATATGTGATAATATGCTCAGATTTAGAGACAATGAAACTAAGTAAGTAATTTATAAAGGAGATAATTGTGATCTTCACTTAGACATTTTAAAAGCATTGTTTATTTTATTAAATCATTGTTTCGAAATTATAATATGGGTAATAAACGAATGCGCTAACCACTCGTGATTATCATAGTTATATATATTTTGTAAAATCATATTTTTTTCAAGGTTTGCTTAACCGATCTTATATTATAACCTTTGATATCTATTAGTTGGAAGGGGATATATATATATATCGTCTAGAGATGATAAAGTATATTTGCTAATGTTTGTATTAAGTCCCATCGAATATACTTTCCCTCCTTCATTAAGAATATTTATATGCAGATTCAGGATCTTAACTAGATTATTTTTATATAGTTTAAGCCCATTTTATTAGCATGCTTATAATGCTAATTTTAAGAACTGTTTTGAATTAGCTTGACAGATAAAAGCTATCTGTTTTAGGCGCAATTAATTATATGCATACTTATTGCTTTATATATATATATATTGCGTGCATTGCGGGTATGTTTTTATATAGTACACTTATATGTGTTACGTTTTGCTGCCTCTGACAAGGGTTCACGGTAACAAACCGCCCCTTTATTTAGTTCGGGTTATGGCTATCTTCATTAGAACTGGGGGCGTGAGGACCCAGATTTTTCCAACTTCCTGAACGTTATGTTCATATATCAATAGCAGCAAACCGTCGGTCTCAGAGCAAACCGAGCATTTGATGCTGAAACTCTTGAAGAATCACACACTCGCACTGCAAGTTTATTTCTTTAATATTTTATATAGCGCCATAGCGCATATATATGGACCTAATGGTAACCAGTTCTTTTTCCCATATTAATTAATCATTCAGCTTTAGACTGGAGTTTGAATCTGGGTTATCAGATTGAATCTGCATGATTCTGAGTTTATTTAGTTGCTCATTTAATTAGTATATATAACAGCCTTTAAAACTGGCTGTACTCATCATCATCTCTACTAGGGTATCAACTTCTAACTTAAGCAAGTCAAGTTTATAAGATGAGCATATTAAATAATTAGGCATAACCTCCATAACTCACACACACATGTATTGTAATATGTTTAAAAGGGAAGATGTACTTGATAACAGTCCCAACTATTGTAACGTGCTTGCCTGTGTTGAATACCTTGTGAAGATTATACAATCCCTGCCATTATGATATTTTGTGTTAGATCATTTGTTATTGTTTTAATAAATCCTTTTAAATATAAACTGTTGTATATCTTTCTTGCTCAGACTCTAGATCAAACCAATCCACAGTATATTATTAAATGTCACAGTTCATACTCCAATTTCTTAATGAGTTTATATGCTATATGTGTATGCCTGGTAGTTAAGATTAATAGAGTGTTGAGTGTTATATATATCATTTTTTTTAGTTAGGTTAGTAATGACCTTAAGTCTCGTGTTTCTCCCTGTTCTATGTCAGCTCGCGGTTAAATGAGAACTGAGTGTAGCCCCAGGAATGTCACTCATAAGGTGTTAAATTTGGAGTACTGGCAGATGAGTTGGAGTTTGGTCGGATTAGAGGTCTCAACCACCTCACTATGGTCAGCTTTGGTATATTTTGCTTGGGCTCTGAATTTTGTTGCATGAGTGTACAAATCTGACTGTTACAATATTTTACTGATTTTGCTTTTCCATTGTGTGATGGATACTGGCAGATTTTAATAATTGTTAATAAGTTTTTGTACTATAGCATGATAATCAAATTATTTATTTCTTTTGTTTGATTCTATTTCCATTCTTGCTATTAAAAGGTGTGAAGGTTGCCTTGACAGCAGTGAGAAATATTGATTACTATATTTTACTGTGAATGTTTAGGTGGTTACTGGTTGGAACTTAATTATATATATATATTGTAAGTCTTGGATGGCTCAATCCGGATGGTTAATTAAAAAAAAATATTTATAAAAAGGGGGAATGAAAGAAATCAAATGTTTTCCTCAGTATTTGTAAGGTTCCAAATTATTTATTATCAAAGGATAAACATCTTTTGATCAGTTGAGTATATATTTATTTATGTAGTTAAGCATTTGATGCATGTTGCAATCTTTTAATATATATGTGTATATTCACTAGACTTTATTTATTATTATTATTTTTGACACTTCTACAGTTAATATTTTATTTAGGGTTGTTGAGAGGACAATAATAATAAGGAATAAAAAAAGAGTAGATAAAGGAATTGTCTTAAAATTATAGTATGAACAGTATTAATAACAAGATGACTTGAAAGTATAAGTATGAATTTATTTATTTGTGAAAAAAAAAAAAAAAGGAATTTGTGATTTACATATACAGTATGTATTTTATAAAATTCTAAATTGTTTTATTTTTATCTGTATTTTTATTTTTTTATTAATGTCATCAATATGACAGTATGTGTGTGAACTTAATAATTAAAACAGGAGTTGAACAGAATATTCCTCAAGAAGCTGTGAATCTAAAAATGCTATGGAGATCATTTATGTAATAAAAAGGAAATGCATGCTAGGATCGTAAAGATAGCATTATTATTCTTTGTCGCATATAGAGTAGGCTAGCAAAGATTTGTTTTTATTCACTTTGCCTTATTCACCTGAAAAATCAATTTAAACTGGACATAGATAACGAGATGATGAATAAATAAGCTAGCTAGCCAGGGTTTTATTTCCCCTTGCTTGCATCTGCTGGTTTACATCAAATTAAAGATAATTATCAGACATTCATATGTGAAATAAATTCGTATTACACAACTAGCTATCCTCACCCAAAGTTAGGAATCAACACTGTGATTTAAGAATCATTTTCGAAAACTTCAATTAGTCTTATTAGTCATCTCATCAGGATTTGCAGAAATAATATTTCGAAACTAATTGAATTCTTCTAAATTCATGTATTCCTCAACAAAAGACTTAGTCAGCCATCTTCACTAAGTTCCAGGTCAAGAATGAAGCAAAGACTCTTTAAAATAATTGTTCATCTTATTAATAAAATAAGAAAATTATAAGAAAAGTTTGATTATAATTGAGGTTTTAAACTGACACATATATATATACATTTGTCTTTTTTTTTTTTTTTGTTATATATATTTTTTCTTTAGTATATCTTCATGAAAAGATTGAAGTATATTAACAGGTATTGATTTTTTTTTATCTATATCATATGATTTATAACATATACATGTGTACTTATCACATGGTAATATTTATCATATAGTATAAATGTGTTAGGTGAAATCTTTATTGGCATTTCTATCAAAATGAAAATTGCTTTAAATGTTAAAAATTTTGATTTTATTATTATTATACTAGAGAATTGTATATTTTCACTAGCTATAGCTTAAGATCATTTATTAATTATGAGATACGTTTGAAGGATGGATTTGCTATTATAGTAGTTCATATATATATATATATATATATATATATATATGAGTATATACTTGTAAGCCTAAAGATCCAGATAGTCGTTTTAAGTTTTTATTATGAAGTAGTTAATAGTCACTGCAATATTATGTATCAAATCCCTACTAGACTTTATAAAGTTAAGCGTCATACAGATAGAGATATTACTGACTTTTGCCATTTTTAAAGGCATATCACTAAATAAAAGGCATTATTATATAATGCAGCATTGTGCTTAAATATCTAATAAAGGGAAATATAATTCAAAGGGGCACAGATATTATAGCTTTAAAGACATTTTAATTTTTTTCATTTGAAGAGTTAGTTTAATTCTCCCAAAAGATTGACTCTCTGATCTCAAATTTTTTGTATATTAATAAGCAGGATTATTATTATTATGCATTATTTAGTCATATGACAAAGATAGTTTACATTTTGGATATAAATGCAATTTAAACAATATGTCAATAAATATTAATCTATGAACCAATAGAAAAACATGCTATGAAACAGATATTCTTGCTTTCCTTTATTGTTGTCACTGTCAAATTTATCATAAATAAAAGATAAATCAATTGTTTTATTTAAAGTTTGACTTTGTGTAATTATATTACTCATTTATATATATGTGTGTCATATTATTTATATATGTGTCATATTGATTTTATTAATTTAACTATTTTACCATGATAATATTGAAATGCTATTTTGATTATTTATATAAGCCTTAATGAATAACTATATTATTGAATTAAAATATTAAATAAATTCCATGTATTTAATTGTTTTTTAAATAGTCTAGATTCAATAAAATATTCCCTTTGTTTCTATACTATATTCAACAAATAATCTCAAGACTCATTAATGCATTTTAATGCCAAATCTGAAGTTAAAGGTTTACAGTATAGAGATGTAATAAACTTGGCTGTACTCTTTTTCATTATTATTAGAAGTTTGACTTGTTTAGTTGTGAGACATTATTGTCAGAGCTAGCTTATTCTCCATATTAAATTATCATTAGAATTTGATATATAAATAATAAAGTTTCTCTTTCTTTAATTGTTTGTTATTTAATTTAAAAACCATTTTTTGTACTATTACAATTTGGATGTAGCAAACCTCTGGGACATTTGAATAAGATAATCTTTCTATACACCCTGAAAGTTACAATTTGGCACATTGAAAATTCATGAGGATACTAAATAAGAAAGGCTGCACTCTCACCCTGCATCATCCTTTCATACTGTTACAATTTGGATGCCACAATTTGTGGAATGCAATGACTCTCTCACCCCATCACCAGTTTCACAAAGTTACAACACCTATATATACACACATTAAAGGTTCAAATTTCAATGTTAAAATTTTATCTATATTGCGTAATCTTAAAAGTTTTATTGTTAAAGTTTCTTTTTCATTAGATATCTTTAATTTTTATAATTATTTGAATATAAAATGCTATTGCATTGCTTACATTGATATGATTATGATTGGAATTGTTTAGAAAAGCATTTTAAAAGATTTAAGATTTCTATTTTGTTTAACTGAAATGATTATCAACATTTGATAATATTTGGTAGAATATATTGACAATTGTGGATGGATTCTTGATTATACAAATGTCATTCTAAGCAATAGTTCAATAAAATTAAAATAAGACTTGGTACCTATAATATATATGTTAATAGCTCTTAACAAGCTTTTGTGAATATCCCTATCCTCAGACCAGTTTCTAGCTCTGGCTGTTATTAGTGGGGTGCTAGGATATCTCAGGTATTAAATTTAAAGATACCAGGTCAAGCCCCAGCATTTATCTAATAGTTATTTATTAAGTAGAAAATCTAAAATTTTCAGATATCCGTATGTCTTCAAATCCAGCTATCTAACTTAAATAGCCATATGGGACTAAACTAAGTTCAGATACACCATATATTAATAGCTTTAAAAACATAAAATCACCAAAGCCTCAAGAGCAAAACAATAATTGCAAGAAAATCAAGTCATATATCATGATATATGACTTGATTTCCTTGCAATATATATATATTATAACCTTTCTCTTTGGTAGCTATTTTAAAGAATATTTTCTAATTTCACATAATGGCCAAAATTTTAAATTTATGAAGTGTATTTCCGGGCAACTGCCTGCAAGTGCAAGGCAGTCGCGCTGACCTATGGCTCTTTAAAAATGTGTATGTGCAGAATCTTATTTAAAAAGAATAAATGAATTTCATTTCCTGGTTGGAAATTATATATTTTTTTTATTCCCATCAAAAATATCAACTTATTTAATATTATAATTTTTAAATAATAATACTTTTATCTTTGAATATAATTCTAATTATGGATTTTAAATTTGAATAAATAATTATTACAAAGAGTAAAAATTATAATTATATTTAAGAGTAATTAAATTTATTATTTAAAAGTTTAAATATTTTGTTAATGTTATTGTATTTTGTTACTATTATTACAAATTGTAGACAAAAATTAATTTATTCAAGAACTTTTCAGTTGATTAAAAATAGATGACCAATGAAATTGACTTAATTAATAGTCTGATGTCAAAGAATGAGCAGATGGGATTAGGGGAGAGTTGAAAAACAGTAGGAACTAACAACCTATTTTTGGTAGTTCCATAAAATTTGTAAATTTTATCATGTTTTATTTTAAAACAATTTAACAGTTACCTTTAACAAGCTGGTTAATTGTATATAATACATTTTAAAAGAATTATAGAGTGATTATTGAGTAGATAAAGTTACTTTAAGCTGGGAATTAATTCTATCTTAAATTATAGTCAAACCATAGTTACTATTAAAAGTGCAAAGAAACAGCATTATTATTCTCAAGAAAAAAATGTAAATTATGAACAAGTTCATGGAGTTTATAAATCTGTTTGCATAAGAATATATTTTGTTTTTAGGCTTTCGTTTTAATGATTATAATAATTAATTTACTAAGAAAACTTTATTTATTTAAAAAGATCAACTGTTATAGAATTGTTAAAACACTTTACATAACTTTAAATTAGCTATCTAATAATAATTATAAACTTATTTTTTTAAAAAAATTATATTAGATAGAATGACTTGTATGCTGAAAGGAAATTAAAACCAAATAGTTGAAAAAATATGTACTTCTAACAGCCATGAATAAATTTTCCAGAGTAATGAGTATATATGATGATAAAATGGAACTTGAAAAAAACTATTGCTTATATTATATTAAAGAATATTTTTAAAAAATAAGGATTTATTTATTTTGATAAATAATATCAAAGAAGAACATAAAGTAAGATGGTTCAAAAACCAAAACCAAATAGATGATAAATAAATATAAGTTATAAAAATAGAAGGAAAAGATAAACAGATAAAAAGTTAAAATTTAGAATCAGAAAAAACCAGTTATGTGATATATGCCTCTAATGGATAACTAATATTATGGAATAATATATTTCAAAAAATATTTTAAAATAATTATATTTGTCAAGATGTGAAATACACTAAATTCAAATTAAGGATCCTACAATAAACATTGAAAAGTGCTAAGAAATTTTAGAAACATTTATTAGTTATAGAAATTTTTTCTCACTTTTTAAAATGCTGTACTTTTTAACAATGATTTTACAAGTTGAAGGAGAGTGAAAAACTACAACAGGGAAAATTGAAACCACCTACATGGTGATTACTGTTTTGTGTTTGGAAAGTTTTTTTTTTTTTTAAAAAAAAAAAAATGATTGAAAAAGTTTTCAATCTATAATTTTTTTTTTTTTAATATTATGTATTTATAATATATACATTTTAGGATATTAAGTAAAATAGTTAAGTAATTTATATGTTTATTAATGTTTTTTTTAAAATATTGACATAATTTTCAAATGATATTAGATTTTAAGACTTTAAATTTAAAGATGTATCTATGTTTATATCTTATATGCTTTATATGAGTTGCCCCAATGGCCGTAGACAAAGCTGAAGGACGATAATTGGAAATTTTGGTAATTTTTATTATTATGTATTTTAATATGCAAAAAGGTAATTGTTTTTTTATTTATAATAAGAAATGTGGTATATATTAGTTTATCAATTTATTTTACTAAATATATTTCCGTGGTACAGAATAAATAATTATGAATTTAAAAAAAGGTATATTTCTAAAATAAAATATAAATGTATAAGATATGTATGATATTATAAGTAACGAATGGTATAAGGATATGTAATATTTAATGATATTGAACACTGATCTCAAATATTGTAAAGTAGTAAGTATATCATATGACATTTGTCATATTGATAAATGTTATTTGTTTTAGCAAATGAACTATTATAATTAAAGATTTATAAAGACTAGGAAGATAAAAGTTATATACTTGGATGGGACGTATAATGTATGCCGTTGCTATAAATTCATAAATGTAGACTGGATAAGTTTAAAATGCAAGGATACTATAGTGTCATTCTGGAGAGCTAATGTTGTAAGTGATGGGTTTGATGCAAAGGATGCCCATATTATCTTAGGAAAACAGTGACGATTTGATAAGAAAGATAATCACCTTATTCCATAAGAGCTTCAGAGGAAAGCCAGAATTCTAGTGGTAAGATCATTGAAATAATAATGACTATCTGAAATTATAAGGGTTGAAGAATAAATGTTAGTCGCCTCCATCCCTACAATGTACTGTTTTAAAATTAGTTTTTTATCCTAAATGGTATCTTTGATAGTGAATCATAGATAAGCATTGTATGTAAATAATATGTAAAAGAGTCTATAGTTGGTAATAAGAAATAACCATATGCAAAACAAATACACCTAGATTTTTATAAAAGAGAATAATAAGATATTGTCATAATGATGATATGAGATCATTTATAATGAAGATGATAAAAGAAGTATATTTGAGAAATAAGAGAAATGAATGTATAAGATTTAAAAGTGAATATTCCTGATTCAAGTGGTTATTTAAAGTATCTTATTTATACAATTTATCCAAACCACTTCTAATACTTATTAGCAAAACTCTTTATTTGTACATATATACATACACCTACGTTTTGACTGTCCTGCAGTCTTCTTCAGAGCTCATTTGCATATAAAATAATGGAAATGAGCTCTAACAACTGCAGGGCAGTTGAAAGGTAGGTGTATATACATAATACAAATAAAGAGTCTTGCTAAAAAGTGTTCAAAGTGATTTGGATAAATTGTATTTATAGGATAATACAGCAAAATAAAGAAAAGTGTGATTTGGTAGTATCTTATTTATATTGCATAAATAATATAAAGGTATAAAAAGATAATTCAGTAAATGATATTATTAATATGATAATAAATCTGTACTACATAGTATTTGAATACATTTAAAAAGGGTAAATGTTAAGTAACCTACCACCTAAGCATTATTGGTATATTGAAATATGAATGAGAATTAAAATAATTTTTTAGAATTAAAATAATTTTTTAATGTGAACCAGAATGTTAATAATATAAAAATTTTTTTTTAATTGATCAAATGATACTGATATGAGGAAACCAATACAAAGATGAGATTGTATTTATTTATTTACTTTTTCATTCTAATAATAATATATGTTATACAAATAGTTTAATTGAAATGTATAATCAAAAATATTGTTACAAATACTTAATTGTAAATAGATGTATATTTTTGATTTAAACTAGACAATTAGTGTTGTTTCATTATGGAGTCATAAGTATTACAAAGTCATATTGCAGTCCATAGCACATTAAAATTTTCATATACATTTTATTTATTGGATATTTTATCAGAAGAGTTCAAATAAAGAATTAACATTTGATAAATCCAATGTCTGTCACTTCTGATTTATAATTCAATAAGAGTAATGCCTAATTTACTTGTTAATTTATTTAAAATTTATATACATTGACAAATGTCTGAAATTTTAAAAGACACATATATATTTTAAAGATAGTTTAAATCTAATCAAATTATAAGATCATAACAGTGTAATAAAGTATTTTAACAATGATTAAGTCCTAATTACTGCATTATTTCAACAAGATAAAACTTAATAAAACAATTTTTAACGTTTGTTTGGAAAGATAAATATAATGGGTTAATGCTAAAAATAATTAATATGTCTAAAGATTGATTCATATAATATTATATTTTGATCAATAATAAGTGATTTGATTACCAGTGAATGATTATTCTGCTTAATTATTGTTATTTATATAAGTATATGGTTAAATAATAAGTGTTCATGAATTATTAAATAGTTATTTTGGTTAGTATTTGAAAGTAAAAGTGTTATTATTATTTAACTGACTGGATTTCAATAAAATTCCTCTCATTATCCAATTATCTAATTGTTAACCATTATTATTATTATTAAAGAATAATCATTATCCCTGAGATGTATCTCAACGATCAATTAGATTAATTTAATATGTCTTTTAGGTTTATTATATTATAATTTATTAGACATATAAGAGAATAAATAGTGATGTAAATAGTCTTGATCATTATTCAACTATGAAATTATTATGTTAGTCATTGTTTATTATGGAGATTTTCTTAATGATTGTAATATGATATCTGGAGAGTTTGTAAAATAGTAATGTCATTGTGGAGTATAATTTATATACTTTGTAATGTTAAAACCTATGTTTTGTGACCTTTCCTTTAGTTTTTATCTTATGTTGATTATAGTGGCAAAATAATAGTCTCAGTAAGGATATGGCGAGATTACATTACTAATTCTAATATTCTCATAGATAAATGATGAATTCATAGTAATATTTCAGGGAGCTTCCATGTAGTAAAAATATAATAGCTTGTTGTTGTACTGAAATATTAGCTATTTAGCTATTATATTTTTACTACATGAAAGCTCCTGGAAATAATACTATGAATTCATATATATATTAACATAAGTTATACATGTTTTTTTTTTTTTTTTAAATATGATAACTGAAAATAATTCTAATTCTAGTTTTGGCTGATATATATTTTCTATTACAAAAAAGTGATCAGAATTTTTAATAATTATTTCACTGATGATAGAACATATTAAATCCATAAAGTATATTATATATATATATATATATATATATATATATATATATATATATATATATATATATATATATATATATATATATATATATATATATATATATATATATATATATATATATATATATAAGTTAAGCACTCTATTCATTGAATATTCCATTAGAGTCTCCCAGAAGAGTTATTTTAATATAGTTTCCAGTACTTACTGTCATTTCCAAAGGTAATAATTAAAGAGAATATTTATTCTCACTGGTGATATTTTATGATTAAGATTTGTATTATCTATCCTTAAGCATTTAATTTTCATAACCATAGATATTTAATTACAATTAAATTAAAAGAAAATATTTTATATACAATAATTATTTATTTAATTAATTCATGTAGTTTGGAAAAAAAAGTATATTAGATCTATCTAATTATGCCATACTTTCTTACTTTATTGACTCCAAAAAAAAAAAAAAAATCCTCACAAAAATGAAACCTTAAAATGAAAATCTTAATCCTTTTTAATCTTTTTCTTTTTATGAAATTAAACCAAAATGTAGAGGCTTTAATTAAATCTTTTTTTATTATTTACTTTTACATATCTTTATCTTAATTATGTTATTTTTGAAGTAAACATACATTTCAACATAAATTTATTTTATTATAATTTTAAATACATTTTTTTTCTAATTCCAAATCATTTAATTTCTTGTAATAAAAATTAGTTACTTTATTTTATTATAAACTAGCTGCTCCTGTGACTTTGCTCACATTAATAGAAAATTATCAAATTTTTAAAAAGAATTAAGTACCACAAAGCAAAAATCAATAACTTCTGTAATTCTCCATACACACAAAAAAATCATACAAGATTGATCAAAGATTGGTACAAGACAAACAAACAAATAAAGTTTTCAAATTTACATATATAAGGATTAATAAATATTTTTATACAGCACAGTTTTTATTGTAACATATATGGGAGCAGATCTCACACATGCAACGTTTTAACAAATTGAAAAAAAAATCATAATTCACTTGTTAAAACTTGCTTCCAAAGATTTTATATAAGGATTATAAAATATTTAGCTTTTTTAAAAAATTAAAACTCTTCATATTTTAATAATAAATAACCTACTACATTATTATTTTTAAATATTTATCACAAATGTTTTTATTTAATCATGCAAAATAATTTCAATGCTTTTTATTATTCAGTGTAACAAATACTGTTAAGCAGCTCCCCCTCATGTGTAAGATCACATGGGTTACCATGAAATAGATATAACATTATCTATTTCGATATAAATATACAAACTTTAAATAAAACCATACATATGAGTATAACGTCTTTAAAGACAGGGACAATATATATTTATTTTCATTTCTACTAAGTAAAATTCTTTAAAAACATCAAGTCGTATAGAAAATTACATTTTAAAATGATTATTTAAAATTAAAACAAATATTAAATAGTAAAGTATAGTCAGACATAAACATTATTCTATTTCATATATTTATTTAAGCTTCTGAGAGACAGAAAAAAAATCTGACAATTAATTCTCATAACTTCTAGATTTCATTTAAATTTAGTGTTTTAATGCACTGTCATCCTCAAAAGAAAAAAAAAAGCTAACAAATGCCACAGCATAGCTTTTATGATTTTAAGATTTTATAAGACGCAACTCAGACATACTTAGATACCAAATCAATGGAGACTCTCTGACTACTTTTGCTGGTAATAATAAAGAAATATTGCTGAAAGCACAGAAGCAAATCCTAATGAATTCATTAAACACTAATAAAGAATTATTTAAGAATATTTTCAAGTGTACAATTACAATTTTTTTTTATTTTAAAAAAACCAAATACTGTATAAATATATATATTTTTCAGAAATAAACTTTTCCAAATATATATATATGTCTGTATACATATAACTCCGTATGCCTAGGCGATGAAATAAAATGATAATAAATTTTCATTATTTTTGGATTAATACAGTATATAAATTTAAATATTGTGGAAGTAATTTAATCTAGACCAACTGATGATTGCTGGTTTAGCATGAAATACGTATATTGGTGATTATTTATCTTTTCAACATGTGTGTGATCAGGTTAGTCAGCAATATGAGATAGCACTGAGAGTAGTAAGTCGTGTGAAAGTCTGAGTTCGAATCCTGCATATATTACATATATAAATGCAGGTTTAAGCCTGTACAATGTATTAATCAGGGATTACACAAAATATTTTACGTTTAGAGCAGAGCTTCTTAAACTGTTTTCATTCATGATCCTTTTTTATCATCAAGATTTTTTCGCGACCCCAGATATTAAATCTAAAATAGATATGGAAATAAATATTTCCATAAATTATTTATTTTTTTGGAACAATATACATATGAAAATAAGTAGTTTTAGGATTTATTTTAAGTATACAAAAATTAATGAAAAAAAATCACGCTTTAATGAGACGGATGTGCTTGATTTTTGCTGCATAACAAATTAAATATTGGTGAGAATATTTGATACTGCTGGATATAAAGCATCTTTCAACGGTGAACGATATTTGGATTTAATATACATTAAAGCTGGAAAAGTCATTTCACTTAAGTATGTGGTGCTGAATGGCAGAAAAACATTTAATGCCATTTCAAAAATTGTGGGAAATTCAGTCCTAGCTCCGATCTAGAATTCAGTCAAGGGTTTTTGTGGAAAATCAAGTTTTAAGTTTGAGTCACTCAATAGCTCAGCAAATTCCTCTTGGGTTTTATATGGCAGGTGATTAATCTTATTAATGTCGATCAAAAATGGTCTTTGAATCCAAGATAACTTTTTGAAATCTAAATTCGATATAAAGTATTTGCAAAACTGTGTTTCTAGGGTTTTTAAGTGATCTATAACAATTTTTGCAATTAAAGTTTTACAATTATTTTTTTTCCAATTATAAAAGTGTCAATAGTCTAAAACATTTCTAATGAATCATTTTCCACCCTATTCTTCCAAAATATTAAACTTTTTAATAAAACTTTCAATTTTATCATTCAAAGTAAAAATATTGTTATTTTTTCCTTGAAGACACAAGTTAAGATCATTTACCTTCTCAAAAATATCAGACAAATAACACAGCTTTGATAGCCATAAGTCATTTTGAAAAAGAGCAGCAAGATCAGATTTTTGTTCAGTTAAAAATACAATAATTTCTTCTTTTAATAACAATAATCTTCTTAAATTTTGACTTCTTGACATCCATCTTACTCCTGCATGTAATAATAAATTTTTGTATTCAGAGTCCATGTCTTTACAAAGACTTGAAAATAAACAGCTGTTAAGGGCACAGCTTTTAATAAAGTTTATAATTTTGACAGTATCCTGAAGCACATAGTTCAATTCCATTGCTAATTTTTTTGCTGCAAGGGCCTCTCGATGCTTCTGGCAGTGTGTAAAAGTTACATGATTATTACCAGAAGCTTTAACAATGATTTAAAAAACAATATTTTCACCAGTCATTGCTTTTGCACCATCTGTGCATACTCCAAAGCAATTTTTCCATTCTAAATTTTCAGTTTTACAAAATTTTCTATTTTATTATATATGTTCTCTCTTCTTGTATGTTCTTCCAAAGAATGACAAAATAACAATTCTTTCTCAATGTTTTCTTTATAAATGTATCTGACATATACTAATAATTGAGCCATTTTTGAAATATCAGTTGTTTCGTCCAACTGAATTATAAATATAATACTAAATCATCCATGCAGTTTACTACTGTTACACAATGCTTTATTTACCAGTCTCTTTTACAGTTTACATTGCCCCAGCAATCATCTTCAGAATTTTATATTTCCTAACTGAATTTTTAAAATTTGAATTTAGCAATTAGGAGATATAAAAGTTCTGAAGAAGACTGCTGGGTTAATCAAAACTGTAAAAGAGGGTGGTAAATAAAGCTTTATGTAACAGTAGTAAACTGCATGGATGATTTAGTATTATATGGTATACATTTGGCAATGCAATAAGAAAGAGTAATTATTATACTTCTTGAATTCTTTCTTTAAATCTAATAATAAATTGCTCAAATTGGTCATTGTTAATTTCAGAAATTCTATTTGTGACAGTGTCATTTGACAAAATTTTTTTCCAAATTCCATCAACATATTTACTTCAGTGAAGTATTTATATCAATTTAATACCAGCAGATAATATAAGATTGTCTCCAATGGCGTATGGCTTTTTATTTTTAGCAACCAGATATGAAAATTCGTATGATGGAGTAAATATTTTTCATTAACAGTTATACATTTCTCAAAATATTGTTTTTCTTTATTTGAAGTTTTTAGCAGTCATTCAAAATATTTTTTTGTTTTATTGATACATGAAGAATGCTTGGATTCAAAATGCCTTTTTAATTTTGATGATTTCATACTCTCCATAGACAAAACATTATTGCAAATTAAACAAAGAGATTGTTCATTACCAACACAGCTGTTGAAAGTAAAGCCAAATTGGAGAAATGTCTCATCATATTTTCCTTTTTGCATCTTAGATGACTCTTTCTGATTACGAGATCCTGCATGAAGAGTTTGTAGCATTGCCATCTGCATCATTACCTTTAATATTCAAGTTCAACCATTTATCCATGGGTAAAAAGTACTTTTATCTTAAAATATAAATAAAATAACAGTACTTATTAGTTAGCAGAGACATTAAGTGGCAGCCATGTTTTTTGCTTAATTGTACGAAGCATAGTTACTCCAGTATGTTCTATTTTTTAATATCTCAGTATATTTTATTTTTTAATATTTAAAAAATATCAATAAATCAATTATAAATCACATGTTAAGTTTAAAAGATAGGAATATGTTTTACTTGTTAATAAATAAATGGCAATAAGTTTCAAATAAAAAATAAATTTTTATAGTAAATAATAAGATGATAAATTTTAAATAAAAAAGTGAGAAAAAAAACATACAAGCATTTTTATATATATAAAAAATATCTTTCATAATATTTATTCAAATAAATACTATTCAAATAAATACTAACCTTAGTCAAGTAAAACAGTAAAATACAATATTGTATTGTGCTTGCGATGTGGATACTTGTTGAAATGAAACCGAAACAAATAACTTGACCGGAAATGCATTATGTAATCACAGTGGCACCAACCTTATTCTTGCTACTGCAGCATATATTTTGATTCTGAAATAATTTATATGCTGAAATTGCAAGGCAACACCACTATTATGATGCATTTAGTGTTATTTTTCAATGTGTAAATATAATTTACAGCTCAACTTGGCGATCATTATGATTTTATAATTGCACTGTATAGAAAACATAATATATTGAAATAAAAGATAATGAAGAGATTGTGACTAATATTTCTTTAAATTCATGTAACTGAATTAAATTTTCGCACCCCTAAATGGGATCGCAATCTATAGTTTAAGAAATGCTGATCTAGAGAAAACTCAATTCATCAAATAGTTTATGGTTTTATTCTGAAAAAAAAAACTATGCAATTTTTCATGCATAATATAATGATATGAAAATATAAATATAGCTAAAGTTTACCTCTAAATAAGGCCATATATTGGTATGCTACATTTTATAACACAAAAAAAAGTTATTTGAATTATCTGTCTCATGTTGGAAGCAAGGTTATGTAACAAAAAATAGTAATGGGTGATGGTGTGTTTATGGTGGTGATGAGCTATTTGCAATAATTAGCTAAAACAATATACAAACTGTTAAGCTAAGATAATAGTTTGTTCCAGTTGAATATTCTACAAATGTCTGTTTCCAGAAAAAAAAAAGTTAACTTATATAAACTGTGATTGACAAATCAGTTAATGGATAATAATCGCATTTCAAATTTTATAAATTGACAACTCAAAATTATAAATATATATATAATCTTAGTAGTTCCTATATATGTATCTAACCAAAATAATAGTACTAATGCTACATTATCTTTGAGATACTTTGACACCATTTTTATTTTATAAAAAATAATTATTTCTACAGGTACCAGACCCTTAAATTGACTGGTTTATTTGTTAAATTAATTACATGAACTAAAATATATACAGTAATTGTTGTCTACATACATAGCTAATTTATAATTCGTTCACGCATACTTATGCCTTTATGATGAGAAGCATTGATGAATACCAAATGACTACGTGCTGCTGTGCTTCCGAGAACATAAATACATTAGTCAGCTATTCCGCCCACCAACGTAGCAATCCTATCTGCAGATATTGTTTTTTTCTTTGAATTGTAACAAAAGGCAGTTGCGCTATTTCTTTATCCGGATTGGTGTGTTAAAATTTGCGGGTTGTTTCCTTTTATAACTCATTCAAAATATATAAGTAAACTGCTATATCCAAGAGTTTATATCTTTCTGAAACTAGTCAGACAGCATAAGAAATAACGAGCATGCATTTTGTTATATAATATTTTAATTATAATCAAACATGAGAAACAATAATATTTTACATATAAGTTAGTAACGATTACATTTCAGTTTGGAGAACACTAAAACTTCTACAATTTATCAGTGTATGTTCGGCCTTGGGAAACTTTAGTGGCTTCACCATTTCTAACCTACGGCCCTATGCACACTTTCTTCTTTTTTTTTCAGGACTGAGAGAGAGGAAAAACATCCGTACCTTTTATATACTCCATTTATCGAGCATAATTCCAGGAGCTCGAGAATCGATACCTCCCCCTTACATTTAAATACTAGAGTAGCGTTAAATTTTTACGAAGCGTATTTTGCATAAACGTAGTTGCAATTTTTTAAATTTTAAAAATTTAAATCTAAAGCTCTATTTTTATTACAGAAAATGCCACTTCCAACGCTAAATAAAACCAAAGATTGATGCGAGAAAATTTCAAGAAGGTGGGTATTTTTTTGATTAAAAATAAAATTTCCAACAATTTTCGTGTTTTGAAGCTAAAATAAGAGAAGAAAAATTAAAACAATGAAGAATTCATTAAGTCCGCCACAAGGCAGCTTACAAAATTTATAAAAAGTAATGAATCAGTAACAAGAGCTGTTATACAAAATATTGCAAAACATTCCAAAGCATTCACGGTTTATCAAGGAATGTAAAAAGCTGAATTTTCTGTCCAGAAAAATACAAGCGTTTCGAGACATCCCATTATCAAGAAATAGGTGGCAGATAGAATTACTGAAATGGCAGATGACATCACTTCGCAATACAGAAATATCTACCAAAATCCGTTCTTTTCAATTGCTATTGTGAAAGTAGGAGATAAAGAGTTGCACAAGTGCGTTTTTTGGGGTTGCGATAACATGAGGACCCGAAGAATTGTTGGATTCACCCCTCCCGTGAAGATTTGATGCGGAAAACTCCTTGCCTGTTGACAAGCTTGTTTTGTTACAACTGATGGTGCTAAATCGGACAGGGAAACTAAGGTTTGCCACGACTAGCAAGGAAATTACAAGACGAATATCCAGATAAACCGAAAACACTTTTCATTGCCTCATTCACCAACAAGTTCTCTGTTTAAAATTATTAAAAATGGATCAAGTACTTAAATACAAACAATAGTCAACTTTATCGATCGCCCTTACTCGCCCTTCATTTAGAACCGAATCAAGACTTCCTTATTCACAGTGTTTTCTCCCAATGTCTTAAAGAGCTTCTATCTGATTTTGGAGGAAATAATATTATTTTTTGAAATGAAAGAGAAAACATTTTAAAGAATTCAGCCTTTATAATATATGCAAGGCCGCGATAAAATTTTGCAGTTTCAAAACTGTACCTGCAAAGTTTGATGATTTTTTTAATTAAGTTTGTACTTTTTTTGGAAGTACATACTTATGTGAGAAATTATTTTCATGCATGAAATTAAATAAAACAGCTTACAGATCAAGATTAACTGATAAACATCTATCTGCCATAATGAAATTTGTTCTCAGTCTTTGAATCCAGATATTGAAAAACTAGTAAGAGGAAAATGCTGGCAAGTTTCCAGTAAAAACAATAAATTGTAGTTTTATAAATATGTAACAATTTAATAAAAGCAATACTATATCAATTGTATATTATAATCACTAAACTACATATAAACCTTATTCCTGCATTTCACTTTCAAAATCATTTAAGAAAATTTGTGGTGCCCCGAGAATTTCCATCATAAAGTGGCCCACTTCGTGAGAGACGCCTGGTCTAAATCATTTAATAAATAAACAAACATATATAATTAGTGTTACATTTTCCAGAAGGCAGATATCTGAGTGACCTAATGCTATGGAAGCCTTCAGAAATAGCAGTCAAAAATACTGCCAATGGCAGGCTAAAGGTGTAATATATCTGTCATCGCCAAACACATTCTCTTCTGCTGAAAATGGAGCTCTTTTGTTGCTGTTTTTGAACCACAGACTAAATATTATTTGCAAAATCATCTCCAGCACCTAATTGTAAGTGATTAAAAAGAAATGAAAAATAAAGACATCATCATTCATGAATATCAAGCACCAAAAAACAAATAGACTCAAAAAAGATACCTAGAACTTAAATCTGATCAAAAATACTTTTTTTTTCTTTTAGTAATAAAATTATTAAAAGGGCCTTTTATAATACAAGTGAATTAGAAAGATTTTATCAAGGACTTATTCTCAAACATACTGCTAATATGTTTAGATATATTTTTTTGTCTTCTAATAGTACTTTATGTTAAAATTTTATTAATTAATATTTTATATTATTTATTTTCGTGTGTAATCGAATGTGTTGTGGGAAAGGGCAAAATAGTTTTGATAATGTGCATTTTTATTATTTTATTTTAAAAATATATTTATTGACATTATAAAATTGTACAGATGCATAATAAAAACATTTTGTTAATGTTGGCTCATCCATTGCTGGCGTTGGTCCGGAAAAAGTATGCAAGAGCCATTCTCCGCACTAGCAGGTTATAATATGAGCAAATACGTACTATTTAGTTGGTATTGCCCACCCCTGCCAGTGCAGAGAATGACCCAATAATGCTAACTTATCAGCTGGGATACATGTAGTGTGAAATCAATGCCCCTCTAGTAGAATCCGACATGTTGCAACACAGACTACTTCTTCTATGATACACTACAATGTGGATATATCAGGTCCAAAATTCATGTAGAGTCTGTGGGCCATACTAGTAGGCTCCATGTATTATTAAACAAAAATCTAGAGGATAGTATCTTATCCTTGTCTTGAAGAGCTTTGAGCTTATCGCAAAATATAGCATTGGGATCCGGTGTTGGTTGTGTGAACTTTGTCCTGCACCTTGTGTACCAAAAAGCATATGTCAGGAAGATTGATAACCTGATTACTGTAAAGTCTCCAGAGAAGAGACAACCCCTGATGTCCAGGATTTTATCCACTGCTATAATGCAGTGTTGAGAGATAATTCTTCGAATACTGTTATAGCCTGGACATATATTTAACAGATGATTAAAGGACTCCTCTCCTCTAGAACAGGCATGACAAATAGGGTCTATTTTATTTAGAAACCGCTTGTAGTATAAGAATGTATTAGTTGGCATGGAATCCATATTCACCTTGATCAGATAATCCAAAAGTTTGGGCTCCAGTAGCAGATATTTAAATATTGAGGTGATTTTATGATTGCTGCACCCTAGGTGAGCATAAATAACTGTATTAACAGGATTCAGCAGGCAGTGTGCCTGCCAGATGTTGATTTTATTATTAAACTCTGTTATTGAGTGCCCGATGTATAGAGATTGTTGTTTAATAATGGTGTCAAGCCATGTGTGTTTACTGGGGGGAGGTCTGTCAGTAGGTATTACAGTCTCTATAATATTTGATAGAGGGTATTTTTTTCCCCAGGTTTACTAAAAGTGAATGCCCTTTTTGGAAATTGATTGTCTGTATTGAATGGAGACCCATACCGTTCTGTTTCCTGTGAAACTGAAGTCTGCGGATGCTAATTGCAGTGGTCCGACCTCTCCATAAGAGCTGACCACAGAGCCTCTGAATCTGTAAGGTGAATGATTTGGTAACTGTCATTATTGGCAGGTAGTAATTTATGCTCGCCATAATCTTCATATTAATAAGAGCAATCTTCCCTTGTAGGGACAGGTATGTCCTTGACAGTGACTGAACCACCTTAGTAGCATTGCTTATGATGGATTTTTGTAGGCAGACAGACATAGCAGTCTGTGACTTGAAGATAGGAAACCCCAGAAAACACTGAGGTTCCGCTAAAAAATTGGATAGTATTTTCCTACCAGTGTTGATGCACCAGGATGATGACTTGTGAGGATTGATGGATAATTTATAATCTTTAGTATAATTGGTAATTATGTAATGAAGTGTCTTCAGATATTTACGGGATGGAAGAATCACAAGTATGTCATCCATGTATGCAAAAACCTTGATGTTTTTCTTAAGCTGGGGCACATATATACCTGGAAGCTGATCTAGCTCTTTAATCAGAGGGTCGATGTACTTTATGAACAATAGACCACTCAACGGTGAACCTTGTGGTATGGATCTTGAAGGGCCAAATCCATCTGAGTAATGTCCATTTATGGAAATATGAATATGCCTATTATTCAGGAGATTGTCCAATATCTGAATTATCTGTTTTGATATGTCCAACTGAGATAGCAATTCAAGAAGAATGTTGACATCTACTGTATCAAAAG
Organism: Epiperipatus broadwayi; assembly: GCA_028023455.1. Lineage (NCBI taxonomy): Eukaryota > Metazoa > Onychophora > Udeonychophora > Euonychophora > Peripatidae > Epiperipatus > Epiperipatus broadwayi. The sequence goes on from JAQFVV010012421.1 coordinate 3,230,067, forward strand.
CATTGGACACATCCAGCTGGACTGCCACAGGCTGGGATTTTCTGTTAGATCTAATGTGATCAAGCAGAATTTTCACTTCACCAATTGCAGTCAGTGCCGATGATCCCTTCCTTGCATATTGAGAGGCCGATATATCCTGTAGAATGGCATTCTGAATTTTTTCTTTTATTATACCCTCCATGACTTTGAACAAAATTGGTGTCATCGATATTGGCCTGATACTGCTAAGAGAGGTAGGATCCCGGTTCTTTTTAATGAATGGAACCATGGCGATTGGATATAGGTTAGGAATTACTCTCCTTTCAATGGCGAGGTAGGTTAACATGTTTAATATAATCCTCGCAGTAAAAAAAATTAAGTGAGTGAACACAAACTTCGGGATAGCATGAATCCCAGGATGAACACTGTCAGGGAGACCCTGCAACCTACTGGTGATGTCTTGGAGTGTAATACCATGATCTGCCTCTCCAGTTGTGCCCACCCACTCCAAGGCAGGGTTTGTGCGGTGACCTAAGAGAAGGTTTTGAAAGTGGTTCTCTATGTGTAAAATCATATTCGCACCAGTAAGGCTGCCACCATTGATGACCAATGAAGTAGGAACCTCCTGTTTCTTTCTGGCCCCCAGAGCCCACCTGAGATAGCCCAGGGTTCAGCAATGTTGAACTGGCAGGTAATTCTTTGCATTTTTTGTAGCTATTATCTCTGCTACTGCTGATTGTTTTGATCTGTATGAAGCTTTTAGCTCAAGTAAGTATTCAATGTTGTGATCCTGACAATTGAAGTTTTTAATTTTCCAATTCAGGTTGTCCTATTCATGCATCAGTGTGGTTGTTCCCTTAAGCTTGAAGGTGTATTGAGTAATCAGTGACTGAATAATGCCTATAAATGTAGTCCAGGCCTCGACCGGGTGTAGGTATATGAGGTTCACCTTGTGAAAAAGAATGTAAGCCTCTGAGAAGAATGCCTCAGTGGCGTTGGTTTTAGTGAACATTCTGAGACTCCGGTTGACTTTAATTTGTTGAAAGTTGTTCAGCTCTATGGATGCCATAATCGCAAAATGATCAGAAAAGGCTGTTGGTTGCAGTCTAGCCTCTATCCCATAGTGCAACTCGGCAGAGTAGAACATTAGATCAATGAGTGTGCGACTATTTTTTGTATAGAATGAAAATGCATCAGGTGGAAAGAATCCCCTCCCGTTGAGAAATACCTTGTTGAGTAGGGGTAAATATTTCTTTGTGAAGGATTCATAGGAGATGTTAAAGTCACCGAGCAGAATGATAGGTGCATTATTATTATTAGTAATTAGGTTAACTGTGTGGACTATTTTCAGCAGTGTTGCATGAACATTGGCGCTGTATACATAAATCACATTGAAAGTATTCAAGGAGAAGGTAAACTCCAAGGCAATTAGGTTCTGATCTAAATAAATTGTTCTGAAGGAGGTTGGAGCCAGAAGATTATTTATTATTATGGTCTTATTAAATCTATTTTCAAACAAAAGAAAAAATCTCAACAGCTTCTTTCCATACTAGTTAATATGTTTTTATAATCTTTCAAAAGTAACCTTTATTGGGAAGTTACAATGGTTTTTACGATTCCAAATGGGCAGGGATCACATAATGTCTACCTTCCCATGTGGATCACAGAGAATACAGTGCTTTACATATTAAGAGGTCAACGATGAGTATTACATAGCATTTAAAAATTCCGAATTCCAAGACTCCAATACAATGCAACCAAGGCACTATGTTGTTTGAATTAGTGGAACATCTAGCGAGAGACAATACGCACCTTCAAGCATTGAAGCCCCAAAATCCAAAATGATTGAAGACCATACCTTATGTCTGATATCAAGTGAGTATCATTTGTTACAAACAATCAGGATAACACAAAAAGGAATAAAAATAAACCAAATCACGTATGCATAAGAATTATCTTCCCCCTATGATTACCCATTTGCAGTCAAGGATTTAAAATTCAAAAATAATGCCAATACAGCAATCCAAATGGGCAGGGAGCACATTCTGTCTACCTGCCCATGCAGATCATAGGGAATACAATGCTTTACACATTAATTTGTCAATGATTTTAAATTACATTCAACACATTTGCTTGAGGTGCATCGAGGCCTACTATAATTAAGCAGACCTTGTCAATGGTTTACATAAACAACATTGGTATATATACACTTGTTCAATAAGGAAACCATATAAAAGAAATTACATCTATGAATGTGAAGCCTGATATGCCGTAACTTCAATCTGATAAACAGTAATCCAAACTGACAAAATTATAATGCTTTATATTTTACAATATTAATGTTTGCACTCTTATGTAAGGTAAATCTCAGCCCATCTATGTGGGCTGATCCTGACCACCATGCCAATGACTATGGACTTTATATTACTTCAGCTATGAGTCCACAACTATGCAAGAAGCTCACCTAGGTCCGGCTCATCTCCAATTCCAGACTCCAGGATTGAGCCTATTTCTGATTCTATTGGCATGGTCAATAATCCAAGCTTCCCAATCAGGATGCTTTGTTCTGGGAATTCAGTTTCTGTGGCATTATCTCTCTCTGGGAATCTTCTAGTACTGCCGGTGCTGGGCTGTTGAGATAATCAACTGGAATTGGGGAATTGCCTTAAAACAGGGCATTAAAGTATCAAGTAGAAAATTAATTACAAATGTCATAATCATTTTTTTTTCTTTTTCCACTAAAACAGCATGATAATAAATTTTATGTTAGCACAAGCATCCTTATATAAGCTGTTTTAGATAGGAGTAATTGTTATTCAAACACTATCAATGAATTCTAACCAGAGGGGTCTAAAAGTCATCAAGAAATATAATTATGTCCTTGTCACATCTTTTTTGATTATTTATTAGTGGCCATAATTTGATTATCTTATAAATTATATTAGAATTTAAATAATCTCAAGTATCCTGCTATAGAATCGGGGAAAACTGTTCAATATATATTATAATAATGAGTTTCTAAGTATATTTTTCAATATGCTAACTTCATATTCAGATTTTGTAAAAAAACTTCAGTATACAGAGATCCTGCTAACAATTATTATAACTTAAAAGTTAATGTTAAAATCATTTATGATAAGCTTTCATAGGATAGTTTGCAGTTTACTGCAGCTTCTAGCTGACTTAATAACTTCTGTGAGCCTTTAGTTTAGGCATTCTAATAAATTATAGCTTTTCTAGGTTGACTCAGTTTGAATACTTTATAGTAGTTAACATTTAATCATGAGGTCTATAACTAAGTAATGACCCAAAGAATTTTTGACTAAATATCATTTCAGTATTGTGGCCAGTATTAATTAACCTTGTACATTCATCTCTCACATGTTTCAACAAGTACAAACCTTTCACATTGTTATTGTCTTCTTCAAATCTCACCTAGAATTGAACTAAAAATTCATTTTCTAACTATTTATAATATTTTCTAGTTATTTACTAAATAATAACTCTTTGCTTATATCATAATTCATCAAGAGGATTAACTCAAGAATTTAGTAAACAATGGTTAATTTATGAATTCAATTGACACTACAATAGGTTTTAAACAAATTATTTTATTAAACTTAGGACACAGACTTTCTTTGTAAATACATTTATAAAAAATATTTAAATAAACCAAGGTAAACCAAATGTATGTTTTTCAATTATTTAATTAAAATAATTGTTAAAAAAATGTTAACAATCTTACTACTGTAATTTTCTTTTTATTGTTATAGTTTTATTTGTTAACTTATATTTTTAAATAATTATTATACACATATTGTGTAAAATGAAATAAATTACAAAAAATAATGCATTTTTTGGTTATCATTAACAACAAAAGGATTGAGTGTAGAATTATTCTTCAACTATTCACTATTAACTAATATTCTAGTAAATATGGTTCTAATCCTTTGAAGTTTATTTTGGCTGTAGTCTTTTCTTCTCTTCAGATTTTTTTGAATTGCTAAATCAGAACAATTTCTGCTGTCAAAATGAATGTAAAATCAGTAAAACAGTAATACAAATACAAAGTTGAAGATCCATCAATGATTTTGCCAAAGATCTTCAAACAAAGAACTTTGGTAATTTTTAATAGCAGTGCTAGTTAGAAAACAAAATATTTAAAGCTAGAATAACATTATTAGTGAAAAAACTATTGTTTCATTATATAATTTATATAAACAAATATATCTACAATCATTTGTTGTAATGCCAGTATTGAGAATGGTAGTCTATAAAATTGAAGGTAGACTGTTTGATGGTAAATAAATAACAGCGCTTTAGCCAATTCTTTAGAATTTTTATTTTCTTAAATTTACATATTTCAATATTTGCAAGCCACTATCTATTATTTTTACTGAAAAAAAATCCATTGCTTGTTTCTCTTTTTTCCTCTAAGTCTGGATTATCTTCTTCAATTCTTTATCAGTCTGAACCTGATCCACCATCAAAGAACTGACCATCTGAGTAAATTGTAGTTATTTGAGGAATACTATCTCCCTTCATAGCACACACAGAAATAAATATATATTAGTGACTTTACAAAGCTGCATTAAAACAAAGTTTAATAAAAAATGCTTATAAATTGAGTAATAAATGTGTAAATTGCCATATGTGAATGTGTATGTATGCTAGATATAATGTACATGTCATTTAAATTACACTAGTTTAAGAAATTAAAAGAGAAATTAGTTTATACATCTTAATCCTACTATTACATGTTTTAAGTATTTTGAACCTCTTTCTCATCTGCCTCCTGAATGCAGTTTTAATTAAAAAATTTGTCAATTCTTTAAAGTAAATTTGATAGCAAATCTATGAATTAATAAAAATGAGTAGGTTTTCAATCAACTTTTTTTTTCTTTCTTTCTATTGCTAATGTAAATAAAAAAACAAACAAACTTTTTTTTCTTCTGTTCACTTAGTTATAAAATAACAATGTAATGTAAAATATCTGTAAAACTATTTATTTCCACAACATCTTGTGAAGGAAATGAAGAAAATATTTTTTTAAAAAGCATATTGTTGTAAAGAAACAGATGTCAAACTTTGTAACTAGCTAGTGACAAATCTGTTGTTTGGAAAACATCTGTCAAGACCAAAAATAGATAATGAAACGGAAACCTTCCAATCTCTTTCCGTTTCACCATCAACCTAATGACCTACTCATCTGAACTAGTTTCGAACCTATCCTAAATGTAAAAATGTTGTATATAAGTTGAGCGGTAAAACTTTGCTATCATGGCCGCTTGAATGGCATCATCCATTTACATACGAAAGTACGCTATAGTTAGACAGGTTTGATAAAATTATAGCACAGAAATCCTCATAATTCTTCATAAAATGTTTTATTAATTTTCAGTCAATTCTTAATTATATTCGCTATTATATTCGTATACGGATGGATAATTTAAACCTTGGAATAATGGCATAATGATTTATATATATATATATTTAAGATTAAATAAAAATAATTAAAAATGTTTTCTTTTTAAAATATATTTAACGGTTTTCTGATTTAATGTTTTATAGATATAGCTGAAACTAAAGTATTTTTTTTATAAGATCTGTCAAATATGTTTTTTTTTAAAATAAACAATATAAAGAAAATATGTTAAAAGTTAAAATAAAAATCATCCGTTTATAATTAAAAATGGGAATTTTGTGTAAACAAGAAATCAATTAGTGACCGCACCCGGGGTAAAAGTAAAATCTAGTTTACTGATTGATTTTGTTTCAACAAAAGACTTTATCATTAAATCAGAATACCGTGACTTCTGCTAAGCTTTAACATTCTATAACACCTAAAAAGGAATTTATTTAGTGAAATCTGAATCAAATTATATGATTTATATATTTTAATAATTTTTTAAGTAAATTAAATATAACACCTCGGAGACGTTATCTGTTGTAGAAATTAGATTGTATGATTTTGTTTAATTAAAAGTTAATTGGTCCTGAGGCAAAAAAAATTCCAAAAAGGTGTTAAGGCTTGGTGAAAACATATAAATAGGCCATATTTTAAGCGGGAAGATATACTCCATCTTGCTTTTGAAGAGCTATTACTATCCAAGCTGAAAATTGTTTAATTTTACCATGTCTTGCTAGTCAGGCAAAAATTTTGCTGCCATTCCTGTGATGGAATGCCAAAGTTCAATCCATCCAATGCCGAAGCAACAACCAAAAAGCTTATACCAAATAAAAGATGCTGTAAGCTGCTAAAAAAAAGACTTGCCTTCATTCAAATTTCCGTCCAGCTACAGAAACACCATTTTAAATCGTCTCCCAACTAAATTGAAGATGCCATAAGCCGCCAAAGAACTCGCTTCATGCCAGCTCGAGTATCTCCAGTTCAATTATAGGAGAACTGTTTTAATGTGATTAAAATCGCAGAGCTCTGTGTTCACTACAAAATGATCATTATTTCTTTAAAATAAAGATTAGCTAACCATATTATTGTAAACTCTTTCTAAATTGTTTTCTAAATAATATTTTAAATTCTATAAAATGAAATATTTTTGCTAATTTATTTATTAATTCAATATTGTAAACTCTTTCTAAATTGTTTTCTAAATAGTATTTGAATTCTATAAAATGTAATACCTTTGCAAATTTTTCTTTATTAATTCAATATTTTTGCTATATAATTTAATCACTGCAGTTATATTTACCTTTCTTTTGCTTATTTTAATAATTATTAATTATGCCTATGTTTCAAAACGGCGTGCATTTATTTACAGAATATGTTTTTCTAAAGATATAATTTAAAATCTTCATATTATTATTTATTATAGCGTCATTTCGCGCTCCGTTTTGAAACCCTAATTCATAGATAATGGCGACTCTCTGTGCTCGTTATTATTGTATCATTTGTAACTTAATTAATATAAATATAAATGTGGCTTATAAATCCAAATTTGCAACCATTAATTATTATATTACTAAAAATTAAACTAGCCTGGAGTGTAATCATAAGTATATTTTTCTTATTAAAGTATTCGTAAGTCCCTTAAATATACTTGCCCTCTTTAAAAGTTTAGTAGTTATAGATAACTAAAGAGATTGAACGGGATAAAGTAAAGTTTGTCTATATATATTCCCGTCAGTAGCATATCATATTTCTCATGCTACAGAAGAGTTGGCTCATTTGATGAAGCTGATAATCTAGTGTTCTTTAATGTATAATATTTAATTTATAATATACTTCGGCTTGGCGGATGTGGAATTTATTAATATTTTATCGTTATGCTGTTTTTTATATATATATAAGATGGAGCCACGATAAGTCCAGCCCATCTTCCTCTTTTATGGGTAGTACAATAGCTAATACTGAGTTAAGGGCCAGATTAGCACGTAAGTCCCCCACCTTTTATGAACAAATAAAGGTTCCCTTTTAGCAGCATGACGATCGGTCATTGGGTAAACCGGTGTTGGTCACAAAAACCCTAAAAACTATTCTACCATCCGCAGAGCAATTTTAATATTATATTTTACTTGTGCCTAGCGTATTGCTAAAATCTCTATAGCCAACTCTACCTCCATAATATGCAATCTTCGGTGTTGATCCGAAGCATTCTCGAAAACCCGTTCGATCTAAAGCTATCTGGGATGCTTTATATGCCCATATTTAATATAAAAATTTATTATAATCACATGTATTATAAAATTTCACTCCAGACTTGGTTTGATTTCATGTATAATGGCCACTCAAACTGATTATGAAACGGCGTAACTAATAAGTGAATGTAGTGATTAATTATATAGCATGATATTTGGCTCCATTAAATAATAGCAACAAACCTATTTGTCAATGTATCAATTATTGTTTAAATGACCTAGAGTAATGTTACTTAATAAATAAAATGCCTGCGTGCTAAATAATGTTATATCAAGATACATATGAAATTGTCAATAAATATATTTTTAATTCATCATATATCTGTTTCTGTCTCATTATTAAATCAATCCAATTCATTAATTGATTATAGCTATTCATTAGTAAAGACCCTATTTAATTAATATATTAGATTTTATCTTTGGAATGTCTCTAGTATTTAAGTTGTTTATATATATTGTAACGGGCACATACGACGTTACATTATTTTTTTTATTATTAAACATGAAAAAAATAAAAGTTCGCAAATAAAACTTCTTTTTTAAGAATTAAAAATTGAAAATTAAAATTCTATACTAAACTCATATATATTAAAAATCGCATAGATGAGAAATTAAAAAAATTATTAAAGAAACTTTGTAAAAAAAAAAAAGAAAAAGTATTTTAAAACTAAATTGTCTGTAAAGGTTTAAAGATAAAAATATATCGAAGTTTGTACAAAACAAATTAATTAATGTTATTGAAAAAATGGAAATGATTAATTTAATTAGTCCAAGTGAACTAGCCCTTGGGCATTTAAATGTATAAGCAACGGTCAGATAGGAAAACAATAGAAACTAATGGCCAATGAAAGAAAAACAATGGAATCGGACCTCAGTGAAAAGACCATCACATCGTCGTAACGTAATGTCCACTGGATCTGAAAGGCTACTATAAAAAGTGAGTAAAGAAAATTTAGGAGAACAGAAATGTATTAAGTCGGAGAGTTGGAGGTGAAGGGATTGAAAGACGCACTTTCAATTCCTTCAGTTGTTATAAAAAAAAAGAAAATGAAACATCGCTTTTCCTAAAAGAGGACCACAGGATCATCGGGGGATTTAACGATGAATAAATAAAACGGCCAACAGAATACCAATCTCTTTAGGACGGCGTGGGAATTCACATTCAAACAGCAAGCAACGGATAAAAAGAAACATTTTAAAATCGTAATAACTTTATGAACTCTAAGTATTTAAATATATTTCTAAAACTCCAGTAGACTAAACAATAAGAACTTTATTTCTAAAACTTGTTCTGTATTTAAATAATTGCAATAGAATCCTATCTGACCAACTTTACTTATTAATAAGTAATTTTAATTTGATGTATTTCTTTTGTAAAATCATTTCCATTTATTTTTTTGTTCTTTAAGTTTTTATTATGATTTCTGTTTTTCGTTAAATTAAATTATATAAATGTTAAACTTAAGTTGGGCGTGAATGGCTATATAGATTTGTAAAATTTTATTAGGGGAGGGTAATCTTAGGTTATTCATTTCGTAGTTGAATTAGGTCAATGGATTGGATATATTGATGTAATTAGTAGATGTAGTACAAGATTCGCTATGGGCAGAATCGCTTTATACGCCACACACTCTCATTTTGCTTATGGAAGGAATTATAAGACGGAGACTGCAGTTCCTTCCTATGAAGTTTTTTTTATTGCTCTTATCGTCAGATAGATGTAGTATTCCTATCTGATGAGAGGCAATTTCTTCTCTTAACCTAATAGTGCTGTCGTATTCGTATTACATTGAACACATCGATATATCAGGTGAATTGACGTTGGTTTAACTGCGAACTTTTGGCCTAAGGTTAAATAAGGGATAAAATATTTTCCTTTCAAATGCAAATCTATGTAGTCTATTCATACTCGACACTCTAAATAAAAATGCATTAAAATTAAGTTGGGTATAGACGCTTACATGGATTCATTAATGGTTACTTATGTTTGTTGGTTTTCATATTCGATTAGAATATATAAGTCATCGATGTCACTGTGGCATCTTATGATGAATGCCATTGGATTTCTTGTATTCCCTCTGCAATTGATGTTATCAATGACTTTGTATTTTGATCGGTTATGTTTATTTTGAAATGTTTTTAACCGTGTAGTCTATGTAACAGAACTATACTCGACATTATAAAACAAACTTTCATAAAACATCTGTGCGAACTTATTAAAATGTAAACTTATAATATTATAAAAAATTAAAATGTAAATTTAAATTCTAAAATCAAGTTAAATCCAAAGTAAAAGTTATTCTAAAATAATGCTAAATTTTATATATATGTGCGTAAATAAATGTTTGTGTGTTAATTTCTGGCAGTGGCTTATTTTAAATTCCTTTTTTAATATTGAAATGTATCTTATACAAGAATTTATTATAAAATATAAATCTCTGCTATTCCACTGAGCTAGTGACAATGGGCTAATGACCGGAATAAAAAAAAAAGAAGAAAAAAAAATTTTTTTTTAACTTACGTATCTGTCTACTATATAAATTTTCTAGTGGCGCCCTGTAGTGCAGATTATGTTAAGTCTCTTATTCCGGATCGTTATAATATATTTAAGTCCATGAGTCTTATTGTTTTCTCCGATTTGCTAGCGGGCTGGATTAAGAATTAATTCTTGTGTGCCATCATTGTTATGTTATCCATTAGGTGTTAGATCTGGTGCTTGGAGAGTGGGTTCGAATCCAGGCTGGTCCCTGACCTAAATCTCGGGCTTGATTGGGTTTGAAGTACATTTTGTGAGTTCCAGCTCGTGTTAGATGGATAAACATGTTTTGACCGGCACAATAGCTGGGTATAAATAGGTCAAACAGACAACTAAGGCAGTCTACTCTAGTTTATTCATGAAGCAGTGTTGCAGTGATCTCATGCAGAAAAGAAAAACTGCTGATTAAAGTTTTCCACTGTAGTTTGAATTGTCATAGCCTGCTGATGCTAAAAGTAGATTTAAATACTAAAATCCAGCACAACAAACATGACATTTTCCAGAAAAAGGTTATCTCATACAGGTGGTAAGAAACTAACAACTATACCAGTCAAAACACCAAGAATGGTGTAACCAGATCCAGAGACTAATGATAAAGTTTGCTAAAACCAACGATTGCCTGCTTTAATCATGATACGAAGAAAGAAGTGTACTGTGCTGTAAAATTTACCAAAACTAATGACTAACATCACTTATATCTCTGATTACATAATCTAACACCACCAATGCACCAGGAAAATAACTAACAACTTTGAAGGAAATAATCAGGATTCATTCATAAATATAGAAAAAGAATGATATCTGCAGAGCACCATGGTTTTAACTTTTCCCCTTAAATTTAAAATCTCTTATTACGATTATCTTTAATGTTTTGTATATCTAGTAATGGTTGCATGTTTATATGAACCAACAATTTTATATATTTATTGTAAATAAAATATATATATATTTGTTAATCTATTTAGTTTGTATTTGCTTATCAAACTCAATCCAAACATCTTGCTATTAACATCCATTATGCTATTAATATCTCCACCCTGAGAAATCATACTGGAGATCATACAGGGATGATGGATATGTGTTAATGATGATGATGGATGTTAATAAGATTTCCAGAAATAAATTTTCTCTTTAGAAGTTTGACACATTAAAGTTTTCCTGAAGGTTTGTGATGATGGTGTTCTAGTTGTATTTTTATATTGGACTATTTCCATCATCTAATATATGTATTGAATGTCTTTAGAAAAATTCAACTTTATTTAAATATTCCAAATACTTTCAACTGTTAGTAATAGCACATCAAACAGGTTAGTATATGCACAATGTTTCGAGAGGTATTAGTTTCCACTCTTTTTCAGGTGTTTCTGGCCTGACCAGTGACATGAATTCGAACCTGGGTCCTGAGATTCTTGAGTTTTGAATTTTAAAGTAACGCTCTAACCAACTGAGCTATCCTGTCAAAGGCTGCTCAGTTGGTTAGAACATTACCTTAAAATTCAAAACTAAAAAATCTAAGGACCAGGTTCGAATTTCATGCTAGTACTGTCACTGGTCAGGCCAGCAACACCTGAAGAAGAGAGGAGACTAAAACCTCTAGAAACGTTGTGCATATACTAACCAGTTTGATGTGCTACTACTAACAGTTGAATGTATTTGGAATATTTAAATAAAGTTAAATTTTTCTAAAGACATTCAACACATATATTAGATGATGGAAATAGTCTAATATAAAAATATAATTGACACTGCAAAGTTTCATTTTTTTTTATTGAAACTAAAAAAACAATTTAAAAATACTTTTGAGTGGACTTGTACTTAGTTTAACCTTCAATGCACAATCAAAAATCATCATTATCATCATAGATGTATGGTTAATATTATTGCATTTAATGACTTTTATTCAAATGCATATTAACCCTTTAATATAAATATTTATTTGGAATTAAAATTATAATTGCAATAAATATATTGCCACATAAAAATTTACGCAAAAAGTTAGCAAGAATACCAAATTATCATATATAAATGTAATTAATTAATCATACTGTGTATTGCTATATTCCTGAAATTATAATATATATGTATATCCACTCATAGTATGCTGAGTGCATCAGTTTTAATCTGATCATCATTAAACAATGTTATGCTCAATTAATACTTGGCTGGCTAATAGTCAGTAAATCCAGTGTGCTGTACACTACTTGATTTTTTGTTGCTGCATATGATATTAAACCAATTATTTTAATTAAATATCATTGGATTGTGTGAGTAAATCAGATGAAGATAAACAAATTTCCTAAAAAACTAAAGATCAATGTACACATGGTTGTCCATTTATAAAAATTATCTTAAAAACACTCAAACAATACAAAAGGAAATAGTTGACAGAATTAAATAAAGAGCCACAATTATGTAAAGACTTGCTATCATTTAAGAAAAAAAAGTTTAAAATAGAAATTTTTTAACAGATAGCATGGCAAGATATTATATGTATAATATTTGTTTACATAGACAGGATAGATTTGTGTACTCACCACAAAAATATATTCAGCAAGAATGTTCCTAAATAGTACTATATTTTTCTTCATAGTAATCTACTGCAGTATTTTACTGTGAGAATATTTTAAAAAATTATTAAAATTATTTTTATAACACTTTAGAAAATGTTTTAATTTTAATAATTATTTAGTTGCTAATTTATTTTTATCAGCTTTTATTTTGGAAAGAAAAAGAAAATTTTCAACATGTTTATTAATGTAGAAGAGTTTTACAGACTGTTTTACAATAGCTAAATCTAAATTCTCTTTTGATAATGATAAATCGTATTTTAATTTCAACAATTTTGAAGCTGTTATTCGATTTTTTTTTTAAAAAGTAATATATAAAAACACACACATACAAATAAAAAATATTAAAGGCATTTAGCTGAAAATGTATTTAAAATGAATTTAATAAACTAAAAATAATGTTCACTGAATTGGTTTATTCTAAAGTTGGCATGAGTACTTTCTCTCAATCCTCTTGAAATATTTTTCATAAGCAGGATTACACCACTAAAAGAAAATTTCACAAAAGCCATATGTAATATAAAGTCTATTAAAGTAAAATTATTTTTAAAGAATTGACTATTTTCACCATTTATAAATAACTTACTATGACAATTCTCAGAAGCCTGCGACAATTTTGTTTTTGTAGACTTTGTACTATCTCAGATTTTTGTTCAATATTTTTCAAGTGTTAATCCGTTTGCCCTGAGAAAAACGATGCCAAATGCAAAGTCAAAGAGGCCTGGCATATCGCCAATAATATAAATGCAATCAACAAGAAAGATCCTGCGGGCCCTCTGTCAAATGATGTAAATAAATTCATTTACATCTTATAATCAATTCTTATGTAAATCACCAGTTTTGTAATTCTTCTAGAAATCTTACAATTTAATTGTATAATAGCTATGATTATGACTACTAATTAATTGTAAGCATGCTCAGCATACTATTTTAATATACATGTCATATGTATTATTTATATCAAACTAATTCTATCAAGAAAAATCCTCCAAGATGGTACTATGGTTGCTGTTACAAAAAAAATGCTAATGAAAAATGTATCAGGAAAGAACAAAATTTTAGTGTTAAATTTATCAAAAAAGATTATGACTACATTTTCAGACTTTAATGAAAATAAATTTTGATTATTCTAATTGCTAAATCACTTCAGATTTCAGCAGTAAGATGTGCACCGGGATTCTGATATAAAGATATACAAGTTTGAACTCTATATAATTTTGCAAATTCATGCAGTGACTTTATATGCAGATTTCATAAACATGTATAAAAACAATAATCATTTATATCTTATAATACATTATAAATGTATCTAAAACAAATAATATGAACATTGCCAAATTTGAACACTTATAAACTTTTTTATAACATTCAATTCTACAAATATAAATATTTCTGCAAAATATATATTATGAATACACATTTTTTTGTGACATTATTTAATTTTGTTGAGGGTCATGTGAAAGTCGGAGTTCAAACCTCCTATACATTACATATTGGAATGCAGGTATAAAAAAGGCTGTACTATAGGAAAAAAGTTCATAGGAATTTATGTGACACAGCACATATTAGCCCTGTTGCGCCTTTTCACACCCACGATAAATATGTAACATTGAGATTAGGTCAAATAAATCCAAATAAATCTGATCTTATATCAAAACGTGTTTTTTATCTGATCTCTGATCTGGTAACAAAATTTTTTTTTTCCCCAAAAAAATTTTTTTTTGTTTCCTTGTTTAAGATTTCATTCTGACAACAGCTTGATTTCAACTGCATTGCATTTTTTATACATGTTTTTTATCCAATCTGCTAAGAAAACAATTTTTTTTTGCCTAGTTTTTCGTCAAGGTTTTATTCTGACAACAGTTTGATTTCACTTGCATTGCATTTTTTTTCCATAGTTATTGTCCATTTTCAATTTCATTGTTGCTTAATTTATTTGATTTGAAGTGAGTAGATAACTGTACTTTCCTCAAAACATTGAAAGACTTTGGGGTTCAAGAAATGGTGTAATAAGTAACAGTGACGAACATCATGACAACACCTGGATTCATATTTGGTCGATATTATGTGACATAGATATCGATGTATTCATTTGCATAATGAACGAAATAAAAAATAATTGGCCACCAACATGAGTTATCAATAAAAGTTTTGTTATTTTATTTTGTGGAAAAAAAAATTTTTTTTGTTTTATTTTTTTAAAAAATAGATTAATTTATTACCATTTTTTGACCAAATCCTGTTTCAAGCAATATACCCCGTAGTCACATAGTCATTTTGGAGGGGTAAAAAGAAAATTTTTTACTTGAAATCTCCATTTGCTCCAGAATATTTATTTGATCCATTTAAAAAGTATAGCAAACCACTTCCATTTACTTTTTAAAATAATATTTTAGGAAATTTTTGTAATTTAGTGATTTTATAATCAAATTCATATCTTTAGTATTGTTATAAATTTTATACTTTTTCGTGCAAATGCCGTATATATTTCATGTAAATGTCATATATATTTAATGCTTTTTTAAATAATATTTTAGGGAATTTTTGTAATTTAGCAATTTTATAGTCAAATTCACATCTTTAATATTGTTTTAAATGTCTATTCTGCACTGTATTTTAAATTTTTTTCTGCGAAAGTTGTATATATTTCTGTAGTAAAATAATATTTTTTAACTTCTTGTATGTCATCTTACCATTAACTGCTATTAAAAATGTAATTTTAAAGATCGTTTTCTTAGCGATTTTATAGTCAAATTCATATCTTTAGTATTGTTTTAAATGTCTATTCTGCACTGGGTTTTAAATTTTTCCTTTAATTGCTGTTAAAAATATAATTTTAAAGATCGTGTTTTTTTTTTTTTTGTAAATTACTCTCCAAATTGTTTATATTTTTTGTGTGAAAGGAGTATTTTTAGTCCTAAGCTTACATATTTTTTAGTCTTAAACTTACATAATAGTCCTGTAACATGGAGTACATATTAGACATGCTTCCCCTTTTCACATACATATTCAAGCTGCCGATAACTTGGTAAATCTTGCAATAAAATATCATGTATAAGATCCATGTACACATCACTTTTTTACAAATCTTGCGAAAAATATCGTGTACAAGATCTGTATACAGGTTATTTTAGTCAGATCACAAGATAAGTTATACGAATGTGAAAAGGTACAGCATATCTAATACGTGCTCCATGTCACAGGACTAATACGTGAGTACCAACCAAATTTTCTTTATAATTTGATTACCTTTATGATTATAATTTAATGGTAATAATTGCTTTAATAAGATATTTCTTGATGACCTTTTAATTTTTAGTACACTTGCATGCTGGAAAATAAATATGAAACAATCATAATTATTTATAAAGTGTTCAATATTTATTTTGATTAATTTTTTAAACATTAATTTTTCTATTTATATATTATAATACTAACATAGTTCTAAGATTGAGCATATTTCCCATAGAGTAAATGCCTGGCCTATAATATTGCACACAATCCTAAATGACTGATTCCCACAAATACAATACATTTATTGCTATCATATAGCCACAAACATACATCTAGTATGAGATTGTTATAACCAATAAACCTTTATTACAATGATAATTCTAGATAGTAGTCACTTTAGGTCTGAATCCTAATTAATTGAAATGATCTTCTTGGATCCGATCTTGAATTCAACAATAACTCTACTTAATTGAGGTGACTCTTTTGATTCGATCTCAAATTTACTAGACCAAAACTATGAATAAATTCACCATATATACACATAATATATTTTAATTTTTCAATATTGATCTAACAACTACAGTCATAAGTTCTAACATATAAAATCTATTTCACACAATTAATGTGAGCTTTAATTTACATAAAAATGAACTATTTGAATTTCAAAATAAACCTTTAATTTAACTTAAAACTTGGGGACTTCACATTAAATATTTTACATGTGTGCATATTTCATATTTAAAATAATATTGCCCCATTGGTTATTTTATCTAGTCTTACATACTTGCTGACAATTTCCATATGAAAAAAAAATCCTTGTTGTTTTTTTTTTTTGAAATGAGATAAAATTTTAAATAATCATATATATGATAAAAGACAAAACAGATGATATATTTTATCGGCTTTAAATGCAATTAGAGTATTTAAAGATGTTTAACAAATGCTGTTTTTTTTTTAAGTAAAATGTTTGTTTCTTTAATCAATCAATTAAATAATACACCCGGGTCTCATTTTATGCAGATTTATTTAATGCGATTTTGAAGTTATGCGATTCATGTTACTTCTTAATATCTTTGTATGTGGTTTTCTTTTATGCGATAAAAATTATTAGATCAGAAGTGGAGCGCCGATAATGCACTATTACTTTAAATATTATAAATTTCGCACACTCACATCATATTTAAAGTATTAGCGCATTATCGGAGTTTGACTTCCATCTAATAATTTCAATATTTTGAGCACTTTATAATAGTACTGTAATAGATTTATGCAATAAAGAAGTTCATAATTCACTTAAAATCAAGATTTCCCCATTTTATATATACACATTAAATTTTACAAGATTATAATATAAATCTGTTCAAACGTTATAGATGCCTACACTATGTATGTTGTTATTTTTGCATTTTAAATCACATTCTATTTTTGCATCAATTAATCATTTAGTGTCTGCAAGTCATAAATTTTCCAAGACTATAATGTAAATCTGTTTAAACGTTATAGATGAAAAATACTATGTATATGTTGTTGTTTTTGCATTTTAAATCACGTTCTATTTTTGCTTTTTATAAAAAGAGTACATAATCAATTAATCATTTAGTGTCTGCAAGTTTATTTTTACAAGGAGAGTAACAGCAGTGGACACAATTAAATTTGACAATTAAAATCTGATTTTTAATTGTAATTAACAATTTAAAAATTATGTAACATGATCTTAAATTAATGTGATTTGAAGCGATGAAATTTGATTTTTAAACGGAATTGAAAATTAAAAAATTAAAGACAAAAATAAGAATTTAATTTTTGTTAGTTTTAATAACATTTTGCTCAACAGTGGTGAGTCGATGTCTTTTTATTATCGTAAGTCTAAATTCTTATTTTTATTTTAAAGTTTTAGTTTACTCTAATGGAGAGGAAAAAACACCCAAGAAAATGAATTTCTTTGGAAACAAAAATATCAATTTTAGATTGTTTAGCGAAATGGAAGAATCAACGGCAATTGGAAAATATTTTGATTGTATTTCCTATTGACTTCGTTTAAAGAGAAGCTACAGTACCTCACATCACATCACATCATGATGTCTCAAATAGCGATAATAATTAAAATACTGTACATGTATGAAAAAAATGCAAATTACGCATAAAAATATATTGTTTTGAATAAAATTAAATACTGTAGTTAATAAAAAAAGTAAAAAAAGTTTGTCTTGTATCAATTTTTTTCAAATATGAAATTTTTTATTAGTCATATTTTACTTTCTTATTTTTTTTTTTTTATGCGAATTTTAAAATAATTATACATTGTTGCTTTGCTTTTATGCGATTTTTGGAAAATTACAGTACGTGTCTCCCATTTTTCAAGGTAAGGTAAGTCTATTTTTGTGTGATTTCTTTTGTGCATGTTTTCTGAGGAACCTATCTACCGCATAAAACGAGACCCAGGTGTATATTATATAAATACTTTACATATAAAAAATATAGTTCATTAGAATTAATTTAATTTAAGAGATCATAAAATAAAAACTTGGGATTGTTAATATTAGTCTAATCAATAAACAAACAGTTGTTTTTTCTTTTTGACTTATGTAGCATAAACTTTGTAGCTTGGATTCTCTCTCCAGTTTATGAGGATTTTTGTGTGAGCTAATAGTTCTCCCTCAATGGCATGCATTAAATAATTCCATTTATAATGACATTTCTTTCTTTATCAATTATTAAACTGCCCATTATCAATTTCCTGTCCTTGAAAGTTTGAGATTTAAGCTTCATGTTCATTTTGCTTACAGATTCCTTCATAATAGCTTGATCAGATATATCACAGGATCCAGAGTAGACTTCAACAACTCTTTTCTATTTATCCTAATGACAATTGATAAATCTTGAATAAGGCAAGAATCAAAACTGATTAATTAAAAAAAAATTGACTATATGTATTTTTGACCTCTTGTCGATAATACCTTAGATAATCTATTATTTTCAATACCCTTATGATTTCATTTTGTTTTAATTATATGAATTTTGAAAACACTATAATTATTTAATTGATTGAATTTTCAAAACAACTTCATATTTAATTATTGCATTTTTACCTTAGTTTTTGAAATCTCATCACAAAATGCTAGTTTAAATTTAAAAACAGACAATCTAATTATATAAACCAAAAATGAAGATTATTTAATTAAACTTTAAAAATGTATTTTTTTTTCGCATTAACACACTTGTGAATTGCCACCATATGTTTCCCATATTCATTTAATCTTTAATATGAGAAACAGTTTTAATTTAGTTCATCTAACCTATTGTCATTACTTTTAATACTTTATTTTAAGATATTTCTTTTATTTTATAATTTTTGTCCTTAATAACTTTTATACTGCTATATTTACTAGCTGTCTTCACAATGCAGAAATCAACTTACTACCATGAGGAAGATCACATGGTTGACCACTGAAATAGATTAGAGATTATTTATTTCAATATACATACATATATATTTCATTAATTAGTATTTTACATCCTACATGAACACTTACCAAGTTTAGTTAATGTTTGACTTTTTTTATTTAATTTAATATTTATCAACTCCTAACACCTTTATAATATAAAATATAGACTAACACACACACACACATATATATATATTGTTTAACACTTCATTTAAACATAAATATTTAAGATCTAATGGATGCAAAATAATAAAACAGCATAATTATTTAACGAAATATATATATTAGTAGATTTAAACTCAGACTTTCAAGCTCCCTTCAGCTATGCACTCCATCACCGATAAATGACCCCATACATATGAAAAAGATAAATGATCTCCAATACTCTAACTTCATCTTATAAGACCGATACACATGACCACATAAATGTGAAAAAAATTAATGATCTCCAATATACATATTTCGTGCTGAATATTTAAGATAATTTATCTTTTTCATATGTGTGTGGTCATTTGTATCGGTTGTATAAGATGGAGTGCATAGCTGTAGAGAATTTAAAAATCTAATTACATTAAATTTAGTATAGACAATATACTTATATTTGAATATTGTATATATATATAGTGACAATATACTACTGTTTCAATATCATGATTTAACTACTTATTTTTAAATACTTTAAAATAAACACAATATTTAGAAGCACAAAACAAATATTTTCTATTTTTATCTATTTAAAAATCTACATTACAAATACAGTATGTACATACATGCAAATGACATTACTATATAAAAAGAAATCATCGTTAAAATGCAGTCTTGTAATTAAATGCTAGTTATGAAATTTGCTTCTCCATAAAATTCATTACAGAAGAAATTTCTATATTAAAAATATTAGACTATAAGTTATTTTCATTTATTCAAAACTTTTTTCATTAATTAAAAAAAATAAATAAAAAGTTGTCAGTTAAAAATGAATTGTTTGTGTAAAATTTATTCTATTGAGTTCTTTTCTAAATAAATTACACACTAATTTGATATCAATTTATCAAAAGTGACAGCTTCAATGTAAGCTCGTCTTAAAATTTGTAATCTGTAACTTTAAACTGCAGATGGAACTAACTTTAAATTCATCTGATAAGAAACGAAAGACTGAAATCTTACAGAACTAACAATGTCCCTGCTATGTTGAACACCATCAAACAAGTTCATTTAAGAGTTACAATTCCTCATCAATATAAAGTTATGTCACTATCAGCTGGAATCATTCATTAAAAAAAAAAAAATGCCAGAGGCATTAATTTTTGAAATAAATCAATAAATTAATAAATTTAATTAAAAATTAATTTTTGCTTAAACAATATAATTCCAGTTTCTTTTACCATTTTTTTTTTTTGTTTTGCTTTTAATAATAGAAATTACAAATAACAGTTATAATTAACAATATAAAAAATAAACGGAAAAAAAAATACAATTATACAAAAATTCTCAAACTAACTACAGAATATAAACATAACTTTATAATATATACAAATATATTTACAAATATTCATTAACATTGTCCAAATGCTTTCCCAACATCCCCCTTTCCCATATAAAAGGCAATACTAGATATGCTACAGTAAATACCGATTTTGTAAGGGGTTGGATGGTTTCCTATTTTTATCTCATCCTCCAGCTCAAAACATAATTAATCAATATTAGGACAGAGAAATTGTTCATAAATTTAATGTTAAAAAATAAAAATATCTCCTAAGACTGAGTGTAACTGAAAAAAAAACAAACAAACAAGATTTAACATCCAGGATTCAAATTCCAAGTTATAAGTATAACAGTAAATGTGCTATTATTATTGCCACAAGGTACTTCAAGATGCAAACATAAATATATCTGTAAATTTATTCATTCATATGTATCAAGAGAAAATTAATCTAAAATCAATCACAAGGATAAATAAGACATAGTACAGACGCTTTATAAATGCATCCACTAAGATATTTATTATCAAAACATAGTATTTTAATTTATTTAATAAAACACAAGGGCTTATTAGTATATTAGTCTTGGGGATATTTTTTATATTAAAATTTTGACTTAATACAACAATTTCTTTTTAAACAAAATACAACTTCTTTCTAAACAAACAGGAAAAAAAAAAAAGTGGCAACAGCTTTTTTTTCAAAGAATAGGATTACATTCAGGGGCAATTAAAATACTGTTAATTATTCAGTAATACACACATTATGAAATTATGCATATGTTCTTGAAAAAATACTAGTTTATAAAAAAAGACAACATATATAAAAATGTGTTTACACTTTTAATATTTTATACAAAAAAAATGAAATTACAAAAATTTCATAATGCAAAATCGCCACTATTCCATAAAAAGAAATTTAATGCAATACATACATTTTCTTTCTAGATATTTCTCTTCAATATTAGTAAACTTTTAATCACAACACCTTAAAATAAGAATAAGAATAAATGATTCAGATGTAAATGTTATATTTATCCATCTATCTCTAGATACATTAATTTTAAGTATTAATAATATAGCTTTAAAAAATCAAGGTTCCTAATGTGTGTGGGGTGTGTGTGTGTGATAGATTTTGCAAATGTCTTCTCCAAATAACTCATATTTCCTATGCAGTCAGTCTAATTTTC
Source organism: Epiperipatus broadwayi (assembly GCA_028023455.1). NCBI lineage: Eukaryota > Metazoa > Onychophora > Udeonychophora > Euonychophora > Peripatidae > Epiperipatus > Epiperipatus broadwayi. The sequence goes on from JAQFVV010012421.1 coordinate 3,252,152, forward strand.
CTAAAAACCTCTATCTCCATATAAAATCATTAAAAGGCTGACTGATTAATTATCCTCTAGTAAGGTTATATGTAAGTCTGAAATTTATTCCAATAGTAAGATACTGTGACAAATTATCTTAAAAACATAAAAAATGCAAAATTCTAATATAAGTTTTTTAATAGTCAGAACAAAAATTCTCTACCCATATAAAAACAATATATTATTTCTGAGAGCATGAATAATGATATCAATCTTTACTTTAGAATATTCTTCACAAAGATTAAACAACTACATGTTACAAACAACTAATATCCTCTGAAAATTGAAATGAACAAATTAAATTAATCTTTGCAAGTTTGCATTTTAAAAATTTCATTGGAAAAATATAAAAAATCTGAAGTTAACATTATTGACTTCATCTTATTATTGAAATAATTTCTAATCAATATAGAATCAATTTTTACTCAAATTATTATTTCTATAAAATTAAAGATAACAAATTAATAAAACTATTGTTGAATATACCATGGACATTAAAGCTGGCTAAAGAAAAATGAACTTTAAACACTTAATCATGTATGTGAAATGATATATCATTTAATATTGTTTGTGCAATCATTTTTTTACAATGCATTAATTTTTATTTATTTCTTGACAATATTTTCTAACAGTTTCAATTCATCAGCTGTCTTCATTAAAGTTTTTCTTTGCCTTTCAAATCAAGATTTAAATGATAAAAGATCTGAAAAAAACGTGGATCAGTTGGAAACTGTTATAAAATATTGCCAAGAAATAAATAATCTATTAACGTACTAAAAAAGTGATAATAGAAAATGTATTAAATATTAAATAGATATATAGAATGAATAAATAAAGAATTAAGTATGGAAGAGTTATTATAAGTATGTGAAACTATCTGTTCAAATGAATATTGATTCTACAAGTTATAATTGTATATTTTCAGACCAAGAATTAACTAGGGCATGGAATTTTAAAGAGTATATAAAAACCAAATGAAAATACATTTTCTTCTTTAGATAATTCAAAAAATGAACAAAACAGAGTGCCACTGCCCCTACTGAATCCATAAAAAAACTATCTCCAAAAAAAAAAAAAAAAATGTATAGCATCTTTAATGGAAGAATGTGAATAATTCCATAAATTAAATAACAATAGCAATAGTCAAATTGAAATGAATAATGATTAACAAGTCAATCTTATACTTAAAAATTCAATTTGTTGGTCTTAATGAGTTTAATGCTTTTTGTTAGAAGAATGATTCTCCAAAGCTTAAATCTAGTAATTTCAAAATTTAGCATAATTGAAAGTTATTATCATACAAATTAAATATCTTTACTTCAGTAGCAATAAGTAAATTGAAACAATAGCTATAACAAAAACAATCACACTCTCTGCCATTTTGGTTTTTAAGGGGAACCACAAATCTACCACTGACATAACCAAATGCTAAATGAAATCAGATAACACTGGCTGCCATTCCTAATGTTTCAATTATTTTTACCATTAGTTTAAAGAAAATCGCAATTTCCATCAAAAATTAAAAAATAAACATGTAAATTTTGTAGAACCATGGACAATCAAAAAAAAAAAAAAAAAATCAAATATCAGTAGAATTCAAAACATCAAAGATGTTAAAATTTAGAAAATGTTCAAGTCGAAAATAAAAAGCAAAAATCACATAACCAAAAGATCAAATTACTGCCACAATCAAAAAAATATGCAAATTTTGTAGAACTATGCTGAAATAATAAAAACAAAAATCAAATACTCCTAGAAAATCAAAATATCAAATATATTAATATTTAAAAAAATGGCTGGGTCGAAAATAAAAAGCAAAACTGCTGCAATCAAATAAGCGATGCAAATTTTTTAGAACTATTATCAATCAAAAAAAATCAAATACCCCTAGAAAATCAAATATATTAATATTTGAAAAATGTCTGGGTTGAAAAAAAGACAAATATCACATGAGTAAAAGATCTAATTACAATCATAATCAAATTTGAAAGGTGTCATCATGTAACCAAAGACCCCCCTCCCCGAATAACAATAGTAAGGTAATTTATTTTTAAACTATAGTGGTAACCATGTGCTTGGGTAAACGTATGAATGGTAGTCAAAAGAAAAATTGAATAAGCTAAAAAAAATAAGTGCTTCAGTTAAAATAATCTACTATTATAATTACCCCTCCCCCTCCCAAAAAAATAAATCCACGTAAAAAGATTCCAATTTATTGTACATTTTAAAACTATTAAAATATCGCAATACCCACATGTTGACTAAGCGTAAGAATGGCAGCCAAAAAAAAAAAACGCATAAATTAAAACAAGAAAAGTGCTTAAACTAAAATATTCTAATATTATAATTAATTTAAAAAAAAACAACAAATCCACATTATCAAAGTAGAGTTGATTATTGAGCAGCAAATGGAGAGTTTTTAATACACACCTGGGACTCATTTTATGCGGTAGATAGGTTCCTCAGAAAACGCGCACAAAATAAATCGCACAAAAATAGATTTAACTTACCTTGAAAAATGGGGGATATGTACTGTAATTTTCCAAAAATCGCATAAAAGCAAAGCAACAACGTAAAATTACTTTAAAATTCGCATTAAAAAAAATAAGAAAATAAAATATGACTAATAAAAAATTTCAAATTTGAAAAAAATTGATGCAAGACAAACTTTTTTTACTTTTATTATTAACTACAGTATTTAATTTTACTCAAAACAATATATTTTTATGTATAATTTACATTTTTTTCATAAATATACGGTATTTTAATCATTATCGGTATTTGAGAGATCAGATTCATCATGATGTGATGTGAGGTACTGTCGCTTCTTGTTAAACGAAGTCAAGAGGAAATACAACTAAAACATTTTCCAATCGCTGTTGATCCTTCCCATTCGCTAAACAATCTAAAATTGAAAATTTTGTTTCCAAAGAAATTCATTTTCTTGGATGTTTTTTTCTCTCCATTAGAGTAAACTAAAAGTTTAAAATAAAAATAAGAACTTAGACTTACGATAATAGAAAGACATTGACTCACCACTGCTGGGCAAAATTTAATTAAAACAAACAATTAAAAAATAAATTATTTATTTTTGTCTTTAATTTTCAATTCTGTTTAAAAATCAAATTTCATCGTTTCACATCACCTTAATTTCAGATCACGTTACACAATTTTTAAATTGTTAATTACAATTAAAAATCAGATTTTAATTGTGCCAGCCACTGTTACTCACCTTTTAAAAATAAACTTGCAGAAACTAAATGATTAATTGATTACATACTCTTTTTATAAAAAGCAAAAATAGAACGTGATTTAAAATGCAAAAACAACAACATACATAGCATTTTTCATCTATAACGTTTGTACAGATTTACATTATAGTCTTGTAAAATTTAATGTGTGTATATAAAATGGGGAAATTCTGATTTTAAATGAATTATGAACTTTTTTATTGCATAAAATCTATTACAGTACTATTATAAAGTGCTGAAAATATTGAAATTATTAGATGGAAGTCAAACTCCGATAATGCGCTATTACTTTAAATATGACGTGAGTGCATAAAATTTATAATATTTAAAGTAATAGTGCATTATTGGAGCTCGACTTCTGATCTAATAATTTGTATTGTACGGAAGAAAACCGCATACAAAGATATTAAGAAGAAACATGAATCGCATTAACTAAATCCGCATAAAATGAGACCTGGGTGTATATAGAAAAGTTCAAATTTATTGTAAGCATTTTAGTTTTAGAATACAGGGCAGACAAACAGCCAAGATTAACATAAAACTGACAATCACAAAATAAAAATTGAATAAACTAAAGCATATTATTCTAATAATTAATAAAAAATAATAAATCTGATTTTTTTCTTACTAGAAAGTGAATTATGTTGTGTTATTGCTTTCTTACACATAGTTACGAAAAAAATGAAGATGGCAAAAAGCTAAGTGTTCATATTTGACCTCATCATGTGAAAATTGGCTCAAAGTAGCAGGGTTTACATTTGATCACATGACATGATACAGTATTGTATTTACAGCTCTTAAAATTTAAACCCACTATATACTTTTCTATCTAACACTAAAGTTACTTTTTCCATCAATAAATGAATACAGAAATACCTATTACCAAAAATATCAAATTATCCTCTCAAACATTATCTTCTGTGAATAAATATATTTTTATTCACAGATGGCATAACTGAAATTTGGTAAAGTTTGGGAGAGTGATTTGATATTTTTTTAATATTTGTTTCCATGTTCATTTGTGGCTGGAAAAAGTAACTTCGATGTTAATAGATAGAAAAGTATATAAATAACTATGTAGATAAGTTTAAATTTCAAGAGCAATAGAACATCACTGTATCATGTAATCAAGAGTGAACCCTGTTGCTTTGAACCAATTACCATGTCATGAAGTCAAATGTGAACACTGCTAGCTTTTTCTCATCTCCATTTTTTTCATAACTACAAATGAGAAAGGAGTGCACAACATTACTCACTTTCTGGTAAGAAAAAAAAATCCAATTTATTATTATTTATTAATTATAAAATGAATATGTTTTAATTTATGCAATTTTTCTTTCAACTGCTATTTTTACATTAACCTCAGCACATGCTTGTTCTGCATGTATTTTAAAACTAAAATGCTTAGAATAACTTTGAACTTTTTAAATATAGATTAAAAACAGTTCCTTTGCAACTCAATAAACAACTCTACTTTGATAATGTGGATTGGTTAATTATAATATTAAATTATTTTAGTTTAAGAATATTTCTTCTTTTAGCTTATGCAATTTTTCTTTTGCTTATTGCCATATTTTAATAATAAAATGTGGTAGTTTGCATACAATAAATTTGAATTTTTTTGTAGATTTATTGTTTTTTTGTTGTTGATTAATTGTAATAATAGATTATTTTAGCTTAAGCACATTTTTATCTTAGTTTATGCAATTTTTCTTTTGGATGCCATTCTTACACTTATTCAACATGTAGATACCACATTTTAATAGTTAAATGTGTTGGGTTACACACAATAAATTGGAATCTTTTTGTATAAATTTATTGTACTTCTTTTTTTTTCTCATTAATTATAAAAGTAAATCATTTTAGCTTAAGCACATTTCTTGCTTTAGTTTATGCAATTTTTCTTTTGGCTGTCTTCTTGCATTTAACCAAGCACATAATTACTATTATATTTAAAAAGTAAAATGTATTAATTTACACACAAGAAATTGGAATCTTTATATGAGGATTTATTTGTTTATTATAAAATATTAAATTATTTTGTATTAGATTATTTTAAAAGTAAAATATCTCACTACTGTTATTGGATTGTGGTCACACGATCATTTGCATATTTGATTGTGGCAGTAATTTGATCTTTTGCTCATGCAATTTTTGCATTTTTTCCAACCCAGACATTTTCTAAATATGAATATATTTAATTTGACTTTATTTTTTTAAAATGAAGCACAGTTCTAAAAAATTTGTTTGCTTATTTGATGGCAACAGTAATTTTGTCTTTGCGTCACGTGATTTTAGCTTTTTATTTTCAACCTAAACATTTTCTAAATTTGAATATATTTGATATTTTAAAATCTAAAAGTATTTGATTTTTTTTATATGTTTATTTTTTAATTTTTGATGAAATTGCTATTTTTTTAAGTCATAGTCAAAATAATTGGAACACTACCAATGGTATCCCATGTTATCTGACTTCGTTTAGGACTTGGTTGTATCAGTGGTCAGTTTGGGACTACCACCAGAAAACAAAATGGCAGACAGTGCACTGTAAAATAGTATCAACAATTAATATATTTGAATTACTATAAAGACATGATTGGTAAAAGTTTATTAAAAAAAAATTACAGCTATAAATAATTTTTAAATTTGAAATAACTTCAAAGAAAGATTAAGTTCTATATTATTATTTCCGATAGCTGTCAAAGATTAAGATCAGCAAACTACTCAAAGAAAAGAGCAGCTATCTATTCCTTGTATTTTTGGTATAACCAGAGGAAGATTAATCAATTGCAATTAGGATTATATATGTTTTAAAAGTTATACAAATTTAATATGTAAATATTTGAAAACCAGGCATTCTTCACAAACCTGGAGCTTAATTGTAAGTACACCTGGGTCTGTTTTTGTGCGGATTTTTTTAATGCGATTTTGAAGTTATGCGATTCATGTTTCTTCTTAATATCTTTTTATGCGGTTTTCTTTTATGCGATAAAGAAGTTCATATTTCATTTAAAATCGGGATTTCCTCGTTTTATATACACGCATTAAATTTTACATAGTTTAAATGCCTGTTGGAAAAAGGTTTGGCAATAAATTTAGATATCATAGAAGATTTAGAAAAAGATAATGAAACAGAAGTGGAACCTGTTCGTTTCACAGCAAAAATGATTCGAGAAAGTCTTCAATTTTCTAATCAATTGGAAAATCATTTTCTTGTTAATGACATGAATTATGAACTAAATTCTGAGAGCTAAATAATTGTATGTCTGTGTTATGTATGTGTATGTTTATATTTTCTTTTATATACATATATACATGGAGAAACTTTTAGACAGAAAAAAGTTACAAATAAAAATATTTAAGAACTTTTAATTTCTACTTAAAAAGAATGCATTTTTAAAATTTTTTACTTGTAACTTTTTTCTATATAAAAGTTTCTCCATGTATATATGTATATAAAAGAAAATTTAACCGTTAGTCATTATTAACACATGTGTGGAAACATTGCACTCATAGAAGTACATCCTCTAACAGCTAGTCATAGCAGTCTGGATATCATGAGCTTCATAAACAATTAGTAAAATCATTATCGCAAAGTTTAATTACTATTACATTGTTGCCAGAAAACCATTATCACAGCATGAGACTGAAATTGGCACTAATTGTATTTCCTCTTGTAATGAATCTGATGTCTTACAAGTTCACAAACAAAACGCATATTATAAAATAGCGATAATGATTAAAATATATATGAAAAAATGTAAAATAAATTACACATAAAAACATACTGTTTTGAATAAAATTAAATAGTTAATAAAAAAAATTTGTCTTGTATCAATTTTTTTTTAAATATTTGAAATTGTTAATTAGTCATAGTTTATTTCCTTATTTTTTTTATGTGAATTTTTATGCGATTTTTGAAAATTACAGAACATATCCCACATTTTTCAAGGTAAGTTAAATCTATTTTTGTGCGATTTTTTTAATGCGGGTTTTCTGTGGAACCTATCTACCGCATAAAAAGAGACCCAGGTGTATAGGGGATTTGAACTCAGATTTTCAAGCATCCTTCAACTATCGACCCTATCCTACACAACTGATACACATGTACCACACATATGTAGAAAATATAAATAATCACCAATAAAGGTATTTTGTGCTAAACCTTCACTCATTAGTTATCTAGATTATCATCTCCCACACGCATATATAATCAGGGCTCAGTTTATATTAAGATAGCAAATGTTCCTACTTTAATGGACAGGTTTCAATCTACTCCAACATTTCAGCCTTCCATAACATTGAAAATCTGATGATGAAAACCCAAATCCTGTGCTAATGGTAATATTACTGCCATGCCCATGATGACATCAAGACACTCTGAGAACATTTGCTATCTTAATATAAACTGAGCAGTGATTATATATATGTGTGGGAGATGATAATCTGGACAAACTGATGAGGGCTGGATTAGCACGAAATACATATATTGATGATTATTTATCTTTTCTACATGTGTGTGGTCATGTGACGAGTGCCTGGTTTTCAAATATTTACACACTTCAAGCTTGTATCCTGCCCATTCCTCTTTTATGTATTTGAATGGATAACGTCCTATACATGAGGGGTCAGAGTGACTTGAGGTCAATATGGGCATGGCAGTAATATTGGCATCAACATGGGATTTGGGTTTTCATCATCAGATTTTCAGTGATATGGATGGCTGAAAAGTTGGAGGTTGGAGTAGATTGAAACCTGTCCATTAAAGTAAGAACATTTGCTATCTTAATATAAACTGAGCACTGATTATATATATGTGTGGGAGATGATAATCTGGACCAACTGATGAGTGCTGGTTTAGCACGAAATACAAATATTGGTGATTATTTATCTTTTCTACATGTGTGTGGCCATGTATATCAGTTGTATAGGATAGTGTGGAGAGTTGAAGGGTGCTTGAAAATCTGAGTTCCATTTCCCTATACTTACAAATTCAATATATTTATTTATTGATTAAATAAATTTGATTAAGCTTTATGAAATGGTTTGTTTTATATTGATAATTATAAGACAAAAATAAATAACAGTATTTAAAATCCATTTTAAACACATAAATAAAAAACTTCTATAACTTATAAAATTAAATAGAAAAATAGCTGGAACAGAAAATAATCAATCCATGGTTGTAATTTCAGAACAATCTCAACAGAAAAAAATAAACAGACTAATACAATTTCTATCAAAACACATGCAAGAGTGATTTTCTAACTTATCTGCAGATGAAATTCTTTTCCAAGCAGAAACTATATAAAAAAAAAAGTCGCAGAAGAAAGAGATTCACAGTTTACTCTAAAAATTAATTATCAAGCCCAAAGGATTAAAAAAAGATGGGGATGGTGAAAAACAAACATAATTTTTATAGTGATCAAAGCTGATGTATGCAATAAATTCATATATATATAAGACAAAATAATAAAACAAAACATTGGAATTAACTCTACAGTTTTCTTTATATCAATAAATAAATAACTGCCATCCAAATTAGAAATATTTTGGACCCCCCCACAATTATTAATATAATGCACAAGACTTGCTTAATATTTGCATCAAGATTTGCATGTACTTCATGCTAAATGAAATGTTATAAAATTTCAACAGTTTCTAGAGAAATGTTAAGTCAATTCTCATTAAAGACAAAAAACATTAATAATTTTAAAAAATGCTATTGGATAATAAATGTACCACACATGCTCAATAATATTTAAATAAGATAATTAAAAAAGCCAAGGAATATATATAAACATATGTATTCAATCCAATATTTAAAAAAATTAGCTATAATTATTTAAGCATTATCAACTGAGTAAATGGTAGTATTAAAAGCAATATTAAACCATGGGTTGAAGATAATTCCTCAAAATGCCAAATAGCCTGTAGCAGTAGTGTGGTCATGAAGATGATTGAATCAAAAAATAATATAAGACTGAATAAATCCTTTCATTTCTACTACCATGTTTCATGAATGAAGTCAGAATAGTTGCTAAAGGTTCATTCAATGATTGTTATAAATACTGAAGTAATTTGGAAATAAGCAAAAATGATTTGCTCAACCAAACATGCTTATAGTCATCCATAAAAAAGATTTATGCTTCTAAGAATATTACTTCATTACTGTAACATTCATATGAAAAAGGAGTGCCTTTGAACTGATAAACTGTAAATTTTCTGCCAGATACATACCAATTTCTAGAGAAATTTGTTCCACATTGATTTTGCAATTTGTTAGTTGAATTTTTTCTTAATGGACACTGATATAAACAAATAATGATTTATAATGGCGGTTACTCATAATATTTGTTTTCTAATTTTTATTGATGCAAACATCCAAAAGATTAACTATCTAGGGACCAATACCAATAATTTAACTCCTTTAAAACAAAGACAATATATTTCTCCTCACATAGTTACAAAACTGATCTCAAGTTAATGTTAAATATATCTTATCACTTTCTTAAACTTCCATCTACAAAAAAAAGAAGTAAATTTTGGTTTGTATTTCCATTTCTGTTTTATATAAAAAATATAATGCTAGCCTGAGATGTTTCCACCATTTTGTCCTACTTCTGTATATTTCTTTACTAGATCAAAATTATTATACTAATGATGCCAAATACTTTACTCTATCATATTTCTAAAATAGTTTTTTTTTAACGCTAGGATTTATTTTAAATCCCACTATCTATCCTTACTTCATCACTTTTTTTCTTGTCTTGTTAAGTATTCAGTTTATTTCAGTTTCATTCTAATGAGAATACTATAATGGGGAAGTTAAATTCTTACAATGTTAAAAACTAAATGGTGGATGACTCAAGCATGGTATGTGATTGAACCAATCATCTTTTACTTTTGGCCAAATTACTGTATTTTTTATTTTTTATGACAATTATTAAAAAAAACTTATCAACTAGACTGCCTGCATTCCATATTAGATTAAGCATTATAATATTATACGTCTACAATTATCAGTTTTTATTAAATCAGTTTCATTTATTAATTATTCTCTTCTTATTAACATTTCAGAGCAAAAAAAAATAATATCAAAGGCTGGAAATACTTTTATAGATATGGAATAATTTTTTTAATTTACATGTTTTTAAAATATATAAATTGACAATTAACTGGTGTTTGCATAAATGAAGCAGACTCAGTATAAGGTCTGCAAATGGTTAATGTATCAAATTTCTTTTATATCAGATAAAAAAATAAATAAATGAAGCATTGTCAAAATTTGTTTAACCTACATTATTATGGTGTTATTAACTAAGAATAAAAACTTTTTAAAGTTTATGATGCAGCAATAAATATTGAGAGGCTAAAACAGACTATAATAAAAGGGATGATAAGAAATGGAAACTACAATACAATGATCAAATACAACTACTTGGTAATAATATTCTACTATCTAATTATAACTCTTACTTTCTGAGAAAATTTTAAAAATGTCTTAACATGTTATAAATAGACAATATTATTTTATATATATAAATTATTATTATAGTTACTTTAATAATAAATTTGATAAACAATAATTGCATTAGATTAAGATTAATTTGTTTCAACTTTCTTAAATGAAAAAAAACAAACAACATATTCTTTATTAGATAATACAAATAACAATATGAAGTGGCTTTTTCAAATGGTTTATGCTTCCCAAAAAGAGTTTTTTTTATTATCTTATCTTGAATCAACTGCTGTAAGTTTGACTAATCAATGGACATAAGATGATATAATATATAAAATGCCCAATTCCAGACAGTAAGTATTTCTACTTTATTAGTATTAAACATTTTCAGATAAAGCAGAAGAGGCCTGTAGAGAAAATAACTTGGTGACATATATATATAACTATGTAAGCAAGTCAGATTGGGTTCAAAACTTTTTCTTTGTTCTTTTAGGATATTACCTTGAATAATATAGAAGAGTAAAGGTAGATGCTAGTTATAACAATTTTAGTTTTGAATACAGGTCTTCATTCATGAAAACAAAAGCTACAAACTGTTCTAGAGATGGATTTTTTTTTATAGCATTATAGTATCTGAGTCCATTAATAAATTAATTAAGCTTACAATATATAGTTGTAGAATAGGATAAAAAAACTGCCTTCAGATTATTTAGGTATTTAACATTAAAATTATCTGTCAAATTTTCTCAACAAGATTTGATGCATTGTTCATGGTAGATTACATTTTATTTAGAAAGTTTAATTTTCTAAAAATAAAAATTATCAACTGTCAAATTATGCTTTCATATTGAATAATAAGGGTTTTAAAAAAAAAGATTTAGGAAAAAATCATGTTATTAAACATTACACAGCGATATGTTAATGGAATATTCTACCCATAAGACATATCAGATTGCAAATGTTTTGATGGCTCAGCCTTCTAACAAATAAAGCAACAAATGAAATAAGTTTAAATAATCATTAGATAGTAATAGCATACATAGTTTCTGACTATTGCCTTGCAGATTTGCATCTAATATTATTAACTTTCTTTGGTTTTATACTATCCAAACATGATTTAAGATCTAAATATTCTTAAATTTTATATCCAAATAAACTTGATTATGAATATCACAACATAAAGCTGATGAGTTAGTATCATGTCTATATAATTACATTATCAACTTAATGTCAGAAATTAATATTTCTCTGGTTATTACAAATATTTAAAATAAAGCAACAAAAATTTCATATCTGCATTAAAGATAATTATATTACTAATTTCACATAATAGTTATTTAAGATTACTATCCATTAAGGCTGGCAAGATTATAAATATTAGTTTTTTGTCTAGCAACATCATGCTAGGTTAAAGAAATCTCATGGCTTGTTCTTGAAAAAATCTGTCACTTCCAATCCATGGCTTGCTTTACAGAAGATGTGGTATTTATTTATTACCAATACTTTCTTTCCAAGCTTGTATGCCTGACTGACTGAAATATTCAGAAAGCAATCCCAGACTGATGAATTTAAACACAGTTAGTAAACTAACTACTTCAAAATGGACTTCAGCATTTACAAATAACTCTCCTATCATACTGTAAACAATTTTGGACTGATTATAATCAAGTTCTTTGATTAGCCTACTTTTATTAGTTGTTTATTTGTTATTAATTGGTAAAGTACAATATTTCTTGAATCTTTTTTTGAGTTTTATTTGTTGGTTGATTGCATTATTGAGATTACACTTTAAATGAGTTACAGCAGCTTGTGTTTAAAATCTTAAGATATTTGAATATCATGACATTATTCTGATGAGTATTAAAAAAGTAAAAGTGACTACTAACCATTTAAATGTAAATTCAATGCTCTTCAACAATGAAAACAACTAACCAAAAATTTGTCTGGATATTTGGATGTGGCACTATTGTCAAAGAAACATTGATTACTCAAAATTACAATAATGCCTCTAGAATATAAATAGTGTTCCTAATGAAGTTAAATAAAGATCTTATTAAAACTAATTTATTCATTAGTAATAAAATTCCCGATTATGAACAATTTCCAGTTAAAATTTAAAGTATACAGACAATGTTTATTTTTTGTTGTTAATAGTATTAATTTAAATGATAATATTAATTAAAAATATTAATTGATTATTAATGGGCTATCTTCTGAGATTGTTACAGCATATAATGAAATGTTGAGGTTGTATTGATCTACATTTATGATCAAACCGACTATTTACTCCAACATTGAGAAAAAAGAAAGTGGTATATGATTTCCATAAGAAATAAAGAACGTTGATATAGGTAAATTTTATAGTTATCTTATTGTTGGGATTAAAGGGTAGGTAGATAAATATTAAAAAGAACTAAACAGATTCATATAAGTTTTAATAATAACCATATATTCTTTATTCTGAAATTGAATCTTCGATCAGTAGCATTCAGGATAAAATATTTAAAATTTACTTATTACTTATGATAAATACATACTTATGATGCTCATTTTATATTTAATTAAACAAATGTTTATTTACTTAGAAAATAATAGATTGATGTGAGAAGTGTTAGATAAAAGAAATAAGTATTTTCTAGTTTTTATTACATTTTTTGCTTAAACCTTATCCACACATGATCATTCAACAGTCCATGATGTAAGACAATCAGTACTAAACAATTATCCAGATAATATTCATAAAAAGTAATTTATGACAGAAATATGATTAAACAAATTATACTATACTAAGTACTGAAAAGGATCTTAAAATACTATTTTGTTTATACCTTGTCCATAAAGTGTACATTCATGAAATCACATTATTCTTTATGGTGGTATCCATTTTTACTTCATGCATTTTTTAATATATATTTTCTTTGATTTAATAATTTAATTCATTTATGTTAAATGATATTTTAAAATTATTCATTATCTTTATTTATTTTTATATACCTTTTTTTTAATTCAACAAAAAACTTCATTTCTGATTATCTTTTAATGAGGAATTTCATTTTTTGAATTGATCTGGTAAAATTATCTTTTTTATTTTTTATGATTCATATTGATTTTTTTATATTATGCAATAATATGAATGCTGTACCCATTTGTATCTTTTTCCTTATTTTAGTACTATTTTACTTTATTCAAAGCTTATAATAATTATAGACAATATTAGTTTTTATTTGTAAATTCTTCTGTTTACTAATTTTTCATTTTTTTTTAAATATGTCTACCTTGGAATAAACAAAATTCTGCTATTCCCAGAATTTTCAAAAAAGATCAGGAATGATGAATATAATCTTACAATTTCTGGATTAACAATCAAGATTTATATTGAATAATGCTGATCTGCATCTGTTCAGTAATCTGACAGCATTTCTAATATTACAAACTAAACATGTCCATATACAATTGAGAGCCAAGGACACTTACATCTTAAATCATGGAATAAGTTACAAAATTTTTCACCAATATAACATATAAAAATACAGAGCTTCCAGAGATTATGCATCAGCAAATTGAGATATGCCAGGAATTGTCATCTGGTGGAGCTCTAGCTTTAAACTGAAATGTGCACCACCAAATTTTCTTATCTTTATTCATTGTGGTATAGCATTTTTTTTTTTGCATTTTGTGGTCCATTTGGTATTGATCTATGCTAGTTATCTTTTCAAACACTATACTTTTTTCATTTAAGATTAAATTCTCCGTTCCATGATGTAATTGAACATAAGCAAAAACAGCTTTTTCTAAAATCTTATTTATTAATTAAGATGATGGATATAATTAAATTATTCCCCTTTTACAAAATTTTTATTTATTACACTTACTCTGATAAGCTATTTACATATATCTTTTTAATTAATTAATTAAAGCATTCTTCATTATTTATTACATACATAACTTGAAAAAATTAAAGACATTTCGACTTCAATAATGCAATTGTTTTTAATTAATAAGATTATATTTTCTTATTTTATAATTACTGTTATAATTGTTCTTTAATTTATTTTGCATTACTGTTACAGAAATAGAGAATTGTTGAGTATTTCTAATTTATTTGAACATTTTTCTTTTTCTCTTTTTCACTTAGATATGAATGAAAAGGTTATTACAAATAATATATTTTGACAATAATTTAATACGTAATCATAGCATTATTATTATTATTATTATTTTTTTTTAGCAATGACAGAAGAATTTGAGATATGCAAAGCAACTTCTCTTCAACCTTCATTTTATCGGTCTTGATTTCTACTATTTCTGATTTCAGCATATGGAGAGCTGTTTAAAATATTTCCAGATGAAAAAAAATATTTCATCGATTCTTTCACACACATACTCTCAAATATATAACACATTTTAAGAATTTTAAATTGAACTATTTATTTGTAATTCTTGAAGAATAAAGATCTCATCTATATAATTTATGGCATTATGGCACACATCCACCTGTTCAAAATCACAATAAATATATAATGGTGTGAATTTTTACACTGGATGATAGTTTAAGATCTTATAATTTTTTTTTTTTTTTTAAAAAAAGTACATCCGTAAATCTAATTAAATACATATATTCCAAAAACTACAAGTTTTAATAATAGGATATGTTGAGTTTTCTTATGAATTTTAAAATTAAGTTATAATTTGTCTCTACCATATGTTTAATATCACATTATTAGTTAAATATTGTATATACTTCGAATAGATTGTGGATTGATTCATACTTTGAAATAAAACAAGTCACATTTACAATAAATTAATGTACAATTAGATTATGGTATTGAAATTGGGTATTCGAACCCCTGGGACATCTGATAAAAATAAGTTCATATTCGATATAATAAATGGGGGGACGGGGACGTGACTTTTTAAGTTCTACAATTTAAAAGCAAAAAGAAAAGAGAGCTAAAAATCCCTGAATCTGATTATATATAGACATTTTACAAAACTTAAAACTTTTCTTAGAATTTTCACATCATTAATTTCCTAACATTGATTTAAAATTCAATAATTGATTTCTCTTTATGTCACCACTATTACTTCATTCAATTAAAATTATGGACTAGCTTTTAATGCCAGTGTTGATTTACTGCAAGTGGCATAATAGACATCAAGATTTTGTAATTTAACTAACATTTATTGATTTTACTTTACTTAAATGAATTCTAAAGTCATAATGTATAATTAAAATTTAGCTCAATACTATTATTTTAATTTGATTCACATTAACAATTAATCTAAAGATCAGAAGTGAAAAAAAAAGCTTTTATAAAATTAATCTATTACTATGAAAACGAATACTCTCTGTAAAACTTATCAAATAGATGGTATTTTTTTTCAAGAGAATCATTTTTTAAAAACACGCAGACACACAAATATGGATAATTGTTTCAGCAATTATTAATTTATAAAAATACAACAATTAAATATGTAATTTTTTAATGAAAAAATATTTTAAAAATTACACATTTTTTAAATTAAAAAAAAAAAAGGCAAAATATCAATATAAGCTAAATAGAAAATATTTATATTAAAAAATAAAATCTTATTATGGATAAATAAAAAAATATTTTAATTCAATAAAAATTTACAGTATCTTTAATGCAAGCTTGTCTAAAACCTACTGCTTTAGAATAAGATTCTCTCTCATCTTGAGAGGAAAGCATGCACTAAAGGAGCTGCACAAATGCTTTTTATAAATGCACATAATGATTTAAAATATCATAAATAAAAAATAATGATGTATCAAAAATATATCTAACTCAAAGATTTATTTGAACTAAAATAAATGAAAAATCAACTTTTTAATAGAAACTCCCCTGCCACATCCATGGATATTATCACACCAAATATTTGTACATAAAAAATAGAAATAAAACAAGTCAATCATTGATATATTGATATTTTTATTACTTTTTTATAATTTATATGAAAAAAAAACCCCAACATAACATTCTTCATTCCATTTTTTATGTATGCCCTTATCAAACCATATGTCAAGTCTTATATATATATATATATATATATATATATATATATATATATATATATATATATATATATATATATATATATATATATATATATATATATATATATATATATATATATATATCTGTTACATAGTGATGCTTTTATTAGTTTTTTACATTTATGATTATACTCATTCTTGTAAATTGGTATGGCATTGTTTAGTTTCTTGGAATTAGACAGTCTAGTTTTAAGATTTTATAATAACACTTTAATATTCATTTATTTAATATTCATTATATATACATACATAGATGCATAGCATAATTTCTATTCTGTTAATAAAACAATCATGTGGTCAATTGCTCGGGAGATTGTGATACTGCAGAGAGCTCAAGGAGCAAGTTGGCATAATAGTTCCATTAACTTGACTCAAACATAATGTACTTCAAGAGTTAGTTAAATTGATTCTTACTTATCAACATACACACCCAATTAATTTTAAATTAGACTATTGTAATAAAAAAAAAAAATTAAAATAGAAAAAATATATATATATATATTTCATTTTACATTGAATGTTTCTGCTGTTATGATCATGGCATAGAGTTTGAATAAAAATGAAATTGGACCCTTCCCCCTAGATTCTGCAGATCTTGTCTTCTTGGTTCAATTATTCGTGAATAAATGGATATCTAGATATTCTTAGCTGGATGATAATTAATTAATTTGGATTAAGAAGTATGAAGGCGAAAAAACAAACACAATTATAAAGATAATATAACTTTCAGCTGATTATATTATTACAGTGCAGAGCCTATATATCTGCTTATAAAATTGCAATGATTAATGATACTTTCCAATGTTATTCTAAATAATCTCAACATGGAAATAGTAAAACGTACATTCATCTTTAATTCTCAATCCCCATATTTTTTCTTAATGAAAAAATTAATGTACAGTTGAAAAAAACAATGTTAAACTAGAGTTAATAACTAAGATCAGGATATGATAGTTCTGAGTTTTTAGCAACTTAACATATAAAGTGAAGATCAAATAAAAAAGGGGGGGGATTAAAAATTGCATAAACAACCATTCATAAATATCATGAATTCATTCCTAAAGTAAAATTAATTAAATCACATCAGAAAAATGCATGAGAGCCACATTTCTTAATAAATGTGACTTTTCTTTCTCTTTCACAAAGTGATAGTGAAATGAAAACTTTAACAAAGATATAAAAACCATCTACAAAACATCTCTAAAATATTTCAACAGTACTGTTAATTAAAAGACATCTTAATCTCAGTTCATGCCAAACAATCTCTGTATTGAATTATAACAATCAATAAAAAAAAACCTCTGGAAGATAAACTAAAAGATATAAACCCAAGTTCAGATAGTAATAAGAAAAATGATTGTTTCTGCTGGTACTAAAATCAATTAACACTTAACAATATTCGTACATTCTCCATAATAGAAGTTGTTCAACAAAACACTTGACAGATAATTTGATATTTATTCAATAGGTCTTGAGCTATTTGTAAAGATGCTGAAGACTGTTATTTATATTATTTTACATATGTATATAGTCTAAGATGCAATTATGCATTATCTATAAAGTAAAATGATGAAATAAACCCACAAATCTTAAAAAAATATTCAGTTACAGAAAAGTCATAACAAATGTTCACAAGAGTTTTGAGAGAAAATTTCTTATCAGCCATGTAAATCAAAATTATTAAAAACCCAACTCAATAATAAGCAGAATTCTTACATGTTATGGAAATAAACTATTATTTATTTCAAAGTATAAAATATGTTATTAATTATGCAAGTTATTCAAACTTGGCAAAGTGAAATAGAAATTAAAATTCAATTTCCAATTAATAATACATAACTAATGTAATAATATTCCGTAAAAATATTTGGAAAATGAGAAATAATATTACACCATTTGTAGAGTGAAATATAAAATTAATTTTTCATAAACAGTATGGATCTGAAAAATGAGTTGAAAATGAATTTATAATTCATTTGAATTTTATTCCTGTATTTCAATACAATACAATCAAAAGTTACATGATTGATAATATCTTTTATTTACAAATTTAATCAATTTGCTGCTGGATTCTGATTAATAATATTATAGGTTTTCATACAAAATTTTATGTCAAAACCACTTGTCCTGTGAGTTTTGACAATTGTTTTCAACAATTAACTTTTTGTAAAATACTATTTAATGTGTTTGATTTTTGATCTATATATTTAAAAAGAATCTCATGGGCCATCACTGCACAGATGAGTAATCTTGATAGTGCATGAGTATATATTTAACGTTTTTTTAAAAAAGAAGTGATTAGACTCAAAAGTTATTTATATAAATGCTAAATATTGTGGAAGTAAACTACTTTTCGCACATGCTATAGAATAGCCATATACCCTCCTGTCAATAAATGTTTTAAAAACATAAGTAGCTATTCTATAGCACACGTGTAAAGAGTAGTTTATTTTTACAATATTTCATAAGGATATAAATCATTATATAATCAATAATTACTTATATTAATTATTACTTATATAAATATTAAAGTCAAGAAATGATTAATTGTCTAATAATATTTTTTTATCATTTGACATAAATTACTGAAACTTAAATAAAAAGATTTTTCTGATACAAATATATTATTTAATTTATTTTTGATTTGGACAAAAATTTTAATTTTAAATGTGACAGAAAAAAGGAAAACCATTTTTGTATAAAGAAAAGTGTTCATTTTAATGGACATGTAATTATAAAAAGTATTTATATGTAAAGGAAATGAAGAAAATATTTTTGAAGATAACGATGCATGTAAGATAGCAACAATCACTATATTAAAAGTAGAATCTTGTTTTTATTAATTAAAGGCAAAACCAGTAGTTTTAATCCTACTTATCTATCTCTACATTGATTATTATGATTATAAATACTGAGACCATTTAAAAAAAAAAACTTATAAAGTCATTAAAAAACAAGTTGCTAACACTCTTCATGTATGTTGAGTTTGAGCCCCCACAAACATGCATCTTTGCACTCTATTGTAACTTATAGTCCAATATGTGTATAGCAGGTGTTCATAAAATGTAAAAGCTAAATCGTAAAAGGTAAGTCTATCAGCATTTATTTTGTCACTTGAGCTAATCAAAAAATAAAAAAAATAAAGATATTTATTTTTATTTATGCAAAAAAAGCACAGATGAAAAAACATGCTGTTACTCATACACATATCTTTTATGCATAAATCTATTTTTTATACATACATAAAACAGATTAAGGAAATCTAATCATGACAAAAGTCCAGTGGTATACATCAAGTTAATGTAAGTCCTTCAGCCTTAAATTAAGAATTTTGAATGTAGACTTTTATACATGTATGCTCAATAATCTTTCACTAATAAACTAAGACTAGAAATAATGGAATTAGCTGTATCCATATATAGATGAATTTTATATAATTCTCTTTAGAATTATATCGATCATGTTAAGAGGTTAAAAGACATCCTTAAAAATCAAACATTTTATCAATATAATATATCATTAATTATTTAAAGCCAGTACATTCATGGTACCAGATGTTTCTGATTTAAACACTGACATATTCTCACAGTATTTAATGATCAGCTTAACAGTTACAGTATTTAATATATGTTAATATAGCATGACATATATCATTTTTATAGTGCTTATTGTTGTGTAAATAGAAAGTATTATGCTTCATTGTAAACATTTGATTTGATGATGATTATCTTTAGATTTATAAGATATAGTATTTAAATCTAATCACAAAAGATTGATTATTTATAATTAAACTTTACCATTCATTTATAAAATATTTATATACTACTGACAATGATTTTGAATTATTATTTATACCTTGAGGTATCAGCAGTGAACACTTTATATTAATGATCTTATATTTAGTACAAAAATTACATTCAGTTACAATACATAGATATTTATTTGTACTTAGCATTGTAATGATGTAAAATATAATTAAAGGATGCCTTTTGCATTTATGTTCTACCCATTGGTGGAGCCACCACAATCATACTAAACTAGCCTGCAAGTTATGTAAGAAAGGCATAGAAAATATTAGGCATAATTGAATGTAAATGCCTGAAATCAGAAAGGGTACAAATAATAAAGTTGTGGAAGAATAAATATAAACAAAGTGATTATACAGAAAGTGGGTTATTGGATTTTATACTGAGTTTGGGAAAAGATAAGGGGGATTTAGATATAAAGGCTTTGAAATTGACAAAGATTATGTTGTGGAATTGGGTTAGAGCAGGATAGAAAAAAATATGGGAAAACTTAGGGTGGGGAATGGAAAGTAAAGTGGTTGACAGGTTTCTCTGAGCATAGTGGCTGAGAGATTCCTGACTCCGTATAAGAAGTCACAGTGCATCACATCACATATACTAGAATAAGCTGATCTGTAAGAGTCATTATTTCTTTAAAAAACAAAAATTAAAATAATTTATTTCAAAACAAAAAAAAAAAAAGTATTTACTTAGAAAATAAACATGAAATTAATATATATATACCAACAAACAATGATTTAAAAAATGTTTAACCTTTTATTCAATAATCCTAGAAAGTTTGTGTGCATGTATCCAAGTACAATGTATGCTATTAACTTTTTTTGACTTCTAGTGATAAAAATTTTGATTAAGAAATATGTTTTTGTAAAGTATTAATTCAAACATTAATAATTAGATAAAAGTACTGGGAACAAAAAAAAAAACCTAAGGAAATATAGTATTTTCAAACAATAAAAATTAGTAAGGCAGGGATTAGTCACATTAAGCAGAATTCAAAGTATGCTAACATCCCAGTGCTGCAGTATCTTTTGTTTCTAAAATGATAGTGAATCAGAAGTTTATAAAACAAATCTATTAATTTCATTTATTTTTTAAAACTTTAATTTTCATTTTTAAATACATAGATATCATATATTGTGATTTATTGAAATTTTATAAATTTTTAGCATAAATTAGTCAAATAAAACTTTACTGACATCATAGACTTATCAATAGTCACTAAAATTGTTCTAATATTTTATCAATTTTTTTCAGAATTAGTTCAATTTGAAGTTATGCTTTAGAAACACACATATGTAAAAAAGTAAATTTTGCAATCATCATTATTTATTTGTTCCTAAGCGAATTTCTAGCCTACAGACTAAAATGAAGGTTTTTATTATTGATAATTTACTTCAATTTGTTTTTCAATAAGTTGTTTTTATGTATGTCTAGAATTAAAAACTTCAAGACTTAAAATAGAGAATAAAACTTCAAGACTTTCATTTCAGTGAAAATAATTTATTTTGAAAAGATAAAAATAATATTATTTATTTGGAAAACAAACATGAAAATATATTTCATAAGAGACAAAGATTGATAACAAAATAATATATTAAAAAACATGAAAATAAAATTATATTTAAAACTGTCATGAGTTCTAATGTTATTGCATCACACATTGTAAAAATAATGTCAGTCAAGCTCTACCTACAATTTCTTTAATTTTCCCTGTTTTATAAATTTAAAATTTATTATTCATTTATATGTATTGACATCAATGTGGAGATGAATATATTTTTGGATTTAAATTTCTTATGAATTTATTGCATTCAATTATTGTCACTTTATTATGGAATTGGGTTCTGGCTCTTGCCACTAATTTAATTTCTTCACAAAAGTTTGTTTTCTAAATAAATTATATTATTAAATATTTTCAAACATATTTGTTTTACAATCATGGTCTGTTTGCACAATATAATATCACCAAATTTGTATATATATATATAATTTGTTTATTCTAGTGTAGTTAACAAGAAAATATGAAGGACGAACCAATAGGTAGAGCATACATGCAAATGCAATTCAGTAAATTTTATGTAGATCTAAATGAGATCCTAAACTGAATTTTGATAAGAGTGTGGTGAAGTTATGGCAGACAACCACAAAGATGACCAGAAGCAATTCTAATCATCAAATGCTAATGCTTATTAAATCTATATCCAGTTCTATTCTATCCACAATCTATGATTACCTTTTGAGTTGCAAATTTCATCTAGGGATATGAACAGGCTAACACTAAATATAGATTAAATTAGTACCATCATTTAGTATCTATTGAGTACTCTAGGCTTATAACAAATGGAAACATTGAATTAGATGAAGCAAAATTATTAATGAAAATCATGTCTAAGCTGGTTGATGCTTATAGCAAGGTATTATTACCCTACTGCCTACTTTATTTTCCAGTCATGGCAGACAAATTTGAAGTACATACAACTTAATTCTTCAGTATTCTATTTTTACATGCACAAACATTTTAAGCTTTTTAAATATAGTATATATTTATATACACATAAGAAAAAAAAAAACTAATAAAAGGTCACTTGTTTATTTTTAAATTTTTAAGCTGATTACTAGTTTAATAAAATTTTGTTAAAACATAAAAAAAATATTGAAAACTAAATCAAAGTTCGCAGAAATGGCATTTCTATAAGACTTTAAAAAAAAAAGAAAAGATAAGTTTACCTTTAGTAGCCTTTACACAACAGATAAAAAACTTAAGTATTTGAAATATCATTGCTAAATTATTTTGTTAAAATTATCTCCCATTCTAACTTGTACAGATGAAAATATCTAATGCCTAGAAACAACTGCCAATTACTTTCAGACTAAATTGCAATAATTTGAAATAAAATTATACTAATTATCTTCAAAGTTATCATTATTTTCAAAATTATTTTAGTTTATTTTTGGATAATGTTTTCATAATTTGTTCTTTTCATGTGTCAGGAAGTACATTTGTGTAACAATATAAATATATGAAAATAAATACATGAACCATAGCAAATTTAATTTTATAATATTAAATAATTTATATACATATTGCATCAGAATGTGGTCGAAAATTTGGACATCTGATAATGATAATCATGAAAAGAAGTTCAGATATGGAAGTCAATAAATAAATAGTCACAGACTTTAGGGCATTATTCTATATACAATTGAATAAATGTTGAAGTGATTATATGAGATATCAGATATATAATTATGTTTAGCTGATGGTGTTGCCAATAGTGATAAGAATATAAAATGCAAAAGAACTACACTGATTTCCATGAATGAATGATAAGTATATATATATATGGTATGATTTGTTTGCATTATATATTTAAGACATTCTTAGTCAGACAATACTATAAATCAAAGTGTCATGCTATCATCAATTATGGTTAATAAAAAATATAATTAATTGATCTAACAGAGCACTATGGTCCCAAAGATTAAATATTTTAATTCCTCTCTCATATACATATGATCAAAACTAGCTTTAGTAGAACATGATTTCACATATTTTGATATATTATATAGTTAATAAGTTAACAATCAAGAGACCCCTAAACAATTAATAAGCACAAATTTATTAGTAGATGGAGTAATAATAATTCATAAAACCATAACTATTTCAACAAAGATACAAGTAATCATTCATGACTTTTTTTTAAATTAATATAATCCTGAAAATTTTAATTAACAATAATTGTTTTAGGGTTTCTTTAGTTAAATACTCCCACTCTTTTATCCATAATTGAGAGCCAAAGTGTTTACTTTTAATTACAGTATCACATGTGAATTCCTTGGTTTACTTATATATAGCTAAGTCATTATATTCATTATACTTTGTTCCAAACTCCCTTTAGTGTACATTGTTCATTGCCTAAAATAGATGATTTAGTTAATAAGCTTTAATTACAATAGAACATGTATTATTTATTGAACAGCAAATATACAGTATTTTAAAACAAATAACATAGATAGAAATTAAGATTATAAATATAAACAAAAAAATGTATTATTAATAATAAATTAAGACAACATATTTACATGTATATTTACTGTGATTAAGTTTTTTTCAGTAACTTTTTTTTGCTCCAGAAGTGTAGGCAACAGTCTGATATCAGGAGGCCATTATGATCTTTCTAGTTATTTTGATGTTTTTTTAAATCCATATGGGCTTCAGAGTTTAACCAGTCACCCCTACATATCATACATTTCAAATTCTTGGTTAAACTCTTCAAAGTTTAAACTTTCTCATGCAATTATATATATATGAATACAGACTCAATAATTTATTATGAAGAAATTTTCTTTAAAAACTGTTATTTTAAAAATTGTTTTTTTTTTTTTTATACTTTAATCCAGTGTTCACAACAAAACTGCAATATGTCTTACATCAATATACACTACTTCAATCATATACTATCTAAAAAAAAAAAAACCATTAAAATTTGTAAATTTAGTAAACTTTACAATACAGCAGCAGCCATTTTTTGTCTTGGAATACCTTACATGATCACATTTATTAATAATGTTTCTTTGGGTTATGTTGTAAGCATATATTACATAATAAAATATTTTCTAAGTGTAAAGTTACAAGTTTTACGAAAATTATCAATTTAGAAGTGACAGA
Organism: Epiperipatus broadwayi; assembly: GCA_028023455.1. NCBI lineage: Eukaryota > Metazoa > Onychophora > Udeonychophora > Euonychophora > Peripatidae > Epiperipatus > Epiperipatus broadwayi. Next base: position 3,277,437 of record JAQFVV010012421.1, read on the forward strand.
AAAAAAGAATTGTGAAACATTCTTGTATTGCATGATTAAACTTTGAAGAGTCTAACCAAGAATCTGAACTGGATAACAAACAAGTATGACTGTCGAAATTCTGAAATCAATATGGACTTAAAAAACATCAAAACAGCTAGAAAGTAATAATGGTTTTCTGATAACTGACTGCTGTCTACATTTCTATAGGAGGAAATGTAATTTTTAAGACATTCATCATATAGTTCTAGAAAATTTATCATCAGCTTTTTGTTGGAAGTTTCAATTGAGATATTATTTACCGCAAATCACTGAATAACTGTTCATAATAACAATTATAAGAGAGTCTAAACTATCTAAATGCTGGCTTATTGAGTAACACTGAGCAGAGTTTACAACTGATAAGATCAAAAAAATTGAAATTAAATCAACTTCTTTGTCATGATAACTAATATATTGTAACGATCCGGGGAATAGTACTTAACGTAAACTGCACTACAGGGCGCCATCTAGTCATTTGAACCTAGAAAAATTTATAAAGTAGGCAGATACATAAGTCAAAAAAAAAATTTTTTTTTTTTTATTTTGATTCCGGTCGTTAGCCCATGTCACTAGCTCAGTGGAATAGCAGAGATTAAATAATATATCTTATCTAATTATATTTCAATATTAAAAAAATAAATAAAATAAGCCACTGCCAGTAATTAACATACAAACATTTATTTATGCACATATATATAAGATTTAAAATTATTTTAAGTATTAGTTTTACATTTTAACATTTAACATTATTTTTAACTTTACCTTAGATTTTAATTTACATTTTAATTTCTATTATATTATAAGTTTACATTTTAATTAAGTTCGCACAGATGGGATTATAAAAGCTTGTTTTAATATGTTGCTATAGATCGGTTACATAGATTACACGGTTAAAAACATTTCAAAGTAAACATAAACGATCAAAATATAAAATCATTGATACTGACAATTGCAGAGGGAAATTCATAAGTAACCCAGTAGCATTCACCATAAGATACTTGCATTGTCACCAATGACTTAAAAGACATCCGAATAAATACATTTTAGATACTCACCGTAAGGTATCATTATTTATCGAATGTCTATATATTCCGATCAAATATGAAAACCCAAAACATACTTAACCGATAACCAATCCATGCAAGCGTCCATAAACAACTTAAATTTAATGCATTTTTATTTAGGGTCGAGCATGAATAGATTACATAGATCTGCATTTGAAAATAAAATATTCTATCCCTATTTAACCTCAGGCTAAAATTCGCAGTCAAACTGGCATCAATTCATTTGATACATCGATGTATTCAATGTAATACGGAATACAGCAGCACCAAAAAGATTAAGAGAAGATATTGACTTTCATCAGATAGGAATATTACTTCTATCTAACGAGAAGAACAATAAAAAAAAAACTCCATAGAAAGGAACTGCGCTCTGCATCTTATAATTCCTTTCATAGGCAAAACGGGAGAGTGCGGCGTATGAAGCGATTCTGCCAGTAGCGAATCTCCGACTACATCTACTAACTACATCAATGTATCCAATCCATTGACCCAATTCAACAATGAAACAAATAACCTAAGATTACCCTTCCCTAATATAACTTTACAAATCCATACAACCATTCACGCCCGACTTAAGTTTAACATTTATATAATTTACCTTAACGGAAAACAGAAATCATAATAAAACTTAAAGAACAAAAAAATAAATAAATAAATGGAAATGATTTTAAATATATATATAAAAAAAAATACATCAAATAACATTATTAATAAATTAAGTTGGTCAGATAGGATAATATTGCAATCATTTAAATATGGAAAGTTTTAATTTAATGTTCATTATTTATAAAGTTCTTACGGTTTTAAACAGTCCATCTTTATCTGCCGTTTGTAAGTTTGAACGGGAATTCCCACGCCGTCCTGAAGATATTGGTATACATTTAGCCGATGTTTTATTTATTCATTCGGAGATTTTTTAATTTAGTTGGTCCTCAATGTAGAAAATGATAGTTCATTTCTCTTTCTTTCTTTGGCAAAACTGAAGTGATTGAATCGTGCGTCTCTTCAATCGCTTCTCCCGCACCTCCGCACTAACACCTATCTGTCACATCGTAATAATCATTATCTAGTCACTAATAATTTCCAAACTTGTCCTTTTATATTACTTTGAAAGATTGACTTAACATTGCGTCATTGATGTGATGTTCCTTTTCGTTGAGGTCCGATTTCCCAATGGATTTATTTCATTTGCTAAAAGTTTCTATTGTTTTCCTATCTGACCGATGTTTTTACATTTAAATGCCCAAGGCTGGTTTACATTTGACTAATTAAATTTATCATTTCCATTTCTGATTAATTAATCTGTTTTCCAAATCAAAGATATATTTAAAGATAAATTTAAAGATATAATTTTATCTCCAAATCTTTTTAAAATTTAGTTTTAAAATACTTTTTCTTTAATAAAGTTTTATTTTAATAATTTTTCATTATCTGTGCGATTTAATATATACGAGTTTAAGATGATATTTAATTTCAATTTTTAATTCTTAAAGAAAATTTTTAAATGCGGACTTTTTAATTTACTTTCATGTTTAATAAATATAAAAAAAACCAATGTAACGAATGTCTGTGCTCGTTACAATATATATGAGCACTGTCTTTAGTATATACTTTTTGATTTGCTGAGTCAACAGTAAATTGGATTGTGATATACAATATTGGTCTTATCGAGAGATCAGTTTTTTTTTATTCTGAATTCTTCATAAAAAATGTTAAACCATGAATTTCCATCCTGATGATAAATTTGCTAGAACTTTATGATAAATATCTTAAAAATTACATTTGCTTTTTTTAAAACTATCTTACCTATTCACATGACAATTTGTTGCATCACAACTCATAGACTAATTATATATTGTGCAATAAATTGAGCAGGTATGTATTCATTTTGCAGTTACTTACATTTAATATGGTTTCTCAATCCCAAAAGACAAAAAGAAAACAAGCAATAAATAAACAAAACCAAAGAAAAATGACCTTTTTAATTCTATAAAAATATACTTTTACAAATTTTCATAATTTTAACAATGAAGTTTACTATTTTTCAGGGGTATGAATTTTATATAAAATCTGTTTATAAAGTTCATAATAGTTCTGACTTTCTTTTAGTCTTTGTTATTTACTGAATCACTTATTTTACACTTTTGGATTATTATATTATACCTTTTATTTCATGTTTTCAAATGTAACAATATTTTTTCATTTATTTAAATTTCTGTTAATTTATTTATAAATTTGCATTGTCGGTAGTCCAAATTTGACTAATAGTCTAATTAAGATTAACATATTTTCATAAATCCTTATATATGCACATATACCATTGGTACTTCTACTAATTATAACATATATTTATTAACAATGGATAGTCATTACCCGTGTCAAAATTTGGTCGCATTAAAAGACTTTTAAAAAAACAAATGGTTTCAAATTTCAACTATAGCAATTGAAATGAAGCATGGCAGCTGCCCACTTATAAAATAAAAGCATATGATCTGGTACTCATCCACATAAACTTAATTTACTTTTGTAATATGGCAATATTAATATTTACATTGTGTAATTATATTACTTATTTTAGGTTATAAACTACTTATTTGCTTATTATGAAAATGAGAATAGTTCGCCTTGACTGCCCAATTCTACCTTATTAAAATTACTTAAGACCACAATATTATCTCCATGAATCAATATTGAAACTCACAAATATCATTGATTATCTAGCTATGATACTAAAAACTCAAAAAGCAATCAGAAATAGTGTCATCGTCAGCTAAGATAGCTGGATTACGACAATGTGAGATAGTTAAGTAAATTTAATAAAGATGATCTAGAGGATATTCAACAAGTTCTAAAATTATTATTATATATTTAATATTTATAAAATGTATATACATTAGATTTATTATCTGGCATTAAGATTATATTGAAACTGCTAGAATCTCCAAAAATACAAGTATAAACTTTACAATTTCATTGTAACTCCATTTAAAAAGTTTGTACTATATTATTATTTTTTCACCAAATTATTGAATTGTTTTTGTCAAAAAATATATATATAGATATATATTGTTGAATCTAATAAACAGAATATACATATTATAATAACTAATATGCAAATAGATTTTACAATTATTCAGAATATGTGATTATTTATTGTTATAATGGCATTGACTAGTTATACTAATCATATAAAATATTTATTCTGTAATAGCCACTAGTTACATATGTAAAAGAACCCAAGGATTGTATCATAACTTGTGCCTGTGAATGAAAATGGATAATGATAATTCCAAAATATTTATATTGAAATAAATGGATTTTATTCACCTAATGTATTTTTAATTAAAATAGTTCTATAGTCTAATTAGATTCTTCATTCTAAATTAAAATATACAAAGCTAATGATTACCAGAGGCAAAACTCTCCATACATGCCTATAAACATATGTTGCTTTTTGACAATTTGCCTAAGAAAACAATGCAGCTAAAAATTTCAATAATCTCTATAATGTAAAAGATTTAGGTATAAAATATATTCTGATTAATTTTAATATAAAAAAAAGAAAAAGCCTATTCTTGGAAAAATATTTAAGAAACATTAAAATTATATTCAAATGAGATTTGTAATAATTCAAAGGGGAAAACCTAAAAATTTTAAGACAAATATTTAATCAAAGGAATTTTTAATACTGATCAATTAAAGTTGATAAGCAAATATATATGTCAATAATTAAAATATAGAAAACTTCTTTATTATGATCAAATATACTAATGTTGATTATTGAAAAAATATAAAAAATCTGTTATATAAAAATGATATAATCAAATAGATATACCTATTATTTGAAATAAAAAAAGATAATACAAATTTAAAAGAAAAAGAAAGGAAGTTAATTGAAAAGATAAAGTTAAACAGCTTAATTTTTTTATAAACAAACAAGAGATTATGAGAAAGATCACTTATGAGATTGGCAATAATATTATTTGAGGTATTTAAATAGGGTTCTTGATAAACTAATTCCATCTTAAATTTTGCTGATTGATACTAAATTGATCCAGATTAGTTATAATAAGAAAACAGCATTGAAGTAAAGTCACCTATTAGCAAGGAAGAATGAGGGAGAGTATATGACTGGATTACCTTCCAATTTGACATCCTAATTTGAAGCTTAATTTGCCCTATAGAGATCCTGAACTTTTGTGAATAGCTGTTCTATTGAGAAACTGATCTATCATGGCATTATGAAAAAAGAAAAAGAAAATAACAGAAGAACTCTATAAATGCAATATTTCATAAAAAGCAATTTATCCTTTCTAAACAAAACTCCCCCTCCCTCCTTTTAATCAATTATTTTCTAACTTTTATTTCAAACTCTTTTATGAAAATAAACTGTAATAAACTCTTCAACATTTAAATACGTTTTTCTTTTACGAAAGATTATTTTAATAATTTTTTTTAGATAAATTAGTATGTGCCAATTTCAATATTGGTAATATATATATATATATTGTAATCTTTTGATTGGTTATCCATGATAAGAATAGTATATAAAATGTATATTATAGCTCCAAAATTTTAAATTTATAATTTAGATAATAGTAACGCTATAAATTTTGATATAACAGAAATATATGACTTAATAGCTAAAGTTTAAAGGTAGAATTCTGTAGAGATTTAATAATCATCATTATTTATAATCATTTATATTATAATCCACAATATAATTTCAATACAATAATTGTTAATCCAAGTAACCATTGTTACTTATAAATTTGACTTTAATTCATTTTTTATTGTAATGTTTCTTCAAAAGCTAAGTATATAGAATTGTAGTAAATGAAAGAAGAAACAACTATAGATTAGAAGATAATTTATTTTAAAATTATCATAATAATATTTTAAACATAAACATTTATTAAATATTTTATATTTAAATTCAATTAATAATATCATATACTAAAAATATAATTACACTTAAAACTTTAGTTTTAAAGAAATGATTTAAATTAATTTCATTTGTAAAATATTTATTGATTTTAATTATTTTTAAGTAGACACACACACACAAATATTTAGTTAAAAGTTGTAACCCTTGATTTGGGATATTGGCCAATGAGATTTAAGTAAATAGTTTTCTGACATCAATTTATCCTGGGTTTTTAAAGAGAAAGATAGAGGCAGACGATCAGGGTAGAAAAAGAAAAATATAAAGCAGATAGCTGTTTTCAATTTCATTTCTTAATAAAAGATTATAAGTTTTAAAATATTTAAAGTTTAAAAAGGTAAAATAATATTTAAAAAGCTCTCTAAGGATATAATATATTTTATAGCAATTGTTGAAGTCATGGAGTGAGTTCAAATCAGTTTCTTTATTATAACCTGGTTGCAAGTCTTGATTGTCCACTATAACTAAGATGATATCTAAAATAAGTTTAAAAGAAAAACTAAAGTTGCTATTCTTATTTGAGATAACCATGAGACAGAAAAGACAATTACATTTCTTCAAAGAAAGATATACTTGCATTTACATAAGAAAGCATTCTTTTATTCATGCCAAATTAAATATTTTTAGTAGTCATAGATTAAAAATGAGAAACCAGTCTAAAATCTCTAGAAATAAAAGTTTAAAATGTGTAAAAATATTTTATTGGACATTAAAAATAATAAGTTAGTTAAGAGACTAATTACATTTAAATATCAGCCTTTCAAGCTAATTGTGCATGCACTTTTCACGAGTGTTAATAATAATTGAATACTTTAATTCCCAACACGAGATATAGTATTTATGAAAGAATAAAATGAATCCACCTATTCTTTCAACTCAAATGTACTTAAGATTTGCTCATATATAAGCATATGAGTTGAAAGAATAGGTGGATTCATTTTATTCTTTCATAAATACTATATCTCATGTTGGGAATTAAAGTATTCATTTATTATTAACACTCGTGAAAAGCGCATGCACAATTAGCTTGAAAGGCTGATATTTAAATGTAATACAATTGTAAACATAGCACTATATAAAAAGTAAATGCTTATTTACATATGATTAAGAGACTAATGAAAATTAATATTCTAATGGAAGTGAACAATTTATGTGTGATATTATTAGCTTGAAAAAAAAAAAAGATTGAAGAAGAAAATGTTTAGCCTATATTTATTTGATCATGAAAAAAAAACCCAGATGAAAGATGAATTAATATTCCTCATATTTAAATAGAAAGTGAAATCTTAATATATTATTATATGAAAGAAACAGTAAAATGGGAAGGATAATTGAAAAAATCTTTTTAACTTTTTAATAGTAGATGATAGTCACGAAAATGATACAGAAAGTTAAATGAATTATGCATATGTATTTAAATCTTACCAACTTAATAAGTAACAGGGAAAGAGAAGAAATAAGGAAGTAAATTTATTGACAAATTAGTTAAACATATTTTAAAGTTTTGCAAATGGGAAAATAATGTAGAGATTTATTGAAAAGATTTATTAAACTCTTTCCTTAGTGTAATTTTCAAGAGTATGATTATTCACATGGAACTTCAAACTAGTCAAGGAGGAAGAATGCATCCAATTCAGAACTTGTGTCCAGTCAATGTTGTGCTTGTTTGGTTTGCAACTAAACTCACAAGGAATGATGAATATCTACTAAGTGACCATGGTAGTATTAAACTAGAAATTAGAAATGTTTTTTTTTTTAAAAAAAAAAAAAAAGGGATTTTAATTCTAAATTTATTATTATTATTTGTTTGATACAAAATATAAATGCTAGGTATTCTAGTTAGTAATAACTGAAATAATTTTATATGCAATGTGGTATATAAAGTTAAAAGGTATTAACCTTTTTATTATTCACTCTTGTTATTAAAAAAAAGTATGCTTAAAAATATAAAGATAGTATACATGAAAGAGTGCATGGAGTATAATATTTTAACTTTATATTTTAGCAGGTATATACTTTTTAAAAAAAAATGAGTGTAGCAAAATGTGTTATAGAGGTAATTCAAATGTATTATCATAAAGTATATTAGACAAAGGGGAATGAACTAATGAAGATACATAAAAGTTTACAGGATTCTACAAAAATAAAATAAATATATTATAAAATGTAATGTTATTTGTGAGAGTAAGAAAAGAGTGAATGTTAATGTAAAGAAAAGAATATTAATCCTGATTTCATAAAGGAAAAAAAATATCATATTGATAATGATAAAGATAGACTATTTGTTTTGTAACATGATCTCAAATGTGGATAGAAAATATTTAGTGGAAAGATTGGATTATATTATTAGTCCATAAGTAATATAATAAGAGATGCTGAAGACACAGTAGGGAAAGATGAGTTGAAATTCCAGAATAGAATATAAAATATCATCCCGAAGAATTGATTGAATAGCTGAATGGGATTAATCTTTGCGATACCCAGATAGTTTATTAGAAAAATATGGGAGGATTTTCTGCAAAGACATGAGTGTAATATATACCATAAGTGCTTGCTGAATAAGCCAGGGTAAAATTGGGGTAAGTTCATTAGGAAAATGATTACCGGCTAAAATATGACATCTCATATATAAAGAAAACTTCTATCCCTTTATTATGATATAGTATTTTTTGATAAAATCATTTTCTTATCTATGAAGTTGTCTGGTAAATCAAAATAGAGTAGGCATCGAAAGTTGACTAAATATTTTAAGAATTTTAGAGTTTGTCTTCCTAAGTTTTGACAGATTAGCCAAAAAGTAGTAGGACCATATACAGAACAAATATTTTATATTTGAATAAAATTTGAATAAATTATTATATGAATCATGATACCTGAGATCAAAGGTAAACAGAAAATATAAGTGAGAAATAGAGAATGAATGTATAAAATGAATTACATTACATGAAAAAGAGTCCTTAATTTCACTATTAATTTTGAATACATTATAGTGTTTTTTTTTTTGTAACATTATCACAGCAGCAACAATTTAGTTGATAAGATTCTACTGCAATATTTTTATACCAATTTTGAATATGAAATATAATTTAAATATTACAATTTTATTATTAAATATTACAAAATATCAGGTAAATAAGAAAAAATGACTAAAAAAATAACTACCAGATAACTCATGAATTGTAAAACTATATAATATTAGTATGAAAGCATACATGATAATTAATAAAAATAAACTTATGATTTAAAAAAAAACTAGATACTGAATATAGGAAGGGTTAAATGCATATAATAATTATTATGTCTATCTTTGGTGAATGTCCATAATTTTGTTGTAAATTTATAAACAGTTCAATGATTATTTTGTTAGTCAATTATTTCACCTAATGCGTATAGCTGTTTATTGTTCATTATTATTATTTGTTAATAAATGAATATTTTGATTTAAATTTGGTAGTAATAATTTCATTGTATTTGAGAGTCATTTCCATCACAAAGTCATATCAATAAAGCACATTATCCACATAGAATTATACATAGCATATATTGATTATATGCTTTATCTGAAGAGTTATTTTAAGAATTTATAATTGACACATTAATTATCAAATTGCTTGTAAATTATAACTATATTAAAGGGAGTTATTAGATATAAAAGAATCTTGAAGATTTATTTAAAAAGTACTATTAAGTATTACAAAATGTAGAGCATATAATAGAAATTAATAGTATGTTTTATTAAGAGTCACATTCTTATTTTGTAATCTAAGTTTGAAATGTATTTTATATCATAAATTTAGAAGTATTATATTATTTCATAATACAAGTTACTGACCAAATATATTTTAAGATTTGTAATTCTGAAGGATCTAATTACAATAGTTGAATGCTAAGGAATTAAGAAATGTATTTGAGTTAGACTTTGTAAATAATAATTGTGTAATAAAGATTAGTCTAAGTAAATAATAATTGTGTAATAAAGATTAGTCTAAGTATAAGAAGAAATCTTAGGAAGGTAAATTAAATTAATAATAAGTAGATAGTGAATGTTAATTTTTATGTTTTATTATTATAATTAGATTAATTTTCAAATAGGAAGTTAGTCAATATTTGTAATAGTAAGTGTGATTTTATTTGAATGGTTGGATCCCAATAAAATCCCTCTTGCATTCAATTATTTAATTATCAAAGCTAATTGTTATATTATATTATAGAATAGAATACTTATAATCCCTGAGATAACCATAGGATAATATTAATTCTTTTAATGTAAATTTTGTTAATGCTATTATTTTGAGATTCTGAAATTATAGAAGAGTAGTTAAAGCATTATTTATTAGTCAATGTTTGTTATGGGGATTTTCCTAATGATTATAATAGGATAGTAGCAGGAGAATTTTCACAATAGTAATGATATAGTGGAGTATATTTTATATACTTCTCAATGTTAAAACCTCTATGCTGTAATCATCCCTAAAGTCTATCTTATGTTTTGATGTATCACAAGTTTCAAGCCCATAAATAATCTTATATTTTATTATTGTTTATTATTGAGCTAGTATCGTAGAGAATAAAAAGAAAAGGTAGGGTAAAGGTGTTGAAAAACCGGAAGGGAATGTTACAATATATTATAACGGTTGGGGTGGTTTTTTTGAGTCTTAGCGTATCTGCCATACAAGAGCGCCACCAGGCCATTCGAACCTAGAAAATTTATATAGTAGGCAGATACTTACTGTTAAGATCCAATTTTATATTATATATAATTATATGTTGACTTAGCCCATGTCACTAGCTCTAGGAGTAGCTGAGATTTATAATCTAAATTCTTAATGTATATATTTAAGAATGGAAAGATAAAAAATAAAAAAACTACTGCCCTGTATGCTAAACACGCTTCACATTACATTGCTATGAACACCCACATATCCCTCCACCAACATTGACCCAACCACGAAACAAATAGCCTGAAATCAAACCCCTTTTAGAATAAACATAAACAAATTCAAATATAAAGTTATTAAATTGAAAATTGCTGAGGGAAATTTACAATAAAGTAAATCCAATGACACTCATCATAAGGTGCCACATTTACAACAACAACTTAAAATATATACCAGTAAATATGTTTAGACACTCAGCATGAGGTGTCATATTTACCGATATGCCGCTATCTACAACTAACTTAAAATTTAATACATTTTTTTTTGATTTCGTTAATAAATATTAATAAAGAAATGGAAATAATTGAATTGGCAAACATATATAAAAATAAATATTAATAACTCATTTAATCTTCCATGTTGGTCAGATAAGAGTTTACGATTTAAACTTGGTTAGGCCTTAATTATTTAAGAAATAAAAGTTCATTTAATAAAAGTTTATAATGATTAGAGCTCATAATTTATAGTTTATATGTTACATTAGAAGAGCTCCTGGTTCCTTGTGCCAATTCCCACAAGATCTTTTATTATTTATACTTTCTGTTCATGCAGTAATTATTAATCCGGAGGTAGCCTTAGCTGGCTCGATCCTGGAACTATTTAATTGCAGTACCCATATGATTTAGGGTCTGCAATAGTGCCATTCATATTTCAACAGTCTCTTCATTTGAAAACAGCAAGAGGGTAAAGTGTATCTTTTCCCCCTCCTACTCAAAAAAATCAAGCTGGAACTGTTCTTAATTTAAACATTTGTCTTTTTATACTAATCCTTCAGATTCACTGACCATGGTTTCCTGTTTGAGTGGTTTTCATTGGGGTCCGAGTGTTAGTTGACCTTCCACAAGTGGTAACACAATCTTTTTTAAAATTTTTTTTATATCTCTGATCTTTAATTATAAATTTACCCCAAGGGCTCATTACTTTAGATTAATTAAAACCAACAATCATTTCCATTTTGAGTTTTAACACAATAGACAGTAATTTAATTATTGTATATTCTTTATCTTTAAATCTTTTAAGTTTTTGCTTAAAATTGTTTTAAAATACTTTTTTTTTTTTCAATAAAGTTTTCAATTTTTAATTCTAACTTTTATTTGCGAACACTTATATTTTCTCTTTTTTTTTAATTAAGAAAAAAATAATGTAACGGCATGTGTGCCTGTTATAATATATATATAAAATCAAAATTACCCCAAATTCACAACTCAACCCAGACTAGCCAAAAAATATAAACTCTAAATCACTACCAATGGTTTCACTGCTACAAGTAGACTTCTCAAGTGTAAAGAACTACAAAATATATTTTAAATATTTAATGAGTTTATATAATTTCAGATATTGTCATTATTGATTTCTATATTTTGTGGAATTATTAAATTATTAATAATTAAAATTTGATGCATGGTATACTAGTTTACATGTTATAAATATGTGATTTATCTGACTCATAGTATCATAAGAATCATATTCAGTCTGCTGTGTTTAGATCCAGAGTTGTGAACTGAGGAAATTTTGGAAATCAGAGTTGTATCTGTTCAGATAATGATGCTGTTATACTATTAGCCCATGAGATTATAAATAAACTGTTTTCAAAATTTATCATAAAATTTTTTCATAAATGGCTAAATTTATAACTTCTGAATTATATAATAGTATAATTTGAAAGTAAGCACTTTTGAACCAAACAAATATTTAAAAATGTAATTGCAATGATGACATAATATAGAAGTAAATCATTTTTCTCTTATTCTAAATACAGGATTCTGAGACAAAAAGGTTAATGGAAAGTAGAAATATTAACTGTATTACACGAAACATATTGCAACAGGAGGCTCTTGTCTGGGCTGTTAGAGATTGAAGATAAGACAATAATGATCATCTCTATGTTTTACTTTATCTTTTATTGTGATTACTATTTAACTTTTGTAAAACTATTATATAAATAGTGAACTCAATAATAAAAGCAAATTACAGAGGTAATCATCATTATCAAATCTTAAATTTCTAATCAGTTACATTACAATATTCCAGTGAGTTGTTTAATTATTGATATACAGGAAACCCAGCAAAGAGCCAGCTCTCATTACAATCTACATTGGTATATACTTGTAGTAGTTGACATTTTATATCTTCCAGCAATATTTTTCTCTCATTTAGAATCTTTTCTTTCATTTAAAAAAAGAAAAAAAATGTTTTGGCTTTATACAATACAATCATTGTGATTACATTTTTACACATTTATTCAATTAAAAAATGTATATCTTTAAATAAAATAAACTATTACATAATTCAGAAATTATAAAATTCTACATTCATGAAACAAATTTTTGTGATAAATTTGAAAACATTTTACAAAATATTCTACTACAAAAATTGTTTTTATGATCCATTAAAACTGATATATTTATTCTTGCAAAATATCATCTGTACAAATTTAAAATATTTATATTTTAACCAGAAAAGAACCCCAAAGTGTTGATAACAAATACAAAAATAAAAATCACAGTATAAAGAAGAGCAACATAAAATAATTTGCATAATGAAGAAGTTAAAACACACCTATACTTATAAAATTAAATTTAGAGATAAAATTATCACAAATGCAGAACAGAAAAGATAATAGTTACAAATATGTGATGACAAATATTCATTCATTACATTATTTTAATTATTAGCCTTTTTTAATGCTTATTATATATTACTTTACATATATAAATCTCAATTTATTTTATCATATAATGTATACAATTATTATTATTATTATTATTATTATTATTATTATTATTATTATTATTATTATTATTATTATTATTATTATTATTATTATTATTATTATTATTATTATTATTATTATTATTATTATTATTATTATTATTATTATTATTATTATTATTATTATTATTATTATTATTATTATTATTATTATTATTATTATTATTATTATTATTATTATTATTATTATTATTATTATTATTATTATTATTATTATTATTATTATTATTATTATTATTATTATTATTATTATTATTATTATTATTATTATTATTATTATTATTATTATTATTATTATTATTATTATTATTATTATTATTATTATTATTATTATTATTATTATTATTATTATTATTATTATTATTATTATTATTATTATTATTATTATTATTATTATTATTATTATTATTATTATTATTATTATTATTATTATTATTATTATTATTATTATTATTATTATTATTATTATTATTATTATTATTATTATTATTATTATTATTATTATTATTATTATTATTATTATTATTATTATTATTATTATTATTATTATTATTATTATTATTATTATTATTATTATTATTATTATTATTTAAAATTCAATCTTTATTTTTTCCTTTGCCTGTGAGTCTATATCATGAAGTAATGATAATGGAAGATAATATTTTGAAGTATATTGTTTAACCCTTTATTTAGTGAAGCTAAGTAAAGTGTGTAATAATTTACAAATCAGAAACATATGTTATATAAAAACAACTTATTTACTATTTTAATTAATTATTCGTTATTTAATCTTTTTTTTTTATGGACTCATTATTATTGTTATTATTTTAAAAAGCAATAATTAAATGACTTTTTGTTTGTCTAAAAATATTTTAGCATTTGAGCACTCTACATAAAAATCTTGAAAAGAAGCAAATCCACTCACAACAGTAAGAGCATATCCAGATGGATGAAAGTGAACTTTTTATTTCATTTTTTCCCCCTTAAATATATTTTCTAATGTGCATTAAACTCATGATCATGGGTAAAAGCTAATCCTAATTCATTCTAAATGATTCTATATTACCCTGTTATTAATAATACAATTAAGAATGCAATTATATCATTAGAATTTTTTCATATCATTGATTCATTATGTTATATTTTTTAAATTGACTTAAAATAATGATATAATATTTTATCATGAATACAATTAATTATTTTAATTCTTTTTTGCTATATTTGTCTCTTTTAATTTAAGTATTAAAGGAGATTTGCCTAATATATATAATAATACAAAACATTGGAATTAACTCTATAATTTTTACTATACCAATAAGAACTATTAAAAGCTATCACTAGATCACAGCATAACCGCCATTCCTGGTGACAATTTATAGCTATTATTAAAAAAACCCCACTAAATTCACAATAGCAATCATGCTGTAGATTGGCTATAGTCTTTTATTTAATTATTAGTATATTGAAAATTGTAAAATTCCAATATTTTGTTATTGTATATTGTTTTATTGATATTGCATGTATATATATTTATCTATAAATACATGATAGCAGTCAACACCTAAACAATAACAATCTCAATCTGTTGTCAAGCCAACTTTCTGTATAATTTGTGAATACAGTAATCGAAAATGTGTTTATTCTTATAAAAAATATTTCTTACCTTGTTTTTCCATCATCAAATCATTAAATAGTTTTTCCAGTTGTGCAGCCTTTTCCTCATCATATTTTCTATTTTGTATAAAAATTTCTTTTGATTGAAGCTTTTTAAGCTCTGCTCTTAAATTTTGATTTTCTATTGCAAATTTTGCTATGCCAGGATGATGTTCCAATTGGCCTTGTAAGACAGAAATTTCTTGCTGGAGTTCTGCCTAAAAAATATTAAAACAGTAATAATTAAATAGCATTATTACTTTTTCAAAAACATAAATATACTTAATTAGAATTTTAAAAAATTTGTAAAGGTTGCTGCTTATTAAAAATCGTTACTAAAATATGATTATAATTTGATTAAAAATCATAATTTCAAAATATAATAAGAATATTTATGTGTTAGCAATAACAAACTTTTTAACAACAACCCACAAACATATCAACAGTAATACAATATATTTGAAAGACCAATTAGTGAAAAACTTCTCTTTTAGATCCAACAAAAAATTCAAAATGTTATAAAGCATAAACATTGTTAAAAATATATATTAATTATTTAAAAACCTTACATGTCAACTTTGTTTTGTGCATTATCAAAATTTATTTTTAATTTAAGAATCTACATAATATTGTTATTATAAGAAATTTAAAAAAATTCTGTATCTATTTAATAATAGCCATGTAAAATTGATAAAACTTGAAAATAATTTAACATGAGCCCTGGAAAGTTGTAAAAATAGATTAATATTTTTAAATGTTTTGGAAGTTGTTTAACTAATGATGAAAATAGCAACAAAAAAATTAATAAAAATGGTCATGATTAGACAGTTTTAATAAGAATAGAATTTATGAACTATTAAAATTTAATTTTTTTTTTTAAAAAAGCTTGTTAAATGATTTATTTGAGGATTAGCTTTGTATGAAGTCAAAATTAAAACTGAAAAAATATAGGTTATAAAAAAAAAGTTATGTAATGGAAAGAACATTTAAATTTGACATGTACTTAAAAAAAATTATAAGGAATATAGTAAGGCTATATTAAGCATGAAGGCAAAAAGTTAAAAGATAAAAAAAGTTTATTAATTAACATAAAGAAAACAAAACTATGATAGAGAATGTTGTAAAATGCAATATTAGTACATTTAATTTTTATTTTTTTGGTAGTAGTATTATATTGTGGGAGTGCTTTAATTAAAATAAATTAATCCCTATCTATACATTTAACCTATGTTGTTAATATAAGTAAACATAATAAATAGGATTAATTTAGGAAAAACCCCAATCTGAAAAGTATAATTATTAAAACATGCATAGATTTTAAAGATTGTCCCTTTCTGTTATCTTAGATAAAGTTTATTGATATCTGGATGAATGATATAATAAAACACAAAACATCAACCATTATAAATCATCACAAGATCTAAGATAAAAATGAATCAGCAACCTGAAGAAACACAACCAGCACAAACTATAGAAAATTTGGAATCTCAAGGATGGCAAGATACCAAAATGAAGAGCTGTCATTGTAGTATTACTAAACAGCTGCTGCATTATTAGACAAGAAGTTGAATGAAAAGAAATCTAATAACAACTAAACATTAAAATGGATAATATTACAGAAAGATGATCCATAAAATGAATGCAAAGTTTGATTAAAACAAACCTAAAAATAATGCAAATAATAAAAGGATAATTCAAGAAATTAAAAAAAAGTGAATAAAAAAAATGAATATGAATATAATAATAAAAAAATGATTCTAGAAATGAATGTAAAGATACACAAAAATTAAGAGATAAAAACCATAATATGATACAAGAAATGAATAGAAAACAAAGAAAAAAATATAAGAAATTATAGACCAATATATATATATATATATATATATATATATATATATATAGAAAAGGCATAAATCAAAGGCTTGATGAAAAGATTACTATAGAGTTGCAGAAAACAAGGTAGGAGAATCAAAAGATGTTAATTAAAATAGACAATATACCTTAGGCAAAAACTAAAACCTATTACAAAAAAAAAAAAAATAAGAGAAAATAGAAAAAAAAAAAGAAGAGAAACAAAAATGATCAAAACAATGGATGAATTCAAAGAGGAATATACCAAAAATATAAAAAAAAATAGAAGAAATTTAAAAAGATACAAGTAATCAACAAAGTAACTAAATTAATAGCAAGTAGCATAGAAAAGATCCAGATATAAAAAGGGAATAAGAATAGTTGCAAGAAAGCCAATAAAAATTCAAGCTGAAACAATTGCATGAATGTGCCAATGTAGAAAAAGATCCGACAAGAATTACTCAAAAACAAAAGTGTGAAACAGTACATTTGTGAAAAGCACAGAAAGAAGTAAAAAAAAAAAAAAAGAGAGAAATAAAGCAGATAAATATAAAAACAGAGGCAAACTTGAAATACTTTGAAAGATAAAATAAAAAGAAAGTTATGCCCTATTCAAGTATAAAGCATGCTAGGGTGCATTGAATACATTTTTAAGAAATTAAAAATTTAAAGAAGACTTAAATGAAAATTCTATGGAACATGTGGACAGTCTGGAAAAATATCGTTATCTAGACGCATAAACACATGGAACATTCACTGATTAGTAGAATTCTTTAGTGATGAACCAATTAACTTCCAAAAATATAAATAAGAAATCCTAATTAGTATTAGAACAGAAGAATATCAAGATGATATATAATAGCAGGTATCATAAGGAAAGTACTATATAAGAATAGGGAGAGTTACATTCAATTCTTTTCCAGCATACTTCAAGATTGAAAACTTCCACTATATGTGCTGTACAAGGACAAACAATCTGCCCAATAAAATAAAGCATATCATGGAGACACAGATAAGAAGTCCATCAAACAGATGCTTAAATTATTCAACACAATATATATGAACAACCAAGTGCAGAAAGATCTAGTATGGAAAGAACTAAGATATATTAATAATTAAAACAAAGCACCTTCATGAATCAAATATAAAAGCAATATTAATACAAAAAGAAATAATCAAGTCCACAAAAGAAAAAAAAAACAGAAAAAACAACAACAGAGAATCCAGATAAAAAGTAAAATTAGCTCTTATAAATCATCACCAAATAAATACAAATGGAACTTATTAAAAAAATGTGAAGGGAAAAGGAAGCCTTGATAATGTCCCTTACTTCAAAGTTATATATCTGCCTGGGATAATGTTAAATATTAAGACTTAATCAACAAATGTGCAAATTAAACATGCAGTTGGAGAATGAAGTTACCCAAGTTGGCATACAAAATTGCCCAAAGATAAAAACAACTTTGGAAGAAATTGCATTATTACAATGATCTGCATGAATTGATAGTCTATTTCAATCCAAAAGTACACAAGTTGACTTTAAAGAATATTCAGGTTACTTCAGCAAACAATAAAAAAAAGCCAAAATGAGATTGAATCAGAATTGGTTAATAGTAGAAACAAACAGCTAATGCCAAAAATCATATATTAATTTCATGCGTAAGAAGAATCATATTTTGGATTATAATGAAAGAAAAATAACTTGTGAGGGGGCAACTACTGAGTTCTTATCTTTAAAATTGGATTATTTACTAGAAATTAATTGCATGCAAAATATCTCTAGCTATCAAGAGATTCATGAAACAACTCTGTTAACTATAGAATAGATATCTCATCTAAAAACTACAGTAAACAAAAAAAAAACCACAAGACATTTCCCTCACAAATAATTGGGATCATCATAGGATATGTGTACAAGATCAAATTCCCAATAATCACTTATATCAAGCAGAAATCTTACCCAGTATTCTATTAGTTTAAAATAAAATGAGACACATAATTTAAACAAATGATGGCATGAAAAATAAAATAAAAGATCAACAAGAATATATTTAGAGATTTAGTTATCACTCAGATAAATGTATTCCACCTTCCATTCATGAATTTCTCGTACACTAATAAAAAAAGTATATACCATATTTAATCATTTATCAAGATGTTGCAAGTTAAGTTAGACCTGGATAATAAAAAATATACTGCATTCTGATATGGTGTTTTTTCATATCAATTTAGAAAAATTCCATTTGCATTGATAAAGAGTGCAACAGGCTTGATAAAAGTCATCTCTTCTGAAGTAAATAACTCTATAACTATATGAACAGTTTCAGCATTTGAATGAGTTTTCTTAATCCTATAATAAAAAAAACCAAGTACAATTATTTATAGAAATTATACAACTTTTATAAAAGATTTTGTAAGAATTTTACCACAGATATGGAGTCAATGCTTCAGATGTTAAAAAGGAGATATTCTATAGAAATGGTCCTTTAAACATGATTGCAACTTTGAGAACACATAAAAATTTCTTTTCATACAATATGTGATTATGCCTTGAGCAATCAGCAGCAATTTACTAATTAGGAGTTATGCTATTACAAATTCAAGAGAATAAACAGCCCCAAATCTTATTTTATTTATAATTTTGACATCCACAGAAGCTGATTTACACTATTATGAAAAAAGAAACATAAAGTATAATATATCCTTTTCAAAAGCTCTGTAAGTTTTTATTACAAAGTCAGAATCGGGAATTCATAAATCACAGTTATCTGACAAATGGCAAATTAGTTACACTATTAAATACTGGTGATTGTAACTGACATCAAATTTGTAATCCCATATAGTTCCTACAAGACTAGGAATGGGTCAGTAGACAATAAACTAAAAGTTCCATCAATATATTAAAATTAGTACTATGTATATACTAACATCATTATTATTCCTGAAGTCTAGTCAACAGAAAGCTAAAGATAAAATGCTGAGAATTCAAAACAGGTATAGAATTCAAACAAATTATTAATATTCCACGATGATAATGCATAAAAAATTGTGATACCATCAGCCAAATTAAAGAATTAATTATTCACCATATTTTGACATCTTTCAGAAATATTGTTCTAATTCTTGAAAATGTGTAATGCAAGAACAGCATCATTTTTTCCACATCTATATTAATACATATCGTTGAGGACGAGTAAACCAGATAAAGCAGTAAATTACATAACCTGGATCATGAAGGAGTTTACTGGATTTGCTCCCATTCATTTATATTTTGGTCAAAATAATCCAAAACTTGTAAAATACCTAGCGTTTTCTCAAAGATTTGTGATGATGGTGTTTTAGTTGAATTTATTGTTTGTACTATTTCCATCATCTAATATGAGTATTGGCACTATTCATTTTATTTTCTTAAAACTATTGGACACTTATTTTGGAATACAGAATGTTGGAAGATCAGAATAAATTTTGTGGAAGTAGGAAAAATTTAAAGAAAGTGAGTAAAAGAAGTCTTTTGTAGTGAAACATGGAAATATGAAGACAGGATAGTGCAAGAGTTCCAAACTTTTTTCAGCCACAGACCCTTTACCCAAAACTTATAAAAATGTCGACCTCCTAGTCATCAAACCCTTCATTTTAATCACTTGTAATTAATGATTGAAAAAGATAAAAGGATTATAGAATATGGCATTATCTTGTGCAACATTTAATAATGAAACATGCACTAACAAAATTAAAGCAAAAAAATACAAGCAGCGTTTTTTTTTTAATTTTTGACATTTATGATAAAAATACGTAAATTCAAAATAAGTACAAATATTGAAATCATTTTATTAAACATAAAAATGAAGTGAAAAAATCAACATATTCAGACAGAATTAAACATCAACAAAATTATACTAACAAAAGATTTTAATCAGAATTATAAATTAACTTGGAAAACTGAATTTAATGAGATGGGTGCACTTGGTGATCTGTCAACAATTTATCTATGTCCGGTTTTAAATTAATAAGTTGCATTCTCAAATCTCCATGCTCAGTGATATGCAATCAATGTCTGTTCTGAAGCAGGTTTAATACTACACTGAAGCCTCTCTCTACCAGATATGACAATGAAAATGACATCAAATACTTTTGTACAACAGTCTATAGAGCCAGGTACAGAAGTGGAATATCTTGTTGCAGCCAAAACTTTTGATATCCCTATTTGAATTGTAACCTGAGATCCTCATTCATGCTAATGTTTAACAGTCCATCTTTGAAAATTATATTTGGTTCTGCCTTAGTAGTGTATGAGTTTATTATCCAATCTGGTATTTCCAATGATAAAATATCTTCGAATCTAGTTTTGAAATCTAAGTGAAGAGCCTCCAAGTGGTTGACGTACAGCAAGATGTTTTCTTCTTGGATTGTGCCTATCTTAAATAAATTGGGGAACTGGGAAAGCTTAGATCTTGCAATATTTTGCTTAAAAAACAATCTGGAAACAAATCCCAATATGACCCATTTTTGCTTTAATGAGATTCAAATTATCACCTTGCATTGTAAATTAACATCATTAAATTTTCCAAATAAGTCAGTTAATTAAGCAATATCTGTTTTACTCTTGAGTAAATTTTATTTCAAAATGGAATCCTCGTCTTCCAAAAATTCTAAAACACGACTGAAAAAGTGCAAAAAATCTTGGCAAACATAAACCTTTTGAAAGCCAGCGGACTTCGGTATGGAGAACCAATTGATAGAAACCTTTAATGCTTTCCTTGCATAATCGAGTAAACAGTCTAGTGTTCAAAGCATTACTTTGAATTTTATTCACAGCTTTTATGACAAACTGAAGTGATTGATGCAATTTGTCACTAAGGTTCTTGGCTACTAAATGTTGCCTATGGATTATGCAGTGAACTGCAAACACTTCAGGTACATGTTGCTTCAGGTAACTTATGAAACCACAATAATGTCCAACAATAGTTGGTGCTCTATTTGTCGCAACAGATATTTGCCAATGGAATTGCTTTTTCCCTGAAAAATGGCTTCATTAAATTAAAAATCAATTTGCCTCTGGTGTCAGTTTCTAAAGTTCTAGCAAAAAGCAACTCTTCATGCAATTCCTGATCTTGAATAAAGCGAACATAAACCAGCAAGAAAGCTTCATTACCAGATAATGTTGACTAGTCTAACTGAAGGGAAAAAACATTTTTTTTTTGCAAATGATTACACAGTTTTCCACATCATGACTCATTTCGTCAATGCATCTTTGAACTGAGTTATTGCTCAAAGGAATCATTTTTATCTAGTGCAGGGTTTGTGGAATACAGTGTTCAATACCTCTGTGATGGCCTGTAGAATCAGTTTATCCTTATGATGTGCAGCTAGACTTCACGATGAGTAAGGATATGTTGTACAATGCCCTTAATACATCATTATTTTGCTTCAGTGATGAAACAAATGCATTATCTATCCATCAAAATTTTACCTTTAAATGATTGAAAGTATGACAAATCTTTTTCTTTTTTGTCAGAGTGAATTCTGTTCAAGTGATCTGTTAGTTTTGATGGTTTCATAGTGTTGTTGCTAAAGCTTTTCGCATATGAGGCACATTGGTAAATGTTTAATAATGAGAGGAACAAATCCTAGCTTGAAATAGTTCAAGCTGTACTGTCTGCATTTCTTGTTTGGTGGTCATATTATTATCATCGTAAGAAATAAAAACTTTTATTAACAAATAATTTCGATAGCCCCTGTGATAATAAAAAACAATAAAGTATGTATTTTCTTGAAACAGAAGATTTTTCTTCAAAATCGAATAGATAAATTGTACTCTCTGATTTTCTTTTTTGTAGTACTGTTTCTCAATAAATAATTTATATTCAAATTTCAAATCACAAATAAATACACGTCACATCAAACAAAACAATTTATGTTTTATGAAAGTACGACTGTAATGACACATTTTACCTTTTCATGGGCAAGTTTGATATGTAATGCGTTTTTATCAAAAAAGTGTTTTTTTATAATTATTTTACTTCTTAATTAGGTACCGATTGGAATCATAGATATTTTGAAGTAACAAACAAATAGTAGTAGTAGTAAGGGAATCTATTTTTGCTATTGTCACCCCCAAATTTTTTTATTAAAACTATCGACCCCTAGAAAGTCCAAATCGACTCCAGTAGGACAATGTCGTCGACTTTCAGAACTCTTGGGATAATGGAACTAAAAAAACAGTTTTTTTTAAAAATTAAAATAGGATACAAGAAAAAAAAAAAAACCAAAACTAAAAGAAAACAAAACTGAGAAATAAATTCAAGAGTTTTGGAGAAAGGAGAAGAAATATTTAACTCATGACTTTGTTATTTATATCACATCATTGTTCATTACCCAATTAACTTTCTTATATGATAATTTGCAATTATCTATCTAGTCATCACCATTACCCAGTTATGTAAATTACTGCACCAAAAATTTTAATCCTTCAACTATGGTTCTGAACTCAAATTGAACTGCTTTTATAGCCATTAAGATTAAGCATTCCATCATTAGCCATATATTTCATTGAATTTTATTATAAATTAAGGACTTATTATTAAGGAGGCATTAATTCACACTAATTCATTCTGTTGATAAGAGTCTGATAGAGGGATTTGTTTTATGACAGTAGTGTTAAATGTTTATTATTGGGAAAACTTGGTGCTTTTTAAAATTAATGAGAATCTTATCGATTTTTTTTTTGGTCGGATGGTGGAAGTATATCTGTCTATATATACTGACCTAAGAAATCTTTTATTTAGTAAATCATTTAAAATTAACCATAAGAAACCATTTTTAGCAAAAAAAAAAAAGAAAGAAAAAAAAGTAGTATTGTTTTAAATTTTTTTAAAGTATTTTATTTCTTGACATCATTATAAAGCAAAAAGGGTTCTATGGGTCACATTTTGAAAAATTCTATTCTAGAGAAGTAAATCGACATAATAAAATATACACAAAATGCACCCGCCCTCCGCAATGTAAAATTTATTCTAATCAGCATTATGATCATCAGTCTTCAAGTCAGCTATTTTTCTATGGTATTGAAAGCTAAACAGTGAATAATGAAATACATACTCAAATAACTATGAATTCATCAGATAGTATAACGAATTTTATGGAAGAAATAAATTAATACAAAAATAGAGTTGAAGCAGAGAATAAAGAAACAAATAGAATAATTTGGATTTATCATGAAAAATGATAAGTTTATGCTAGTAAACAATCTCTTGAAATAAAACCTTTTAAACCTTTATATTAGTGATTTAACAATAATATTAAATCTCTAGAGTTGCTTATTTAAAGTATTTTAATATCATAAAAAATGGCTTATGAATTACATACATATTGTATCAAAACATTTATTGGTGTGAGTTTATTTCATTTTTAACCACAGTGTGGTGAGCTAATTTATGTGAACAAATAAAGTTGAAATCATATCTGATAAATGAGAGTGATAATAAAACCAGGTAACCACGTTTTCATGGAACACAATTACGATATCCTATTTGGGAGTTCCAGATTATGATTATAAATATATACAAAAAGAGATATGAAATCTTTTATTTTTTGAACAAGCTTTACTCTCTATAAAAAGATTTTACTATAATTTAATTAATAGGATATCTTTATTAACTTTTGTTATCCTTTCAACACCATTCACAGATCACATTCTGTGGGTTATCCAATAAGATTCTTAGAGCATAGCCCTTTGATTATGATCTACCAGATAAACACATACAGTACAAAATATACTTTAAAAAATAGAAGCGACTATTTTAATATTATAAACCAAAATTAATAATATAACAAATGCAGATAATCACAAAACTTTAATTAAATAAATATATCAGTGTTAGTAGCTGAAGAACTATGTATATTTAACTAGGGAAACAAGAATACTTAAATATGACACTAAAATTTTACTTTATTATTTGGTAATAGCAAGATATGTGTGTGCTACACCTGATCTTATATTCAAATTTAAAGTGTAATTCCATAAATATTTATATAATTTTAAAATCAATCTTACAAATTAATGCATATGTGATAATATAATGCCTATCTTGTGAAGATAATAGAAATCAATCAAAGAAATCAAATATTACAAATAAAGTGTGACTGCAGAAAATGAAATATAATTCAGATATATCAAAAAGATGTTTAATT
Source organism: Epiperipatus broadwayi (assembly GCA_028023455.1). Taxonomy (NCBI): domain Eukaryota; kingdom Metazoa; phylum Onychophora; class Udeonychophora; order Euonychophora; family Peripatidae; genus Epiperipatus; species Epiperipatus broadwayi. The sequence goes on from JAQFVV010012421.1 coordinate 3,302,870, forward strand.
AAATGTCACCACGCCACAATAATAGCATGTCTGCCTATTATGCCTTCTGAGTTCATATATAGCTGAATAAATCTAAAACATTTTTTTTTTCAAGTAGATTTAAAATTCTTCTCTCAAATAATCAGACCAGCCAACCATTCACTATTTATCAGTAAATGGATATCTATTTTGTTAGGCAATAAAAGGAAAACTATTCAAACCATCACTACCCAGCAAATGACAAGCTTAGTGAATATTGCTTTTTTTCTGCTGTTCTTCTATGAGACTGTTGAAAATATCTTTTACCAGCAGTAAACTATTTATGGCTGTTTTGACTATCTTTTATCTTATATATTTCTTATGATAAGTTTTTTTATCTATGTTTTACCTTACATAGCTACTACTAAGATTACGTATATATAAAAGAGTAATATATATATATATACGGTATATAAAAAAATATTCCAGTTGTAAACTTCATCAGTCTAAGACTATTTCAAAATTGATGCTGATTAAATAAAATAAAATAAAAAAATGGTTTCAATATTTAAATAAAATAAACTTAAAAAGAAATTCAATTCATGGATTAAATAAAAATTAAATTAAGTGCAGCATTCAAAAAAGAAACTATTTCAAATAAGTTCTCCCCCTTCCCCAATATTTTAGTTAAAAAAAGAAAATAAGAAACTTAAAACAGCCATCAATAATTCAAGAAAACTGTTTAAATGTTTAGTGTTAGAAAAGCAGTAACTTTCTCAAAAATTTCTACAAATAAAAATGTATTTTTTGTCTCTATAAAGTGAACAATGATTGAAAAATAGAATAATTGCAGCATATTTCTTTATTCATTTTTAGTTTTTTTTTTTAAAAAAAAATCTATATTTGAATGTTAACATCAAAATGATTTATGAGAATTTTGAATACAAATTAAAGAACTCAAAAAGGTCAAAATGAATTACCTTCTCTCAATGTTTAATAAAAGTAAGCAAAAGTATAATGTAAAAAAAAAATACATAAATCAATGATAAAACAAACACACACACACACAACAGCAAGAAAACAATGCCATTAACTTAAACAGAAAATATGATACCAGTATTTGAAAATAGTGCTATCTAGAGAATTAAAAAAAAAAAACCCACTTAATTTACAATATAATTTTTCCTCTTTATAATGAATATAAATCTTAAATTGAAAAATAAAACAAACTGTAAAAATGGTTATAAATCTTTAACAATCATTCTTAAATATTTATAATACAAGTCATTAATAGTCAATTACATAATTAAAAGAAAACAAAACAACAAAATTTAATAGATCTAAAAGTTATATAACTTTTTAGTTTATTGGCTATTGATCATTTATATAAACTAGAATACACTAAAATATAATTTTAGTGAAAAATGCTACTATAAAAAATACTAAATTATCTTTGATGATTAAAGCAGTTCTTGATTAAGATTTTATTTAATTTCATTAATGTAGATTTGAAATTTAATTTTTTTCCAAGAAGAAAGAGAGAGAAAAAAACTGTATAAATGTAATTTTTCCCAAAATATACATGTATGTAAAATGCAAAGAAAATGATATTGCATCATATAAAAAATTACATCACTATGCCCCAACTTTAATAAAGTTTAGAAAAGAAATGTAAAAATATAACATTTATGTCAAAACTAAAAAGCAGCCCAGTATAGATTCTAAAGCAAATATGAGATCTTTGCAAAAATTTTGCCACCAAAAATATCTGGAAGATATTGAATAACAATAGAATGTTCTTAATAATATGTTGACATTCATCAAAGGTGCATCATCTTTTAATAATGTTAGTGATTAAAAATAAAATAAAAAATAGTAAAAAAAAAATAAATCCAAAATATGTTTAAATATATTGGAAACCTTACTACATAAATATGTGTTATCAAATGAAAAAAAAGCAAAGCACTATCCCAGACAACCTTGAAAGTAAAGCATTAAAAAAGAATTGGTAGATATGACACAGTACTAGGGCCAACAAAAGTAGAATAAATATAGTTTAAAAGAAAAATAAAATTGTAATATATATATATAATTGTAATAAATATATCATTGTAAATAAAAAAAAGTTTTAAAAATAAAAATAGCTTTATTAAATAGGAATTCTTGAAAATATAAATTATCAATAATCACATTTATTATATAAAAATCATATTCAACATATAATGTAATTGACTTTTAATTATTGCCCAAGGTAGTAATTCTTTTGACTATCAATGCCAAAAACAGTAATACATGAACTGAGATGTAAATTAAATGTATAAAAATTATTAATAAGGTTTATAGGGCAGCTTTTAAAATGCCTTTCTATGCTACAGGAAAATGAGGCAGGGAATTGAACTCAAGAATGCCTAAAATTTATGAAAATCTTAATGCAGTTGTAGATATGTTTTTTAAACAATCATTTCCATAAATCTTAGAAAGACAGATGCATCAGTAACATTTATTAATTAGTATACTTAATTATAAGATTAAAAGGGAAGAACATGAATGTAGCTAAATAATTGTAGAAATTAAAAAAAAAATTCAAATTATTTCTATAATCAGAATAGATTTATGACTATTTATAAAGAAAGATATAAGATAATTTTTAAAAGTATATGTAGAATGATGATATAAAGAATGTAGATAGCATATTATTAATTGTCATTTAATAGTAAAATCTCTCAAAGGGAAAAAAAGATGGAAATTGTACTTTCAAAATAATTCTTTATTATATTAAAATTAGACAATGTGATTTGAGTTTAGCAGAGACAATTTTAATTTTCATAAAGAAACATTTTTTTTTTCAGTTTAAAAAACTTATACATGATTATTATGTTGATGGTCAGGCTGCCATATGTCATAACATTAACTTATACCAAAGACAATACATTTTTCAAAATATAAAACTAAAACATTCATCCAGTAAAAAAATATAGTGTAATTTATTATCTTTATAAATTCAAAATTCTGAGGAAGAAAAAAACAATCTCAATTTTTTATTGTAAATTGGACTACTTAATATTGAATTCCATTTGATTATTTTTTCCAAATTAAAGACTTACCAAAATATTATTACAAATAGCTTTTAAACATTTTATTTATTTTTTCCATATATTTGTTCATAGCATAATAATTATCTATTATTTAAAAAAGGTAAATTTAAATCCGTTAGTTTTTAGTTTACTTTCTGAGGTACATGCACCAAAATATTAACAGAACATGGGACATAATAGTTTGTTTACATCAGATAGCACGTGTAATCGAACTACCAAAATAAAAACAACATAACTGAAAAAATAGAGATAATCTCATGAGTGGGTGAAATTATTAAGAAATAGTAAATATAAGGAATTAGAATAAAAGTTTTGTTGGAGGCGAAGGGTATAATAAAAAAAATGATTAAAGCAAATAAATTCCAAATTACAGGAAAAAAAAAGGAATTGCCTTGCTCACATTAGTAAATAAAAGAATGTAATGTAGTTGATGATTAAAATATATTTGAATATTTACTTGACATAATAATACATGAGTTATTAACAGTAGTAAAAATGACCATTGTAATGCATTTTTATAAACAATGTTGTAGGTCATTTTTATCTCCTGTTAATAACTCGTGTATTATTATGTAATGTAAATATTATTTAAATATATTTGAATTATCAACTACATTACATTATTTTATTCTACTAATGTGAGCACAGCCATTCTTAATAGCCTATAAAATTTTATATAAAACAGAAAAGAAAATCAAAATTCCAAGCCAATATGAAACTTATTTAATCACGCAAAAATATACTTAAAACAAAATTGTAAAATATCACTTGAACAATATAAAATAGTTTTATTTTTAAGATAATTTTATTATATATTTGATCATAAATGACAATTCCTTCTGAAATGAGCAAAAATCCCAAGCCATAATTTTTTTTTTTTTGTAAATAACAATTTAAACACAAGATTGTTTAAAAATATTCACACATTCTATTGAACAATGTTCAAGTTAAAAATATATTATTCTTTTTAATTAAATTTCATTTATTTACTTTTTTTAAATTTAAGCTGAAATCCTAAAAAAAAAAAATATTCAAACATGTTTAGATTTTTAATCAGTATTTGTGTACTAAACATACAATGAAAAGAAGATATGAGATCTTTTCATATGTGTAATATTGCGATTTTAGAAAAAAAAGTTTTTGCAAATGACAAATATAAATCAAGCCAAATAACTCCAATCAAAGCAGGTTTTGAAAAAGAAAACCCCCCCTTTTCAATCTACATTGCAGGGTTTATTTTCTTTCAATAGCAGTATTACACATGTGAAATGGCCTCCTGTCTTCTCTTCATTACACATTTAGCACAAAAGACAAACTCTAAGAAATCCAATTCGATTTGGGAAAACAAAAAAATAAATTTTTTACAACTGACAAATAAATATAAATCAAGCCAAATAACTCCAATCAAAGCAGGTTTTGAAAAACAAAATCATCTTTTTCAATCTACATCACAGGGTTTATTTTCTTTCAATTGCAATATTACACATATGAAAAAGCCTCCTATTTTCTCTTCATTCCGAAAATCAACCGTGTGTCCCAAACAACAGATAGTATTAGCGTGTGTATACTATTGAATTCTACGAAGAAAAAAGATTTTTTTTTTTTTGCTCTCATTCAAAAGTTTGTAGTTAAAATGTTCTTCTTTGCTTATAGACTTTGCTTGATTCTCTTTATCTAATGGCTTACTTCTTTTAAGAAGTAGAATAAGAATTTAGCTGATATGTTTGGTTACATACTTATCTTTAATTTCAAATGTATTTGGGATAGATTTTAAATATGAATAAAAAATATGCAAAATATATATACAATTAAAATGTCTTTCCGAATAGTTTTACAAAATGTCTTACAAACTTCAGCAGTCTAAGAGACCGAAAAAAAGTTTCTTTTCAGTTGACATCTATAGTCTCTATATTTGGTATAAATTAAAATTATATAGAATAAAATAAGATTTAACTTTTCCTGTTTGTTAAACCATTTGATAATTTGGTCCCCCCCTCAAGTCAAAATTAGTCTGGATATTATTTCGCTACAGTTAATTCTATCACAACGATCTTTAATTAAGACAATCTAGCTAGTATTCCTTACTGCAATCAACAAGGAAGCAAAACAACTAGCTCTTGTCACCCCCCTCCCGCATTTGTCAGTTTCAAAAACTTTGTTTGGGGTATTTACCAAAAAAGGATAGGTTTCTGAAAATTTCGGTTTCTGACTGCAAGTATAGATGTTTTTTAATACTTTTTTTAATTCAGTAACTTTATGAAAGAAACTTTTTATATTTATTTTTTGAGCAGTCTGAATTTTTTTTTTTTCAATCTAATCAAAGACATCACGTTTATTTCTGCAAAATCTCAACATGCGTTCATTTTGGAAGAAAAATTTGTGTCAATTTTCTCTGCAAATTCAATAGGTTTGGTTGAACGCGATTAATTACTGTTCTTTATTACAGTGTAAGTAGCATCTATGTATGTACTTTTGTAAATATTATTTAATAAAATTATAATTTAGTGACTGTTTTATGCGAGTAACATTTGGTAATTTATTAATTTTTGATTTCATAAAAATTATATTAATTTAATGATATACATCTGTTGTGTAACATTTGATAGTTTTAATTCGGTACTTTGAATACGATTTATTTTTCGGGGGCCATGTCGTTTTTAAAATAGATCAAAAAATGTTGTCAATAACTTTGTAAATCTTGTGAAAAGTCTACCCCTATGTGTTTTTAACAAAAAATACACCTTTTTTGAAATTGATCAAATTAAGTGTCATCACATATAGATTTCATAGGTGTCCTATAATATTTTTTTTTGTTTTTTTAAAACTATTGTATACAATTCTTGCAATGAAAAAAAGATAGGAGGGCTTTCCACATTGTATTAATGTATTGATACTTTGTAATATTTGATAATTGGTAAATGGTGGGCAAAATAACATTCAAAAGATATCAGTGTATTGATACGAATGTGAAAAGGCCTCCTATCTTCTCTTTGTTGCATGTTTAGTACACAAGTACCTTTTAATCAGTTGTGACCCCTTTTTGTTCTATCTGACATTATTCAATTTTCCAATCATTTTTATACTGTAAATTACTAAAGTTTTTAAAACAAGTAATTACCATAAAGCAAAAATGTATAACAAAATTATAGACCAAAAAAAAGAGAAGAAAATCATACAAGATTCATTAAGCCTGGTGCAATATTTGGTGAGTTATAAAGTAAACAAACAGACTTTCATATTTATATACTAACATAGATTTGTATGATAAAGATAAGTCTAATTATGAGAAATTTAAAGTGATTTTAGATAAGGTCAAAATAAGTTATGAGGGGGACCCAAAAATAACTGTAATTTTATAATAAAATTTTTATTTATTTATTTTTAAGTGTTACATTTAATTTCTTTCAAATTACTATCCATTTCATGCAATACAGCAGTCTAAATATGTTTTTTATTTTTCAAAATAATCCAGAAATACTTGCAAAGTGATGCCTTTTAATGGTTGCAGCATTTTTTTTTCATCACTTCTAAGTCTGCAACAACAAAAAAAGACATTTTTTTATTCAAAAAGTTGCATGAAGCGAGATTGAGCAAATATGGCTGATAGATAAGCTGTTGTCATGCTGAATTTAATTAAAAAAATGGTTCACACTCAAGGCTTTGAGAAATGACACTGTTGGGATGAAGTTTGCATTCTTTTCTTTGCCACAAATAGGACATTTGTTTTATCATATCATGTAAATATTTCAAAACTTGCAGATAAAATTCCTGACCATTACTAACTAAATCAATGAGAAAAATGCCATTTACATAAATTGACAAATATATGAAACACTCTTTACAAAAAAAAAAGTGCTACATGTCCCCATCATTTCACATGCTGATGCCATTTGGCATATTGATGCAGACGGGGTCCTGCAAAAAGGATGTAACATCAAAAGTATATACTACAACAGGCACACAAAACCAGAGAACGATTCCAATTATTTTTGGGTCTCTCTTCATATATAATGTTGGATGTGCATAGAAATTAATGAAATTCTAATTAAATTCCCAAAGGTTATATAAGTTAAAGAGTTATATAATGTTGCAATGAAATTTAAAATTCAAATGAATGGTTAGTAAATTTACCTTCATCAATTATAATTTCAGTAGTGAAGAGGATTACAGATGTGGAATGTGAATATTGTAAAACCAATGTAATTATTTCAGTTTTGGTGTTACATTACATTTTGAGTAAATATTTTATAAGTTTATGAGAGATACAGTTTGAGTTTAGAAAATGTAGAAATACAATCAGAATTGTGAGAGTTATTAATAATAGTTAGAAAGAGAATTTTTTTCCTTTATTGATTCTGGTAGTAGTAATCTTGAAAAAATATAGATTGAAAAAAAAAGATGATTATTCATAAATTTAAATAAATGACCAACAATAAACATTAGGTAGCTTGTAATTTTTTTTCTATTTTAGTTACAAAGACAGTACAAGAATAAAAAATGAAGATGACAAAACACAACTAATTTCATTTACTGCAGATTTCCAAATAATAATAAGTAATCATAGATTAATATTGTGAATTTACAAAAAAACTTATTAAAAATTCTTATATAATACCAACATTTTTTTTCAAAGATCTTCCAAGTACTAAAGAATCTATTCATGGCTGCACTGGAGAAATAACCAAAAAATCAGAATAGATAAAAATGATATGTTGTGATACTATATCAAAGATCCAGATATTATGGAATTAAACTTGGATAGATTTTTTTTTTTTGATGCATACCATTTATGATAGTGCTACAATAACAACAAGCATGCTGAAGACAGACTAAATGTCTTCAAAATGCAATATATATATATATATATATATATATATATATATATATATATATATATATTATATATATATATATATATATACATATATATACACTGGCTGCAGAAAGGAGTTTGCTATTAACTGAAAGGAGACCCTTTGATTCCTCTTGGAGGCCTTAAAGGAACCGAGCAGGGCAAATTCCTAATGTCCACTCTATACGTTCTTGTCGTTACAGCTGTTATTACTATGTGATTATTCATATAGTATACGAACATGGATGGGTTGCTCACCAACACGCATTAGCCAGCGTGGTGAGTTTATTGGCTTTTTACCTCTGAGTTTAAGATCAAGAAACACCATGGTCTTTCTTCTCAGTGCCTGATAGGGCAGAATGAATGTTTGTGTAAATGATAAATATTTTTCCAATACATATATACAATTATGACAGACAAAAATAAAGCATGGCCCTTATTCCCAGGAGGCTGTAAAGTCACTAACCAAGGCAGCGGTTGGTGGCCGAAGGCGGAGGGTGTTAAGAATACCCTGATTGCAGACCCAGGCTGCCATTTGATGACGACTTTTTATTTAGGTACTTACAACTGCAGATCACTTTCAAGTGAAGGAAGATTGCAAGAATTAGAAGAAGAACTGTCTTATATTAAATGGGACATTATTGGACTTTGTGAAGTTAGAAGAAAAGGAGAAGAAACAATTGATTTAAAAAGTGGACATATACTCTATTATAAAGGCACACATATTGGAAATACAAGTGGAGTAGGATTCATTATAAATAAAAAGTGGAAGAACAATATTGTGGAGATTGATGGTGTATCGGACAGAGTGAAAAGATTAGTTATACAACTTAATAGCAGATACCAAATGCAGATAATTCAGGTTTATGCCCCAACAAGTTCTCATAGTGATGAAGTAGTAGAAGATTTTTATATGGATGCACAAAAGGCTTTTGATCAGAGTAAACAACATTTTAAAATTGTTATGGGAGACTTTAATGCTAGAATTGGTAGACAAATGAAAGATGAAATTGCTGTAGGTAATTTTGGTTATGGTAATAGAAATGAGAGAGGACATAGACATGTGGAGTTTGCAGAAAAAGAAAAACTTTATATTATGAATTCATTTTTTGAGAAAAATGTTAAAAGGAAATGGACATGGAAGCATCCAAATAAAGGTACAGCAGAATTGGATTATATTTTGACTAACAGAAAATACATATTTCAAGATTGTAATGTTCTTAATAAATTTAACACAGGAAGTGATCATCGATTAGTAAGGTGTAAGTTACGTGTTAATGTAAAACTAGAGAGACAAAAATTATTAAGAAAAACAATATTTACAGTTGATATTCCTAATCTTCAGAAACATTCTAATGAATTTAAATTAGAACTTACAAATAGGTTTCAAGTGTTAGGAGATTTTGAACATGATTCAGATTTGAATGAAATTAATATGAAAATAACTGATACACTTTTAAAAACTGCAACAAACATAGCTGGTAGAAAAAAGCAGCAATTGACTAATAAAATTTCTGCTGAGACTAGAGAATTTATGAAGAAAAGAAGGAATATGAAGATATACAAAAATGATGTATTAAAAAGAATTGAATATCTCGAATTTTGTAAAATGGTACGGAAAAGAGTTGAAAATGATATAAGAAAGTATAACTGTGAAATAGCAAGGAAAGCTGTAGAAGAAAATAAAAGTCTCAAAAATGTTAAACAAAATTTTGGTATTGGTAGGAAATTTCTATCTGCAATAAGAAAAAAAGATGGAATTATTACTAAAAAGAGAGATGACATCATGAAATTGGTAGAAGATTTTTATCAAGAATTATATAGTAATAAAGAACAAGTACCTCCTATATCTATTACATCTTCCGAATTGCCCAGAATTTTAAATGAAGAAGTGAGACATGCAATTAGGTGTATAAAGAAAGAAAAAGCTCCAGGAAATGATGGAATTATAATTGATATATTAAAAGAAGCAGGTGAAGAATTAGAAGCAATTTTAGCAAAGTTATATACAAATGACTAAATGATAAAGATGTACCGGAAGATTGGAAGAATGCAGTAATAATATTAATATTTAAAAAAGGTGATAAAGAAGATATTAGAAATTACAGACCTATCAGCCTTTTATCAGTTTTATATAAAATTTTTATCAAGATAATTACAACTCGTCTACAGAGAACTTTGGATTTCCACCAACCAAGAGAACAAGCTGGATTTAAAAGTGGTTTTAGTACAATAGATCATATCCAGGTATTGAGAGAAGTCATAGAAAGGACAAACGAATATGAGTTGTCATTATGTTTTGGATTTGTAGATTATGAAAAGGCATTCGATTCTATACACATTTCTTCAGTGATTAAAGCATTGTATCGTCAAGGTATAGATCCAGGATATTGTCATATTTTAAAGAATATTTATAAAAATGCAACAGCAACAATTAGATTACATAATGATACTGGAAAAATCAACATTGAGAAAGGTGTAAGACAAGGTGACTCCATATCTCCAAAACTCTTTACAGCAGTTCTGTAAGAAGTATTTTGTGGATTAAAATGTGAAACTAAAGGAGTGAAAGTAAATGGAGAGTATTTAAGTCATTTAGATTTCGCAGATGATGTAGTTGTTTTTGCAAATAATGCTTCAGAGCTGCAGGAAATGTTGCAGGAGTTAGCAGATGAAAGTAGAAAAGTAGGACTAAAGATAAATGTTAAAAAGACTAAAGTAATGTTTAATCGATTTGCTCAAAATATGAAAATAAGGATTGATTATGAAGAATTAGAAGAAGTTAACAGTTACAAATACCTTGGTCAGATTATTAATACAGATGGAAACATAATGGAGGAAATTAATCATAGAATTAAACTTGGTTGGAGTGCTTTTGGTAGAAATAACTTGATACTAAAAGGAAATATGCCTATGTGTTTGAAAAGGATGGTTTTTAACAAATGTGTTTTACCAGTTCTTACTTATGGATCTGAGACTTGGACACTTAATAGAAGAGCAATACAGAGACTTCAGACCACTCAAAGGAGTATGGAGAGATGTATGTTGGGAGTAACAAGAAGAGATCAAAAACGCAATGTATGGGTAAGACAACAAACAGGTGTTACTGACCTTATTGAAAAAATTAAAAGATTGAAATGGAGTTGGGCTGGACATATTGCTAGAAGAGATGATAATAGATGGACAATTGAAATTTTAAACTGGATTCCAAGATATTGTAAAAGACCCGGACAGAGACCACATGTGAGATGTATGGATGAAATAAGAAAATGTACAGGGGTGTTGTGGAGAAGAGAAGCTAAAGATCAGAGAAGATGGATTAAACTTGGAGAGACCTTCATCCTGCAGTGGATTGATAATGGTTGATGATGATGATATATACTACATGAATATATGCAAATTAGTATATAAAAATCCATCCTAATCCATATGTACATACTGTAAGCAACAAAATATAACAAAAAAACTTATGATTATTATCTTATTACTTAATCTTAAAGAAATATCATACATATATATATATATATAGTGGCCTGTCTATAGGTGGTACAACCCTAAGCAGAGTTGCCAAGTCCCTACATTAGGCCCTACTTGGACTCTGGCTAGGTACTATTAACAGACTTACTATTTCCCGACCATTTTCTTTAACTATAACAATTGAATTTAGATAAGGTTAGTATTTATTCCAAGTTACTTTTACATGATTGAACATTTCTAAGATAAGACATATTTTAAGTATAATTAATGTGAGACTCGTTTACCCATAAACAGATCACATCCCCTTAACATTCAACAAATACAAAATATTTGTTCAATGGCATGAGAATACCCAGATACTCCTCCTTATTAAGTATCTACATACTCTCATGGCTAACAATAATATTCAGTATATTATATATATATATATTTTCCATGTATCATAGCATTGGCCGGGACGCGAACCCACAACCGTCTGCAACCAACTACTTGCTTGCATGGCAGCTGCGATACCTCTCGGGTAACAATGCAAGACTATATTTATAACTATTAAGTTTTAATTCAACCACTCATTAAATTAATCTGTCAGATAATTACAAATAAACTTTGATTCCTATTATTTTTAATAATTAAGATTGGCAATAATCACAAGAATAACTTTATAATAAGGAGATCTCAGGATAATCATTGATTTATTAATTCTTCATACTACCTATGGAATATCAAAAGGGATTTTACAGATTTCCATGGACAGTGCACAAATTAAGAAAAGCTTATAATTTAAATCTATAATCAAGCTTTATATTTATGTTCTTCAATACTTAATATTAAAATAATATTATTAACTAAAGTGTGATTAACACTAATACTTTCACTAATAACTAATGTATCATTTAATTTCATATTAATAAATACTCTTTAATAATTGGCAATGTCATCAATGACCTATGGGATCAAGGCAGCATGTAACAAGTAAAAAATCTTTATTAAGAGATTTATGCTTATTAAACTGTTAGATTTGCTCTAAACTGAATTGACTTTTCATTTTAATTTCGGCTATACATTTTGAGTTGTGTGATGCGGTGAAAATGAGTCCAGAAAAGAAATGCAACATTTAGAATTTGATAAAACTTTCAAAACAATAATTTTAATAATATTCATTACAAATGATTACAATAAACATTACTATTAACATCTAATTTAAAATAACTTATAACAAAATGATATACACATATATCATAATAACAATAACAATAGAAAATTAATCTTCGGAGTGTTATAATTAAACAAAACTAACAATCTCCCATTGTATGTTAAGATATTTACCCCTATTTATTAAACAATCATTCTCTTGTTTTTTTTTTTTCAATTCATGGTCGGTTATTTCAACCTCTAAAATAATAATAGTACTAAGGTTACATATTTGATGAATAAGTAATAATACAAAAAACAATGGGGAAAAGACAATTATAATTCTGGAGGTTGATAAGCAAAACAAAATTAATACTTTTATATTTCACATAAGAAAATATTATTGTTTTCTTTTTTTTATCCGTTCGCACATGTTAACACACCCTGGCCTGCATATATATCGTGTTAAATACCCTATTATACCTTTCATACTAGGATATTGATCATATTTGTTTATTTAAATGATTAATAATCTTTAATCTCAACCTAATTATGAAATAACTATTAATATAACACTTGAATTAATTCCTTATTAGTCCCCCCCCCCCTTATCATACTAACAACTCATAGATTAAAACGTATAAATACCAACATTAAAAACAAGTTCTCTTATAAATTCTCAGCTAAAAGTATAATAACAACTTTAAATTTCTTGGCATTCTGGGTTGTTCCACACAGCATAAACTTATAACTTATTTTCTCCTTTCTCTGAAGATTCTGCTTATCCTAAGATTCACGAAGTATTTGGGTTATTACAATAATAATCCTTCCTTTTGTTCTTTGTTTAGTAATACCAAAAAATTTATTTATGGCTTGCCTTATTTATTCTAGATGACATATATTTCCATATATATATATATATTATAAGGTACACTTATGATTTTAATCAAAATATATGTGTCATGCACCATTTTCAATTAAAACTTTATAAAAACTGATATTCCCACTGGTATGGCTCAGATTAAATACTTCTCCTATACCTTATTGTCATTAGGATTTTATGTGTAGCCGGAATGATAATGAACACTTTTCAGCTATTACTAATTTAGTTCTATTGAATCTTAAATATATATACTTAACTGTTTCCAAGAGATTCACTATTCTTTTATTTATCCTTACTGTATATTGACAGTGTTTATTTATTTCCTCTTGTTTATTACTGCAATTCATTTTCCCACGGCACAATTATTGTTCCCTTTCAGTGGGTATATTTGTTGATTATTCATCTCTGATTATTTCCTCGATATATATTAATTTTCAAGAAATTATTGGGAATTATCGACCATTGATTTGCCCAGTAGAAAACGATTAATTTATTCCATTAGTTTAAACATAAAGCTTATAATTATCCAATATATCGATACAGTTACAATTCATTACTTTTTCTGCTTGCAATTAATAAGATTTTAGGAATTTTTAATCCAACTTTTTTTTAAAAATATATCACAAGAAAAAAAAAAAAACCTAGTTACTTATTCTTTACGATCAAGAAGAAGCCTCTCTTCTTTCTTTGATTTTTTAATAAAAATTATTTGACACTTTTCGATTGGTTAATATTTCCCACCTTTTCTGTTTATAACAACATAGATTTACCTTGCAAGTTTTTGGTTTATCATTTTAAAATGATACTTTTCATTTTTAAAAAAATATTGAAATACAATATTTCTTTAGAAATTAAATAACGATACAATTTACTGTTTTAATTTTAGATCAGTATTTTGATATACAAATTAAAAAGCATATGAAACACTTGAACAAGAAGCTATAAAGGTTCCAAAAATTATTACACGCTAAGCGCTTTTGAGGCCATTTACCTTTATAGCTTCTCGTTCAAGTGTTTCATACACTTTTTAATTTGTATATTAAATTATCGAGGGAGAACTTTAAAATCCTTAATATCAGTATTTTGGTAAAATTAATAAATATTTACTCACTTTTAAATATAATATGATTTGAATATAAACATTTTTTTAAAAAAAAACTAACTGCACATAAACAATAATTAATGGTCTCTATAACGTATCATGTTTACAAAATTACAATTTAAACTTCACTGGTTTTAAATACTAAATAATATATTAATTGTCCATCCATCTGCATATATACAACTCTATAGGTTATTATTTATGTGTATCTTGAGTTAAGCTCATTTATAAATTTCCATTAGCTAATCCCAAGTTCAAACCCTATGATCTAATATGTCATTATTGTCTTCTTTTAATAAGTAAATATTATTGGATTTGTAAAATTTAAAATTATACACCAAAATTTTATTTTAGAATAGAACGCCATCTATTGTCATAAATACAAGCGTCAGCAAGTTTTTAACTTGTGTTTTTTTATTTTTCATATATATGTCATATTATTATTACTATTTGCGGGATATTCCGTGTAATGAAAAAGCTAAATGCTGATGTTTCAGTACAATATCAAGTACCTGATATTGTACTGAAACGTCAGCATTTAGCTTTTTTCATTACACGGAATATCCCGCAAATAGTAATAATAATATGACATCTTTTATCCGTGAAAATATTAGAATTAATATATATATATCTCAAGAAATTTTATTGTGAGCTCAAAGAATTACATTATTACGATAACAGTTATGTTGTTAACAGACACTATAATAAAGGTTACATAATCCAATACCAATGGTTTGGGCATAAAAAATCAACTATTCAATCACAAATTGTCCATTGCTGCAAGACTCTATGTAGCATTGTAGATATATGTTGGAGCTAATTTTTCATCTCTGTTTCTGATGGCCTGAAGTTTTGCCAGAAGTAATTTCTTATGGACAACTAAGGTATGGCCATAAATGAGTGCACACCTAATTGACTGATAGGCAAACAACAGAAAAATTATGATTCTTATGCATAGAAAGATCCCATTGGATATGCTAAAAATCAGTCCAGTGAGGAGAGGCACTCTAGTTTTGTGCATGGATACAATAAAGTCTCTGTCCCATTGGAGTGATGTCCAATGGCTCAGAACATGTATTATTGGGTCATCATCCCGTTTACCTAAAGGGCAGACCAAGTCCAAGCACGAGAACTCTCTACCATAGACCAGAAAATGGTATGCGGGCAGAGCACTCAGGTTTAATTTAATCAAAAAATTTCGGTTCGAGATGCCACCATTTAAACTGTTTAATGATTGAGAAGGGTTAGCAGTGATGGGATTGGGGGGATTTCTTCATTAGTTAGATGGCATGCATCCCAGTACATAATTTTCTGAGTTAACCTGAATAGGTAGAGGGCTAAATTTTGCAACATTTAACAATAAGGACGACAACCAACTCCTCATGGGAGAAGAAGGGGTGTCTGTAGGAGAAACAAAGGAAAAGCATGATGCTTCCGGAAAATGGCAAGATAGGTTAAGGATGGTGTTATGTGTACACTGGAAACAAAAGGTTAAAACAGAGTGCAATGATGGCCATTGAGTTTTATGTGTTTATGGAGACCCCTCAGGCTGATAGCCATGGTCTTGCCCTTCCACATAAGTCTTGCACATAGTGAATTTATCTTTCTAATCAATTTTTGGGAAAAAATAATAATTGGCATCCTTAGTGACAAATAAAATTTGGATAATGAATCAATGGTTTTTTGGATTGAGAGGAGAAGGGAGTCCTGTATGGTTCTCCTCATTGCAAGGGGCGAGTTGTAGATTGGGAAGCCCAGAAATTTTTGGGGCATGGTAGTGAAAGGAGAGTGGATAGTGTTCCCAGAGGATATCTACCATGGCGAGGATTTATTTAAATTAAAGGTAAGTCCCGACTCGGAAAAAAAGGCATGGAGGATTTTGGAAAGCTTTCGAATTAGTCTTTGTGATGGGAGAAAAACAGCCAGGTCATCCATGTATGCTATGTGGTGGATTGATCTATTGGGGGTGGGTATGAATATCCCAGGGGGGTCTTGTTCAAGTCTAATCAAGAGGGTTAATGTAGATTATAAATAGCAGGGCACTCAGAGGAGAGCTCTGCAGAATGGAATTTGTTGGGGTAAAAGATGGTGAGATCCTTCCATTCAGGAAATGTCTCTGTTGTTGAGGAAATTTGCTATAATATTTATTATCGCAGATGGATATCATATTTGGCAAGAAGGTTGATGAGGCAATGTATTCTGATGGAGTCGAAGGCACAAACAATGTCCAGCTGAATGACTACTGGTTTAGATTTCCTTGTCATTCTGGTGTAATCAACTACCATCTTGAATAATGCTATTGCATAAGTGGTTGAAGAACTCTTCCTGGCAAACTGGTACTGGGATATGAATGGAAGAACCTTATCCTGTATCTTATCCTTGATTATGGATTCCCCCACCTTGATCATTAATGGTGTCATATTTATACAATAAGGTATATAAAATAAATGTCTTGTTTACATATGTTTAATTTAATAAGAATGACGTATCGTAAATTCTAGAAATTTCACAGGCGTCATTCATTCACATAGTAAAAAAGTAATTTAAAGTGATCAATTAACAACTTCCCACTCTCATTTTCAAACACTTAAGATTTGCCCATACATATACGTTTGGGTCGAAAGGATAGATGGATGCATTCTATCTTTTCCCAAAGACTTTATTTTGTGTTTGAAAAAGTGGGAGTATTCATTTATATAGTGACAACTAGAAAGCGCATATGCATTAGCTTATTGGTATTACAATAAGGTATTGTAAAAAACAAAACATATATTCATTGCATTTACTTATTAGTGATTTTCTTATTTAAGTTAAAAACCTTAATATTATCTCATATGCAATTATTCCAAGTGAGACGTGCCACATTATCTATGTAATCAATACAAAGTATCAAATGTTATTACTTATTTATAAAACACTGGTATATATATATATATATAACAAAATAACTACGTGAATACAATGCAAATAAATATTATTTGAAATTCTAACATACCAAATACTCGTACTTTCAGTAATTCACGGCAATAAAAGCACAGATGATTGTCAATGAACAACAGGAATTTTGTTTTTATACTGATAATAAACAAATATTTGAATTATTGTTGGAATTTTCAATATGATAAATTTATTATCTTTAAGAGGAGTCATAAAAAATGCTTCATTGCTGACATCACCATTGCATAATTAATAATCGATCTATTTATCCTAATAAGTGAAAAAAAAAAAAAAGATTTCTTGCTTAGGATAGGATTTTTTAAAAAAATGTCTTCTCTAATGTAAACTCACCTATTAAACTCTTAGAAATGAGATCAAATAAAAAGTCTCATTAATTTCAAAAATATCAGAATAAAGTGACTAATTTCTAATTATGGAATGATAAAAAATTAAACACTTGTATATTACTGACCCAAAGTAAAACTAAAATGCTACCAGTCTTTAAAAAAAAAACAAAAAGCATTTATATTGGAAACTTTAATACTAGTCTATTGCCTAGAATTCTCCAGTTGACATAAGTCATGAATATTGTAGTATCTTATACCAAAAGCATACTGGTCTTATCAAAAAACAAACAAACATGAACGTTTATATTATAGAAATTCAACTGCTTATTTATTTTATACATATTTTCATATTAATTTACATGCATATATGTATAAAAGAGCTCAATGACAAAGTTAGCTTCATGTGCATAAATAGAACAGATGGAATTTGGACATTTTTGTAGTTCATAGGAAGATTTACGATTTTTCATGCAGATAGCTGGCCTATACTCTGAATGGATATTTAGCTATTATTAGCAAGAGGTTAAAGTTCCAATATTATAAAGTATTAGTAATATGCATTTACAGCTGAACTCTGAACTTTAAATATTAAATACTCCAATAATTTATGTTAATAATTATCAACTGATTTTTTTTTTTTTGCTTAATCACAAAATTGTTTTTCTTGGGGATATTGTAAGAGTACAGTAACTTGTAAAAAAAAACTCATAGTGGTAGTTAGACTGATTGTGATTGTGAATGAAAAAAAAATTACTGAGGGAATTTATATATAGGTATTTATAGATATTTTCTAATACAAAAGTACATATATTCAATAACAGAAAAGTGGACTTATGTCGAAAAAATATTGTGAAGTGCGCGCACACATATTCATTTAAAAAGCACATATTCATTTAAAAAGTAATCATTTTTTCCATCATTAAATCTTTAACTTTAAAAAAACAAAAAACAAAGACGCTTTAAAAATTTTGAAATTCAAAATCTTTCTTTTTTCTCTCAAATAAGTATTTTTTTTTTATTAAGTTAAAAAAATACTAAGAACATTTAGTTTAATACACAAAGAAGTATTTTTAAAGATAATTTTTTAAAGAACATTTATTTTTACAGATTTTTCTAAAAAAACATTTCAGTGTTTGTATGAATATATGTGCACATACATTTAGCTCTAACTTATGTAAATAGTACCTCGAAATGGTGAGAAACACTAAATAAGACAAAAAATCCAGTACTATAACATTTATATTTGATAATTAATTAGACTCTCATCAGATAACTCGCGAAGTAATGCATTTAAAACGAATGTATCGTTGTTGATTTGTTCGGCATGGTTTAATGCAGTGATAAAATGGCAGACTCAAGAGTCCAAGGTCCATGGATCACAACTTAACCTTGCCAATTCTGATGCTCAAATATTATATGGTCTCCCAAGAAGTAAACCATTTGATTAATTTTATTATTGCTGCTGATTTCAATTTTTGCATCACATACAATATATATTGTGATAACCAAACTTAAAATGAAACTGTGCTGAAGGGAAAATGTTTCAAGTTTATTGTTTACATAATATCTTTTAGCAGCTATTTCTAAATTGGTTGGAAGCTATCAGATTCTTCTAAAACCAGAAAGATTATTTAAATCAGGTTTAAAGTTTAATTCTCTTACAAAAGGGCCTTTAAATATCAGGTTTTTGCTATATACAAAATGACACTATACTTTCATTCATCAATATAAAATAAACTAACTATAAAACAAAAATTAAATTATTAACTATAAAGGCTTTTATTCCATAACCATCACAAAACATTTTTATTTTCAGCATTTGTTAAATTAATATTATGTTTACTTATATACAAACTATGAACACAAAGCTACCATTGGCTTGATCCAAGATCTTGCACTTCAAATTCATATACATATAATTAGATGAACTTGATTTTCATCTTACATCCTCTGAATAATTTCTCTCCTTGAATAATTGACTTTCAGATTTAAATACAGAGTTCATTTACTCTAACACTAATTATATGGTATATACTCTAATGTAGTTATTAGCAACATTGTGAGTACATTACACATACAACTGTAAATTTAATTTAGGAGTATATTCAAGAGTTTAGAGTACACGGTTTTGGAAATTAATTTCCTCCCTGACTTTTACAAATTCTCTCATTATGACATAATTTCTCAACATAACTTTAATTTTTTTTATTTTTCATAATCATCATCTTAATGATATTGTCCATGCTGAATAACACAATTGAAAGATATCAGAGCTAAAATACCTTATAGATAGAATTAATTAGTAAAATTATTAAGAAATAAACATGCCATTGTTATCAAACAACATCAATTAAATATAGTCAAATAACACACATGCCATGTAAAAAAAACAATGCATCATATCTTCATGGGCACATATAATAGGGTCACATTAATTGCATATGTCAAAATACAAATCGTTCTATTAATAATACAATATTCATAACCTCATTGACAGAAATTGCTAAATATGGTCATGGTACAGGGCTGAATTAATTGATTATGAAAGCAAATAGAAATAAATCACTAATCAAATCTTCTATTAACTCATAAAAGCTGAATATGACTAATAGTAAATTTATTTAATGACAGCAAATGATAAACAGCAATATCATAATCAATATTATTCAAAAACAGAAACACATGTACAATTCTGCATTTAATTTTTCAAATTATTCTGGTAGTATTCAACTATAATTAATCCAAACTACATATGTTATAGAATAAAATATAATTGTTTCTTTTTGTGAGGATATTAAGCAAAATCTTTTTTTACTCCATATTATCTTTAATTAAAGAGATTATAAGTTTCATAAATTAGAAATATCTCTAATATTTCCAAAAAGCTAGACATTGAGAAATCACATTTTGCATTTTAAATATACATACAAATATATTCATATTACAGAAAACTGTCATTCCAAATACGAGTAATGTATTTGGAATGAGTGTTCTGTGATATGATTATAGTCCTAACCATTACCTATTAAAGCAGTAGTAAAAGTTATTTATATGCTGTTGTTGAATATATATATATATATATATTCTAACCCAATATTATAATTATATTATATATTAGAAATTTATTTTATTTCTAACTCAGTATTTATTAGTTTATTAGAAATTTGTTGTTATTTCTAACCCAATAATCTTTTAATTAGTTTATTAGAAATTTATTTATTTATTTTATTTACTAATTTAATATTTTTATTAGTTTAGTTTATTTGCACATGTGACACTAATTATTCTGGTTGTGTTAAGGCAACCAAAATAAAGCAACATATCCATTAATTTTCCAATATGATCTAAAATACTTTTCATATAATACAATTGTACATTCAATTCTCTTAAGCCATGCCACGATTGTAATAACAACAATAATTGATCACTTATTAATTTAAAGAATAATTATAATAATATTAATCTCAGGGTTCTTTGTTTCATGTAAGGAAATGCTCGGCAGTATTGTGTTGTCGCATATGACTGGCATTCTGGTCTGCTATAGGAAACATTTATTTTACTTAAATTCAATGTGTCTTCATCTCTCATACCAACTGCTATATTATTTAAAGAATGATAATTCTATTCAATAATGACATATAATTTTGAATAACACAGCCCCTTTTTTTTTTCAGAATCTCAGTCAGAATAATAAAAAGACAAGGGTGCTTTTTGTGTCCTTCCATCATCCATGACAACCCAATAATATAACTAAGATTTATTACTTAGACAATTTAACTAAATTGGAATGGAATAATGTGCAACCAAAGTTAATGGTTTGGGAATAAATTCATTTTTTTTTTTTTTTTTATACAAAGGTGAATGTTTAGTCTTAAGTTTTCAACTCCATAAATAATTATCATTAAACTAAAATATAATGACATATTTCGATCTGCTTAACTTTATTTATCTGGTATATTAAGTTTTTAAGAATTTGGAATGATTTCGGACTCAAGAAAAGGTTTTGCAAATATTGTGCAAACACTTATATTTAGCATATAAAAACAAAAAAATGAATCTACAACAACTTTTAACAAGACTATAATTTATTATTATCAAAAAAACAAAATATATAACATTTATTCAATATCCCATTAATACAAAAATATAAAATATAACTGACATTAATCTGTATACACTTTTGGTTATGGACTAGAGGTTACTACTTCTCCTGTATGCAATCATATGGATTGATTAACTAAAAGTACATTTCATTACCAATACATTGTTTATTACATTTTGGTAACCTTGTAGAAGCTTTTATTCAAAATTATTGACTAACTATTTTTTTTTTTTTAAATGATTAATCCCCTCATATGCAATACGCAAAATATTAAATTTATTTCTAATACATTTACTTTATTTATGGTCTTTAATGGGATAACCTATTCTAATTATAGGCCAGTTATCAGAAGTTACACTTACCATCTTACATTTAACTTAATGCTAACATAAGTTACGATACAAATTTTATTCATACGTATAATTTTTAAATATGAGTATTATTTAATTACTAACCAGAATTAAATATTGCATTTGAATATTCCTTCAGTAAATAAGCGTTTTAAATTACGCAATTTTAATTACTTTCTCCATTGATTTACTTGTCAAATACTAGCAATATTTAGCAGCACAATACAGATATTGATCCTAGTTACTAACGCACTATTTATACTAAAGTGGATCTTGAGGAACTAACACCTCCAATATAACCTTTATCTTGCCCGAGCTTTCAAAATTAAGCACAATAATCAACACCTTCCATGGTGGAGCTATCTCTATTTTCACATGAGGAATATGGAATAACCACGAAGGTCTGTAAAGTAATCTACTACATTAAAATATTTTGGTGGTTTCTTGCCTCTTACTTGGGCATACAACGAACACACACCAAATACAATCCTCTCCTGGGATTTAAACGAATGAAGCATACTAAATGCTAGATAAATTCTTGATCGTCCTATCTATGAGAATCGATCACTTGGGCTATAAACATACCCGAACATTATATTTAAAATCTTCCTCTCATGGAAAACAAAGCTTTTGGGAAGATCATTTTTCATCCCACAAAATAAATACATTATAATTATTACCTATGCGAATATTAAGCATATACCAATGCTATATCTGGGCAGGATAAGTAAATACACTGATTATAATAAACTTATGTTACCGGGTATACTTTGATCAACATCTGAAATCAATGGACATCATAGAATAAAAGTATAATAATTTTAATTTTAATAAAGGAACATTCAAAATAGTTGGTAGCATACTATCTTAAACTAAATAAAGTGGATGTGTTATTTAAGAATAATTAGGAATAAATTCCTCAATTAATACAGTATAAATTCATTTCAAAACTTTAACAAGAAATATTTTGTTATAGCATTTTTTTTTTTTTTTAGTTACTTCTGATAATTTTCAATATTTATTTTACCCCTTAAATATCTAAATATTTTTCTTTTACGTATCTAACATACAAAATTTCTACCTACAATTGTATGTAATAATTAAAACATATTTTATAGATTTTTTTTTCTTTCGTGTTAAATATCAACTTAACCTATAATAATTATATTAAAACATACCTTTGTCATTACAAGGCTATTAAATATCACTTGACCATACAGACTTGAACCTATGTGATATAACAAAAATACATATCATTTATAACTTAGTTTTACACAATCATTAATTAACAAGTGCATACTCTCTCATTAGAAAATATTTTTCTATTGAGCAATTGGTCCAGGTGAAGAGCTTTATCCAGTCGTATTTCACGAAGCAAGTTTAAAAACAATAAACGCATGGTATTATTTCCTTTAAATAAAAGTTTTCTCTTATTTTGTGCATTTAATAAATTAGGTAAAGAAACATATAGCAGAATTGAAGATTAAGTCTTACTTGAATTAAACTACTACAATTTTGGGATCCAAGAAAAAAAATAGACTTCTAACATAGACGAATATTTGACTATAGACGATAAACATACACAATATTTTTTTTTTTTTATTGACAATACATATACTTATTAGCTAGCTTACTTATGGACGAAAATGCGCAATTTTCCGAGAGATTATTATGATAATAACTGCAGTCAATTTACGTGTACAGGAAGTTTTAATAATTCCAACTGATGTATAATATAATATATCATTTATTTTTATCATTAAGTCACTAAGATATTTGGTTTTGTTCATACTTTAGGAATTATAAATTTTTTTTTTAACGGTAACTTCTCCGTAAGAATGCCCCTATATAACTTTTCCTATATTTACTCTGAGAAAGTTTATATTTTTTTTAAAAAAATATACAGGTCCATAATTTAATCTTATTTATCATTATTATTATTTCCAGACAATTCTTGGTGAATAAAACATATTTTAACGTATGTAACTACATTACTTGTAAAGGCAGACAATATTGAGAAAGGCGCGAAAATGTTTCTAGTTGATTTTCCTTGGTTTCAAAATATTTCTTTCAATTATTATTATTTTTTTCTTTCTATACCAAGAAAATATCAATAAATGACATAAAGTTAATAAATAATTATTTCTTTCTTGGAAATCATTTATCTTCCTTAATTTAGACATAATAACACTTTTCGTGACTCTTTTAGTTACAACTGTCATTTTTGAACTTTAGCGCGAGACAATAAACTTTTAAGTATAAAAGGTCTTTAAATAGGTAGATGGGCAAAAAAAATCAGGATATCTTATCAAAAAAAAATTTAGCCACACATTATATTATTAAAATTTTACTTTGATTACATTTATTTCTGCAAAATAAAATGAAAAAATTGAGTTACCAAATTTCAGCACTGTTCCTTCCTTGAAAACTAAAAGCAGACTATATATTTTTTTTTTTTTAAAAAAAATGATCTTGATTATGAAATTGGTTGTTTCGTTTTGTTGTTGTTTTTTTTTTTACTTTAGCGACCTCTTCCAGAAAAATAATCATTTGATTATAACATAAACAAAAGAAAGGAAAAACCTATTACAATCATATAGTTTTAGTATTATTTACCTGGATTACAAAGTAATTTGACAATATAAAAATTAATAAATACATTAAATTAACAATCAGTGATGTATAATTCTTTAAACATTATATATTTTTTTTCTTTTTTCTTTCTTCTTTTTTTTACAAAAAGAAATTACCAGAAGTTATTGTGCTTTATGATAAGACACTCATCCACTCTCCCCTCTACCCATCCAAAATCAATTACTGTTTAGCTTTTATACTATATTAATTTGCTCTAATTATTAATATCTCAATTAAATTATTCATGTTCTCTCTTTAAAAATGACATTGAGTTATTAAATCTATTAGTTATTCACCCAAAACATGCCAAAGTGAGTGAATAGCATACTTTATTAATCAATTATTACTATTGTTATTTTATCTTTTTATTTCTTTAACGAATGGCATTGTTTTCCTGCAGAAATAATGCCAAGTAAACCAAGTGTCAATAACACTAGGTTACAATTCTCCCACCGTTATAATAAATAAAAAATAAAATAATATATGCATTTTTTAACACTTCTTATGGTATTACTAAGTTTATATCCTACTTCTTTCTTATGTCAATAAATACAGTTTAAAGGATTTAATTTTGCTTGGGATATGGTAGTAAGCTTCAGGCATTATAGGTACCTCTTGTTCCATCAGGAGTTGAGACTAAAAAGGCATTCTCACCCACTTGTTTCACAATTTCATAGGGGCCTTCATAAAGATACATGAATTTTCTAAACATATGTTTCCGGAGATTACTCACATGGGGAGTTCTAATTAAAACAAAATCATGGTCTTTAAAAGGATGTGGACTGGTTTTGGAATAACGAGTGCGTTTATCACCCATCTTTTTAAGGTTAATTCTGGCCAGTGCTTGGTCATGTTCTACATTATGCTGTTCCCCATATGCTTAAAAATAGGGCCCCGAAGTGAGGAACATTCCTGCGAGGTCCTTTTTAATTTAAGCCCCGCTACTTTTACTATTTTTTATATTTTTCTTTGGTATTGTTGGGATACCACTAGTAGAAGGCTGATTCTCATTCAGAATTCTACTCTTAACTGTTGGCCTACTGAGGTGGCTATTCTGTCTACCATAGGGATTCGTCCTATAATATCCTTTTTCTCTAACTAACTTCCTCCTTCCCATATGTGACCTATCTGCGAAATTGATATTACTCACCATCGGATGGGTGTCTCTATTTACCCTAATTCTATTATCAATATTCCTATCGCTGGTCTCTAACGAATCTAAAATTTCTACTACCTCTTCTATGGTATGTCTATCAGCAGCAATCAAGATCTGCTCTATATGCCTCGGCAGATTATGGCGAATTATTCGCACAATTTGTGTCTCAGATAAAGGATAAGCTGTCAAGGTTTTCAATTTGATGGCCTGACTCCTGAAAAACTGAGTATAACTACCCTTATTTACATGATATCTTTCCTGAGATATCTGATATCTCAGGTTATCTTGGCGGTCTTCCCCCCAAAAACTGGCTAACATAAGATATTTGAAGTCTCCATATGTTTCTGGTTTAATAAATAATGATTGCCACCAGTCTTTAGATGCTGCACACAAATGGTTAGCACAATAGCAATCTTTTCTATCTCAAATAAATGACATAAGGTGAATAACTCCTCCAGATTCTGGAGATACTCGTGTGGATTCTCCAGATATTCACCTCTAAAAAATTTTATTTTTAAAAATTTTAAGGCCATGGAGCTATTACTTTCTGGCTCTAGCATGACTTTACTTCTAGCCTCATTTAATGGATCGTATATTGATTCTACTGGACTAATTACCGTATGTAACTCAGATATTACTTAGTTATTATGACCATTATTTGTTTCCTTTACTTGAATTTCAGATAAACCTTTACTTTGAACAACTTTTTTACTTTTTGTAAAATTATCCCTATTATAGTCTATAGCTTGCATTCGACTCTCTAATTCTAACTTATAATTCTGCCATTCACAGTCTATTCTCTTTGAACTATCTTTTAGGCCTACATTTAAGTGTTTAATCTGTTGTTCCAATTGGTTAATAGTTTCATCTTTATCTATCCCGAATTTATCTTCTAACCTTTGATAGACTTTACTCTCACACTGAGTCATTAATTCCCCTATTTCATCTTGGAGATTATTATGTAATAGCTGTGCATTACTCTTTATTATATCATTAAAATTTTCTACTCTTCCCATAACTTGACTTAGCTCACTTTCTAGATTTTGATTAATCTCACATTGGGTTGACTCTTGAGTTTCTAGTTTAGCTATTAATCTGGTAATCTGGCTCTGACATCCTTTCACTACATTGTCAGGTGCTAGAGTTATATTTTTAACTTCCTCTTTCAAATTACTGACTTCACTTCTAGCACTGTCTAATTCTCCTTTAATAGATTCAACTCTATCCTGAACTTCTCTTTGAAATACTACTGTTTCCTTTTGATAATTTCTTATTTCCTGTACTTCATTGTTCAATACAATATATTGACTTTTAAAGCCCTGCTGGATAGCATCAATCATATTTCCTGCCCTTTCAGAATTTGTTTCGATCTCTTTCCTTATTCTTATTTCCAGCTTTTCAGAGGCCAATTTTGATTCTTCTACATGATTTCTCAAATCTTCCCTTAAGTCCTTTATCTCCTGTACTTGATTTTGAGATGTCTCTTTGATCTCCTGCATTTGATTCTCTAATTTAATATTTAAATTTTGTATCTGACTTTTTAATTCACTATTTGATTGTTCTAATTTACTATTTGAGTTTTGGATCTGACTTTTTAATTCACTTTTTAATTCACTATTTGAGTTTTGTATCTGACTTTTTACTTCACTTTTTAATTCACTATTTGAGTTTTGTATCTGACTTTTCAATTCACTATTTGATTTTTCTAATTTTTTCAAGAATTTCTCCAATGTATTTCTCATTAATTGATCTGGCTCATTTTCATGTTTTCCCTTTATTATTGTGGCTTCTTCTGGGTTAGCTATATCCACATCTTCCACCTTCCTCTTTTAATTGTACACTAAAATAAGGAGTCTGTGTATCAGGGTATTGTAACTCTTGGGATCCTCCCAAATCCTCAGAAATACTATGATTATCTTTGTTTTCACTCATATTAAAATTCTAACTCTTTTAGTATTTAACAGTACTGAAATATTAGCAATGAACTATTAATAAATTTATCGATAAGAAATGATTGACAAGACATCCTGCCTCCATGCCTCTCCTACCAAAAACAATCTACACCAAAAACTATGCTCTGACATTTAATATCCCTAAAGCTCCAACATTAACTACTAAATATGCTTTTTTTTTTTTTCACATGCTTCTTGGTCCATATAAATATCATTAGATATTATGTAATATAGCATAAGTGCCAATCACAAGACTAGACAAACAGATCATCATAAATGATAAAATCATTACAGTGTTTTATGGAATTGCCTACAGACCACAACATCCTAAACTGACAACTTAATTATTTATTTTTCAGTGGCAAAAGATTAGATCATATAAGAGATATTCACATAATATCTTATGGCTAAAACAATTCATTATTGGCAAATATTTTTAATCAATGAATAATTAATCCATTCAAGTGCAAACAATATTAATATTGACTTCAAGAAAAGTTTACTAAATTCCTCGTGGCCAGCTATAGCCATCGAAGGCCCCTGTAGTTGGGCGGCCAATTCTAACCCAGTATTTATTATTAGTTTATTTTAGTTTATTTGCACTTGTTTTTAAGGCAACCAAAATAAAGCAACATATCCATTAATTTTCCAATATGATCTAAAATACTTTTCATATAATACAATTGTACATTCAATTCTTTTAAGCCATGCCACGATTGTAATAACAACAATAATTGATCACTTATTAATTTAAAGAATAATTATAATAATATTAATCTCAGGGTTCTTTGTTTCATGTAAGGAAATGCTCGGCAGTATTGTGTTGTCGCATATGACTGGCATTCTGATCGGCTATAGGAAACATTTATTTTACTTAAATTCAATGTGTCTTCATCTCTCATATCAACTGCTATATTATTTAAAGAGATGATAATTCTATTCAATAATGACGTATAATTTTGAATAACACAGCCCCTTTTTTTTTTCAGAATCTCAGTCAGAATAATAAAAAGACAAGGGTGCTTTTTGTGTCCTTCCATCATCCATGACAACCCAATAATATAACTAAGATTTATTACTTAGACAATTTAACTAAATTGGAATGGAATAATGTGCAACCAAAGTTAATGGTTTGGGAATAAATTCATTTTTTTTTATATACAAAGGTGAATGTTTAGTCTTAAGTTTTCAACTCCATAAATAATTATCATTAAACTAAAATATAATGACATATTTCGATCTGCTTAACTTCATTTATCTGGTATATTAAGTTTTTAAGAATTTGGAATGATTTCGGACTCAAGAAAAGGTTTTGCAAATATTGTGCAAACACTTATATTTAGCATATAAAAACAAAAAAAATGAATCTACAACAAATTTTAACAAGACTATAATTTATTATTATCACAAAAAAAAAATATATGAACATTTATTCAATAATCCCATAGTAATACAAAAATATAAAATATAACTGACATTAATCTGTATACACTTTTGGTTATGGACTAGAGGTTACTACTTCTCCTGTATGCAATCATATGGATTGATTAACTAAAAGTACATTTCATTACCAATACATTGTTTATTACATTTTGGTAACCTTGTAGAAGCTTTTATTCAAAATTATTGACTAACTATTTTTTTTTTTTTTTTAAATGATTAATCCCCTCATATGCAATACGCAAAATATTAAATTTATTTCTAATACATTCACTTTATTTATGGTCTTTAATGGGATAACCTATTCTAATTATAGGCCAGCTATCAGAAGTTACACTTACCATCTTACATTTAACTTAATGCTAACTTAAGTTATGATACAAATTTTATTCATACGTATAATTTTAAATATGAGTATTATTTAATTACTAACCAGAATTAAATATTGCATTTGAATATTCCTTCAGTAAATAAGCGTTTTAAATTACGCAATTTTAATTACTTTCTCCATTGATTTACTTGTCAAATACTAGCAATATTTAGCAGCACAATACAGATATTGATCCTAGTTACTAACGCACTATTTATACTAAAGTGGATCTTGAGGAACTAACACCTCCAATATAACCTTTATCTTGCCCGAGCTTTCAAAATTAAGCACAATAATCAACACCTTCCATGGTGGAGCTATCTCTATTTTCACATGAGGAATATGGAATAACAACGAAGGTCTGTAAAGTAATCTACTACATTAAAATATTTTGGTGGTTTCTTGCCTCTTACTTGGGCATACAACGAACACACACCAAATACAATCCTCTCCTGGGATTTAAACGAATGAAGCATACTAAATGCTAGATAAATTCTTGATCGTCCTATCTATGAGAATCGATCACTTGGGCTATAAACATACCCGAACATTATATTTAAAATCTTCCTCTCATGGAAAACAAAGCTTTTGGGGAGATCATTTTTCATCCCACAAAATAAATGCATTATAATTATTACCTATGCGAATATTAAGCATATACCAATGCTATATCTGGGCAGGATAAGTAAATACACTGATTATAATAAACTTATGTTACCAGGTATACTTTGATCAACATCTGAAATCAATGGACATCATAGAATAAAAGTATAATAATTTTAATTTTAATAAAGGAACATTCAAAATAGTTGGTAGCATACTATCTTAAACTAAATAAAGTGGATGTGTTATTTAAGAATAATTAGGAATAAATTCCTCAATTAATACAGTATAAATTCGTTTCAAAACTTTAATAAGAAATATTTTGTTATAGCATTTTTTTTTTTTTTTTAGTTACTTCTGATAATTTTCAATATTTATTTTACCCCTTAAATATCTAAATATTTTTTTTTTACGTATCTAACATAGAAAATTTCTACCTACAATTGTATGTAATAATTAAAACATATTTTATAGATTTTTTTTTCTTTCGTGTTAAATATCAACTTAACCTATAATAATTATATTAAAACATACCTTTGTCATTACAAGGCTATTAAATATCACTTGACCATACAGACTTTAACCTATGTGATATAACAAAAATACATATCATTTATAACTTAGTTTTACACAATCATTAATTAACAAGTGCATACTCTCTCATTAGAAAATATTTTTCTATTGAGCAATTGGTCCAGGTGAAGAGCTTTATCCAGTCGTATTTCACGAAGCAAGTTTAAAAACAATAAACGCATGGTATTATTTCCTTTGAATAAAAGTTTTCTCTTATTTTGTGCGTTTAATAAATTAGGTAAAGAAACATATAGCAGAATTGAAGATTAATTCTTACTTGAATTAAACTACTACAATTTTGGGATCCAAGAAAAAAAATAGACTTCTAACATAGACGAATATTTGACTATAGCCGATAAACATACACAATATTTTTTTTATTTTTTTTTATTGACAATACGTATACTTATTAGCTAGCTTACTTATGGACGAAAATGCGCAATTTTCCGAGAGATTATTATGATAATAACTGCAGTCAATTTACGTGTACAGGAAGTTTTAATAATTCCAACTGATGTATAATATAATATATCATTTATTTTTATCATTAAGTCACTAAGATATTTGGTTTTGTTCATACTTTAGGAATTATAAATTTTTTTTTTAACAGTAACTTCTCCGTAAGAATGCCCCTATATAACTTTTCCTATATTTACTCTGAGAAAGTTTATATTTTTTTTATATATTTTTTTAAAAAATATACAGGTCCATAATTTAATCTTATTTATCATTATTATTATTTCCAGACAATTCTTGGTGAATAAAACATATTTTAACGTATGTAACTACATTACTTGTAAAGGCAGACAATATTGAGAAAGAGCACGAAAATGTTTCTAGTTGATTTTCCTTGGTTTCAAAATATTTCTTTCAATTATTATTATTTTTTTTCTTTCTATACCAAGAAAATATCAATAAATGACATAAAGTTAATAAATAATTATTTCTTTCTTGGAAATCATTTATCTTCCTTAATTTAGACATAATAACACTTTTCGTGACTCTTTTAGTTACATCTGTCATTTTTGAACTTTAGCATGAGACAATAAACTTTTAAGTATAAAAGGTCTTTAAATAGGTAGATGGCAAAGAAAATCAGGATATCTTATCAAAAAAAAATTTAGCCACACATTATATTATTAAAATTTTACTTTGATTACATTTATTTCTGCAAAATAAAATGAAAAAATTGAGTTACCAAATTTCAGCACTGTTCCTTCCTTGAAAACTAAAAGCAGACTATTTTTTTTTTCAAAAAAAAAATGATCTTGATTATGAAATTGGTTGTTTCGTTTTGTTGTTGTTTTTTTTTTTTTTACTTTAGCGACCTCTTCCAGAAAAATAATCATTTGATTATAACATAAACAAAAGAAAGAAAAAACCTATTACAATCATATAGTTTTAGTATTATTTACCTGGATTACAAAGTAATTTGACAATATAAAAAAATAATAAATACATTAAATTAACAATCAGTGATGTATAATTCTTTAAACATTATATATTTTTTTTTTTTTTTTCTTTCTTCTTTTTTTTACAAAAAGAAATTACCAGAAGTTATTGTGCTTTATGATAAGACACTCATCCACTCTCCCCTCTACCCATCCAAAATCAATTACTGTTTAGCTTTTATACCATATTAATTTGCTCTAATTATTAATATCTCAATTAAATTATTCATGTTCTCTCTTTAAAAATGACATTGAGTTATTAAATCTATTAGTTATTCACCCAAAACATGCCAAAGTGAGTGAATAGCATACTTTATTAATCAATTATTACTATTGTTATTTTATCTTTTTATTTCTTTAAAGAATAGCATTGTTTTCCTGCAGAAATAATGCCAAGTAAACCAAGTGTCAATAACACTAGGTTACAATATATATATATATATATATATATAATATGTGAATATATATATATATATATATATATATATATATATATATATATATATATTCACACAATGTTAAATGAATTTCATTATAGTAATTAAGACATTTATTTTACTTTTAAGTGATTTTAATATGCACATAAATGTAAATGTTTATTTAGTAGTCTATCATTATATTTATTATTCAGCAAGCTCATTTTATTTAATCCCTTTCTATTTATTTTTATCTATAAAAGAAAATTCGTACTTGTCAAAAAAATAACTTTCACCTAAAAATTCATAAAGATAATATATAAAATAATGCATCATATTTGCATTAATTTATAGAAATACATTTAAAAGTCTTTCTTTTTTTAAAATCATGGCTGATTTTCTCTCAGCCACAATTACTCTTAATTTGTAATGTTTTAAATTTAAGTTTTTGAAATGTATTTTGACCATATCAGAATAAAATGCTATAGAAATATTATTTGTATAATAAAAAAAAAATATATAAAATTATAATTTTTTTCTTTTTAACAAATTAAACAGCAAAAATTAAAAACAAATTAAATCTATAATGCATAGCTAAATCTTTAAATGATTGATTCTTGATTTTTTTCTTCTAAGTTTTAGTAAAAGGCTATGTAAAATTTATAAATAAATAACTTAAAATCTTGCTATAGAGCTTCTAGTTGCATGCTTATATTTCTAGGGGGCTTTTGAATAAAATCATCTCTGAATTTTGAAGTATTTTAAATACTTCCAACAATTTGATATTTCTCTTGCAAAATACCATATAAGAGTATAATTGCAGAATGATAAATTTTCTTACTTTGACTAATTCTTTTATTGATTAACAATAGAGAAGCATGGAAGTTAATATTTTTTCGATTTGTAAGTCAACTTAAAGAAAAATTTACAAAATGGATTAAAAGTAAAAATTTATCTATACTGCATAATAAAAGTTAAAATATGAGCTAAAGTAAAATACATATTATACTAAAAAAGGCAGTTAGAGGATATTTATTCTCTGATCAAATAGGTTTAGTAATCATGACAATAATCTTATTATGATTAAAGGAGAGATATACTTGATCATTTTAGTGGTAGTTAATTATTTTTGTCAATTTCTTAACATAGTCTATTTAAGGATAGCAAAAACTTGAAAAGATTGTTTAAGCCTAAAATATTTTTTTAGCTATCCAAACACCATATGAAAAAAGATATGATAAAAACTCTGATAACATAACATAGTCTATTTAAGAATAGCAAAAACTTGCAAAGATTGTTTAAGCCTAAACATTTGTGAAATACTGTAGATGTATCATAGACATTTCATCTGAATGACACACATCTAGGTTTACCATAAATCTATATTATTAAGAAATACCTTATTAGGAAATGATCTATGAAATAAATTGAAAAAGGAATTTTAAATGGAATTGCAAAATACTTATGCCTTAAAGAAATTTTACTGTTTTATAAGTAAGAAAAGATGATCACAAATATAAAGATTGCTTTTTAAAAAAAATATATCTTTGTAGATAGAGTTCACAAAGTTGATATACTCCTTAGATTGTAATAATATAACACTAGCTCTAAAATAAAATATCTTTTTGTTTTTGAGCAAGTTTAATATTAGCCTATGATTTACAATTATTATTTTAAAATTTTATTTTTGCAATAGGTAAGTTCACTTTGTTATAAGCAGTATACAATTTAGGATGTATCAAGCTAATCTATCTATCATTAGAGAAAATACTGAAGCAGTTTGTGAGAATAGCAAAGAGAAGTCACTCTAGATAGACACTATTTTGAAATATCATTTATTTTATTAAAGATTAGTCGTGATATATCGAAAAGTATAGTATTTTAATATAATCACCATGATAGCATTTCAGCTAACAACAAAAAAATATATAAATTCATTCACAAAAGTCAAAACACCATTAGGTGGAGATGCTAATCATTACTAAATAAACCTATAGTTATAACTTTATGACAAAATTCACACATTCACTTTTAAATTAACTAGTCTACTAAATTAGCATACTATCTAATACTATTAATTTTTCCCATTAACACTATTTATAATTTACTATAATAATAAGAGTGTATAATCATATGGAGATAAATAGTCGAATGGCCTTCAGACATGTTGGCAACTAATCATAAGTAGTCTATAATCAAAAGTATATTTTGTTTTTTTATAGGCTAGAAACTTTTTTCTTCACAAAGCCTTTTTTGCTTATTTAATTTATTTTCAGTTCTCTCACTTTTTTCTTTAAACATGATTGCCTTCAGTAATTTGGTCAGTAAAGGACCTGCCCAATTATTTGCCTCTCAGATCAATCATTCATTTCTGTATTACTTGTGATAGTAAGACTGTGTATTTGTGCAATCATATTTCCATTCCTTAATTACTAAAGAGCAATTCTCATTACATACTTTTCTGTTTTTGTTTCTGTATTTTTTGTCATTATACCTTGGGTTTTTCTTCTTCTGGAAATAAAATATATTTATGAGCAGATGCTAATAATGAATGGGCGTAAATTAATTTAAATATAGTAAGATAGTTGGCAATGAAATGACTGTGGTTTGTCTGGGCCGAACACTATTGCAGATGTGAAAAACACTATCAATTTGACACAATAAATCAGTTGGCTTTGTAAATATTATTCACACAAAGAGTTACATTATAGAAATATATTTAGGATTGACCGTAATAAAACAAATATGTCCGTTTACTAAAGATTTCCCTCAGTAGTCTTCTTTTCTTTATTAAGTAATAATGTATGGGATAATTTAGTTGGATAGCGGTAAATATTAGTTAAATAATTTAAATAAGGGATTCGAACTCAGACTTTCATGCAACCCTCTGCATGCCATCTCATATTGCTGACCCACCTGATCATACACATGTTGAAAAGATAAATAATCACCAATATACATATTTCATGCTAAACCAGCAGTCATCAGTTGATCCAGATTACTATCCTCACACCTTTATACAATCAGTGCCCAGCTTTATATTAAGATAGCCAATCTTCATACTTTAATGGTCAAGCTTCAAACTACTCCAACCCACAAGTTTTCCGCCATCCATTTCATTGAAAATTTGATAATGGAACGTTCAAAGCCCACATTAGTGCCAAGGTTGCCATCCTACCCATGATAACCATTTAGTCATTTTGACCCCTCATGTTGTATTGGAGAATAATCCATTCACATACATATGCGAGGAATGGGCAGACCTTTAACGCACTGTTTTTTAAATATGTAAATTAATACACTGTATAGACTTTCATCATCAGATTTTCAATGAAATGGATGGCTGAAGAGTTGTGGGTTGGAGTAGTTTGAAGCCTGTCCATTAAAGTATAAAGATTGGCTATCTTAATATAAAGCTGTGCACTGATTATATATATGTGTGAGGATAGTAATCTGGACCAACTAATGATTGCTGGTTTAGCATGAAATACGTATATTGGTGATTATTTATCTTTTCAACATGTGTATGATCAGGTGGGTCAGCAATATGAGATGGCATGGAGAGTTGAGGGTTGTGTGAAAGCTTGAGTTCGAATCCCTTATATTACATTATATATGTGCAGCTGTGTATAAGCCTGTACAGTCTATTAATTTAAATAATTTAAGTAACATTTCTATATTTTATATATATAACATTTTCTCCATTCATTATCCGAAAATGAGAGATACCAAATCACAAAAGAGAAAAAAATAAATCAATTATTTTATAATTACAAATTCTATTATTAAAAAAATAATTCTTACGATATTTAGGTGGATTCTTTTCATTTTTTGCAGTCTTTATTTTTTTTTTAATTTCACCTAATGCTGAGTTTATATCATTTTCATTTGAGCGATTAATATTTTTATCGTCTATGCTATTAGTTTTATTATAATCTCCTAAAGTTGCATTATTTTTATTTTCATTGGGTAATTCAATTTCAGTCTTAACATTTATATTAGAGTTTTGATGGTTTCCACTTGGGATACCAAATTCACTATAATCAGAACTTTAAGAACGA
Organism: Epiperipatus broadwayi; assembly: GCA_028023455.1. Taxonomy (NCBI): domain Eukaryota; kingdom Metazoa; phylum Onychophora; class Udeonychophora; order Euonychophora; family Peripatidae; genus Epiperipatus; species Epiperipatus broadwayi. The sequence goes on from JAQFVV010012421.1 coordinate 3,339,760, forward strand.
AAGCAGTTAATGTTTTCTTTAAAAAATTACACCTTCAGTCCATTTTTTGCTTGGGTTGTCACTGCTTCAATTTTTGTTTCCGATTTAAAATTTTTTAAGTTCTAAAATTATATTTACAAAACTATTATTTGGAAGTAAAAGGAGTTTAATTCAGTTCATACTTTTCTTCCCATTAATAATTCCGGAGATGAAATTTGTTCTTATAGCGATCTTAATTATTTGATAAACTTAATTATTTGATAACTATTTCCTTGTTAACAAGAAGAGCTTCTTTTTTTTAAAAAAAATGTTTTAAACTTTAACAGCTTTTCAGCTAATCCACTAGTTTCAGAATGGTGTGGTGGAGAATATATGTGGTTAATTCTTCAGGTTGCTAAATAGTCATCAAATTTCTTTGAAATAAAAGGAGTGCCATTAATTGTGATGAGGTCTTTGGATAGCCATGCTCTGAAAATATTTCATCATTAAGTTTATCAACAACTTATGTATTTGTGTTTTTGATGATGTGGTATTCCATCTAGTGGGAAAATGCCTTGGCAAATACCCGAAATGTATAAATAGATCTAGCATGGTCAACATAAATACATTAGACTTGTAAATCAAAATCATGAACTAAATTCTTTCTTAGATGATCAAGCATTAGCCTGACAGTGTAAGCACTTTCTTGGAAAAAAATCAATATCATAATTAATTCCAAATCACAACATATAGTATAAATAGTCAAAATAAGAGTCATAGATCACATGACCCTATCTCTTAAGCTTGTAAGTTATAAACAATGAGGATTGCCAATTCCTCTACAAGCTTTGTGATAAATGCTTAGCCAGAGCCAGCACTTAAAATATCTCTGTCAGGAACCCCTCCCCAAACCCCTGACCATGGTTTCGTGCTTTGGCACTCCTCAGAGAGGTGTCAAGGTAGGTTGGTATTTTTAGATCTAGTACCTACCCTGACACCTCTCTGAGAAGTGCCAAAGCACGAAACCATGGTCAGGGGTGGGGTTCCTGACAGAGATATTTTAAGTGCTGGCTCTGGCTAAGCATTTATCACAAAGCTTGTAGAGGAATTGGCAATCCTCATTGTTTACAACATATAGTAGTTTCTAGAGTCATTGTGCGACAAATTTAAAGCTTTACAACCATGGAGAGAAATAACTTTACTTCTATTTAGAATACATCCTTTACACATAAATATTCTTAGATATTCCAAAGGATAATGGTAAATTTTGTGGCTGTTTGCAGGCCCATTTCATGGATCCAATTTTTTAAGAAGCTGGTAACTTTGGTTATTATTTGTTCATGTTAATACAAAATTAATATTTAATGCCATAAAATTAAAGGTATCAATATAATTTACATTAATATGTTTAGTATTAATTTCTACTTTTATTAAGTATTCTTGACAATACATCAATTTGTCCTTTTTATATAGGTTTATAATCATAAGCAGACAAAAAGATAATCTAACGAAACAGTTGTGGACTAATATGACAGAAACAGACTTGTACTTACTACAATTCCTAACAAAAGCTTATGGCTTGTGATGATAGTCCAAATAAAGTGAAACTAAAATATGACAAAAATTATAAGTACCTAATATCAAGTTGCCTACAATCAGTTTTTCTCATTTTCTATAGAATGTGTTAACAGATCACAAAACAATCTCTAAATCATGGTCAGGATATTAAAATTTTTGCCCAATGTTAGAAGACTTCTGTTCTATTAAAAACTATTTCATGCATCTTACCCATCCCCATTTTTGATCTTTTTTAAGTAAGTTGTACAATGATTGAGCAATATATGCTTTGCCATTAAGAAAAACTTCAAAATAGCTTATTAGCTCCCAAAATGCATGAAGTTCCTTCACATTTCTAGATCTAAGCACATTTTAAATTGTTCTAATCTTTTCAGGCATGGGAGTTTTATCTTCATTGAATAATGTGGCCTAAGAAATTATATTTTTTCTCTATTCCAGACACACTTATCCACATTTAACATTGACCGGAATTTATTAAGTTTTTTTTTTTTATAAACATCAATTACTCTATTTCTCATTGTGCTTTCTATATTTCCCATAATTAAAATGTCATCAAAAGAGAAAATTATATCCTTGAACATCTTCACTTAAAAAGCATTGGATGCAATGTTAATTCCAAATAACCGGTGATCATATATAAATAATCCCAAATGTGTTGCTATTGTCAACTTTCAGATATTTGTGTACTTACAAGTACTTGATGGAATGCGATATGAAAATCTAGCTTTATCAAAAATGCAACTTCTTTAAAAAAGCTAGGATTTTTCAAGCATTAGGAATGAGTTAAGTGCTTTTGTTAAGATTGTTATTGATATTCTTTCTGTAATCACCAAAAATTTGTCTTTTTTCACTAGACTTATGTAACAAACTATTGGCATAATCTATTCTGAATTTTCAGTATAGGTTAAAATATCAATTTTACCTAGTTCAATCAATGCTTCCTTGAGCTTTTGGCTTTGTGCAAAAGATACTTTCATACATTGCAAATAACTGGAATGGTATTCTTTTTGAGCTCTACATGGATTGGTATAGCTTTAATTTCTCATGGTTTTGATTAAAATAGGCTCAGAAACTTGCTATGAATTATTTTCTCAATGTCAAATTTTACTAACATGAATGATGATTCCAAGAGTGTTGAACCACTTTTGATTTGTAAGTGGATTTATTCCCTTGAGAACTATGACAATAAATAAATTATAAGCTTTCATATTAACCCCATATTTAATTTTTCTTCTACTCACATCTAGTGAGACTAGAGTTAATAGTTCAACATTTTTATTTTAATATTTAAAATCTTTATTTAATATTATAAATTAATAAATTGAGCTTGGTTTGTTACAAATTTAAGTTTACAAATGAAAAAAATTCTAAAAAATCATATTTGAACTTTCCAAATAATATATATGTATATATATATATATATATAATAAATGTAAAATACAATATCTGTTATAAAATATTAACGGTAAATACAATATTATAGTTTAAATTCTTTTGTAGCGCTTTCGATTACGTCGTAATCCTCTTCAGCTTTAACTGACAAGGATTACCACGTAATCGAAAGCACTACAAAAGAATTTAAACTATAATATTGTATTTACCATTAAATTTTTATATATATGGGTGTGTGTGAAATATGTAATGAGAACAATAACTTTATGTTTACTGGTTCTTTGTTGTAACTCTTCTATAAAAAGAAAATTAATAACATATTTGTTGAATCAATTCTAATTTTTAAATCCAAACTAATTATTATAAAATCATAAATCTATAAAATACTTGTCTAAAATTGAAAATCATATTTATATTTATTAAATTATCACAAAATTCATAATCACCACTATCTGACAAAGTGTCATGACTGTACTTCAATTTTCTTAACTTTTATTTTTTAAAGTGAAATATATTTCAAAAAAATCTAAATGGAAATATAAATATATTTTATTTTTAATAATTATAATGAAAATATTTTGTAAAAATAACTACAAATAATTAAATACACTACAGAATTATGCCCCTCCCCCACTTATTGATCAAAAGAATAGAATGGAAAGTTCTTGTATTCATATTTAAAAATCAACTAATGAGCAGCCTCTAGTTTGGTCTTATTCTTTTTACCTTATATTCTATTCTTATTGATTTATTAGTTATATAAAAAATCTGAAGCATCAGTAGCTCCCAGAGCAATTTAATTCCAGTTTTTAAAGCAAAATGACCATAAATAATAAAATAGTAAAAAAAGCAGCACCACCACACATACATTGCAAGAAACCATACTTTATATTAAAAAAACGTTAAAATTTATTTGTATGTTTGCAAATCTTTTAATATTTGGTTCATTGCTCCTTGTGCCCTTAGCTCACAGGTTAGTTTTTCTAACACTACATTTATATATATTTAGGGTTATAATTTTCTAGTCAATAAAAGGCATGAGAGATACTTGACTTGCTATTGATCTCAAAGCTCAAACATTTGCAACAATAAGCACTGATAAAGTATGCAATTTTGAATTGATGCATCTCAAGTTTTTAATTTGTCTTGTCCTTTCTAGTCTCTGCATTAGATCTTCAGAAAATTGCAACTATATGGCTTTAAGTCTGCAACTTTTGAAAATTCTTGGTTTACAATTATGAGCTTGGAGTCAAGATTTTCTGCATCAATTACAGTTAACTTGAGTGCTGTATTCATTTTGTTCTAAATTTGTTTTAAGTGTTGTTTTTAAATTGTTAAATACCAGCTATCATTAGGATTAGTATTAATATATTCTCTGGCCTGGTCCAGAATTAGTCATAGGAAATGTCTCTTTCAATAGCTTGCTTATATGTTAAGTCAGTCTTCTAAGAGTTAGTGTCTGAACTTAGTGTCTGACAATTTCTATAATAGTTGTTCCAAAAGAGTCGCATCTGCTGATTGCCCATGGATACAATTTTTTTCTAATTTATAGAGAACTATGTTATACTCATTAAAATTTTCATCCTTTGCTTGGTAACAAGTTCTAAAACAGAATGTCATAATGTGTTTTGAGGGAGTTGGGAAAAAGGATGAAGATAACTTTTGTATTATTTCATTGTAAGTGAATTTTTCTGGTTTTTCTATTTCTCTAATCTTCAAGCCAGAAAAGCTTAATAATGTAGCTACCTTTATATTGTCATCTTGGATTTGTTAAAAAAGTACTTTGTGATGTGTTTTGTGTATAATAATAGGTAGCCACCTTAATTGTGACATTATAATTTACTAAGTATAATGGAGTATATGATATGACTGTATCAGTTAGCTCTTAGAACTAATATATATCATAGAGCTGCCTTGTTGAAGCTTATTCTCTCATTGTAGAACTATTTTATCAACTATGGCAGTTGGTTTGTCCTATCTGGGTTGAGCACAGATCAGGCAAATATTGTCAATAAGATATAAAAATCAATTTTCTAGAAAATAATATATATAATAATTACAATTATTTACACAAAGTTATATTCTAAATATAGTTAAGATTGACAATAATGCATTCTCTCACTGCATAGCCTTCTTTTCTTTATTATGTAGTAGTATATGGGAGAGAGGAAAAAGCAGAAAATTATTAAATATTAAATTTAAGTAGCATATTAATTAGATAGCAATAAATATTACTTAAATAATTTAAAAATAAAAAACAACAACTTTGATTTCCCACTCAAATAGTAATATGTCTAAATGCACCAAAACATAGGGAATGATAAAGCTAAATACAAATTGTAATATTGTCTGAGCCCTTTTGAATAGTTTTGCCATCTCATAATCATAGCAAGTGAGTTGTGTGAGCATGATAGAAATTGTAGGTGAGAAATAAGTCCACTTTGTGGAGAGAGCAGCATGCTTCCTTCAAGTTTATAGCATAATTGTTGTTGGACCAGAAGGAAACATGCTCCTCTCCAAAACATGGACTTTCTAGTCCATTTTGCATACATTTAAATATTTGTCACATTTTCTACCGAGCTCACACAACTCGCTATGATTATGAGAAGATAAAACTTCTCAAAAGCACCCAGCCAATTAATATTACAATTTGTACTTAGCTTCAGCATTAACCTGTGTTTTAGTGCATTTAGATATATTAAATAATTTAAGGAACATTACTATATTATTTATAAATAATATATGCAATAGATTCCAAAAACAAAAATTATTATTAAATGGTGTGGTCTTGGCTATCTCATGGAGAAGATGCTATACTTCCATATTTACTTTTATCCCATATGCATGTATTACACCTATTACAGATAACTATTGAAAACAAAAATAATATATATATATATATATATTCAAAATAAAAGTCATAGATCAATTCATAGATCACATGACCCTATCTCTTAAGCTTGTAAGTTATAAACAGTGAGGATTGCCAATTCCTCTACAAGCTTTATGATAAATGCTTAGCCAGAGCCAGCACTTAAAATATCTCTGTCAGAAACCCCTCCCCAAACCCCTGACCATGGTTTCGTGCTTTGGCACTCCTCAGAGAGGTGTCAGGGTAGGTTCAGACACTAGATCTAAAAATACCAACCCAAAGCTAAGCACTTAGCTAAAAGTTATCTATTGAGAGGAAAATCTGAAATTTTCAGACATGTACATGTCTTCAAACCCAGATATCCAACTCAAATAGCTATATGGGGCTGATAGATCTTCAGCCATGCCATATAGTAGTAGTCATAGCAATATAAAATTGCATAAGACTTTTTGGCAGAGACTATAAATAGTCAAAATAAAAGTCATAGATCAATTCATAGATCACATGACCCTATCTCTTAAGCTTGTAAGTTATAAACAGTGAGGATTGCCAATTCCTCTACAAGCTTTATGATAAATGCTTAGCCAGAGCCAGCACTTAAAATGGTATTTTTAGATCTAGTGTCTGAACCTACCCTGACACCTCTCTGAGGAGTGCCAAAGCACGAAACCATGGTCAGGGGTTTGGGGAGGGGTTTCTGACAGAGATATTTTAAGTGCTGGCTCTGGCTAAGCATTTATCATAAAGCTTGTAGAGGAATTGGCAATCCTCACTGTTTATATATATATTCATTTAAATATAAAAACTTAATCCCAAAATATACTTTGGCTTAAAATTTTGTCTTCATTAAATTAATCATTTTTTCCTTTTCTCAATTAATAATATTTGAATTACAAATCTGCATTTGATCATAACAAGAGTTAAATCTTATCTTTCTTTTTCATGTTTCTTCAAATACAAAATGACAATTTTCTGAATTTATTTTCTTATGTTTTTATGTTTTAGTAACTGAAAAAGTCTATTCGTTGTTAGCCGAGAGGTCAGCGCAGCCGCCTTGCAAGCAAGCAGTTGGTGGCAGACGGTTGTAGTGGGTTCGCCTCCGGCGACATATGGAGAGAAAAAAATCTATTTCAGAATTAGTAATTCAACTATCATCTTAATTTTTCCTTAAAATTATAATATACATAGGTTTATCAGATAAGTAATTATACCATAGCACAATTTTTATATCTTCAATACCAAAAAATAAGACTATTATTATCATGACAAATTGTAAATTAAATTACATGATTATCTTCTTAACAACTTTCAATAAATTTACTTGTACAAATAGGCAATGCTTAAATTTGAGGTACAATTTGCTTTTCTATCTGTACTAATCTTGTTACATAAGTTTCTGTTGCTCCTTTTTCTTATATGTTATTATAGGAGAAATATTTGTTGATAATTTCACTATCAACACTTCTTTCTTGTTGTGTAATTCTTTGTTTTGATTATAATATTATATCACTGAGGACAAATTAGAACTTCTAGATTATAGCAGTTACCTAATTGATTTTTTTTTTTAAAAAGATGATAATATATAATTGGTTTATATCTTGACTATTTATGAAATACCGAATTCTTTCGCCAATTTTATAATTAGACATATTTTCTAACATTAGATGAGTTTGTTTTCATAATAATAGATATTATATATTGAAATTATTAGTAAATATTTTTTTTTCTTTTTTAATTCAATTTTTTTAAATAAATAAAATTAAAATACAGAAATTTAGAATATATGATTAGTAATAAAGTTTTTGTAAACTATAAAATAATTAAAAAGTCAAATTAAGAGTTATAAATTTATAAAATTTAATTAATATTTAAATAACTTACTTTTTATTGAAACTTTTTTTATGTTTAAAAAAATGACATTTTCATTGTTGATTTACTAGCTAATTAAAATTGTCCAACATTTTGTAGAATCAAATATAATAATAAACATTGATGACATTTCCAACAGCTATTAATAATTTAATAATAGAGTTAATATTTGCTAAAATAGAAAATTCACCCCACCTAAGTAATGGATGAAACAGTTTAAAAATATTATTAAATAAAAGTAAAATAGGATACGAGTATATTAAAAATTTAAAAGCCATCAAACAATTTGAAAATAACTTAAACTTTTTATTATTGTTATTATTAATTAAAAAAGGCTCATACTTCTACTTCTCAAAAACTTTAGTTTATATATATATATATAAAGCAGAATGAGTTTAAGGATGTAAAAATTCACTAATTGGGGTAAAACTTTAATATCAAATGCTTCAGTACATTAGGTTTTAGGATTGAAAGAGATGACCATAATCAATAACTAACTTCTCATAATTTTTTTTTATATCAAACCACTAGAGATATTTGGACTATTTAGAATAATTTGATATTAATTTTAAAAAAAACCATTTCAATAGCTATGCTTTTTTATTATGAGTTTAATACTTTCTAGAAAAACACACATATATGTGCACATACACACACACATATATATATATATAAATACTGGCAAACTATCATAGATAATGATCAAATGTTATTTATACTTGGATCCTAGTATAATTCTAATGTCTAATTATCACAACTTTAACAGATATATACAAAGATCATAAAAGGTCAATAACTAGTTGATTTCCAAATATAATTCATACGATAATAGCCAAAGTTTAATAAATCAATAAAATCTATAATCTGAAATCAAAATAGTCTCTGTAGAAATGAACTTCCCCCACCTTTTGACCCAGTCTAAGATTTTTAAATAGGCAAAAAATGCTAACACTTGATGTAAAAGAGTGAGATTTTTATTTGCCTAAAAATTTAAATAAACATTCAACAGATAAAGATAAACTCATTTCAAGACAGATTAGGGTAAAATTGGGAAAGAATCCATTTTTTATTTATAAAGCCTTGCCCTGACAACTGATTATAGGTAGAAATTCTATTGGTTTATTAAGCTTTGATTGTTATCATATAAATGATATTTAGAAATCAATTAGCTATTGGCAATTGTTTAGTAAAAATGATAATTTATCTTCAAAGAAGATTACCTTTTAACTATAATGTTTACCTTGACAATAAATTATAGATTGTATTGATTTATTAAGCTTTGGCTACTGTCATATAAAATCCATTTATTACACTAGTGTAGACTATTAAGAATAACCTGTATTTTATGTAGTTTAGAATTTTAACATATGAACAGTAACCAAAATAATGTCTGCAAGAAGACATCATGGAAAATATTAATTTGTTATTCATTGCTCAAGAATTACTGATAGAGATATAATATTAACACAGTTTATATGATTGAAGCAATACTGTCAGGAAAGTAACATTGTTATTTAGAAAAAAATGTTTGTACTATAGATGAATTTAATGATACAAAGAGTTAAATAGTTTACATTTACAACTTATGCTCACATTTTGTTGATAAGATTTGTTTACAATGTGCAGTACTTTTCAACACACAGGTATAGTGCATTTTTATATGTATATAGTATATATAAATTAAAATTATAGTATGAACAAATTTTAAAAAATTTACTTTTTATTAATTAATTAAGAAAGCTGATACACATATATTAATTGTGTATTCATTCATTCATTCATTCTCATTCAAGCAAAAAAAAAAAAATAAAATAAAAATAATAAAAAATGTGGTATTTTATCTTTTTTTCATTACTTACAGTACTTTATCTTTTTTTCAAATAAAATGAACAGTAAACTCTCAAACTTTCAGTCAGTTTTCTTTTTCTTCAATAACTTTTCCCTCCTATGAAAATGTAATAGCAATTTTATTATAAGTACCATGGCTTCTCTAAATTGTTTTGGAATTTTTGAATCGATATTAACTTCAGAATCTACATAGAGACCTCTACTTGTAATTACCCATTGTAGATTTTCTGAAAAACTCTTGAAACTTTAAGCTTTTTGATGCAATACAAAAACATTTTACAATTCTTTTTTCCCACTATTATAAAACTGATAACTTTCTGTTTATCACGGAAGAAAAATACTTTATGAATTTTCTTAACTTTCTTAACACTTCTAGTTTCTATTTAGCAATCATTTTAATATATGAAGTACTGTACTATAACAATATTTTAGAAGGGTAAGAAAAATAAAGAATAAAATGTATGTGATTTTAATGCAACTCAAAAAGTATTATAGATAAATGTGATCACATATGGCTACAAGTTAAAAAAAAAAAGACTACTGCGATATTGTAAAATTAATTTAACTTACGGATTTTGATGTTTTAATTTTTACCTATTTACATTTTTTTTGGGATAGTATATAACTGAAGTAATATATCTATTGATGGAGCACATAGGCTTCACTGTAATCATAAAACTTAAAATACTGAACAGCAAATATGGTGTCTGAAATTAATATTCAATGCAGAAGAACAGTTACTCATAAAATTAGTTTCTTATAAAATGATGCCATGTATAATAACTTTTTTTTTCTGTTGATGATGATATTCAACAACTCATTAATGAATATATACTCATTTTATTTCCAGTATGTTTTATTATAATGATCTTATTTATTAGGAACATTTTAAAATTCACTGCAGAAAAACAATTACTCATAAAATTATTACACTTACAATATTTTCTTTTTCTGTTTATGATGATATTCTATCACTCATTAATGAATACATACATTTTTAATTTCCAGTATGTTTTATTATGCATTGTGAAATTTATATTTTTTTAGAGTTCATCAAAATCATACAATTTAAAAATTCATTAAATACAAAATATTTTATAGCAGTGGCACAAAACCTTTTGGATTCCATGAACAAGCCAAAGAATATCAAAATTTCTCTATACCATCATTCTTTATAAAAAATTATGGCATCAAAATAAAAAAAAATAGATAGGTAATAAGCTGGATATTTTTGTCTATGACAAAGACAATAATCACTATAATGGAAATAAAGCTTTAATTAACTTTTTTTAAATAGCAATATAACATTATCTAAATACATTATTTATATATAATTATTCAAAAACGATTTAACTTTTATGTACTACCTGGAAATCCATTGCATACCACCTGTGGTACATATGCAGTAGATTGAGAATCAGTTTTACAACCATTAACAATAATAATTCAATGAAACACGCATTGTTCCAATTATAGGCTATCCCCCCCCCCTAAAAAACGAACAAATAAAAATAAAATCATTAAAATTTATCAATTTTATAAAAAAAAAAACATGTTTATCTTATAGTTATATTCATTAAACTATCAACAATTATTTTTTTCACCACTAAGGAAAAGCTATTGTTTTTCTTTCTGTTTTATTTTCAAATGAAGTAAAAATTATTTTGCATTATAATTTTTTTTCTTTACAGTTTATCAAAAACACAATTTAAAAAATAAAAAGTAACCTAAAATATTAACTTTATAAATAAATAAAAAGTTATATTGAAAAGGTAATAAATACATCAAAGAATAGTCTTCTGTTAGTGATATACAAATGTTTGATAGAGATCGGATTGGGTTTGATATCACAAACATTTATTTCAATATTTTCTTTTAAGAGCTATTGCATTGCTATAATGTAAATACTACATAATTAAAAAGAAATACATGTTAATAAGTTACAAAAAAAAAAAAAAAATAAGCAAGTGAAGAGAAAGGATATTATAAATTCATTTATGATCTAATAAAAGATAATGCTGGATATTTTTTTTTTTTTTAAATAGGGTCATTTTGGAATAGAATTTTAAAATAACTTTTAGCAACTTCCTTAATTCATCTTTTTCCTGCTAACAAATGCAATGTGAAAAATGACAACAGTGTCATTCAGTGTATATGCAAGTTTACATCCAAATCTAGAGAAAGTTAACAACATTCTTTTGGATTACACTGAAAGCACATATATTTTAATCTGTGATTGGCTTACCCATCCAAAATATTTATGGGATACAGTATTTTATACATTTATTTAAACACACATTGATTACGTAAGTAATATTTACTAAGGCTATAAATCTCAAGAATATGTGCATGTAAATGCGAAGGTAAGGACCTCTACAGGTCTTAACTACAAGCTTATGCTTTGGAAGAAAAGAGGGGAAGCCCTTCTTTACTTCAACCTACTTTCTATATGAATAGGTGAAGCTGAAGCGATTAGATCTTAAGAGTGTTAAACTATTCAATACTTCACTGATTAAGTCCACAATTCCTCTTACACATTAGTACTCACAAAATCTTGATTTACAATGAGTCAATGGAAAGATCTTATAGTTATTAATCTATTAGATAATTTAAAGTTGTAATTATAAATTTATTTAAATGCACATTGATTACGTAATATTTACTAGGCTGTAAACCTCAAGAATAGGTGTGTGAAAATGCGAAAGTAGGGAACACTACAGGTCTTAACCACAAGCTTATGTTTTGAGAGAAAAGAGGGAAACTCCTTCTTTACTTCAACCTACTTTCTATATGAATAGGTGAAGCTGAAGCAGTTAGATCTAAGCATGTGAAACTATTCAATACTTCACTGATTAAGTCCACAATTCCTATTACATATTAGTACTTGCAAAATCTTTCGATTTACAACAAATCAATGGAAAGATCTTATAGTTAGAAATCTATTACAATAATTTAAAGTTGTAATTATAAATAATTTATAATTACATTTCTGATATTACAACTATTTGTAATGCTTAAATGAGCAAGTGCATATTTATATTACCATTCTAAGACATTTCAAATTGTAGTTGCAGTGGTATCTTTAAATATGACTTCCTGTTCATATATAAAATAAAAATAATTGATTTAGTTTTGAAAAAAAAAAGGTCTTATACCTAAAAAAAAGTTAGCTCTTCAAAAAATTAATATATCGTGATTGAGGAGTTCTTCATATCTTCATTATTGGATGGGTTGTAAAATTGAAGCAGATCTCTGGAAAGATAGTAAAATGTTTTTTTTTTTTTTTGGTACTACTTATGATTTCTGATAATAACTGATTCTAGCAAGATTCATTAGCTTATCTTTAATAAATGCAGTCATTAGCTTAGATATAACATTACAAAATTCGCAGTTTCAGGCCCACAATTCTTTAGATGATGAAGAACACAGTTAAGAAATTTATTTCTTCTGCCAATTTTACAAAACTGACATTACCTTTATATCAGATACTTTTTATCATCCTATTAAAATCATGAAACATTGTTACAAATTTTAATTTCTTATACATTAAAAATATTGTGCTGGCAATAAATGGCATTTTTCGAATAAGTTAACAGAACAGACATTTTTTAAATTTATACAGGATGTTTATTAATGAACATCTAGGACATTATCTAATTTATAACTCTGTTGAAAGTTATAATTATTACAACAGAAGAATTGAGGAGAAAAAGCTAACTATCTACAATTAGATAATTAGTTATAAATTTTGTTAAATAAATATTGGATAATTTAGCAAGATTATCACATGAGTCTATAATTTATCAATAAATTTCAATTTTGTCTATGACTGATCAAAAAATCAAAACAATTAGAAAGTCGTATGCTGACAAGATAATGAAGTTGCCAGCTTCACTTTTTATACATAATGACAGCTCCCTCTTCATTAAGGGCTGTAAATAGAGATTAATCAGTTAAGATATCTTCCCGACAAATAGGCTGCAGGTTATAGAAAATAATTGCATTTAGACAGCTTATTATGATTGCTTAATAATAGATCAAACTTGTCTGTATACATCCTTACCTGCAATCTCCATAGAATTGGTCAAGTATTGAACTCAGACCAATGAATATTATTTTATTTTTATTGTAAAAAACAGAAAATTTTCAAACTGGACAAAGTATTTAGAATATCATTTTCATAAAAATATTTTAAATTTCCTGGAATTAGAAATGTTAATACAATATTAGTAGATTTCTTATATTTTCTTTACTTTTTTGCATTTCTCTTCATATATATTAAAGGAGAGAAGTGAAACTTATATAGAGAGCTCTGATGAAGATTGCAGAACAGGTGAAACTGTAAGCAAAATAAAGAAGGTACTATAAAAAATTTTTTTTAATATATTAGATTGCCTAGGAATTCTAGAAAAGAAATACAAAGAAAACATTACTACATCTTGATATTTTGCCTCTGTTTTAATTTTTTTTTTCTTTTTACAAAGCATGATTCCACCATTTTGATCATATATATGTTAATATATTGAGACAAATTGTCTCATGATCCACAACTCCGTGAATATGTAACCTTGATCGTGTGTGTATATATTTATTTAAAGTGAAAAAATATGAACAAAAACAAAATTACCTCAGTAAATATTTAAAATAAAGTTTAATATAACTTAAATATTATAATAACATTTTTGATGTTGAAAATAAAATCTTTAATATTATAAAAAAAGGTCTCTCTGCTACATGTAGATTATTTAAATTATTTGTTTATTTCTGATTTTGATAAAAATTTAAATTTTTTAATGAAAGCAAAAAAAAAAAAAAGGAAAATCTATTTTTGTATAAACAAAAATGTTTATTTTAAGGAATTATAAAAGTTGATCTCAATATATTTTGTAAATTTTTTTTAATAAAATTTTTTTTTAATCAAGAAACGATTTCAAACTCATGATGTAATAAGTAGCATATGAAAAACAACTGAAATAAAATTATAATCTTTTTATTAATTATAATTAAAAAAATTTAACTGTAATCCTGCTTTATCAATCTGTACATATTTTAGTGTGACTATAAATGCAGAGACTGATTTGCAGTCAGGAAGAAAGCAGTTACTATCAGTCTCCATAATGAATGAATTAAGAACTTTCAGTGAGATGTGCAATGGTGTTCTCTGTGGTTACCCATAACTCAATATATATATATATTGTAACCCTCTAAAGTGTGGTCAACTCCTTAACGTAAGTGCACTGAGAATCGTAACCTCGATCACTGATCAATTCCCGTTACACATTGTCAGCTATTAAGAGCTGTATCCAAAAGCATATTATGCTATCTATTTTATGCACCAAGGACCACAACCAACATCTGGAGCAACTTACCACAGACCAAACCAATGATCTAACATAAACTTTTATGATTTAATTTGATCGCAGCCAGGGTGTACCGCGATAACCTATCATAGTAGTATGATAAATATACAGTAAACAAATTATAAGTGTAATGTTATTATGTTACAAACCTTAATTTGCGATTTTTATTGTATGAGACCCGATGGCCGACCATGTACAAGATGGCATAATTTGTGAAACTACATAATATTATGAAATTTTAAACCATCTATATGATTTTTAATACAAATGCTAGTCCAGGTAAAGCTTTGCAATAAATAAACATAAATACTTGGGTTCTTTTTTTATAGTTTACTATATCACTGAGACTCTTTTTATACTGACAAATGACAATTTAAAATGTTAAGTAAATATATTCAATCATATCATTATTTGGTAAATCTGTTTACAGGTTTAATAATCAATTTGTATTGTATACTAGATCAACTACGCAAAGCCAAAATGATGGAAAAGGTAAATGGGATTTTATTGTACCCCCCCACATCATAAACTACCAAAGACTAAAAGCATCCAAATGTTTTTTCAAAATATTACTAAACTCTTATATCATGTTGACGATAGTATGTGCTTCAATGTATGCTCTATCCAAGGTTTATGATTTCTGATTTTAAGAATGACACATAGCAACGGCACAGTAAGTTTAATTATAAATCAACGTTTATTTACAAATTTATGAATAATAAATAATTAATTCCAATGTTATAATTAAAGACATAAATAAACAAATAAAATAAATAAATTATAATTCCATCGACTTTCTTCACTAACATATCATAGGTACGGTTTTAAAAACCTAATCATACCTTATTTCAATTTGATATAATGAATCTTGAGCAAATTATACTAAATTCAACATCAACTCATGAAGTATTTAACATCATTTCCAGATTCAATAAATCCATACCGTAAAATTAGAATAATATAATAAATAATATTATATCTGTAGGATTTAGCTATAATGTAATCATTAAATAAAATGAAAATTTAAACTTACACTCCGGTAAATAATAATCAACCGACAGTTAATTATTAGGAAGTAACTTGAATAGAATGTCCTGCTACAATTTGACGATCTAACTTATGAATTATGCTTACAAATGGAAGAAGATGATTTAGCAGATTAACTAAAATACTTTGCCCAACTTATATCTATGAAGTAAAACATATTCCTGTGGATGCGTTCATCTACACATAGGAATTAAATAATACTAAACGCTTTGTGGATTGATACACCATCATAAAGTAATACGTATAATTACACAATTCCGCGGATTAACCACCAGCGCTGGAATGAGTGTAAAATACAAAAAATGGCAATTAAATAATCTGCGGATTAACCACCGGCACAGATTAATGCCTTTCAACATTAAAAAAAAACAACATTACTATTTACTTCACATTAAAGTGCAAAATCATCCCCCTCAATTATTCTGATCATTCAGAAAAACACTAACACTTTAGCAAATGTGGGTTCTTGCATAATAAAATGTTACTCTAATCAGGACAACTAATGTACTAACTTATCTTGCTTAAAATAAAACATGTGTAATATAATATAAGTAATATTAGCATAGGAATATAAATCTGGAAAGACTCACAAAATACCTCACAAAGATTGATACATCTCATGAATTCATTTAGTACTTTTCAAGCCCTTTCGCAAGCGCTATTCTCTTGAATAAGTATTTTATTCAACCCCTATTAATTTAAACTTAATAAAATATAACTTATGAACTTCACATGCAAGTTCATATAACGATAAAATTAAAGTAATGAATTATTCATCAAATACATAAAATCTAACAGGTGTGTGTGTGATATAAATTAAATGTATAGCATTTTATAGTTCAATACATGGATTTTAGCAGGTGTGTGTGTCACAAATTAGATTGTATAGCATTTTATAACTACAAATACGATCCGTGAAATCCATGTACGATGTGTCGAACAATAAATGTACGAAGTAATAGCTATAATTATAGTTGAATTTCCTACATGTAATTTTATCCATTTGTGTTAGTTATTATAATCACTATTAGATTAACGATTTTACGTGGCTCCATAAACAAGAAACAATTTCAAAACATGACAAGCAGAACTTAAATGAAAATGTTTTTCAAAAGTTATTAATTTCTACATTTCTCTATTAAAAATGTTCCAAGTTTATTACATCCATGCTAATATTTATTTATCCACGCTTAAATCTAGGAATAATAATCACAGCAATTAATTCAATCATTCCAAACTGACGATAAAATTAGAAAATAGCTTTGATCAATTATTGAAGACTGTTTATTATCCAAATGACAAACAAATTAATTAGCAAATATATTACTGGCATTATAAAGTTAAATATCAATCAATACTATATTTTTATTAGAATTTGAAACGGAAATATTAAACTATGTTGATAACTTTAACATTTTACTTTAATTTAAACTTCTTCTTTTTTAAAAAACAATTTTTCATATTTATAAAACTTCTGTAATTAAAATACTTATTTAATTTTTCCAAATTGTAGAACAATAAACATTTTAAAACATACCAAATTCTTGCAATTAATTCTTTTAAACTGGGAAGCTCCGACATTTTAAATGTAATATTGGGAAATTATTACCGGTGATTTGATCCATATGGCCAGCCGACTTGAACAGACTTTTAAATTTAGCAATTCATCTTATAATTAAATACCACGATGTTATTTTTACATTTATAGAAAATTTTTGGTAATCCGTTTACTTGTTAAATATTTTAAAATAAGCTTATCAAAATTTACACCATTTGCCTTCTTACTATTTTCTTTTCTTTCTCTCCCTCCAAAAGCAAAACTAACAGACGATCTTCTCTTAAATTCGCGCTCTTTTCTTTTTTTACATTGAGACGCTTACGTAATTACTATATTTATTTTTAATAATTTAATTTAGTTGAACAAATGGTTTTGTTAATTCAATAGAAATAATTTTTAAGATCATTTTAAACAAATAAAACAAAACACTATATTTAAATACTATTTTACCAAATTTAATGTGTTGTTAAAATTTTAAAAAGTTAAACATTATGATATGAATTAGTATATGGAACGAAGCAAATTCAAATTTATTAAAATAATGTAAGAGAGTAATCTGTTCAAAGTGCAAACCAAGCCAATCAAATCACCAAAGAAGACAGAGAAATTTTTTATACTAGTTACATCAATTATTATATTTTATGCTAAAATATATGGTTACAATATATATATATATAGCAGATATCACTTTATATATATATAAGTTAAGAGAATATAGAAACTGAATTGCATGAAAAAACTAAACCATTGAATTGTCTATATGACATAACAGCATATTTATAGTAAGCCAGTCTATATAGAAGGCTGGCCTCTGTGGGTATAAGAAGGGGCAATCCTAAATTTTCTAGTATGCATACTATCTATATATGATGTTATTGTACACACACATATATATATATATATTTACTAAGGCTGTAAACCTCAAGAATATGCCCGTGAAAATGCGAAGATAGAGACCTCTACAGGTCTTAACCACAAGCTTACACTTTGGAAGAAAAGAAGGAACCCCTCTTTACTTCAACCTACTTTCTATATGAATAGGTGAAGCTGAAGCGGTTAGATCTGAGAGCGTGAAGCTATTCAATACTTCACTGATTAAGTCCACAAAGACTAAAAAATATGCTATTGAAAAAATAATTTATTATGTGCATATACTATTTATAAAGTTTACTGTTCATAGAACCACAAGACATGAAAAAGGAACTACCGATATATATTGTAATGGTATAAATTGGACAAATCTTATAGATGCCCAAGTCTTTTGGGTACATTAATTCTGTAATGATATAAATGGATCAACTAAAATTAATAAAGCCACACAAATTGAGCTAGATAAATCTGTAATGGAATAAATTTAAGCAATAATTTTATTTAAGTTCTATTAATAAAGTAATCCCAAAAATCTGTTTTAGAATAAAGTTTTAAATCTATTAATTATATTTATTTATTAAACAAAATTGTAATATACAAATTAAATAATTCATTTGAAAATTTATAAGATATATTAACAATAGTTTATATTGGGATTCATTCACAAAATAACCTTTTTATTATTATAAATTAAAATTTATAATGGTGGTAAAGGATGAATAAAATTATTTAAGCTTGATAATAATATATACAGTTTTATCAATAATTAATTAATTAGCTCTTATGTTTAAATAATACCAATTGATGTTTATAAATATATTAGCTTTAACTTTGATAATTACTGAATTCTAATAAAGTAATAAAATATATATTAATTTGTTAATTAAATTTCAAATGTTTATGATTGCATAAAGACTTTGAATTATTATGGTTATATCATATAATTACCAAATCAAATCAAATTATCAATTCAAATTTAATAAATAAAATAATTTTATTTACAAAATTAATAAGATTTTAATTAATATATTTAGGAGTTTTAAAGTAGTTTATTCTAAAATGTTCTATTTGTTTTAATTATAGTATGATGCTTAAGACATTGCACATATTTACCACAAAGAAAATATTCATTTATCTAGGTTCTGATTTGAATTCTTTAGTCAATGATTCAAAACAGTCGATTGATAGTAAATCTATCTTGTAGTTATAGCAAGATTTATATAGATCAGAGTAAATTTAGTCATAATGTGAGAATTAAACTTCATATAAGTAGAGTTAAACATAGGTATCAAAACTCAGCTTTATATATTCATGAATTGAATACAGGTCATAAAATATTGTTTGACAATGCAACAGTTATTTTTTAGGAAAATAATGAATTAAAGAGAAGAGTAAAAGAAACTTTAATGATAAAACTTGAAGTTGAGGCTATCAATCTTATGAAGACATCTTTTGATATAAAGGGAAATTGGTTTTTGAAATGAATTATGGGAAGTTTTGTTATATATATATGTTGTATCTTTATTTTGATTTTCACTTGAGAAGGTCTATTTGATTAGTAGATGAAACCATGGCCGTGTAAGGATTTTGGTAAAATTTGGATTTTTATCTAGTATTGTATTGTTTTATGGTTTTGTATTATATATATACTAAATATACAAAAGAAAATAGTAGTCTGTTTTAGTTCGCTTATTGATTATTTATATCATAAATAAGATAATCAACTTATTATAATTGTTATTTTATGAACAACTTATTACTTAACCCCAATAATAATACTTTCTTTATCTTATATATATTTCAATTATCACATTTATGATCATCTAAAAATGAATGGAAATAAGGCATTAAGTAAAAGTTTACTATAATTATTTAAATTTTAATTTAGAGATACTAAAATTTTCTTTCTAGTTATTTATTTATATATATATCCATGTATATATATATATATTAAATGACTTTAAAAACAATAATAATACAAATAACTATGGAATAAATAACATATATGATCTGTTTATTAAATGAGAAATAAAAAACAAAATCCTTACACATTAAGTTCCTTTGTTAAATTCATGTAGAGAAAATCCATGAAATGACAATATTTTCCAAAAGTACAATAATTGCAAGATTTTATTTTTAAATATTTAAAGTTTATTTAAATAAATAATCCTTAGCAAGTTATAACAAGGTTTATCATTTTAGACAACACAAAATAAAAAGCATTGTTATATCCTTCTTAAAATGATTAAATTGTTATTTATTAAATACTAATTATTATCCATTGGTCATAACCATGGCAAATTATTTATTAGCACAATACATGCACATTACTCCATATAGCAAACTTTATACACATTTTATAAAAATTTTCAGAATGCACATCAAATAATTTCATTTCTTAGTTGTTAAAATAGGTTAACCTCACAAAAGATAATTTGTCTTTAAATAATAAATATTATTATTATTTAGCTCACATGGTATGATTTAAAACAAACATTTAAAAAATATATTTTAAACTTTATTTTACTGCAAAACATAGTACACCAACTAAAACTAGAGATATATAGAGAGAGTGTCTTAAGTTAAATCACAGGCAATTTATATAATTTGCTTACTGATGTAACATTTAGGACCTAGATACAGTATCAAATGATCATCTCAAATTTACCACTTTTAAATCCATTGAATCATTATTCCAACTTAATTACAGTTTTATAAACACACTTATCTTAAACAGTTAATGACATTTCAACCATGGCAATATATTTTTTAAATGCAATACCTATTTTAAATCTAATCAAGAATGATACAATATATATATATAGTAATAGAATGGTAGATAGAGTGGTCTACCTGGCATGGAGAAAAAACATCATTACTCCCAAATAAACAAACTATTTCAACTGATGAAATTAAAATTTAATTATTATTGGTAAAGATATTAAAGAGATGATATTAAGTAATGTCAGTATCCTAAAAATATATAAACAATTTTATATTCAAGAGAGCATGAAATCATAAGATCGCTGAGACCAGCCAGTCACTTTTTAGAAGAACCATGATTAACTATACATCAACCAGCATTATCAGTAAGTAAAAGGAAGCATAAGTATTCGCCATTCATCATTATGAATGATCAACAATAAAATGATAAGTCCATCTTATGGCTGATTTGAAATATGAATGGACAGTCAATCTTGCAACTAGATTTGAAATGGGTCTACTTTAGACCTGGCTAACTATTGTGTCTTTGCCAGTTTGGGCAATTATTTAAGCATAACTTGGATGTACCAACTAAGTGCCCATCCATTAGAATATATAACCAGAAAGATCTAAACAATAATGCTGGGATTTTAAAATATGCTGATCATCATCAATGCTCTGGCCACTTAGTACCATTAGTGTATTGGCCAACTATAAACTTAATTTCTAATAACTAAACTAAACAAAATGTAAAAGGGCTTTAAAGAATATAATCTTATGCATCAACCAGGATGATAACTGATCATCATGATATGCCCAAAAGTACTAAATATATTCTCATTTATATATTCAGCCCATTATACACGAATCTACCTCAGAAGAACACAAGCTCATTATTGTTATGTGAGCAAGAAATAATGATTTAATATAATTTTAACAATTGAATTCACATTTATTAATAACAATATTAAAAAATGATATTAAGGTCTGTAGATAGAATGACTATACATATTAAATCCTGATTTTGATTAACATATAACAAAAAAATATATTTGTGATTTACAAAATTACTATCCAAAATTCAAGTTACTATTATGGTTTACATATATATTCCATTAGGTTTACTTAAAACCCATTCAGCACACAGGCATGTGGCTTGATATAAAATGACAGGTGTGAATTGACATTTAATAATAAAAAAGGATTAAAATTTTACATATAAGTATGTATCTGACACATTGATATTTGGAATACAATTGACATATATATATATATGAACATATTTATCATAAAATAAACATTTTTAAGTTGTCACTTTCAAATGACACAAAATACATGGATTTACATATATGTTCCAATAGGTTTACTCAAAACACATATACATAATCTGCACACATATGTGCAGTACAAGAATTGATTAATTATATAAATGAATTTCATTTTCTATCATATTTGATAATAGCAAAAACTCATTTTCATTTTTATAGGACAAGATTTAATATATATATATGTGTGTGTGCATGTATTCACTTACTGACGTTTACCTATTTTAATTTGTTACAACAATATTACATTTTTCATAGTTAATTTCTTGGTTAAAATACATTAAATTCACACATATACATGTGTATCAATAAACTATATATATATAATTTAAAATTAGTTATCAAATTCTATCATAATAGTTTAGTTTTTTTTCTTTTTAAAAAAATATCAGTTCATAAGTACCTTTTTTTTCTTTACAAATAAAAATAAAAGTCAAACTTGATAGATTATTGTTGATTGAATAATTTTAAAATATAGATTTTAAAAACAATACTATTGCAAGTTTATTTTAATTCAAGCAAAAAATAGTTACCACTATCGCAAGTTGCCATTAATTATAACATCTTTAAATTTAAAAAAATAGGTTTAAAAATGTCTTTTAAAGAATAATATAACTTCTTTATAATATATATGTATATTACGACTGCTCCTTTAGATGTTTAACTTAAGCAAATTATTGATTCGTTTTACTTTAAGTTATTAAGTTATAGTTTTAAAAGTCATATTAAGGATTTTAAACTAACTTACCAGCTATATATACATTTACCTGTGCTTCTCTGCATATAGATACATCAGCATACATATAATTACTTCTTCAGCAACTGATGGTTTCTCTTGATGGAGACTAGTCCAGGTATCAGGAAAGTATAATCAATTATGTTGGCATTCCGTGAGTTCCCTACTGTCTGGGATTTGATGATCTTCAGCTAGAAAACTGTTTTATCCACATTCAAGGCTTTAGAGACTGAGAAGTGGGTCTTATTTCTAGCTGTATCTGAACTCCCCCAGTGAATCAATAGACTGCTGCTGGATCTCCTGATTTGACTTCAGCTATATCTCATGGAACTCTATAAATCTGCCAGCTACCTCTCTGGCTAGCTAAAAACAAATGTTGCAAACTTCAATGAGCTGCAACAAAATATTATATCCAACTTTGCAGCAGGCCAATTTGGCCACTTGCTTCTCAAAAAATATTAACTAGACTGAACTTTTCAAAAATTGCTATCCAGGCTAAAATATATTTTTTTATCCAACCATATTATAAACTTGGATTGGGGGTAATAAAAATACAGTAGCTGTTTTCAATCTACTTTGGTTAAAACAATTTTAATCCCTCCAAAAGCACTTTTAATTAAAAGATACATTTTGGAAAATTTATCAGCTTAACTAATTAAAAAGATTTCAAAATATTTTTACAATTATCAGTAGACATGCTTGTTTTTAAATTCAAAATCAGAATTCAATATTAATTATTTATTTAGACCTTTTTTAAAAATATTTATTTCATAATAAAATTCTGTTTAAATTCAAAGTTATTTAACCTTTTAATTATTATTCCAAATGAAGTGTAGAAACTATCTACAACAATTTTTATCTGTTTACTTCTTTCCCTTTACTTTATATATTGTAACTAAATAATGTGATTCATTACCATATCTGAGTAGTCTATAATGTATAAGATCATAATATTTAAAATAATGTTGGATTAAATGAAATATACTCCTGGATAGTAGAAATTAATAGTAAATAAATATTAAAATGATGAGTAGGAATAAATTAAACATATTTCTATAATTAGAAATTAAAGATATCACAGTATCAATAATTATAAACAATAATGCCTGTAGACTAGTCATTTAAGGTGTCTGGCCTATTTCAAACCCTAGTTAGGCAGGCATTGTATCCTCAATAAACAAGTAGATCAAACTATAAGCAATTATTATTCAGAACAAACTATTATAACTCAGGTATATGGAAATCAAGTGAGTGAGTACACTGGTAACTCAATCAAATATCTCTCAATATATCCAACTGTAGATTTTACTCACTCTTATCTCTTGGTTGGATCTCAAGTGCATATCTACATGAACAACAAGTGAATATGGTCTATCAGGGCGCCACTAGGTTAGCTGGACCTAGACAAAGTTATATTTATAACTTTTTCACATGTACCGGGTTTGAATCCCTTTTTGGTACTTTATTTCTAATAAAAATGGAGGATTTTGCTTTTAGACCCATATCACTGTATGCAATAATATTTAGTTAAACATAAAACATCTTTAAACTAAAGTGGAGTATATAAATTCATTAGACAGAAATCATTTCTTAGATCTCAACATAATAAATGCGTTTCAATATTTTTCTTTACAAGTTTTACTAGCTCAGATTATTATTATTAATTTAGGATGGCAATTCACTCATCCTTGCATGAAATAGATGATGGAATGGTGGTTATTATAATAATAATAAGAAATCAATATTTATTTATGGCCTTTAAACATTTAAACAGCTCATTAATTAAAACGTGATGATGACGATGATGATAATGATAACGATAATGGTTAACCACAGCTTTAGGACTAAGCCTAATCATAAACCTAATTTTTATAAAGAAATTCATAATTATTGCTTAATTTTAGTATATCTAATTGGAACTTAAATAGCTAATATTCACCTTGATGATGAATGATCACACTTAATAAAGACTACTCTTAATGAAATATATACGCCTCGTTTAATAAAATAAACTAATATTTATTATTGCATTTCTAACATATACATAAAAATTTCTATATCTACATGAAAATTGATATTAACAATAACAACAATAATCATAATCGACTGTTTTAAAATCATAACATTAATTTTAAATTCTTCCCCCTTTCCCATAAATGTATTTCAAATTGGATGTCACATTGACCATGACTTTCACTCCACAAAAAAATGTCTCAAAAAAATAAACACTCTTTTTTCTGTTTCGCACACATACCTTTATAAATCTAACATGTAAAGTAGAATGACAAAAATAAATGTTAGTAAAATTGGAAAGACCAAGTTTTAGAAACAAGTTTTAAATTATTTTCTCCCCCTCCCTTCTACCCTCTGAAATGCTATACTTTAACTTAAAACACAATACTCTAATATTCCTAATATTGCCTATTGTTTTACATTCACACACAATTACATATATGCAACAAGTATTATATTATTATGTATGTGCGTGTTTTCTCCATAATAACAAAAATATTATTTAAAACAAAATAATAATAAAAAAAATGTGTTACATATTAATCATTTCATAACTTTAGGTTAATAAACAATCATAATTTTAGTACATATAAAATCATTAATAAAGCCTATGTTTATCATTATTAAGAAATTCTTGGTTTCAATTGATCCTGGTTGTTTTAAAAGTTCTTTAAACAAAAATATACCACTCTGTTGCTAAAATTTTACTAAGTCTCTGATATTATAAAGAAAACATAAAAAAAATTCATATTACCAGTTCCATTCTTTGGCAGCGACTTCCAATGATTCAAATTTATCTTGTTTAATGTCTATCTTTGGCAGCAACAATTTCCATGTTTCTCTGGAACAATCTCTTTCTTGAGGTGGATAATTATTTGATGATGATGATTCCATTGAGGTTATTTGCTTTAGTGGACAATTTGGAAATCATTATATTAACTTATATATAATTATTTGATGATGATGATTCTATTGAGGTTATTTGCTTTAGTGGACAATTTGGAAATCATTATATTAACTTTTCTTCCCTTCCTGTCAAGCATGATTCTTTTAGTGGATGAAGTACAGCAGTTGTTTTCACATTTATAATTTTTCTTGGGTTTAAACTCAGTTACTGGATTTAATTGAATTCAATGATTTAACATTTATCTGTAGATTAATCATTTTTCTTCTGATCGCCTTCAAATGCGGGTGAATGCTTTCTTCTTTCTATTTAAAAACATCTTATTTCTCTCAGTCAGTTGAAGGTGTAGAATATTATTTTTCAGACAAGACATCTTTTCTTTCCTATATAATGCGCTTGCTGGATGGTCTGGTCAACAGACGAGACATATATTAATTTTCTTACCCCGCCATTCTTATATCTTCAATCTTAAAAAAAAATTTAATAACAAAAAAAAGATTTCTGATTGAGATTTTTGTAGAGTTAAAAACGCTTGTCCTTTTAGTTTCAATATTTTTAAAAGTCTCTATAACAACTGATTCTCCAGACTGCTTTTATATCTGATTTTTTTCTATTTTTGACCACCTCTTTTAATTAAATTTATAACTTATTTTTAACCAAATCGTTTATTAGCTGGATAGTACTAAAAATCTCACTATCCTGAATTTTAGACAAACTTTTGTTTTGACGGAAAAATAGTCTTAATCCTTTTTTACACCTATGTAACATCTCAAATTTGAGCTTCTTTCTTTTGATCTTAAGATGAGACATTTTTAAAATTAGACTTCTCACATCATCTCTAAGTTTTTCAACAGAAAAACAACCCTTATAATACAAAATTGTGGAGTAAAAATAAAATAATTTAACAGATTTTCTTCTTTTTCCTTCAATATTTAATAAATAAAAATGTAGTTTATGTATGCAATGTACACACACACTCATTCAAATTATTTATAAACTGACATTAAAATAATGTAATTGCTAGCTTGTTAGTAATTATAACCCTAATATTTAAAATTAAATCCTTAGCTTCTAAATCCAAATTACAGTTATAGAAAAGCAAAAATAGAAGTATAGAATAAGATATTAAAATTTAGCAAGTAAAGGTTAGTTTTAAAGAACGTTAACATGTGTAATTTAAAAGTGACTGACTAAATAGCTTTTATAACACACACTTCCTATACATATGCGTTATAACTTTTTTTAACAAAAATAAAAAAATTAAATACTGAATAATTAACTGTGTGTAAAATTCTTTTTGAGTTTTTTATCAACACACAGACAAATAAAGAATATAACTTGCCCCACTCTCTTTCTATATTAAGCTTTTAGAACTGGATCTTGTAGGGTTTAAACTTGGATGCCCTACACATTTTTATATATAAAAACATGATGATGATTTTTGTTTTACTTTTTCTTTTATGCACATTACTACAAATTTATCTAATGACTAAATTGTAATGGCACAATATATTGTGAATGTTCAGATTGATGATCCAGGTATATAAAAAATAAATAAATAAATAAAGAAGTTTGTTGATCTTATTTGATTTTTCCTTTGCTTAATAGATAGATAATGTAAGATCTTGGAAATGTAAATTTAAATTTGATCACCATGGCAACCTTAAAGCTTTTAAATAGAATTATATACTGTTGATTCTAGCTTTAAAATAAAAATAACTTCACTATAATCAAACTTAAGAAAAACATATAAATAAATAAATTTATTTAAAAAAAAAAACAATTCAGTACAATATAAGTTTACCTAAATAGGATCGATATTATTTTACATATTTCATATATGAATGCAGTCACCATAGTAACATTATTACATACAGTTCAATGTTTTTATGTTGTGTATATTTGTTTATAAATTAATTTAAAAAAATATTATTATTAAAAAATATAGATATGTGTAAATTATTGATGTTTATCAAGTAAATAAAAGGTTGTTATATCAATTTTGTATTTTGGTTTGTAAATAATAAAAAAATTGTAATCGAATTTGGATTTAATTTTCATGTATCTTTTTCTCCAAACTTACCTTACAAACCGCGCGAAAACTACTATAAAGAAATTGATAAAATTGAGGTTTATTTGAGTAATATTGGATGGTCATCAAGATACAAGAAACGTCAGAAAGAGAACCTAAAAAAAGGATGCGACAGAATATAACAGGACCTTTTTCATCATTTTGCTATAGTCAAGGACAGACCTATTTTCTGTGTCTTAACAAATAAAGTTTTTCAATATTTTTTTTTGTGTGTAAAACCATAAAACATGGAAAAATAGTGGAATTATCTGCCCGTTCAATCATTTAGAGGGCAGTTGCGAAAAGTTTCCGGGGAAGCGGCAGCAAAGTGTAAAAAAAAAAAAGAAACCTATGAAGTAAAAAAAAAAAAAATGCTTTATAAAAAAAAAAAGCAAGTCGGCTATTTTTAATTTAAAAAAAAAAAAGAAAACAAAGATATTTCTGTTTTTAAAAAAAAAAAAAAATGGATTTGCGTAAACATCGTCTCACGAGTAAAGGAACATGGACCAACTGGATCAATTCACATCATAAAAGGGCTAATCAAAGTGCACTCACCTCTTCGGACAGAAAAAGAAAACTTTTAGTGAAGCATTATAAAGTTTGCGATTATTATTTCTGACAAAGAAACTTCTCTTTACACCATAAGAACTGAAGTCAATCAATGGGCAAATAAATAGTGAACGAACAGACTCATATATATATGGTATGATTTTTTTTTTATATAAAATGTGCGTGTATTAATTTTTTTTTATATGTAATAAAAGGGGATGATTTTTTTTAATTATCTCTAAAAGTAATATAATTTATTAAATGAAAATGATCGGAAAGACTCAAATATATTTATTATTTCATATTCATTTATCCGTTATTATTTTGATAAACAAATAGATTTTGATACCCTCCTATTTCACATCTTTGGTATCGGTTATATGTAAATTTTTCAGCAAAATATCCCAAAAGCCTTTCCCTTCATTTACTCATTCATTTTTTTTTTGTCGTTATCGTTGTCGCAACACATTTAGAGATACACATAGCAATTTTATCATTTTTATTTAGTCAACCAATCTAAAATATAAAGTCATTTCCGATGTATTTTATCATTAATCTTGCCAATTTTCTTTTATATAATCCAATAAATTGAGTTAATTTAAATATCAAGACTAGTTTAATTATTTTGTTTTATTTGGATTGCATAAGACGACGTAGCTATTTAAGTAACAAGATTCAAACTCAGCTTGGTAAGTGAATTAGAATATAAGATAAGGTATGTTTTGCTTATTAGTATTTTATTTTGTTTCCATATGAATTTTATATTTACATTTGCATTCGAATATTATATATATATATTCTCATTTATCTTAGTTAATATTACAAAGTCAATCATTTCATGTTTGTCTGATTCCGTCATAAAAATCTAAATAGATCGTACTTTATCGTTTGGTTCAGAATAATTCGTCTTGGATATTTTTCTTAAACTCCTATAAAATGAAGAGAATAAACTTCATTGACCGATTTAATTGAATATTGTTTTGATTTGTATAAATATCAATTATAATCATATGTTTTAATTGTTGCCGGTCAATTTTTATTCAATTGTTTAAAATTTCAAACAGATTGTATTAATACTCACAGGTGAATAAACATCCAATAGAAACTTGATATGTCTTTTATGTAATGTGGTTGGACATTGTAGAGTTAGAGATGAGCTAATAGAGTGTTGATATTAAACTCCAGTGAAGTATTCTATTTTAAAACATAAACGAAGCACTAATTAAGCATCACTTTATTGGAAGATATTTATAAATTATTTTGTAGCTTCTTAGTAAACCATAGACGTATATTAATTTGTTTAAACATTTAAGTGAGTGCATAAATTTTCAAAGTGTTTATAAAATTATAATAAAACCAGTTGATGCCAACAGAAAATTATTAATTAAAGATTGAAGTAGAAAGAATTGTATATCGCTTATTGACACGAGTGTTTATCTTTCTATTTAGCGTTTATTAAAATAGATATATATATATTTGGGTTCAAGTATTATTTTGTTTTGATATTTAAATAATGTCTATATGTAAAAAAATGTTTTGTAAAGTACTATTACAGGTACTTAGAAGCTTATCCATTAAGTTAAAAAGGCAGCATCTTTAAATAATAAAGTAGATTTAAATTACTATAACAGTAACAGGCTAATAAAATATATATTGGAATCTGTTTTAGTTATTAATTGGATTTGATTTTGATTAGATTGCCAATCAAGTAGTTAGCCTAATCCTATATTATTGTTTAGGGCAATAGTAGTTGGTTTCACTGCTCTTTGCAATTTATGTTGTAATTGTGATGGATTTGTTGATGTCTGGAGCAGATAGTCTCATTATTCCTTCATTTCACATATAACTTAAGTAAATTAAACTTTAAGAGAGATTATTTGTGCTTTGTGATGGTTTATTACATAACGGCGACCCGATTGAGCTAGACCAGATTAATTTAAATTAGATTTTTAGATTTTTTTTATCAGATCAGATTGATCATCCTAACCATCACCTACATCCATCAATTCAATCAGTTACAAATTGGCACCAACATTTTGGGCCTTCTTTCTTCAATTTAAATGGAATACAGCATTCAACAATTCCGACGGTTACAAAATGGCGCGCCAACTCGGGCCGAAATAACCAATTAAAGACCCAAGTTTGAGTCTCATATAGATGCTAAAACATGGTATTATTTTTATATGCATTGGTGGAGTTATATAGCTGATTATATTATATCATAGGTTTAAATAAGATATTAGAATATTTGTTGTTGTCGTTCTTTGGGGATTTTTATTCGCAGCTGTAGGATTGAATGGGTAGATATGTTTTATGTAAGAATAAATAAAAGTAAAGTATTTCACAATTTATTTAAAATAGAGATATTATATTTGACATAAATAGAAAATAAAAATGGAAAGCAATAAGAAAGAAAAATTATCAAAACCTGAAGGAGATTTGTATCCAATTCTGAAAGAATTAATGGAAAAGATGGGTGATATGAAAAGTGATATAAATAATAAATTTTGTGATATGAATAGTGAAATAAATAATAAATTTAGTGACATGAGCAGAGATAATAATAAGTTAAGAGAAGATATAAGTAGTGATATGAATAATAAATTTGAAGATATAAATGCCAAATTTAGTGACATGAGCAGAGATAATAATAAGTTAAGAGAAGATATAAGTAGTGATATGAATAATAAATTTGAAAGTATAAATGCCAAATTTAGTGATATAAATAATAAATTTAGTGACATGAGTAGAGATAATCAAATGTTAAGAGAAGACATGAATAATAAACTGGGTGATATGATTAAAGAAAATAAAGAACTTAGAGAGGAGGTAAATATTAAAATTGGCTTATGCAAAATCGAGTTAAATGCTACTAATGCCAAGTTTGATGAATTTAAGCATAACTTAGATACTCGGTTGAAAGAATCCATTGATAAATATAATTGTAGGTTTGACGAATTGAGTGACCATATACAGAAGTCACAAGAACACATAGATGTCAGGCTTAACATTTTAGAAGCCGAAGTTAAAAGTTGTAAAATTAAATATCAAAGTTTGGAGGGAAAATGTTTTAAAATTGAACAGACTTATGTAGATACCCAGAAAGCAACCGCATTGGAGATAAGTGATATTAAAAAGGAGCTAAGAGATATTCAGACTAATATGAAGGTAAAATGTAACGAAGCAAAAATAGTAAATTACAAAACGTTAGAACAGGTGCCTTTAGGAAAAGTAAAGATGATTAAAAGATTTGAAAAGGTAAAAATAGATTGTTCTAATGATTCAGTAAAAATAAAGTATATTGATGAACAGAATAATTTAGATAAGAAGCTTTCAAATGTTGAGCTGTTACAACCAAATAAAAACATAAAGACTGAGGTTAGTCAGAAAATGATAGATGAAGCATGGTTAATAAATAAATTTAAATCCAAAGGAGTTGAAAATTTGAAAGGTAACTTAAGAAATTATATAGAGTGCAAACAAGTAACACGAAGATTTAAAAGTATGTATCATACTGCAAAGGAAAGGTGGAAAATAAGTATGGAAGAAGATATGTCCATAATAATGCAGTCAGATAACATTTATTATAGAAAGTATGTTAAGCAGTTATTTCAAGGAGAACTTTGTGATAGTACAGTAAAAGGGAAGGAAGATGAACCCTTTGAAAAATGGAGTAAGAGTTTGTTGCTTGAGAAAACTTATAGTAAGTATAACTATACAGTAGATAATAATGTTCATAGTAACATTTCTCTGTTATTTTGTTCAGAAATATTGAGAGTAGTTGAAAAGTACATGGAGAGAGGAAAAGACTAATATTGATTTGATAAATTTAGATGGCATGATTTCCTCCCTGACCCATGATTTGACTAATGGATTAATGAATTTGTGAATGACTGGAAAATAAAAGAATTTATATAAAAACATATTTATTTGAAGTAGAGACAAATCAGTGACCCGCAGAATTATAAGTTCAAAAAGTTTTTGAATATATATGAGGGACCATTCCAAATAAAAAGAAAAGTGGGGGAGAATGCATTTCTCATAGAAACCCCGGAAGGTGAAAAAGGTACCTTCAATGCCCGAAGCTTAAAGCCAGTAGCACCACCCAATTAAATAAAAAGACATTCACTAAAGTAACTTTATTAGTATGTCTCATGATATTTATTATTATGACCAAAAGTCATTAGTAATAGTGTAGATACACATATGAAAGACTAAAAAAAAAAAAAAAATAGAGTGAGAAATATTTATAGTCAAAGTACTTTTGAAGATTTTCATTGTATAGTATGCAAATACTGTTTAAAATTAAACCTTGTAAAATTGACTGATGATGGTGAATGTGTTATTTAATGCATTGGAGATGTAGAGTGTAAGATTTTAATGTCTGTGCTATTTGTAAATTGTAAATATTTGTATGGTTAAGTCTTTTCTTTGAGGAAGTTGGCAGAACTATAGATGTGTGTTGTGGCTCATAACTCTATATAAAATTATATTGAAGTCTGAAGTCGACAGATGTCCCAGACTTATTATTGTTCATTGGCAGGTAGGAAGAAATCCTTAATGGCAGGATTTATCTTTTAATATGAGTTATAATTTTAAAGAGAAATGTTTAGTAGTTTCCCTAACCTGTATAAAATAAAGCTATTCAAACATAAATGTCCCTGATTAGCATCAATGTAGAGCACAGCTTAGTTTGTAAAGTAGTTGTCAGATCCTCCAGAAATTAAAATTAGATTTGATTGACATTTAATCAGTTTACTTTAGTATTAGAAGTGATTTAAAAATGGGATATCTCTATTGTTTTGAATCTCCAGCTCACTGTATGAGTTAATTTTCATTTGTTTAGATTATTTTATAGGAAAAGTGACTTTAAAGGTTGATATTTTCAATGTCCAAAGCAGGAATTGAATAAATATAAGATATTAATTAACTAAAGTTACATTCTCATTTTATGACAATATTGAATGTTTAAAATTTAGGCCCATAGTAGTGTCACTGAAGTGAACTACAGATATGTCTAAAGAAAATAATAATAAAAGCTATTGTTGAGTTTTAAGAAAATAAAACCGTGAATATATATATATTATTAACAATGCAATAAAAATATATGATTATTAGAGAGTAACTAATAATATTTGGCTTATAAATGAATTTTGTTCCGTAATATATTTGGCTTGTATGAAGCAAATACTAAATGATTTTCTTGTTTGACTCTAATTTTAGAGCATTGTTGTCCAGAAAGTTGCAGAGAGGAATATAAAGATGTAATAATTTGATTGTGAAATCCAATATAAAAAAAAAAAAAAGAAAAAAAAAACCTAGAGATGCGATTATACTACATAAATGGTAGATATAAAAAAAAAAAAAAAGAAGAAATACATGTAGGTAAACTAATTAGACAAGCATAAATGGAATGAACGAATTCCACATTGCTTCTATGAGAATAAGATATTTGAAATTTTTTACTAACATTTCAAATGATATTAAAATCAAGACAGATGGAAATGATAGACGTTTATCTGTGCAGAAATTAAAATGTTTAATGATTTTAGAGAAGGGAAAAAGTGTCTTTATTTTTTTTTTTCTCTGTAGAGGGGAGATGTTGTGAATGTTCAGATTGATGATCCAGGTATATATAAAAAAATAAATAAATAAATAAAGAAGTTTGTTGATCTTATTTGATTTTTCCTTTGCTTAATAGATAGATAATGTAAGATCTTGGAAATGTAAATTTAAATTTGATCACCATGGCAACCTTAAAGCTTTTAAATAGAATTATATACTGTTGATTCTAGCTTTAAAATAAAAATAACTTCACTATAATCAAACTTAAGAAAAACATATAAATAAATAAATTTATTTAAAAAAAAAAAACAATTCAGTACAATATAAGTTTACCTAAATAGGATCGATATTATTTTACATATTTCATATATGAATGCAGTCACCATAGTAACATTATTACATACAGTTCAATGTTTTTATGTTGTGTATATTTGTTTATAAATTAATTTAAAAAAAATATTATTATTAAAAAATATAGATATGTGTAAATTATTGATGTTTATCAAGTAAATAAAAGGTTGTTATATCAATTTTGTATTTTGGTTTGTAAATAATAAAAAAATTGTAATCGAATTTGGATTTAATTTTCATGTATCTTTTTCTCCAAACTTACCTTACAAACCGCGCGAAAACTACTATAAAGAAATTGATAAAATTGAGGTTTATTTGAGTAATATTGGATGGTCATCAAGATACGAGAAACGTCAGAAAGAGAACCTATAAAAAGGATGCGACAGAATATAACAGGATCTTTTTCATCATTTTGCTATAGTCAAGGACAGACCTATTTTCTGTGTCTTAACAAATAAAGTTTTTCAATATTTTTTTTTTGTGTGTAAAACCATAAAACATGGAAAAATAGTGGAATTATCTGCCCGTTCAATCATTTAGAGGGCAGTTGCGAAAAGTTTCCGGGGAAGCGGCAGCAAAGTGTAAAAAAAAAAAAAAACCTATGAAGTAAAAAAAAAAAAATGCTTTATAAAAAAAAAAAAGTCGGCTATTTTTAATTTAAAAAAAAAAAAGAAAACAAAGATATTTCTGTTTTTAATTAAAAAAAAAATGGATTTGCGTAAACATCGTCTCACGAGTAAAGGAACATGGACCAACTGGATCAATTCACATCATAAAAGGGCTAATCAAAGTGCACTCACCTCTTCGGACAGAAAAAGAAAACTTTTAGTGAAGCATTATAAAGTTTGCGATTATTATTTCTGACAAAGAAACTTCTCTTTACACCATAAGAACTGAAGTCAATCAATGGGCAAATAAATAGTGAACGAACAGACTCATATATATATGGTATGATTTTTTTTTATATAAAATGTGCGTGTATTAATTTTTTTTTATATGTAATAAAAGGGGATGATTTTTTTTTAATTATCTCTAAAAGTAATATAATTTATTAAATGAAAATGATCGGAAAGACTCAAATATATTTATTATTTCATATTCATTTATCCGTTATTATTTTGATAAACAAATAGATTTTGATACCCTCCTATTTCACATCTTTGGTATCGGTTATATGTAAATTTTTCAGCAAAATATCCCAAAAGCCTTTCCCTTCATTTACTCATTCATTTTTTTTTTGTCGTTATCGTTGTCGCAACACATTTAGAGATACACATAGCAATTTTATCATTTTTATTTAGTCAACCAATCTAAAATATAAAGTCATTTCCGATGTATTTTATCATTAATCTTGCCAATTTTCTTTTATATAATCCAATAAATTGAGTTAATTTAAATATCAAGACTAGTTTAATTATTTTGTTTTATTTGGATTGCATAAGACGACGTAGCTATTTAAGTAACAAGATTCAAACTCAGCTTGGTAAGTGAATTAGAATATAAGATAAGGTATGTTTTGCTTATTAGTATTTTATTTTGTTTCCATATGAATTTTATATTTACATTTGCATTCGAATATTATATATATATTCTCATTTATCTTAGTTAATATTACAAAGTCAATCATTTCATGTTTGTCTGATTCCGTCATAAAAATCTAAATAGATCGTACTTTATCGTTTGGTTCAGAATAATTCGTCTTGGATATTTTTCTTAAACTCCTATAAAATGAAGAGAATAAACTTCATTGACCGATTTAATTGAATATTGTTTTGATTTGTATAAATATCAATTATAATCATATGTTTTAATTGTTGCCGGTCAATTTTTATTCAATTGTTTAAAATTTCAAACAGATTGTATTAATACTCACAGGTGAATAAACATCCAATAGAAACTTGATATGTCTTTTATGTAATGTGGTTGGACATTGTAGAGTTAGAGATGAGCTAATAGAGTGTTGATATTAAACTCCAGTGAAGTATTCTATTTTAAAACATAAACGAAGCACTAATTAAGCATCACTTTATTGGAAGATATTTATAAATTATTTATAAATTATTTTGTAGCTTCTTAGTAAACCATAGACGTATATTAATTTGTTTAAACATTTAAGTGAGTGCATAAATTTTCAAAGTGTTTATAAAATTATAATAAAACCAGTTGATGCCAACAGAAAATTATTAATTAAAGATTGAAGTAGAAAGAATTGTATATCGCTTATTGACACGAGTGTTTATCTTTCTATTTAGCGTTTATTAAAATAGATATATATATATTTGGGTTCAAGTATTATTTTGTTTTGATATTTAAATAATGTCTATATGTAAAAAAATGTTTTGTAAAGTACTATTACAGGTACTTAGAAGCTTATCCATTAAGTTAAAAAGGCAGCATCTTTAAATAATAAAGTAGATTTAAATTACTATAACAGTAACAGGCTAATAAAATATATATTGGAATCTGTTTTAGTTATTAATTGGATTTGATTTTGATTAGATTGCCAATCAAGTAGTTAGCCTAATCCTATATTATTGTTTAGGGCAATAGTAGTTGGTTTCACTGCTCTTTGCAATTTATGTTGTAATTGTGATGGATTTGTTGATGTCTGGAGCAGATAGTCTCATTATTCCTTCATTTCACATATAACTTAAGTAAATTAAACTTTAAGAGAGATTATTTGTGCTTTGTGATGGTTTATTACATAACGGCGACCCGATTGAGCTAGACCAGATTAATTTAAATTAGATTGTTAGATTTTTTTTATCAGATCAGATTGATCATCCTAACCATCACCTACATCCATCAATTCAATCAGTTACAAATTGGCACCAACATTTTGGGCCTTCTTTCTTCAATTTAAATGGAATACAGCATTCAACAATTCCGACGGTTACAATATATATATATATGCACACACAATTATGTTGCTGTGTGCCTTAATAACCCAACCAGTTACAATATATATATATAGTGGCATATTATTTAATTTCAATGATAATGAAAAAAAAATAGTCCTTCATAGCATAAAAAGAAATTGACTTATACTTTTAGTAGTCTTAAAAAAGATTGATAAAATTAGCTATGTGCTTATGAAGTTTGAAAATAATTATAATTAGATATAAAACAAAGAGAGTGAACAAGTTAATGTCCCCCCCTCCCAAGTTACATAAGATAATAGTTAAAAAATGTATGTTTTTATTATGACAATTTAAAAAAAAAAATTGCTTAATTTAAATTTAAAAAATAGTTGCCAAATATTTTTCGCCTCAAATGTTAAATTATTATTTATATATTATAAAAATAATTTCAGTCATAGATTGGATTAATAATTGAAATATTTTTATATGAATATACATATTATATCTAGATTCAGATATCAATTATATGTAAGAGAATAATTTGCTGTTATATACTTTGAAAGTAAATTTATTATTAATAATTGAAATATTTTTATATTATAGTTCACATATTTGTGTATGATACATATGTATAAACCCATTTACTATTTAAATATTTTTAAATAAAATAACATTCATCAATAGATTTAAGACAGGTTATAATTAATAACTGAAATATTTTTCATTATTAGTTGCATATATCTTTGCACATTTACATGCTGTATTTAAGACCACTTACAATTTTTATCCATATATATATATTGTAATAGCAATAAATCATAAAAAAATGAAATGAACATAGTAAATAATAAACATATATGGGATAAACATGGCATCATTAATAATTCTATTAACAATCAATGATCAACCTTTGTGACAAGAGACACTCTATAAAATCTTAGACTAATCATCTATCTACTACCAAATTTTGGTTATATTATGAAAATAATTATCAATATTACATCTCTTTGCACATATAACAGTGCTAAAACATCTAAAAAATTAAATATACATGAAAAGTGCTGGAGCCATTAAATCAATGTTCAATCAACTGTTATCATGAGTGTGCTGTGCATTAATAAAATAGAAATCATCATAAAACATATAAAGTAAGTGGACTTTAAAGGTGATTTATTTTAGAATCATCTAAATAAGTTTACACAAAATTATATAGATGTCCGCATGCATAAATACATATTTTATATATAATAAACATGAAACCAGCTTTGGAATCAAATGAACCCTGGTCACTGTGATCAAAAGAAAATATAAAATATTTAATCTATTCTAGTTCAAAGTTACTTCACTGGAATAACTTAAAATAATGATTACTAAATTTATTAATTAGAAATAAAAATAATAAAAATGAAAGGTTTAACAATTTACAAATGTTAGAAAATAAAACAACTTCTATGTATAACATTATATAAATTGTAATTTACAAATGCATAAAATTGTAATCGATATTAAAGATACATATAAATGAATGCAGACATTCATCTAGTAGTACAAAAAATAGTCAATATCTCATATTACTCTAATAATATATAAACAATGAATTGATTTAGATATGTATGAATGTGTATAGATACACAAACACACAGTGCATGTTGTAGTATAAAATTATTGCACACATTAAATTTATAAGGCAATATTATTCTATTTTAAACCATATATAAAAAATAAATGATGTATACAATACATAAATATATAAAAAAAAGTATTTCAATTATTAATTCTCAATTTTCTTTGACAAACTTTTTCACAATCTAATTATAGTCAGTATAGTTACATAGGTTACTCAAAATTATGGATTTTCTTACCATTAACATACACTTTTTATTTTGTTTTTTTTTAACTGTAATAAGAGGCTTTTATAAATGGTATAACAAACTTCAAAGAGGAGTTTATAGACTGATCAATCACATTTTTATTTTTTTGTTGGGCATTTTTTGCCCATAATTTGCTAATTTATTTACCTCATTCAAAAGTTGTTTTAAATCAAATCAGTGCTATGGATGTCAACATTTCTTTATTTGGACAATAAATAGAAATATGTTTTGTTAATAGCAGAGTTAATATATGAAATAAATCATTATTCTAATTTCTTTATATACATGTAAAAAATTTCTTTTGTCTGTTTCTAGGCAGACATAAAGCAGAATATATAAATTAAATACAACAGTGGAATATCAAGATGGGTAGCTTGGTTTCTATATAAATTGCTGATATGACATGTTCTGGTCAACAATTATTTAAGGTAAGTGCTAGTGGTCACAGCAAACTTCAGCTTAATCATTTTTGTCCTTAACCAGTAACAAGCAGGGGTATAGTACACAAATATAAAATTTGAATTTGTCGCAGAAAAGCTATGCTATTTCTCTGTGAATTTAAACTGAACCAACTTGGAAACTAGCAACTGTTCTAGTTTCGAAACTGCCTTTCTCCAACTATTAGTTAATCTGAAGTCACTATTTATAAATGTAAAAAAAATTAAAATCAGAAAGATTAATAGTATCTTTCTTTTTGATTATAAAAAATATGATAATAAATAGATTATTATTGATCTGTTTTTTTATAAATTAATATATGTCAAAAAACTAAAATTTGATTAAAAATTTTTTTTACGTCTATCAGTAAATGTTGACTGTATAAAAAATTTTAAACTTTACAAATACAAACAACTTAGTAATAACAGGCAAATAGACAACACAGGTTAGTAATTGCACAATGTTTCGAATAGTGGAGAATAATACTATTTGTGTGTTATTACTAACAAGTTGTTTGTACTTAAAAAGTTTAAAATTTTCTATACATTCAACATTTACTGATAGATGATAAAAATACTCTAACATTTCACATATTACTTAAACAAGCTGTTTGAATATTAAAAATCATATAACTTCATGAACAAATAATATTAAATTATTATTATTTATATGTAATTAATTAAAAAAAAACCCCCAACAACATACTTTATCTGTTTTTGTAGTCATGTTTTACATGTATTATTAAATGTAGATAATTTTTGAGAATCACAGGTAGTAGGTGAATTAACTGTGAATAATTAACAATAAGCACCCAATCAAAGGTATTTCCTACTATATTATAGATTAAGATGTTGGCTGATAAAAGACTAGTACTGTTTTAGATATAAACAATTTTTGTATTTCATGTTTGCGACATATATTGCCTTTATTAATTTAGTCAAGCTATTTAACTAAGTTACTCAAAAATATGCATGTTATTCTGATTCTCTGAAGTATATTCACATTATACTGCTTCTAAATGACATATAATATAAAATAATAATATTGATCATAGAACATTTATAGTATTTGAGATAAAAACTAGTGTCAAACAGGAAATAATACTAGTTTCAAGATGATTTTCATTTTTATGATAATGGCCTTTGAAACAGTTTTTAGGCATCACAATTTACAAAAAGATGTAAAAATATTATATGGATTAACTAATTTGAATCGATTCTTCTTGGCTTCTAGATTTATTGTATTCTGATGATTGATTTATATTTATTAATTCAAAGAATGATCCATTAATGTACTTAATATTTTGAATGCAACTTATAAAAACATTGATTTACTAATTAATGTTCAAAAAATGCAGATTCTTTGTCACCTCAGAGACCCCCAGTTTTACAAGGTGCATCAGTTAAAATATTTTTATAACTTTTCAAGTAAAAAAGTAGATTTGAATACTGATATGTAACACAGACTTATTTAATAAATTAAAAGATTATCACAGTGCTATAACTATTTAAACCAAAGTAATTGTATATAAGACTGCCATTTTGCTAAATTTATTGTACGGAATTAAGACAAACATTTTTTATCATTATAACATAAAGATGCAAGAAAAATTTCATTCAAGTATTATCCATAACATTCTAATGATACCATGAAAATATTGTAAGACCATTGTTCAACTACATGCTTATTGTGATTATATTGATCAATCTATTATAAGCATATTTTCATTAGATTCAACATTTGAAGTCAATTAATAACTTCCTAATATTTTCCTAAAAATATTCACTGGGAGATAAAGCCGTAGGTAGAATACATGGGAGAACTACAATTAGATAAGGGGCCGCCGCCGCCGCAGCCACCACCACCACCACCATCACCACCACCACCACCACCACCACCACCACCACCACCACTACTACTACTACTACTACTACTACTACTACTACTACTACTACAACAACAACAACAACAACAACAACAACAACAACAACAAAGGGTTGAAGGATAAATTAAAAGATATCTCTGAATGACGTTCATGTAATATATGTGGCAAGATTTGTGATTCATTGATTAGTTTCTATAATCACTTCAATAAATTTATTTCTTTCTTTTTCATTTTATCCTTTTTTGTTATGTAGTTAGCACAGTCATACTTATTTAAAAGTATCTGCTAAAGAAGGTATTTTTTAAAAAAAATGAAATTTAAAATGTTTTAATAACCCTGCATCTTATTGATATTCAATTTATAAAAAGAATCTAATCTTTTTTAAAAAAATAAAAATAATAACTATTAAATAATCATAACAAAATAAACTAAATTAGAAATTAAGCAAAAACAATTAATTTTACTAATTAAGCAAGGAGAGGAACATTATTACAATCTATATTAAAAGCAATTAACATTTTCTATAACAAGGACAGTGTTATCCATCACTTGAAAATTAGATCATTAACGAAAATTAGTTTTTAATCATATTGAAAGTGAAAAGTTAAAATACATAACTGAAAGACTCATTACCAAACTAACAACTAAAACAAATTAAGCATTTATAAATATATATATCAAAATGACACTAATAGCAATTGTCAAATAAGTTAAATAAATAATTTTATATTATTGTATGAATAATTTTTAGACTATTTTAGTTGACAGTGTACGTTAATATAAAGATGTGGGCACATGCTATTCAAATTTATATTAGTGTAAAATTCTGGGAAAAAACCACAGACATATTTAGACATTTTTATTTTTCTACGATATTTATTTTAATATAATACAGAAACACATTAATTCTGATTGTTAATCAAATTTCACATGACTTAAAAAACTAAAAAAAAAAAAAAAATTCACTTTAAGCCATTTAAAACATTAATTATTTAAATGTATAAGTTAACTTTTCTGCCTGAAGGCAGACTGATAATTAGAAAACATAATTTATGAACAAATGCTCATACTTGGTCAATAAACAAATTTGCTCAAACATAATTGAATCTGGAGCTGAGTCTTCAAATAATAACACCCCTTACATCTTTACTTTTTAATCTGTGGATCCTTGATCTTAGATAATTTAATGTTCTCACAGATGGTTTTCCAACGATTTGAAGAATGAAAGAAGAAAAGAGAATTGTTTTGTCAAATTGGATTTTCCCAATCTAAGTTGTATATGAAAAATAAAATAAAATAAATTACTGTTTGATAACAAAAGATATACTTAATACTACTATGGAGTATAATTCCAAGAATCAATCTATAAAGTTAATATTGTGGTGAAAATATGCCAATTAAAAGGAACCTAATTTCACATAACTAAACACATAAAACAAAACAAACAAAAATAAAATAATGAAAAGAGGTTAGAGATGTAAAAAATTGCTTTCAATATTTCATTAAGATGCATAATATAAAATTAGAAAATGAAATGCTAAATTATATTAGAGAATTGGTAAATAATAATAAATTACAAACAGAATATTATTAATGCATTATACAATTCAGCAATATTTATTATTTGAACAAAATTACAAGAGATTTTAAAATTTTCATAATTGTCAAACTATTATTTTAGGATTATATATTTTATTTAATCTGAAAAAATATATGTAAACACACACACATACAACAAACATACCTAAAATTATTTATGAAAATACATGGAAATTCCTGCTATACTTCCATGAAAATCTTATTAATGTGTATAAAATTCTCTAAGGGAGTGGTTATTTATTTATAAAAAATATATATGAAGTTGAGATCTTCAACTTTTTATACATATAAAGTATTATGTCTGACTAATGAATTATACTGTCTAGAGTAGTATTCTAAAAGTAATTCCACTTTTAATTTAAAGAGAGATCAGACAAAAATACTATTGTAGAATGTGTGATGTCAGCTTGCAATTGGCCACTTTTAATCAACTGTTTTTCAAGTTATATTACAGCTTAAGTTTATCTGGGAAAACACATAAGTAATTCCTATTATAACTGATACAATGAATTTTTAATTCATTCCAAAAGATCATTTGTTGTAGGTTACATTGAAATACATGTATATAATTTGGGATATTCTCTTCA
The DNA here is from genome assembly GCA_028023455.1 of Epiperipatus broadwayi. Taxonomy (NCBI): domain Eukaryota; kingdom Metazoa; phylum Onychophora; class Udeonychophora; order Euonychophora; family Peripatidae; genus Epiperipatus; species Epiperipatus broadwayi. Next base: position 3,383,570 of record JAQFVV010012421.1, read on the forward strand.
AACTTCCAACCTGAACCAAAGTTAAGATCTAAGACAACTATTTACATGAATTATAAATATAAAAAATACATATAATATTAAATGCAATACACACTTTGCAATTAGATTTTTTTAAAAATTGAAATTCAATTATAAAAACAAAATAAATTGGTAAACAAACATATAATATAACATATTTGTTGTTTCTAGTTCATAGTGTTTATCTGACCTGTTTAAGATTCAGCCCAAATTGGACAATCCAATTAGTGAGGCTGACAAGATTTAGCTATAAGATCTAACTGATACAATGAAATCTTAAACTCTGCTATACCTATTAAGATGATATAAATTAATATTGGGAATTTGATAACAATAATGTTGCTAACTAGACATTATATACAAAACATATTGCAAAGTATCTTTTTATTAATAAAATTTAAGATAATATTTATATTTACATTTTTTTAGCCCTCACTGGTTTGAAGTTTATAGAAATAGCAATCCAGCTGTTTGAATCTGACAAAATAAGAAAACAGCCCTTATAAGGAAGCATTAGAAAGATTACCTTCATACTTTTCCCCATCTTCCATAAAACCCATTATCAGACTTCATTTTAAAAATCATTACCAGGCAAAGGGTGAAAATTTTATAAAATACTATGCAGCTGTTCATGATTTAGCAAATAATTATATCTATGGACATTTTGTAAAAGAAGCACCCTTGAAACAAATTCTGTAAGGAATGTCACATGCTAAGTTGAAAGGCAACTCTGTCTTAACATATAAGAAAGTTATTAAGAGGATTGCCCATGAATTGATTTTGAACCAAACCAGAGAATATGTTGACGCTAATCGTAGGGAGAACAGATTCCTAACAATTCAAAAGACTACATAGCAAATGCATAAAACAAATTCATGATAAGATAAATGTATCAATCAAATTACCTATTATTGCTTTTGGAAAATCCTGGACAAGAAGTTCATAATTGCATGCAAAACCAAGAAAGGTACAAAATTTACCAACTTAGTGGCCATACAGGCACAATTTGTGAAAGACCAAAATCAGATAACACGATTTAAAATGCAGTGACAAATGGTAGTGCCTTTTTTATTTTAATCCTTGCACTACATAATATTGTTAGATAGTTAAGATTAATAAAGTTATTAGATCAATGGTAAGTTTGTATTTCAATCCATATATTTTTCAATAACCTCTAAAAGAATTCCCTAAAAAAATTAATAATTAAGTTAAGTACTAAAATATTTATTTTATTAATTTTCATTCTTTGTAAGCCAACTTTAAAACCATGTAAATGATTTGGTTGAAAGACAATAAATTTTCTTCAAATCTCAATCAAAAATGCAACCACACTTCCTGTACAATGACAAATTTATGATTCTCTTCCCTTATCATTATTCACATGCATAAGATATTATATATTATAATAGTAACAAAATATTATAGTACAAAATTAGGTAACAATATCAAAATAATCCAGTATAGTGATAAACTTCTAGCCAGGTTTGAACCCATGCTAATAACATACAATATATATATATATATTGTAACAGTCAAGTTTGTACAACCGTTTCAATATATATATATATATGATATATTATGAGATTGAGATGTGTACATAAATATCATCAATAATAAATTGAATGGTTAATAGAATTCCAACAATAAAAAGTTTTCATAATAATGCTAACAAATGTGATGATGATGATTGGGTTTATAATCACAAGTATTCCTAATAGTATTTCACTGGTTTAGGTTTCAATCAAAAAGAAACTCCAAGTGCCAAAACTCCTCTTCAGAGAAAGTTTACTGAGAATACTAATGAACTGACAATCATCATTACTACCAATTATTACCATGACATGCCAGTATATTCCCCAATGGTGTGCATGTTATCTCTGAGTTGTGGATAATTTATAAACAAGCATAGGTGTGCTGAAGTCAACAAATGGATTAATAAAACAATATTTTAACAATTTATTAACAAAACAATAACATACTATGTTTGTTATAGATGTATATTAGTGATTCTAATTATAGATGTACAAATTGAACATATCACAATAATTAATCTTTTCAGTTTTATGTCTAAGGCTATTTTATTATTATAATGTGAATATCTTACCGGTAAAAATATTTAAGGTCATAAATCATGGGCATTCAAATATCGATTTTCTTTTTTCTATAATACCGGCTGACTTCATAAATTTACTTGATGAGGATTCATTTCTTCTCATATGCTGAAGATATGAATTGCAGTTGCAGCATCATGGTACATTTTCTCTCCTTTGCTGGCATCTTAGAGGTTGCAGCAATATAGTTCCATTGATTTAAACTGCATACTAAGGGTCTTCTGATTGGTGGGCTACTTTTTTGCCTATCCTTGCTAGATAAATAATCCACTGCTACAGAAAAATATCATAGTCTATCTCCTGCAGTACTTATTTCAATACATACAGCTTGCAACCTGGAATCAGCATTCTAATGGAAATAAGCAATAAAACAAACTCCATATCAAAATGAATGATTGCATAGTCAGTGAATTTTGAATGCCCCCCCCCCCCTTATACCTCTCTGTTATCTTTCTATTCCCTGTCTATGTCATTTATCAGTAATCGAACCATAATGTAGACTATTGGCATGTTTTCATCACCTGCCAGGGCTCAAACCATAATGTAGACCAAACTAAAAAGTCTTGGACACCTGAGTAAAATATTCCATTGTTCTCTTCATGGGGGGAGGGGACTTATATACAATATTTTATAATGAAAAAAAAAATAGCTATTTGTTTTCTTTTCTTTATCTATCCTCATTCCAATGCAGGAAGATATAAAAAAAATTTTTATTTCTAATTTTACAAATACCATTAATTCATAATTTTTGATCTTAGATTTGAATTCTCCATTCTCTTTATAGTAAGAATCTACATGTTATTTCAAAATCGATTTGTCAAAATTAAAAAGATTTTTAAAAGGCCTTAAAATTTATACACAACATATTTTTAAATAAATAATAATAATTCATATTGTATTAAATCAAGATTTATAAAGAAGTTTGTGTGTGATTTGTTGTATATATATATTGTGCCGATTATATACGGTTGTAATCACACATGTATGTATTTATTATTAATAATACTATAATAATAATAAAAAAAGAAGTTAGTTAAAGAGTAAAAGTGAAACAAACAAAGAAATTAAAAGAATTAGGTCATCGATATATATATATTTTTTTTTAAAAAAGGAAAAAATATATCGTGAAAGGGTTAATAATTAGGTAAACGACTGTAAAGACTTTTATTTTTTAAAAAAGAAAAAATATAAAAGAAAGGTAATAATGAATAAAGATTGGAAAGACAAAAAAGAAGAGGAAGGAATGTATAACAAAATACTCTCTTTTTCTCTTCAAAATCACTTATTTGAAAAACAAAAAAGTAAATTTAAATGTAAATTTTATTAAAATGTGCAACTTGTACAAATTTTTCATCATAGATCTGTATAAGATAAAAAATAAATGTGTGAAAGGACATATTTTTTAATTAGTGGCATTCCAGTAAACAATAGCCGGCAAATCTATAAATAAGGCAGATCGAGATTATTAATCAGTTGATTTTTCTGTTATCAGCTTTGTCTAAAGAACTAAAAAGTAGAGACTAGCATTACTGAGCAATATTAGCTGGCATATGTCTGTCAATATGCGTGACTAGTGACCCTAAATGGGCGTTTGCTCGGAATTTACCCATCTGAATTCGAACTCACCAGGAAAGAACATCTGCTGTCTTGCCTGCTAAATAGATTGCCATTATTAACCCTGCTATGCATGAAGATTAACCGTGCTACGCCTGAAAAAAGGAATGAATGCTGCTAAACAGAAAAGCAAGAAAGGAGACTAAATCAACTGCAGCGGACCACACCAAGAATAACTCAGCCAGCCAGAGTGTCTAGTGAAGAATCAACCGTCTCTGCAAAAGAAATGGACGGCCTATAAAATGCTGGATGTCTAATAACCTAGGTAAACATTTTTCTATCAAACATGCATGTACTGATTTATTTTATATCAAAAAAGAAAGACTAGTTTAAAAGTGTGCAATATTTAAAAAGAAAAGGAAAAGAAAGAACTATTACTAGAGAAGTATATTTTTGTTAGATAAAGTAACAATTATATGTTGGACTTTTGCTAATTAGCTATTCTGTAATATAATTATATTATTTCCATACTAATAGATTTGTTTATTATTTTAGATATTTTAATTTATTATGTCATTTAACATGATAGTTTTTCTTTCTTAATTAAACATTATTACGGCTAAAAATAGTTGTCTTGCTTAATTCTTTTTTCGCCAAGCGAACGAATAACAGTAGCAATTTAAATCTAGGTCATTAAAACTTATGTGGTTAACTTCAGATTTGAATAAATAAGGGTCAAATAAATAAAATTCTCTTTTTATTCTAAAGAGAAGAAAGGTGGAATAAACAAAGAAGGAGGAGGAGAGCTATATACTCATATTCTTCGATTACCGTGATAACCTCCAAATTTTTTTTACAAATATTTCAAGCGCTGGATGTCTAATAAAGCATTTCTTACGAACACTTTGGTCCAGCAGCCAAGGGGCATCTGACCAGGAAATATAATGTTGGAATAATATGTGCGCATTTTTTCAGTGTTCGGTCATGAATATAAACTTAAAAGCTAATTAGGTTTGTATTTGCTTCTTGCTTGATGTAACAGTAGAAATTAAATATAACAAAAACTGTTACAATATATATAAAATTTGATTCGCGATCAACAGTATTTTTCTCTTTCATTACAGTCTTATTTATTATTATATTTCCATCCACATCTTACAGAGTAAGTCATAGTTAACATTCTGCATAAATTGTCCAGAATATTTAACATGATAAAAATGTATATTAATAATTTTTCTTTTAGTTTTAGTCTCATGGAGAACTTCTCTATAATTTACAATCGATGTGTGCGTACACATACACATGTTGTTGTTTAAATCTGATTATGTATAGATTCCCCTTCACAGTACACAATTTAATAATATTGTCAAATGTATATATCAACTTTCTTTTAGGCAGTTTAGTCCAATGGCACATAATAGTTTGTAAACTTTTTTCTTCTCTTTTTATTTATTTTTTTTGCTGTGTGTTCAACATAACTTTCTTATGCAGTACTGGAGTTGATATGATTATATATCCCTGCTCTTTAAAAGGAGACTATGGGAGAGTGTAACTTTCCACTTCTCATTTGTGTATTAACTAACACTCTTTTAATATATATCCATTTCTTTATTTTAGTTTCAATTCCTTTCATATGTCAATAATGTTTGGAGTCATTCCTCATTAAGTAATATAGAGAATGCTTAGAATTTCTACTCTGGGATGCACAAAAAATCCATCATATGACATTAAGATGTATGAGGCATGGACACTAGAAGGATCATCCCAGATTGATTTCTGTTAAGCTAATCACAACATAATATAATAACACCTTGCTCCCTTTTTTGAGTCTTATAGGCTGAAATAGTAAACAAAAACTTTAACTGCACCTTGCTTCCTCTGAGCCTTACAGATGAACGTTAAGCCTTGCATCTATTTAAATCTTACAAGCTATTAAACCAAATCCTGAACTATATTTTGTTTCTTCTAAGCCTTATAATAGGTGAATGAATACACTATTTAACAAAAGAAAAAAAAAGTGTTGTGGCAGCACACGATATCAACTTTTAGTGTCTCACATACATGATCAAAATGTGGTCAACATCCAGAATCAAACATATCTACCCATTCTGTAATAGCATTTTATTTTATTGTCTGTAAAATCATTTTTATCCATTCTGGATCATATGTTGCATTCTTTCTTACATCTAAATTATTAATTACCCCCCCCCCATATCAAAGCCACTCTTGTTTTCTGGCAAGCTAGTAATTTCTTCTTTTCTGATTATTTTAATGACACTTTCAGATCTGTCTTGTCTTTTAATTTTTCTCATTATCCAAGTTCATTTCTTCTTAAAACATTAATCTTTTATCTTGTAACCATTTTGTTTCTCATTTCACACACTGATAGCAGAACATGACAATCTGTCAATAATAATCCATTGTTTCAAACTCAGGTTAATACAAGAGGGTTTTAATATTTTTCTTTTACCATGTTGAATATCTTATTTTTAACTTTCTGCATGCATTCTTTTATCATTTCAACAGCCCAATTTCTTTTGTGCTCATTCATGTTTGTGTAATCTATCTTTATGTCATTCATAGTGCCAACAACTTCTGTGTGTTTTGTGGATCATCTGCTGTGTTCATGAGTTCTTCTTTCAATATATTTGATTTGCATCTGTCTTCTCTTCTTTCAATTCCAATTTTCCAGTCTCTAGGTTATACTTTGCAGTTTCTTGTAATTTATTTTCACAGGATTCTACAGCTTTATGAAGCATTTCTTCCATATCCACATACAATATTTTTTCTAAGTACTCCATTTTCTGTTGTACTTGTTTATTTGACTTATTAATTCATCCTTAAGGGTGCTTATGTATCTTGTACACCATTAAACTTTTCTTTTATTTCTTAATGTCGTTATTCATTTTTAGATATTTTTTTTTCTAATTTTTTATCTCTACTGTCCTGTTTTTCTTCATATTTTTGTGGATCTCTTCAACTTTTTGTTGCAGTATTTCTTTAACTTTTTAATCTTTGCTCTTCAGTTTTTCTTCCAAGTTTTTTTTCATAAATGCACACATTCTCTCATAATAAAGGTGGGTGGTTTCTCTTCTCCCTTCATTGGTTGGACAGTTTCTAACTTTGGTGAATCCATATTTATTTGTGCCTCCATTTTTTGTTTGTTTTTGAATCAGTATATATATTGTACCAATATTATGTTGGTATATATGATAATTTTGTTTAAAAATTATTGAAACGATTTCAAAACAGTATATATATTGTACCAATATTATGTTGGTACATATGATAATTTTGTCTAAAAATTATTGAAACAAAAATCGTTCGTTAACAGAAAATAGTATGTAAAAGTTTAAGAGTTTTTTTTATTGCAGTTTGTTTTTGAAAAAGTAAAATTAAAAGTCAAAGAGTTTTTGAAATAAAAGTTCAATTAATTAATTAAAAGGGGGGAGGGGATTTGCTTTAGAAACGTCAAACTAAAAGTTTTAAGTTTAAATAGTTTTTTTTTGTGTGTTTTTTTTTTAAAAAAAAGAAAAAGAAGTTTAAAAAGTTTTTGTTAAAAACTATTAATTCATAGTTTCATGGGGAAAATGAAAAGTTGATTTTCAAATAAGTAAAGAATTCTTTTATTATTGTTGTTAATTTAAAGAAAATATTGTTCATAAAACTTATAAATGATTGATAAGGAAAAGAAAGAAAGAAAAGTTGAAACTAAAAGTTTAAAAATATAAATCTCTTTTTATTTAAGTTAAAAAGAAAAGGGTAATCTTAAAACTAGTGTTGAATTTAGATTAAAATATACATGTGCATAAATGACGAATTAATGTGAGCTTGTTAATAAAATATATATGTGCAATTGTAAACATAGCATAAATACATGCGTGTTAAAATGAAATAAATAAAAGTTAAAAAATTAAAAGCACACAGCGATGGCTACTAAGTTAAAAATCTATAAATCAACAAGTTTTGCGAGGGCTATTAAGTTAAACAAAAAACAACAACAACAAGTTTGCGGTGGCTACTAAATGAAAACACCTAATTAAAAGCTTATCGAGGAATGCAATTAAAAATAAGGAAGGAATTTCGACAACAGATATTGCTGGCGGGCATCAAAACGACAACAGGCCTTAAGTATAAATAGTCCAGTTTTTCATTGGACAATCAGTTGAGATTCCAGTTCAGTTGAGAAAACATGAGATAACAATTCAGATAGCAGTTGAGTCAATTAATCAGTCTTCAAGCAGTCAATCAATTAGTGTACCAGAGCAATGCAGTGCTAATTGTGGAATCATACAACTTTCTCTAGCCTGAGTCCAGTGAACATCCAACCTGCCTGGAAAAGGATAATGTTTGCCTAGCAACTTGAAATCCTCCATCAATATTTAATTGTCTCCAAGAATAGTGCCAATGAATAATAATAAAACTCCTCAAGAAAATGTCCCAGCCAGCTGGAAATATTCATACTTGAAGCAGCAACCAGGAAGAAAACAAAGTTCTAAGTCCATGTTCAAAAATCCTAGGTAATAACATTTTTCTTATTCTTATTTCTAAAGTAGCCATCACATTAGTTGAAGCCTTCCAGAATCAAGTAATAATAAACTCTATAGCATACATAGATGAACTATTGATGTGTGTTTTTAAATGTCAAATATTATTTAATGCTATGTTATATGATATTCATCATCATCATCATTATCAACCATTATCAATCCACTGCAGGATGAAGGTCTCTCCAAGTTTAATCCATCTTCTTCGATCTTTAGCTTCTCTTCTCCACATCACCCCTGTACACTTTCTTATTTCATCTATCCATCTCACATGTGGTCTCTTTCTGGGTCTTTTACAATCTCTTGGAATCCAGTTTAAAATTTCAATTGTCCATCTATTATCATCTCTTCTAGCAATATGTCCAGCCCAACTCCACTTCAATCTTTTAATTTTTTCAATGAGGTCAGTAACACCTGTTTGTTCTCTTACCCATACATTGCGTTTTCGATCTCTTCTTGTTACTCCCAACATACATCTCTCCATACTTCTTTGAGTGGTCTGAAGTCTCTGTATTGCTCTTCTATTGAGTGTCCAAGTCTCAGATCCATAAGTAAGAACTGGTAAAACACATTTGTTAAAAACCTTCCTTTTCAAACACATGGGCATATTTCCTTTTAGTATCAAGTTATTTCTACCAAAAGTACTCCAACCAAGTTTAATTCTATGATTAATTTCCTCCATTATGTTTCCATCTGTATTAATAATCTGACCAAGGTATTTGTAACTGTTAACTTCTTCTAATTCATCATAATCAATCTTTATTTTCATATTTTGAGCAAATCGATTAAACATTACTTTAGTCTTTTTAACATTTATCTTTAGTCCTACATTCCTACTTTCATCTGATAACTCCTGCAACATTTCCTGCAGCTCGGAAGCATTATTTGCAAAAACAACTACATCATCTGCGAAATCTAAATGACTTAAATAATCTCCATTTACTTTCACTCCTTTAGTTTCCCATTTTAATCCACAAATTATTATAGTGTGTGAATTAAGAATGTGCATGATCATTATACCAGTGTTATGTTAGTTAAATAAGATTTATAAAAGTATTTAAAATTAGTATAATAAATGTTAATTAAAATAAATTATCTTCAAACCTAAAATTTAATTTTATCTGTCAATTCTTTTTTCCACTAATTGAAATAATTTGTTATTGATTACAAGTAGCTGAGCTAGTCATGGGTGTATCTTAGGCATTGAATTAGTGGCCATTGTTTAAAGCGTGTTATTTATCCTCTGGATAAGTAACTGGCACCCGTGATTGAAACAAAAAAGTGCTTTGAATGTGGTGTTGAATTCAACAGTCGAGAAGAAATCTGTTTCCTTCAAATGTGGTCAGTTAGATATATTTCACAGATACATCTGCTGGCTTGGATTCAGGTGCTCTTTGAGTACTCTCTTCTCTGTCTAAGGGGCCATGGTGGAGTAATATGGAAATTGCAAGGAATAATATTGTATTATATTTTAGTCATATAATTTTGCTTTCATAAGATAATTTTATTTACAGAGTTAAAGTAAATATTGTGTTTACTCCAGCAGAGATTTATGTGTCCATTTAATTTTTTTCTAGTAAACCATCCACTCTGGTACAATATATTGAAGCAATGGATCCAGAAGTCTGATTCATGCTTCACAGCCCACTACAAACTTACCAATATTGTAAACCTGGGTTAAGTTTATATCCAAGTATGAACAGGGTTTTGCATTAAATATAAAATTAATGTGTTTCATTTTGTACATTTAACGCTTATTAAATTAGCTATTTACTTTAAAATATTTCTTTTAAAATAAAATTCTGTTTAAGATTAAATTGTTACTAAAATTTCCTTTTCAAAATTTATTAATCAAACATATATATACGGAAGCTTGTGTGTGTATATATATATATATATATATGATTAAATGCAAAATTCTGTTGAACTAAAATGTTATTTTATTAACCCTTAAACCGCTAATTATATTATTGGTTGTATGAGGTAAAAATCAAATATTTTAATTGGCCAACTCACAAACTGAAGACAAAGCCTATTGTTAAAACATATTTGCCTATAATATTAAATTCAACTCAGATACGTTTATAAAAAGTATATTACTAATTTTTCAGGTTATGAAAGTGAACGAAAGTTCTTTCAAAAATAAATTGCTATTTATTTATTATAAAATATTCAATTTCGGCAAATTAAAAGCGAACGTATAAACAAAAAAAATGCTGACGTAAATGCTTTTTTTGAATTTTATGTTATGGAAAAGTAAAGATTTCTTTTTGCTAAATCTTAAATATTTTTACTAAAATCTTCAATATTTTTCAAAAATAATTTTGTTTTTTTAGTATACCCTGTGAAAATGATTTTAATTTCCCAGAATATACTTTTATTAAACCTTAAATAACATTCGAAATGAAAATCTCAGCGTTTTTCTTTATTTTCTTTGATCAGGCGGTTTCTTTGTTCGTTCCAGCCAATCAGAATGTCTTTTTCGGCTGAGAGCCGGCTGACAGCCAATCACCGACAAGCTTCTTTGTTTAGCTGTTTGTTTTCTTTTCTTTATCTACCCTAGTTCCAATGCAGGAAGATATAACATTTTTTGCTGAGTTTTCTTTTTTTATTTCTAACTTTATAAATATCATTAACTTATAATTTTTGATTTTAAATTTGAATTCACAAGTTTCTTTATTGTAAGAATCAACAAGATTTTATTTCAAAATCAATTCAGAACTATCAAAACCAAAAATATCTTTAAAATGCCTTAAAACTACATATTTTAAACTTGATTTATGATCAACAGCATTTTTTTCACTTTCTTTAATTTCATTTATTATATTTCTCCTCACATCATACAGAGTAAGTGATTAATAATATGTGGCATGAATTGCCCAAAACATTCAACATGATTAAAATGTATATTAATAATTTTTCTTTTAGACTCATGGGCAACTTCTCTAATTTACGATATATGCATGTGTATATATATACACACACACGCGCGCTATTGTTCAAGTTATTAATTAATTCACATATGTTTATGCATAAATTGCCTTTCACAGTAGATAATTTAATATTGTCAAATGCCTATATCAACTTTCTTTTAGGCAGTTTATTGCAATGGCATTTTTTTTTTCTTTATTTTTAGGCTGTGTTTCAACCTAACTAATGTGAGCTGCACTCGAGTTGATACGGTTATTATATATATATAGTGATTATGGGAATATATATATATTCTCATAATCAATCAAAATAAATACATATAAAAGAAAGCTCATTTACTGAAAAATGACTATAAAAAAGGAAATATATATATAGAGAGAAAGTAAAATTCAAAAATCTAGAATGCTACAACAAAAATTCTGATGATTATTTTTAAATTTGGAAAAATGGGGAAGGAGTCACATTTATAAGTTCAAATATCAAATTGAAAAACTGAATAGGAATCCATCAAGCTTCAGTGAATCTGCCAGTACAATAATCAACATAGGTTTTAGATTATCTTCTCTAGATCTTTTCTCATTTACTAGTGATAAAAAAAAAAAAAAAAGACTTAATAATGCTGGCAAAAATGTAAACAATGAGTTTTATAAAAGTTTGTCAAAATTGTACTGACAGTGAACATCATTATAATTAAAAAATATAACGTCTGCTAAGTCTGTATTTGTTATTTTCATTATTTATTTGAATAATGGTTAATATATTATAAAAAGTATTATAATCTTATTCTTTTGGGAGACTTACAACATGATTCATTGTACTAATCAACTTTAACCATCACCAAACCATATCTCCTTACTATCATCAATAAACAGATATTAAAAAAATTCAAATACTGGAATTTGGAACCAAAATACCCCCATTTCCTTATTAAAATCCATTTAGAAATGATCTACTAGTCATTTTTTATTATGGAGAATGGTGTAGGCTAGCATTGACCCTGTTTATTCTCTTTGTGATAATACCGAAAAGACAATAAATCTCTTTCTGTTCCAGTATTCTGTTCTTCTTATATATAGATCAATTGCTAAATTGTGCCCTATCTCTACTTATACTCTCATTGATAGCACAAAACATGGTCTTTTCTCTTCAATTAAGGATACTATTATTCTTATGTTTACCCTTTAGAGTTTTAAGATACAATTTTTGTATCAACCCTACATCTAGGAAATTGTGATAACTGTTTTACAATAAAATTTCAAAAATTAAAAGCAGAGATAGGGTGCTTGCCCATCCAGGCATTGTTGATGCTTTATGGAGCCTGATGTCTCTTTTGATCCTACTATAAGTAGATAGTTCCTTTTCTTTTTGTATTACATTGCTATGTATTTACAAGATGTGCCTTCTGTAATTTATACACCATTAATATCTGTCTGTTCTTTGATGATATATTTTATAATATCCAGATGAAAAATATCTGTATATGTACATAAAGTATTAGAATTGACAGAAATTATTTTCACTTAGTCATTTAATCTTCTTCAATTGTGAATTAAAATGGCAGTTGAAGAAGCTTAATTGATTAACTGAAAGTACTATGAATTGTAACACTTTTTATAATATAACATCACTTGATCACTATTTCTTATGCTTGCTCTTAACTGTTATTAAACCAGGCAAACCTCTCTATACGTATTGCCACTCAGTATAAGCCAGAGTAATCAATAGTTGCCAGAAGGCTTGTGCATAAAATCCCTATCTAGTGCCTACTCATCCAATATCCCCAGACTAGTTTCTGCTCTAGGTGCAGTGCTCTCAGATCCAAGGCTCCTCACTGATGCAGGCCACAAGCCAGAAACTAGTCAGGGGGGGGGATTTTATGGACAAGCCTTCTGGCAACCATGGATTACTCTGGCTTGCACTGAGTGGCAATATGTATAGAGTTTTGCCTGTTTTTTATAATATATTATTATCCTTATAATCATTATTTTTTATTATAAATATATATAATAGCTAAATACCCATTTACTGTTCAATATTGGATGATGAACTACTGTAGGTATTTGAATGAAACAAATTCTAAATTGAATAAAATCAGAGAAAATTCTGTTTTTTTTTCAATATTGATTTTGAACCCAAATTGTGGACATATAACAGTAGAATATGCTATTGCTATGCCACAAGACCGTTTGTAATGTGTATATGTATACATAAACATAGACACATTATTTATATGAGAATAAGTTTTAAAAACCATTTTTTTGGATACAAAACTATCACTAATAGTTCAAGTCAGTCATAATACAATGACTTCTCAAAAGTTATTAGAAAAGCCACAAAAATACTACAGTAGTTAATACTATATGAAAAACTTAGAATTTACCACTTTCGTAACCTGAACTTTCCTTTTTTCTATCTACTTATATAAATATTTGACAAAATATATATATATATATATATTTAGTGTGTGTAGACAATAAATTCACTACCTGAAAACAAATATACAATTAAACACATAATATTTGATGGTTCTATCATACATTGCTATTGTCTGTCATCCTATCTTATTAACTTAATTTATTATATATTATAAAGCTATATAATATATTTTAAATATTTGAATACCAGGCACTCTTCACAAACCTGGGAGCTTAATTATAAGTATAGAGGATTTGAACTCAGATTTTCAAGCACCCTTCAACTATCCACACTATCTCATACAACTGATACACATGATCACACACATGTAGAAAAGATTTATATATATGTGTGAGAGATGATAATCTGGACCAACTGATGAGTGCTGGTTTAGCATGAAATACATATATTGGTGATTATAAATCTTTTCTACATGTGTGTGGTCATGTGTATCAGTTGTATGAGATAGTGTGGATAGTTGAAGGGTGCTTGAAAATCTGAGTTCAAATCCTCTATACTTATAATATATTTTAGTAAATCTATTTGCAAAACTAAATTTCACAATTTTTGATTTACTATATTTAAATTAAATTACACCGTATTGATTTTTAAAACATTTATACTGAAAAACAGCAAATATATACTGTAAAAAAATTTAATTAAATAGATTACACTCATGTAATCAATCTAACAAAATAAATTAGATTAAATAAACATATTAAAATATTTAATATTTGTTTTCAAAGATAATAAATTAAAAAAAAAAAAAACAGTCAATATTGCAATAAGATTTGAAATAAATTAACAACTCTTCAAGTTAAGATTATTTAATTAATTAATTTTTAACAACATCAAAAAAAAACAAAAAACAATAACGTTAGAAATCAAATACCAAACAAGTTAATAATCTCATGGTGACCTTCAACACTGGCAGGCAGACAGAAACTTCATAAAAAGACATGAAAAGTAAATACAAAAAAGATAAAAACAGTTTGAACATGGTAATTTTTTCCTTTCTATTTTGAATTATATTCCTTTAATACTGAGAGCAAAAGAAGAGCCATTAGCGAATTACTTAAGCCCAAGTCTTACTGCTTTCTATAAACATAAAAAACAGACAATATAGATTTCTTTTTGATATAATTGAGACCTAAGAATTACAGTAATAGTAGGTAATTATTTATAAAGCATTTAAAAGGAAAGATGAGACAATTAGGCAAATATAACAACAAGAAAAAAATGTAATAATATAAATGCAAATAATAAAATTTGACAATTTATTTAGACTGATATATTTTAAGATATAAATAATATTGATATATAACAACGCTTTATAATACATCAAAATAGCATAATTGTTATTAGTGTTGTTATTAGAATCTGGAAAAAAAACGAAACAAAAAAAAAAAAACAGCTGATAGAAATGAAACGCAGTTGTCCATATATCTGCAATCTCGTCACAAATATTAAAAACGTAAAAATTTGTAAATTCGAAATCATAAATATCTGACATGCATCTCCCTGAATGTATTGCATTATTTTAAACTCACTATCTATTTTATATATAGAAAATGAATTGTAAAACAGAAATATTAACAAATGCCATAGCTTGCTAAAAATCCTGGATGTAAATTGTTAATAGCAACTAAAATGGCTACCCATAAGAGAAAAAATAAACTGTTGTTAAAAATCTGGCAGAAAAGAGCATCTTTAGAAAAAAATACAGAAGTCTGAAAAATTATTAATAATTATATATTTAACAATAAATTTGCTTAGGCACAATTAAATATACAGAATGTTCTTCACATTCGTACCTAAATGTGTACAAAAATTGAAATGAATGAAAATAGAGCAATGTAAAAAAAAAAAAAAAAAAAATCAAAAAATGGTTTAAAAATAATTATTTTTTAATGAGGTGTATTAGCATATATAGGCAGTCCTCTATTTTTTTAATTTGTTACATTAAATTTTATTACATTATTAATGAAATAATTAGTAATAGAAATCACTTAAATTATTTAAAAGTTTAAAGATATTCAAATGTAGAATAACACATACACATATATACATATTAAAAATATAAAACAGTTTATGCAAAAGAAATCAAGTCAAAAATACAAATAAGATAAAAGATTAACCCTACCGATTTTTCTGACATTTTTCTTTGTCTCACACATCAATGTAAAATATATGATAAAATGATTACTTATCAGAAAATAATAAATTTGCTTTCATTTGACAGATATTTTTATTTACTACTGAAATAAATTTTAAATGTTCACATTTTGTTTCTGTAAATATTAAAAAAAAAAAGAAATCGTATTCAAAACAAAGAGTTTACATGTCATCGTTTCTAGAAAAATTATTTTCAGTTTACAAAATCAACGGAATTTTTGTTATTTCTTATTATTTTTAAAAATTCAAACGAATATTTATTTATTTCTCTTGTATCTAGCAAATTATGCTTTAAAAGTTTAAAATTTTTAAATATTTATTACAAAATTGCGATATTTTCATACTTGTAAATATAAGTAGATTGCTTACGTAAAGCTAATCTTGTAAATTGCTTAGGCCATATTTACATTATACCATTATATTTTTGAAAATAATTTCAAGCCAAAATAAGTTATTAATAATTTATATTATTTCTTGATATCTAATAAATATAGTGTAAATTATTGTAAAAAAATAATTTAAAACCATAATAAATTGCAAATAAACAAGTTTTTGGTCATTGGAACTATTTTCTTTAAACAACGTTTTACAGCCTTGGCAACAGACAATAGCTGAACATGTCAGGGTGG
The DNA here is from genome assembly GCA_028023455.1 of Epiperipatus broadwayi. NCBI lineage: Eukaryota > Metazoa > Onychophora > Udeonychophora > Euonychophora > Peripatidae > Epiperipatus > Epiperipatus broadwayi. The sequence continues at coordinate 3,399,950 of JAQFVV010012421.1, forward strand.
GGTTTATGTCTATTGTAAGAGCAGGAATTTTGACTTTCCCACCCTCTAGCATAATTTTTTTAGCAAAATTTTTATATAATAGAATATACATTAAAATACGCATTTTAACATATAATACTTATGGAAAAATTCACCAAGGGCCGAATTGGCCAAAAGGCGAGTTTCTGTCATCTCAAAAAAAAAAAAAAAAAAAAGATTATTATCCATAAAATTATTAAAAAATGTATAAGGATATATAGTTATTGGGTTCATTAATAAATTTTTATGGTAAAAATATTTATAAGTAAATTGCTTTGCTTATTTCTCAGAAAGTTTAAAATTCAATACACTTTTCATTGGGTTTATTAGTATTATTATGATTATATAAAGAAAGTGACATGTTAATTATTTGAAAATATTTTTAAATTTGTATAGGATTCATTCATTTATAATTTCATTTTAGATTTTATGTTTTCTAAAGCAGGATTTACTATATGAGAAATTAATTGCTGTAATCACTGATGACAGACTAACCAAAACCCTGTCAAGTTTTTATGTGATTAATGAGAAGAATTCTCTAATAATAAAAGTAATTGAAAGACATCTCAAATTAATAAAAATAAATTTAGTGAGCTTTTAAAATAAAATTAATACTAAAAAGTTACAACTTAATATTATATATAAAAATCTAAATCATTATTCTGCATATATATAATAGCCATGCAGATAAGAATAAAAATTCTAATATACAATACATAAATCACACTTTATTGATTAGTATCTGGTGTTTTCTTTATAAATTTATCAAGACATAGATAAATCGTACTCTTCTTTTTCTTTCCTTGATAAAAAATTCCATTGCCCTTTGCACAAAATAGTAAATTATAGAAAAGTAGAATGTATGAAAGTAGAGGATTGCCTGTATATTTAAGAAAAAAAAGTTGTATTTTATGAATTAGTTACATTTAATGGTGGGAAAAAAATAGAAGTTGAATTTCTCCTCATAGGAAAACAATACTTTACTATGAAACATTTTTAATAACTCTTTTATAAGATTCTAATATGTTTCAGAATTAAGCATGGGTAAAATAAACTTTTAATAATTATTTATTTAACAGTAAATTTGTTTGGACCAATTAATAAAGGAATAAAATGTGGTGTGTGCATGTAGAAAAGAATAAACTTATAATCAGCAATTTTTTTTTTGTCTTTGGAAAAAAAGAATAATATATACAAGCACTTTGAACACTCTGAGTGAAGAAGCTGTTAGTGGTAACAAAAACAATCAAATTAATGCAGGCCTAGCACTTTCGAGGTTTTGTCCCTCATATAAATGGCCAAAACAGATTTTGAATCATTGTTGTGATATTGATAAATGATGATGTATGTAAATGTCTATGAAAATTAACTTGTCCATTTTCTTGAGATAGCAAAACATGTGTCACGTATATTAATTGTGTTGTTATTGTTGATGATAAAATATGTTTCTTTAATCTTCCTTTTACAATCGTTAGCTTCAGTGTACACTACCTTGGAGTTGGAGGGTCAGAGCCAAGGTATAGAGGGTGTAGTATCCTAGTAATGCTATAAAATATTAAATAAAATTTCAAAATGCAAAATTACTCATAGCAGCAGATCTATATGTTAAACAAATTTGTTTTATGTAGCAGTTAAAAAAAGAAGGCACAATCTATCTGCTAGAAAATATAATATATACACTCCCTCACATTAAATATATATATATATATATATATATATATATATATATATATAATGTGAGATATATATATATATATATATATATATATATATATGCTCTCTCTCTCTCTCAATTTATTACTGTAATGTTTTTTTTTCATAATTACATTATTTTATTTTTAAATTAAGTACTTTTATTGATATTTCTTAGTATGAGTAATTATTAAGTTAAATTATACTGTGCATATTATAATTATACATATAAATGTCTAAAATGTAATATAGATATAGTTTGGTTTTATTCATTGATTTCAAAAGTTTGGACAATGGCTTGGAACCAATTACCATATACATGTGAGGAAACAACAACGCTTGCATCGGGCTGAACCTAACATTTTACATTCAATTATCCATATTGAAATTTTTTTTTTCCTGCTAAGAATCGATATACTACTCACATCATCACCCTAAAAATACAGAACACTTTTGAATGTTAATGTGTTCATAAAAAAAAAAAAAGAAGTAAGATTTGCAAACCCAAATCTGGTCACAAAAAATATTTTTATTGGAACGGATTAAGTTATGATTAATATAATGAAAAATGATGAAATACTACAAATGTTATCACTGATAAAAATATATAACAAATCTATTAAAAGAACCCTACCAGCAATAATTTAAATCAAGTTTAAATGAATTTTAGTGAGGACAAGCCCACTTCTAAAAAATTAATTGTGTAGTTTCAATAATTTATTCTAACTCAGTATAAAACTTGAAGAAAGTGTGTACTCATAAAAAGCAAAATTCTAATGTAGTAAAATACAGTGCTTAAATATTCTAAAAATAAGAGTATTTGTACAATAAGTAATACAGAATTTAGACAAATAGAACATACTAATTTTTATGCCAACTACAACAAAGAAAAAGTAGTATAATGAAGTATAATACAAAAACTGTTTCATAATACAATTTGACTTCATAGATATTCATTAAATATTATCACAATATAATTCTATACTCGAATAACTCAAGTTAAATGAAGTAGTCACAGGTACAGGCAGAGTTTGTCAAAATTTGCAAATAAAATATATCTTTAGAGCCTAGTAACTGGAATGCTAATGTTGATAGCAAATAAACAACAAATGCTGTTGTTATTATGAATTCTGAAGCAGAATTAATTATTAAAAAAATGTAATGCTTCAACATTTTTAAGCAGCTGAAATACTGAATGCCCACATGAATATCACTAAATAAAGTTCTTAAAATGAAAATGATTCCATTATGGGCATCTTGAGACTAAAAAAGTTCAGCTTTAATAGTAAAAACTTAATCTAGAAGCTAATTATGGAGATCATTTATTACTCATATGTAAATTTGGAATGAAAAAAAAAAGAACTTTATCCAACAATCTAGATTTAACTAAAAACACACCTAATACTTTTAATAATAATATCAAAAACTGATTTGAAGCATTTCATATAAGTGATGGGAATAAAATAGTGTGAATGGAAGTGGAATACTGAAAGAAGAATCTAACTCATCACAAAAATAGATGATGCTGAGACGTTTATAGTAGCTTTTCTATTATGCATCATCTTCATAGCTATTCTGCCAATGAAGTCATCAATAACTCATACCTTTAGACTGTTTTTGGGATAATTCTAAAACATAAAAGTGTTCTATCTCTTCCATAATAAGTATTCCCCTAAGCATATTTTTTTTAAGAAGTCAGCACTGTTTCATATCTTTAAGGTCCTAATATAATGAAGATATCTATAATTATATATAGAAAGTCAATTTATGCTACAAGCAAAAAATATACTAATTGATCTTATAAATAATCTAGCAATCATATTTATACAATATTACAGAGCACTTGTACAAAACTTCCAATCTGGAATGAATTGCTTTAGACCAGGGATGCCCAACCCGTAGCTCGCGAGTCACATGTGGCTCGCGTAACTGTTTAATGTGGCTCGAATTGCACTCTTCAAAAAAATTGATAAAATATTTTATGTTCCTTGATGGCACATGCACACACTAAAAAATAAACATTTTTACAATACAAACAATAACGATATGCAGTGTCAGGTTTCACATTAAATAAAATATATTTTTCCTGTAATTGTAATTTATATGTATGTTACCAAATTTTTAATAAATAAAATGTATTTACATTTTTTTTTCTTTTTAACATATTACACCATTTTTTTTTTTTGCTGTACACGTTTGGTTTGGTGCTATATATATATATATATTGTGTTTAGTGCTCTTGTATATATTGTTGTTTTTATCGAGAAAGATCCTTGTAGACGTTTGGTTTGGTGCTGTATATATATTGTGTTTAGTGCTGGAAATAGTTTTTATCAAGATAGATCCATGTACACGTATATATTTTGCTGTATATATCGATGTTTAGTGCTGTAAATAGTTGTTTTTATCCGTGTACACGTATATATTTTGCTGTATATATATATTGATGTTTAGTGCTGTAAATAGTTGTTTTTATCGAGATAGATTCGTGTACACATATATATTTTGCTGTATATATTGATGTTTTCATCGAGAAAGATCCGTGTGCATGTTATTTTGGCCATATTAGAAACGGCGGATTGATACCAATGTGAATAGGCCATCCCCCCCCCACCTATCTCCCTTCATTGCAGGTTTAGTACCCAAGTACCATGTTTATAAATGTAATATGAAAAATGTAATATATAATTGTGGCTCCCCAAATTTTTTTAAATTCTCAACTGGCTCGCGTCAAGTTAAAGGTTGGGCACCACTGCTTTAGACAGTCTCAAGGGGTTATTTTTAAGATAGCAGTTGTTTTGAATTTTTTAATTTTGTCATAGCAAGAGAAGATCAATGAGAATCTATTAATATTCCATTCAAGATATTCAATATATTTTGACATGGATGGTTTGAATTATAAGTATGTGAATTTCAAAACTGATAGGACATGATTTATATTGGCTATATAAAAATTGAGCCAATATTAGATCAGCAGGCAGCATGAATCATTTTTTAATGTAAATAAATTTTATAAATAAGGGATTACTGTTCAATCTGCATGTATAAAATGTTTCTTCTTGCTTGGCATCATAAAATATGTATGTTATTTAAAGCCATCCATTCTAAAAGTTGAAATTTTGGGTTATTTCCAATTGCATATCCCCAAAGCCTAAGTCTGACAATTAAAATCTTCAGTAAATAAAAAAAGTGTAGGCAGATCTGTTTAAGAAGTATATGATTTGTTTGTATTAGGATAGTGGATGATAATAGTCTTCCTATAACTCTTTATTCAAGTCGCATGTTTGCATACCACATTTATATGTATACATTGAAATTTTCTTATTGACATAATTTTATCCTATCGTTGATTTCTTTTGTATCCATTCTAATGTGTAAATAAAATTTTAATTTTTGAAAGTAAGAACAAGCTCTTGTATACTTATAACAGGAAATTATGCAATTAATACATTATGGTGTAAATTGGAACATTACTACTAAGAATGAAAAATCTGTATATTGAATTTGTTCAACTTTGTGACTGATTATTGCTATAGTTCACAGTAATCAGGAATGATGGCTGAAAATTTCATTTGATTTACTCAAAACTAAACAAAAAAAAATCATCTTTCTTGTTTCTGATTGACAACACTATACTTGCAAGTTTATAGGATGATTTATAGACTTTTCTTAATCTTTTGAATTAGTCTTTAAAATCTAATGTTGAACAAGTAAATTTTTTGAAATATCATTATAATTGAGTAGCATTACAGATTCTGATATGCTAATCATGTATTTAACAAGTTAAAAGAATATTTTATCATAATGACATAATTCAGCTAAGTTATTTGCATATATACCTTTTATTCTATCAATTTTTATATACAAGTATTTGATCATATTGACTATGGTATGTTATGTTTTTAATAGATTATCTTCATCAAACAAAATAATCATAATTTGTATATATTGATGAAATAGTTTTATGCATCAAAGTGACCTTTTCTCCTTTCTATGGAGAAAGTCCTATCATTGTCCAAAAAAATATTTAAAATGCATTTATTAATATCCACACATATCTTCCCATGTGACATTTCAATGCTTTTTTACTCAACTCTAAAGAAATGATTCAAACCTATCAAGTTTAAGGATAGCAGAAATGTAAAGCAAGAAGAGAAAAATTCTTATAAATGGCTACAATCTTGAATAATCTTATTATATCAAAATATAGTGTATACTAGTGAAAATATGACTGGTTCTCTCTCCAAGCTGGATGTAGGATTATTTCTGAATCAATGAATGTGATAGATATATAATTTAGCTATTCACCACAAAAATTTAAGACACAATGTGTGGATCATAACTTATAACATGAAATCGAGTAGTGTGTTTATACTTTAATAGACCATCTTCAATATCTTGAAAATTAGTATAACCTTCATGGAACTGCTTTTTCTAAATTTCAACAACCAGGATTGTAAACTTTATTATATAAACTTCTACTAATTTTTCAATAATTATATATTGTATCCGCCCGGTGGTGCGTGTGAGCGCGCTACCGCTCACTCAATAACGTCACTATTACGAATCTGCTGTGTTCTTGCGTCCGGGGGATTACATAATGTTCTGTGAAGATAATTTCAAACACATATACACGTACGCTTTATTTATTTTATACGTAAATTCGGATTGAATCCAAGTAATAGGCGCCAGAAGAACTTTTATAAGAGTCCGCCACGTATGTGCATAAGCTCACTCAACTATATCATAAAACATGCCCGTGCATCACTCCAGTCGCAAGCAAGAAACGAACACAGCCAATATTACCCTTCAAATTAATTTCTTCATTTTCCCCTTTTGTTCAAAATGATTCAAATGATTTAAAAAAAGTTAAACTGGCGTTCAATCATTCCTCTCTCTTTAATTAATTAAAAATGAAAAAAAAAACTACAACTAATGATTATAGATTTATTCTTAACAAACAAACACAAAATAATAAAAAAAAAACTCTTTTACTTTTTTATTTCAATAAATTTGACAGGTACTCTTATATAGCTGCGATCATGCTTTAGAAACGGCTGTTTCTCGTTTATTATTAAAGCAAGACCGCTTTTTTTTAAAAGTTTTGTTCCTGTCATTCATTTCGTCAATTGATTATAGTTTAATATAACCTCATATGCCTGGGTTCAAATCCCATGTAACGCTATTCCGTTACATATCTCCCCACCCGGTGTAGAGTAAAATCCGAGGTTGCGGGTTTTAGCTCTGAGAAGGAGCCAAGTTATTCGGCGCTCTTCAGTGCCCTTGCATTGAAAGTCCCCTTAATCATTTTTCCTCGTGCCAGTACAAAGGCATTATTCCCGTATGCCCTGACGATCTCGTAAGGGCCATCGTAGAGGTCAAGGAACTTCTTAAATATGTTCTGGTCTGGCCGACTGACCGGATTTGATCTTACCATAACTCTGTCTCCCACAGTGAAGGTGTTTTGGGTTGGCCTATCAGTCCGCCTTCGCTTTTCCCCCATATGTTCTAACCTCCGTAATGCTACCTGGTTATCATGTTTTCGGTCCACTCTCCCTGTCCGGATCGCAGGTCTATCATCGTAAGGATACGGTATTGGGCATCCGTAATAAAGTCGACTTGGTTCCAGCCCAGTAGACTCATTTTTTGAGGTATTGGTCATATCAACGATCCGGGGAATTTCCCGAACCCATTTCCGATGATCTCCCACAGCATACACACGGAATAGCCGCCCCAACTCACGCATAACCCGCTCGCATGGGTTGCTTTGCGGATTCTGGATAGACGTCATATGATGTTTGACCCCAATTCGGTTCACCCATTGTCTCCACATCTTTGATACAAAGGGCGTACCATGATCTGATAAGATGCACTTAGGCTTCCCGATGACGGGAAACTGTTTGGTTTCCAACAGTTTGATGGTCTGGTTCGCATTTGCCCGGGCCATAGGGTATGCCGCGAACATTTTGGAGCACAAATCATAAGTAACCAGTAAATATCTCTTCCCCCCAAACATTGGCAACGGGCCGTAGTAATCAATAGCCAAAGTGTGGTTTGGCTCCTGGATGATAATTGGTATCGGCGATCCTTCATTTGATCGGTTTAATGGTTTTGTCCTCGCACAGACCTCACACTTCCGGAGTCTTCTGGCAATGTCTTGGGACATCCCTGGCCAATAAAAACAATTACTAAGGTACCCCTCAGTCTGGCTGGTTCCGTAATGGCCACGTTCCTGATGTGTCTTATCCACCAGTTGATCCCGCATTCCCTTCGGTATTACGATATGGGTTTGTTTCCCATTCCCGGTTTTCCTTTGGACTATCCCTTCCAGCATGATGCATCGGTCCCGATACTTCCATAACTGACCCCCAGTCTCTTCCTTTTTTTGATCTACCCCCGCATTTCGCTTCCTTTCACGTATGTATCGGATTATTTGTTGACACTCTTCGTCCCCTTCCTGGCCTCTCCGAATGTTGTTCGCACTAAACTCACCCTCTTTGCTTCGCCGGGTAGTAGCGGCAATGTAAGCAAATTCCTCAGCCTCAACATTTGGCTGTTGTCCCATAGGGTAACGGCTCAGCGCATCCGCAACCACATTATCCTTCCCTTTGCAATATTCCACTTCGTACTGGAACTCCTGCAGGGCTAGGCTCCATGTCTCTAATCTATTGTTTGTCAAAAAACTTTTATTAAGGAATTCAAGGCTCCGATGGTCGGTGATTACTTTCACTTTGGATACGACCAGGTATTGTCTGAATTTTTTGAAAGCCCATACCATGGCGAGGGCTTCCCGTTCTGTGACCGTGTATCTCCGTTCAGGGTCCTTGAGTAGTCAGCTGATGAAGGCCAACACCCTTTGTTCACCATCCAGTCCCTTTTGGTACAAAGTTGCTCCTAACCCGATGTCGCTACTGTCGGTCTGTACCCAAAATGTCTGGTCGAAGTCCGGGTACGCTAACATGGTCTGTTTTAAAAATCCTTCTTTCACCCTCTGGAAGCTCCGTTCTCTTTTCTCATCCCATACCCACACTTGCTCCTTTCTTAATAATTGTAGTAGGGGTTCCATATCGTGGGAGAAATTTTCATAAAATTTGTTGTAGAACGTGCACATCCCGAGGAATGCTTTAATATCTTTTCTCTTTTTCGGAACTGGAAATTCTTGGATGGCCTGAATCTTCTCGGGTTAGGCCGTGTCCAATCCTGGCTTATGATGTGTCCCAAGAACTTAACTTCCTGGGTCACAAAGTGGCTTTTCTTTAGGTTTATTTTTATTCCCTTCTGTTCGCATTCATGGAGCAACATTTCTAAGTGCTGACAATGCTCCTCTATGTCCCCAGATGCTATGATGATATCATCTACATACATGGTGACAAATTTCTTGACTTCATCTGATAGGGATTGGTCCATGCACTGCACTAAACCTGCCCCACTATTCCTTAATCCAAAAGGCACGCGATTAAACTGGTATGCCCGTCCGTTATATTTGAATGCAGTGTATTTCCGATCATCCGGATGGAGGCTCATTTGCCAGTAACTATTTGTCAAATCCACAGTGGAAAAAATTCTCTTGTTCGGAAATCTAGTCATCAGTTTGCTCATGATGGGCGGAGCGTTTGTATCCGGAATTGTCACCTTGTTCAGTTGCCTCGCATCAAGGCACAATCGGATCGATCCGTCACCTTTTTTTACGGCTAAGAGTGGGTTGTTGTATGGTGAAGTACACTTTGAAATAACCCCCCACTCTACCATCTGCTCCAGCTGAGTTTCGATCTCCTTCCGGTATTGGAAAGGTATTGGATACGTTCTCGTTTGATATGGGTTGTTGGTGTTCAACCGGATCCGGTGTTCGTACCCATTGATTACTCCCGGCTTGTCCGAGAAAACACTCTCATAGGTCTCCAGTATTCCTTGAATCTTCTCTCTTTGCCCTTTACTTGGTCCCGTCATTTCATCAACTTTTTTCTCGATCACCCCCTTTACCATGATGCACTGCAGTTTCTTCTGCCCTTCTGGCTCTCTATTCATGGTTCCCCCAAAGGGCACGGTGACTCTCCCAATTCTTGCTTGTCTGGTCCCGTAATCAATGCTACATTTTGCCATCCTCATGAAGTCAGACCCTAACACCAAGTCATGTATCAGCCCCTCAAGTATTAGCACAATCTGGGTGAATTCCTGCCCTGCGATAACTATGTTCGCCCACACCTGTTTGGTCTGCATCTTTGCTCTTTTCCCATTGGCCAGTATGATCTGGGTCCCTTTCAACGGTAGGATTTTCATTTCTGTTGGCCCTTGGGCAATCCTGTCGAAGGTTTCCTGAGCCATTACAGTCACCTGACTCCCTGTATCCAGCAGCACCCTTGCATGAACCCCTTGGATTGATACCTCGATCTTTGGGCACTCTTGTTTTCCCCGAGGCCCTTCCCCCCTTTCATCCTGTGTTATATTAGCTATCCTAATTTCATCATTCCCTTCTTTGACAAAGTAGTCATCATTTTCGGCCGCATCCAACACCTCCAATATTCGTTTTATTTCAGTTTCCCCCTCAATAATTCGTCTGATCTCCCTGGGCAGGTTGCGCCCTGCTATCCTAATTTTCCGCTCTTCCGGTACTTGGTATTCGTTTATTTTTCTTAATCTCGCCATCTGTCGCTGTATGAAAGTACTGTACATCTCATCCTCATCCCTTTTGCTTTGTTCGATTGCCCACTTTTCCCTTTCTTGTTGGGCTAGTCCCCAATATCTTCCCATTATGGCTCTTTGGTATTCTTCGAATGTTTCTGGTTTCTCTTTCATCGCCTCCCACCATTCCATTGCTTCCCCTTGGATGTGGCTGCATGCAATAGCTATCTTCGATTCTTCGCTAAACTGCCCGCATGAGAACAACCTCTTCAGACTTTCCACATGTCGACATGGGCTTTCGTTTGCCTTCCCTTCGAACTGTTCGAGTTTAATCCACTTTCCCTCCATTCTGTTTGATGCCCAATTTGTAATTAATTATAATAATCCGTGGCTCGATACCTACTACTCCGCGGGTCCCACTGACTGTCTTATCCTATTCTTAGATGCTCCTTGCCCTTCAAAATTCCCACAGCTCCTGTCCTTCCTCCAATTTGGTTTCTATCGCTCATACTATCCCAGGTCCCTCTGTTCCCTCCATTTCTATTCAGCAGCTATCGATTATATGTGCGGCTATATCTATTATGTGGTTATATGCGTCCTTATACATATACGCTATGTTGACCTCTTTCTTTAGCCCCCTTCTCTTTTTTAAGTAAAACACAAAACTCCTAACAAGATCCCAGTTACAGTACTTCCTTTGTGCAAGAATATAAATACGTCTTTTAACGATGTATATATATATATTTATTTGTGCTTAAATTATTTACATTCAATTTTAACATAGAAATTAATTTTTTAATTTGCTTCCTTTTAATATACGATCTTTCTTCCATGGAATCCCGCTATTCCACAGCCTTCTACAACTATTAAGTATACTCGGATGCTTGATTATTTTAGTGCTAATAAGAGAACTAAATCCCTTTCCCACTCCCTTAAACAATGTTTAATGATTTTATTTTATGGTGATTCCGAAAATTTCCCCCCGCTTTAATAGATAATTTATTCTGTTATTTCGAGCGCCCTCTCTTTTAGACTTGCTTTCGTTGTTAGAAACGTCAGCTGTATCCACGTCGGTCCCACCACTTGAAACAATAGTTTCGGGCCACGTTGACGCGCCAAATGTATCTGCCCGGTGGTGCGTGTGAGCGCGCTACCGCTCACTCAATAACGTCACTATTACGAATCTGCTGTGTTCTTGCGTCCGGGGGATTACATAATGTTCTGTGAAGATAATTTCAAACACATATACACGTATGCTTTATTTATTTTATACATAAATTCGGATTGAATCCAAGTAATAGGCGCCAGGAGAACTTTTATAAGAGTCCGCCACGTATGTGCATAAGCTCACTCAACTATATCACAAAACATGCCCGTGCATCACTCCAGTCGCAAGCAAGAAACGAACACAGCCAATATTACCCTTCAAATTACATCGTATCTGTGATCTTTCACTCACGATCAATTACTTATTATATGAGGGCCCGCCCTATATCCCACAGAATAAATTAATCAAACTTAATTTAATCTAAGAGAACATAACCAACATAAGCATAAATAAAATAAAATCCCACACCAAAATATCAAATGCATTCATTCATATACAAACAAATTTGATCGCTCTAGCACTCATTCCTATTATATAAATTTATGTTGAAATTCCAAGCAATTAATAACAAAAAATACTAGTTAAATAAATGTTTTATTTAATCTGTTTACTAACAATTAATGCAGGTATATGATCGGCAAGCCGAGATAATTAAATATAGATTTCAAGGTGACTTCGCACATATTTTAAAGAATGTTAATCTGTAGGCAAACTTATTTGGTTAGATTCTCGAATCGTTCATTAATGGTCAAGAGTAACTTTATCATTTTAGCTTAATGTTTTTTAATAGTTCTGGTTATTAAAGTTATTTTATTTTGGTGCATAAGTGAATACGACAATTTAAAGATAGCTACCTGTGGAACGTAGAAAGACTGTAATGGGATCCTGAGCGATGGTTTCTTCTTTAACGAAGCATTCCGGCAATTTGCAAGGTCTCAAAAGCGTGTGTGGTCCTTATGTGAAGTTTCTCCGGTGTTACGAGCATCCTATTAGCAATCAGCGGAGCTGGACGCGGAGGTCCGGCGGTCAAGCCACGAATTTTATGTTCAGCAACGCATCTCTGTTAGATTTCAATCGTCTAATAAAGATCAATAATAGTCTAATTCAATAATAATGAAAAGTGCTGTCCGGCCTTTTTGATCTCTTCCTTCCCGCCCTCACACCTTGAATTTTTCTCACCCAATCACTCCCATGCACCTGTGAGTCCCTTCATCTTATAAGTTCATCGAGTGTTAACTCAATTCCATGATTTCTGGGATCGTTTACACCACTTTGGAATTTCACTCAATTTGACCATTATTTTCAGTTATTGTTCCGCTGGAGACAGAAGTCTGAGTTGTACAATAGCAGTGTACACTTTTTCTCACCTCTGTTTCTAAATTTGGCTTATTTTATCTAGGCGTACCAGCACATATCCTGCCTATTGTTTCAATTTCTCTAATTTTACATTTACTAATTACCCCCATTTAAAATAATTTTAGATCGCTTGGAATTTCAGAACATATTGCAAATTAATTTCTTCATTTTCCCCTTTTGTTCAAAATGATTCAAATGATTTAACAAAAGTTAAACTAGCGTTCAATCATTCCTCTCTCTTTAATTAATTAAAAATGCAAAAAAAAACTACAACTAATGATTATAGATTTATTCTTAACAAACAAACACAAAATAATAAAAAAAAAACTCTTTTACTTTTTTATTTCAATAAATTTGACAGGTACTCTTATATAGCTGCGATCATGCTTTAGAAACGGCTGTTTCTCGTTTATTATTAAAGCAAGACCGCTTTTTTTTAAAAGTTTTGTTCCTGTCATTCATTTCGTCAATTGATTATAGTTTAATATAACCTCATATGCCTGGGTTCAAATCCCATGTAACGCTATTCCGTTACAATATAAATGTATAAAGTCTATATATCTATTTTTCTTTTCTTAAATAAATAAATGTAACAGAAACAAAGAAAAAAGGATCCCAGGGAAAGAAATAGGTGATAAATATTAATTATATATTATTATCCAGAAGTTTTAATTTTTAAAATTATCTCATGATTAGACTTTCTATTATAAAGTAACCAATCTAAAGAAAAAAAAATCACATATGCATGAATATATATATATATATAAATGCTTTTAAAGTTTGCAAATAACTTTTGGTACTACAACATCGGACTATCCACACAGCTCGATGGCACTGTTGCTAGTGCAAAACAAATAGACATAATATTACCTGGCTTTTTAAAAAATAGATATCTTTTTTTTTTCTTCATTTGATTTTTTTTTTTTAATTTTGTAAAAATAGATAGAACTTGTTTTTTAAAACCTTCCACATTTTTTTGGATTTATTTTGATTTTTTTTAAAACATTTACTTTTTTATTATTCATAAACAAATACATGTAACTTTTTTTTAAAAAAATATTCTTTTTTTTTTGGATTTACCTGGCGTTCAATTTTTAAATTATTTATTACAAAGCAAATACATAGAGATTGGTTCTTTTCTTTTTAAACATTTAATTTGTCATATTCATAAACAAATAGATAGAACTTTTTTTTTTAAAACATTTTTTTTTTGATTTACATTTTTTTTTTTTTAACAAAACATTATTTTTAAAATAATGTTTGCAAAACAAAACAAAAAAAACTTTCATTTCATATATACATAAACAATAACATTTCACTGGTGCACATTCATCTCTTCTAAGATGGCACAGAAGAGGTCTTGGTTTTTTTTTTCACTTGTCTCCACAGAAACTCTGCTAGGTAGGTGTCTATACCTTCTCTTCGTGTGCCACATACTCTCTTGTTTTGCCATTTGAGAGACCCCCAAAGGCGTTCAATGTTCTGGGTATAAACGCCTTTGTCAGGGTCAACAAAGTTATATTTGTGGTTGACTCTCATGTGGTGAAATCCGGCAGCCTCCAACTCAGAAGTTCTGTATCCCTTTTAGCAGCCCGAATAGATGCTGGAGACAGGCCTGATGTTCTCGCAGATGGACTGCATAAGAGCGTTGGCAGAGCAGGAGGGGAAAGCCATAGCAAAACATTTGCCCATCTCCCGATACACACCACCGAAAATCCATTGTTGCGGAATAATTCTGCCATGATGGGTCTTGTGCCGACTGAACATGGTTTAATCTATTTCCACTATGACCACCAATTTGACAGCATGGGTGAGAAAGAAGGCTTTCTCAACAGAGCTCTCTAATAGTTACCATCCACTTCCTCACGGCATCTTCAGACATCTCCAATTCAGCTCCCACATGCTCTACTGTGAACTCATTCCAGCTCCACAGTGCTTTAATATTATTACACCACCACAAACACAATTCTTCTGTGTGGGCAAAATATTTTTCTGCTGAAAGAAGGCTATCACATCCGCTTCTGTAGAAGGCAAATCCAAGAACTTGATAGGCGAAGGTCCTTCTGCCATTTTACTTTTTTGGTCTTGCAAAGTGCGTGACTTTCACATGAAGATTGCCGAATTGTGCTTTACATTCCTCAGTTATTAAATTATGCCAGCTAACAAGGGAAGTAGGGACATTTGTCAAATAGTTACAATTTGTAGTACCTTATACAAATTACACTAGATAACTATTTTGGACAGTGTATTGCTACACTTTTTGGCATTACAACTACAGACACCCTCACATGATACGCTGTTGAATATTTAATACTAACGTGTATGCAGATTATCATAACACGTCGCTGATAATGTTCACACGCTATCAATGTTAGAGAACTGTTTCTTTCTGCAACATCAAGTGTTTGAACAGTTTACAGGCCGTAAGATGTATGAACGGCCTTGTAAATGGCATATTTCCATGCTTTTGCATGGAAACAGCACCAACAGGCAATGTGGATCGTCCAATGTTCGAGTACTGAATTTTTGATTAAAATAAATCTTTTCTCAAAATAGATTATTAATTGTTTGTCTTTATTTGGCAATAGCATTTAATATGATGAAACTTTATATTCAATAGTTCTAAAAGCAGAAGTTGTCCACATATTGAGATAAAAATGTTTACTTTCAGATTACCTTCTTAGCATTTTTATAGTATTTATTATTTTTTGTGAGAAAAAGCCTGTTATATTTATTCCTTAAATTATTTTAAAGGCCAAATAACTTTTTTGGAAGCACTCACATTTTATTGCACTCCTATATATATATATATTTTAAATAATGTACCTATGAATTACTTGATATCTAAATTTATAACATCCAGTATGTACTATGACATAATGCCAGTTATTAGATATACATCTGCATTTCAGTTTAAATATTTATGATTATTGCATGCAAACAAATATATGTTTTGCACTTACACTTTAATATAGTAAAATAATATTAATCTTCATAGAACAACATTTTATTGTATGCCTTGAAAGATATAAATTTTGTAAATATGAAAGATATTTTTCTCAATTTTATATTTTCATAAGATCCTAAATTGGGAAATAATTTCTCTGCTTTTATTTTTTTAGACAAAGTATCAAAAATAAATTAAACAAAAGGTTTTTGTATAAACCAAAGTTCAATTCAATAAATCTGTTTAATATATTCTTTTCACATTTACTAAGCTGACTTTAAATTTATACTTTTTTTCTCTGTCAATAAAATAGATTATATGTATGACATTTTTTTTCTTTGCATAGTCAGGTGTGGAATTAGTTATTTTGTAAACAGTAATGCTATTCAGCAATGATTAAATCTGGTTCTGGTACCTAACTTTTATTTTTATGATTAATGGGTGCATTACACTATATTAATAATCAGATAGAACGAAGAAATCTCTAGACAAAGAGTATATATACTTTAACATATTATAACATTAAGCTGCTCTTGAAAAGATTCCCTCAGTAGAAAAATTATATTAAATACCTTTAACTTAATATTATATTAACCATAATGATACATTTATATTTTTATAAACCACATTAAATGTGATATACTTTTATTGAGAAAGAGCTGCTGAAGTACCATAAAAATTCCTATACATCTCAACTGAGTGTGACTGCATTCTTTTTAATGCTTCATCACTAAATAATTCACTATAGTAAATTTAGCTTGCTGAATGAGATTGTTAATCCCCTCACTTAAAGTTACATTTTAAATTTAGCTATCATAAAATGCACACTGGACATCAGATTCCTCTTATCTGTTACATCTAAATTTGTCTGAACAACATGCAACTTGTAGTTAGTGAGGTTTGCTTAGAATTTGTTTTTCTTTGGCTTTTTTCATATGATCAATGCATTTATTACTAAGCCATCATTTACTTGTTGCCTGAGTGCAGTAACACATTTTTTGCTGCTTTCATAATTCTCGCTTACATTTCTTATGACTTTCAATTTTTTTTCAAGTTTTGTCTATTATTGACCTTGTAATATTTTTATATTCATTCTTTTTCACTTCACAGTCTTCCTTTATAGAATTTTGTAAAAAGTAAGTAATGCACATAGCTTTAGTCATATGCAAGTGCTAAACTTTAATTTCCCATTTTACAAATTTAAAATTCCCTAAGTATATTAACATTTCAAAAAACCCACTGCAAACGAAAGACTTCTTCAATATCGATTCAAAAATTAGCCCAGTAAAGAAGCAAACCATTATTTAACAGACTAATGTATCCAAGCTAATAATGATCTTTCTTCTTATTTTACTCATTATATTTAGGTTTATTTAGATCCCTCTTATCAACCAATATTTGGATAGATAGCTAATTTTATAGCTGACAAAAAATTTATACCAATACAGAAATTCCCAGCTATCTGAAAAAAAATCCCCACTTTACTCGTAGCTATTAGATGCATTAGCCATGATACATTAAGACTCCTAAATATATATATGATTTCTTAAAATAATATGATTATTAAAAAATATGCCTAATTTTATATGTTCAATTCATTTAGTGTTAGATCTTCTTCAGCGCCATATGATTAATATATATAAACATCCGATGACGTATTCACATCAACGAAGGATAAATTCTAGCTATTCTACTTGTAGAAAATGGAAGTGAATTTATATTTTAAACACCCCACCCCTTCCAATAAAGCTGGACTTATGAGACATCCTGTACATTTCTTTCTCTAAGCTGTCTTTTTTTCCCCTGAATTATAAATGTTCAGCTCTGGAAAGACGAGACAAGAAGTAGATATCATTCTTATTAAGAATAAGCATCTTTTAAAACAGACTTAATGCTTTTTGTTGGAATTCTATACTTTTAGACGTTTTAGACGTATTATAGAATGAGATAATGGAAAGTGAATGAGAAAATAATAGTTCCTTTAACACAACTTTTTATTTTCTTTATTTATATAAAACTTATAAATCATTCCATGAAAGAATATTTTTTTGCTGAATTAAAAGCATTTTCATTTTTCATATGGTAATAAAATTGTATTTTGATGAATATTATTGAATGCTTTAAATTTAGATTTATGCTTAGTTTTTAACATTTAAAAAAAATAATTAGTACATTTAAAAGTAAACAAGAAAATATTGACATGAAATTAAAATTACGAAGAATGGCAAAATAAAATTCTAAAAAAATATGTTCTAAGTATGCAAGAACAGAAAATATTAACAAACATCCAAGAATGTATAAGTGAGATTGGTAGCATTTGAATCAAGTCAAAAAACTCAATTTATCCAGTTATAGTGAATTTTAGCTTAATAACGTTAATAATCTCCAAGAAAATATCATGTTAAATGAAATAATAATATAACACGCAAAAAGGTATACTGAATCAAAACAAAAACTATGAAAATTCATTATATATTTTTTAATTATTATTTTATTGTCACAAAAAGTTAAATAATTAAAAATTAACCATTATAAAAATATTTTAACAGTAATAACATGTGTACATACTACTGAAATGAGATAAAAAATAGTTGTGACTTAATATACACTTTGGGTGGGAAAACCGAGGCACAAGAAGAAAATAAAAACAGAAATAATGAGTATGTTATTCTAACGCATAATATGTGATGTGCATTATAAAAATAATAAAACTTATTTTTTGTTGGGGTTGGTTTTTTTTTTTTTTTCTTTTTTTTTTGTTTTTTTTTTTTAACCAATTATAAACAATTCACCCCATAAAAAAAAAAAAAAATTAAAAAATAAAGAAAAAAGTTTATAATACCCTAAATTTAAAAATTAAAAGAAAAAAGTTAATATAGCAATGTTTAGAGATTTTTTTCCCCCCTTCTTCTGGTGTGGGTGGCCCAGAAAAAAACACAAAAAGGGGGCGGCCCCGGGGTTTTTAATTTTTAAAATTTAAAATTAAAGAAACCCCACCCACCCAACCCACCCTCCCAAAGAAAACAGAATAAAGAAATTCCTTATTCTTATCTTCTAGGTGGCTCCTCCTTTCTCTCCCCCTCTCCACAGAAAAAAGGAATTTAATAATTTCCATACATTATGAATAGTACACTTTGGTGGTTTTTGGTTTTTTTTTTTTTTGTGAGGAGCTTCTTTTAAATTTTTTTTAAAACTTTTTCTAAAAACACTCAACACACATATAAGAAGAGGGAAAAGCCCAAAAAAAAAAAACAAATAAAACTTATATATATATAAATTAACAGAAGCCAAGATTGAGATATATATATATGATTGTCCAATAATAAAAATATAGTTATGATAAAACCAAGAAAAATTGCAGAGAATCGATAAAATTTTAATTGAATTTTCAAGAATCTGGAGGGAAAAAGTTTGCGCAAAACAATTAATGTTTACAACTCGTTCAAATCCTTTCAATTACATTTTCCGAAAAAGCCTAATGGAATAAAGCATAATATTTTTAAAAGATTAAGTTTTTTTAAAAACTAGAATTGTTAATATCTAATGAGTACTTGGAATTTAGAGAGTGTAAAGCACATACTAAATTTGGAATTGAAATGTGAGGACTATTATTGAAAGATACATAGAAAGATGGTAGGGAGATAGTAGTTATTGCATTGCACTGGCATGGAAAAGATGTTTGATTCAAAAAAAAGATTTATTTCATTGAATATTTGAAAGGGAAAAAAGTAAACAAAAAACAAAGAGGAAAGTAAAAATTAAGCAAAATGTCTATGACAAATGTACTAGAGATGGCATGTATGGGGTGTCACACATAAATGATATTATTTTAGCCTATATTTTATTAAAATTATTTATTAATAATTTTTCTGAGATTTTATTTTGCGTGAGAGAAATTTACAAAAATTGATTTTCCTTGTCTTAATGCACTCAGTTTTAAAGTACATACATATCTTTACCTCCAACTTTAATCAGGTATGCATATATATATATATATATATATATATATATATATATATATATATATATATATATATATATATACTGACGCACTGACAGTGTACAAAAAAACAGCAAATGCATTATTTGTATGCAAGCATACTGAACATTGAACAGAAGCACACTATGCATGGATACGTTTTAAAGTAATTATTATATATAACTAAAGAATTTTAAAAATTATTTTTACAAATAAATTTTCTAAATATTTTTTTCCTTAGAATTTTTTTTTTACTATTCTACTTAATAAGGCCAGTGTAAGTAAAACCCAAAAAATATTGAAATCAAGTAGTAGAAAATTCCAAAGTTAGTTGATAGAAAAATATAGCATAATTAATATAGACAATAAAGTAGTTTGTGTTTTATATTCTGGAATATAATATGTAGATCATCATCAGTAAAATAGCATTATTAATCAAGTCATAAATCTCTTCTTGATAACAGTAAATAAGAATAAAAATAATACTCCTAATTCCAATATATCAGCAGCCAATTAATACAACTTGTTATTTATATTGCATCAAATGTAATTGCCAAACACAAGAAATCTTTTGTGGACAGGAAATATTCAAAATCATGGCTACAAGATGCACCAGTTCTTTTTAAAGATTTTAAAAATAGAATAAATAAATAAATCTTTGATTAGAAATACAGTAAAAGATAAAATCTTGGAAATGGGGAAAAATATAATACATCAGCAAAAAATAGATATAGAATCTTCCAACAATATTATGAAATAATTAATCAGTTTATTATCATTAGTATCAGCAAAAGGTAGACATTTGCAATGCAGTTAGTTATAGATGCACATGCCGAAAAAGATATAAACCCTTTCAAAATTATACTAGTAATAATTCATGGTGCTTGAAATATAACTGGATAAAAAAACAGTTTTGTCAATACATTTACCAAATGCAATTGATATGCAGTTCTGTGGTTTCATTGCATTATATATCAGCAGGTTTTATGTGACAAATCTAATTTCAAATATTTGCGTTCACTTTAAATAAGTAAAAATTTCTGGAACTACTAAATGATGCAAATTCATCAAACAATGGCTTACTTATATATAATATTGTCCAATGGTTAAATCATGGAAAAGTTCTTCAAAGATTTGTTGAGAGTTTAGAGGAAATTAGAAATTGAATAACACAGCCAATTAAATCATTTAATGGCTTTCGAAATTAATATTTTTTTTACTAATTTGTGCTTTGACTTAAATAAATTGAACATTGAATTGCAAGGGTTTAATAAAACAATCATTGTCATGTCTAAAGTAATCAAAGCTAAATTGAAAAACTTCAATCATGACGTTATTTCAAATATCAATAAATATTTTTCAAATACAAAAAAAAAATTACAGATGTCTCATAAAAAACAAATCAAACTAAATTAACTCAAAATTTTCCTACTGTAATTCGATCAATGATCAACAATTTTCTTTCAAGACTTATGCAATTCAGGTAATTAAAAAAAAAAAAAAAAATTTTATTCCAAACATAATATCTGCATATTTGAAAATTCTCAAATGATTGAAATTAAATGATAGAGAATTGCAATTAATTGATTTTCAATTCATTTAAATGTAAAAACAAAAGTTTGTTGATTTGAGAAATTATTTGGAAATAATAGAAATGATTTAGAAATAATATTAAAAACTTGGAATGCCAATCCTGGAACCTTTGGTTGTTTAAAAAGCACTAGCGAGAGTTAATATTATCAATATTTTCTCTACTTATGCAAGTGAATCATTATTTTTATAAATTAATTTCATAAAAGATAGATTCAAGAATAGAATGACTGATGGATCTAGTTCAGTATATATCCCCCCCCCCCCCCCCCCCCCCCCCCCCCCCCTTTCCTTTTCCTTCTCTTATACAATTTTACCCAATAAAACCCCCCCCCAAACCCCACAAGCCAATATATATATATATATTATTAAAAGTAACAAAATAGTATTCTGACATAAAACATTTAGTATCCAATGTATAACAGCAAAAATGGCATTCAAAAATTTTAAGTTTATAATAATTCAGCTTTTTAAAATTCCATGCTAATTTTTAGAATTATCCCAAATATAATTCAATTTTGTACTAATTTTGTCTCCATTAAAAAACTATTCAGCATGTCAATAATTTAATAAATATTATTTGTAAATTTCATGGTATGCACACTTAAAAAAGTTCACCATCAAGTTAATAAAAAGAGAATGTAAGACAAGGAGATAAAATATTTATTAAAATAATTAACTCATCCAATGTTGGGATAAGTATGGAATTGGAATGAGGTAAAAAAGTTTAATGCATCTATTTGGCTGATATGGGGAAATCATCACCATTATTATCAGCAGTGATTTATAAATGAATATGGCCATTCTAACTCTAGAAAATTAAAAAAAAGGGCAAAAAATAAAATAGAGTTCTGTGATGATGATGATTAAAAAATCTGTTACCTATAAATACATTTTTATGTATATATATTATTAACATTTTAGTCTGTTTATTATTATAATTATTTTTTTACATGTCAAGGCAGCCAGAACACGAACCCCGGGACAACTGCTTAGAAAGCAGGGCTGCTAGCAACTAGGCCACCAACGCTTGATAGTCTGTTTATTTTATATGTCACAATGCTATCCTTAGCCATTCTTAGTACACTTAATTTTTGAAAAACTTCAGCATATAAAGCTTTGCCTAATTACAACTGTCCTTTGTTTTCTACACTTAGCCTTATATTTAAAAAAAAAAAAAGCTCAAATTCACCAAAAGATTCTTTTTTTTTTTTTTAAAAAAAAGATAACTGCTCATTTGTTTCACATGCTAAAACCATTGAACCATTACAATATTATATTAAGCAGCATCACATTTAACATCATGTCACATTTTTAGAATTTTGCAGAACTTTTTAAATTAAAATGTTTTCTGTACTTTTTTTATATCACATTATTAGTGAAACCAGGCATAATTTTCACACTAATAAATTAGATAAAATAATGACATCATTTGTATGTAATTTAATTGCAGTAATTATAGTACTATGATGAAATATTCTATCTTTTAACTTATTATGTAGTATATCAAAACTTGTTTTGCATCTCAATATCAAAGTCTGTTTATCTATTTAAAAAACTACAAAATGTTATAAATTGATTCATATTTTCATACTGTCAAATTATCCAAAACAAACTTTGCTAAAGATATTTTTCCCATCACTGATTGATAAAAGACTTGCATTTTTGAACAATAATTAATAAAACAATGTTTTTTAATAATGATTAATAAACAAAGTCTTTAGAGTTTACACTCAAGCATATTTTGAACAATAATTAATAAAACAAAGTCTTTAAAGTTTGCACTCAAAACACTGAGAACAATCACTAGATCATCTTTAGAAATGGTAAGAATAGTATGATGATAAACAAACTGCTACATTTTAATTTACAAGTCTCAGTGGTTAATAAGATTGCAAGCAAACTATAAATCTAGAAACCAGTGATAAAGTTGCTGTTTTTGCTTTTAATCTTATCAAATTAAAAACTCTGCATGTTTTATTTGTTATTTTTTTCAAAGAATAATAATTGTAAAATAACTAATGAAACTTATGGTCTATCTGATTAAATACATGAGAATTTAATTTTCATTTTTTACATTACATCATATAGTTATAAGTATATATAAGATGTAAACATACAATAATATCTTGAACCAATAAGTCAAAGTAATAAAATCAACAAAGGCAGAAGTTTCAAGTATACTGTATTTGGTTTCAAGTTATTTGATGAGAGATCAACTAATTCAGAAACACAAAAATATGGCTTTGAAGTTCTTATCTTGGGTATCGTTTCTCACTGTTTCAATATACAATTGGTATTTTTTTTACTTTACTGTAAGTTAAAGATAGGAATTATTGGGTATATGAGCATGTAATATTTACACCTATAATAGTCTCAACGATATATGTAAAAATATTTAAAAAAATAATCTAACTTTTTCAATTATTAAAAAAAAAATTGCTTAAAAAAAAAAAAAAAAAATCTTTAAAAAAAAACTTCTTTGCTTATATTAAATTAAATACTAAATGCTCTTAGCATTTTTTTTTTTTTTTTGTTAAAAAAAAAAAAAAAAACTTACTGGAAAGAGGAAAAGGAAAATTTTAAATTTCAAAATCTTTTAAGGCATCTTTTTTGTGTTTTGAATTAAAGATTTAATGATGGGAAAAAAATGATTAGACTCTAAATAAGGGTGTATGCGTGCACGCGCACCAAAAGCATTATTCAGTAAAAGTTCTACTTCATGAAAGGCATTAATTTTTATCAATTCAATATATTTATTTTGATATTATAGGTGAGTTATCGCCAGGGTTCAAATCTGATACAAAAAAACTTTCTTTTTGTTTCTGATTTGGCTTAAAGACTTTTCTTACAGGGTAGCCTGTTTATAACCAATCCAGCTAACCATCCAATATTGTTCAGTAATACATATCTAACTATCCATAACTAGAGGGTAAAACAAAGCTAGAAAAATTCTCAAACTTTTATCATCTGAAAATTGGCAAAACTTGATAAGAAATGTTTACTCTACTTCTTTACAGGAAGCCATGGAAGAGACTTTGCTCTGCAGAGACTAGTTAAAGGCTAATTTCACTTTATTAACCTACTTTGATAATTTATTTATCTCTTTTTGAAAACCTATATAGTAAACATATAAAAACCTACAATATATATATTCACAAAAGTTAATAATAACATGTTGGCAGACAAAATAGCCAGAAATTAAGCATAAATACCTATCAACATTATAGATCAAGTTTGACAATATTTCCAATAAAAAGAGTTTTGCGACCGAGGCAAAAAAAAGAAGAGATAATCGTTCTTTTCTATTATTTAAAATAAATATTGTCCTATTTATAATTCAAAGCTCAGAATACAACAGATTCGATTCAGTATCACGAAGATCTGATAACTGTTTAAATAAAGTAGCTATACTTAATTGAGTTAATGCTCCTAAAAATGTTAATTGCCCCCTCCCCTCCTTATCAAGAACAATTCATATATTTTTAGTAATTGCTAAAATAAAATGATGGCCATTCAAAGAGATAAAACAATTTAAGAGAGTTATTATTTGGGAATTCATAAAAAGTTTGAATGTTAGAAGCATGAGAACTAAGTATAATTGCTTCAAAAATTTGACACCCTTATCAAAACTTTATTTTAATTCATATGCACTATAATAATAAATATATGAAAATAATTTATTACATTTAGTTTTTAATCTTTTAATATTCTGAGTTAGCAAGTGATATTCAGTTTAATTTATAAATATTTGTTTCTGGAAAAAAAGAAACAAATAAAAAACATGTATTTTATTTAAATTACTTTCAACTTTTATCAAATTAACATCTTTTTAATTTCGTTTTACTTAAATATCTAGGATCATGTTTATAAAACCGAAATTTTATTTTTCTAAAATATATAAAGTTTTCAGATAGTTTTAAAATGTTTGATTTATATACATATTAAGGATTAGAAATTTCAACACATTCCGAAACAATAATTAAACTTTGAAATAAAATTTATATCAACTTTTTATTGATAATGATTACAGAAATAAATAAATAAATTAAGAATTTAAAACCAAATTGCTTTTTTTTCACCAGTAAGTTTCATTATTTCTAATATTATCAACAAATTAAAAATCCTTCTCCTTTTTTCTTTTCAAAAACTTTATTTTTTTTATCTCAATACTGAATATATATATACATTTATATAATACAAAACTCCAACGTTTCAACTGTTTTTTCTCATAGTCATTTTCAAGGATATCTTTCTCCCACTGCTATATTTTATTACTCTTTCTTTTCCAACGTTTCAACTGTTTTATCTCATACAGTCATTTTCAAGGATATCTTTCTCCCACTGCTATATTTTATTACTCGAAAGAGTAGAGTAATAAAATATAGCAGTGGGAGAAAGATATCCTTGAAAATGACTGTATGAGATAAAACAGTTGAAACGTTGGAGTTTTGTATTATATAAATGTATATATATGTTCAGTATTGAGATAAAAAAATAAAGTTTTTGAAAAGAAGAAAGGAGAAGGATTTTTAATTTGTTGATATTATTGTAGAACATATATATTTTAAAAGAAAAAGTGGATGTACTTTTGCTGTGTTATTATATATTTCTAATATTGTTATGCACATTATTATCATTATTATTAGATACTGTTAAGATGCAGTTGCTTTCTAATAATTAAATTGTATTTTGACTTTCAAAATTATAAAGAAGTAGGGCATGTTATACTTTCTGATGTATAGTTTAAAATATTTTGTCACTTCTATGATTATGTTACTGCTGCCCAATATGGATAGAAATAATAAGATAACAATAACAACAAACATAATATATATATATATATATATGTGTGTGTGTGTGTGTAAAATGATAATAAAAAAGATATAAACCTTCATTATAAAGGGGTATTAAAATAGGGAAGGAGAAAGTCAAAATAGAATTCAGCATAATATGAAAAATAATAATCATCAGATAATTTATTTATATATAAAAAACAAATGTATGCATACAATAGAGCTGCAAACTATATAGCATATAATGTAAAATACATGTTAATGCAAAACTAGAGAGAAAAAAATATTAAGAAAACCAATATTTGCAGTTGATATTCCTAATTTTCAGAAACATACCAATGAATTTAAATTAGAATTTGCAAATCATTTTCAAATATTAACAGATTTTGAACATAATTCAAAATTTGAATGAATTCAATAGGACGATAACTGATACACTTTAAAAAACTACAACAAAGATAAGTGATACAAAAAATCAAAAATTGACCAGTAAAATTTCTTCAAGTCAAGACAATTTATGAAGAAAAGAAGGAATATGAAAATATATAAAAATGATGCATTAAGAAGGATTGAATATATCAAATTTCGTAAAATGAAAAAGAGTTGATAATGATATAAAAAAGTATAATTGCGAACTAGAAAGAAAATCTATAGAAGAGAATGAAATTCTTAAAAGTTAAAACAATATCTTGGTATTGGAAGGAAATCTATATCTGCAATAAGAAAAAAAGATGTAATTATTACTAAAAAGAGAAATGACAAATGTGTAGCAGAGTTCTATCAAGAATTATGTAGCAATAAAAAACAAGGAAAAGTATTTCCTACAACTACTATATCTTCTGAATGGCCCAGGATTTTAAATGAAGGTGTGAGACATACAACTAAATTTATGAAGAAGAAAAAGGCTTCATGTAATGATGTAATTACAATTGATATTGTAAAAGAAGCAGGAGAAGAAATAGAATTTTTTTTTTGGCAAAGTTATATATCAAATGTCTAAATGATAAAGATGTATCAGATGATTGAAAGAATGCAGTACTAATATTTAAGAAAGATGATAAACAAGATATTGGAAATTACAGACCAATCAGTCATTTACCAGTTTTATACAAAATTTTTATAACTCATCTATAGCAAAATTTGGATTTTAACCAACCAGAAATAAACAAGCTAAAAATGATTTTAATACAGTGGATCACATCCAAGCATTGAAAAAAATTATAGAAAGAACCAATGAAAATGAGTTGTCCTTATGCTTTGGATTTGTAGATTATAAAAAGATATTTGATTCTATAAGCATTGTTTCAGTGATTAAAGCATTAGATCATCAAGGTATAGACTCATGATATTGTCATATTTTGAAGAATATTTATAAAAATGCAACAGCAACAATTAGATTACATAATGATACTAAGAAGATTAACAATGAGAAAGGTGACAATAGGGTGCCTCCATATCTCCAAAATTTTTTACAGTAATTTTACAAGAAATATTTTGAGGATTAAAATAGGAAGGTAGGAGAGTAAAAGTAAGGGAGATTATTTAAATCATCTTGATTTTGCAGATGATGTAGTTGTTTTTGCAAATAATGTTTTAGAGCTTCAAAAAATGTTGCAAAAGTTATCAAATGAAAGTAATAATTATATTTATAAAGTGCATACTCATTACTTTAAAGTAATATATATATATATTAAGGCTACAACCTTAAAACTATGCACCTGAAAAAACGACAATACGGACCTCTGCAAATCTTTAATACAAGATTTATTTAAAAGAGAAGAGTGGCTAATATTACATAAAGTTGTAATAATTACATTTATAAAGCGCATGCTCGTTACTTTAAAGTGATATATATTAAGGCTACAACCTTAAAACTATGCACCTGAAAAAAAGACAGTAAGGACAACTTTATATCCCTCTTGTCTTTTAAATAAATCTTGTGTTAAAGATTTGCAGAGGTCCTTACTGTCGTTTTTTCAGGCGCATAGTTTTAAGGTTGTAGCCTTAATATATATTACTTTAAAGTAACGAGTATGCACTTTATAAATATAATTATACAACTTTATATAATATTAATGTGGCTGCTCTTGTCTTTTAAATAAATATTGTGCTAAAGATTTGCAGGGATCCTTACGGTCGTTTTTTCAGGCAATAGTTTTAAGGTTGTAGCCTCAAATGAAAGTAAGAAAGTAGGTATAAAAGTAAATGTTAAATAGACTAAAGTAATGTTCAATGCATTTTCTCAAAATATGGAAATAAAGATTGATAATGATGAGTTAGAAAAAGTTCACAATTACAAATATCTTTGCCAAATGACTACTACAGATAGAAACATAATTGATGAAATTAATCATAAAATTAAAAGGAATTATGCCTATGTGTTTGAAAAGGAAAGTTTTTAATAAATGCATTTTTCCAGTCCTTACTTATGGATCTGAGACTTGAACATTTAACAAAAGATCAATACAGAGACTTCAAAACCACTCAACGAAGTATAGAGATGCATGTTAGAAATAGTAAGAAAAGATTGAGAACAAAATACATAGATGAGAGAACAAGCAAATGTTACTAACATCATTGAAAGAATTAAAGAGTGAAGTGAAATTGGGCTGAACATATTGCTAGAAGAGATAATTGATGGACAGTTGAAAATTTAAATGAGATTCCAAAAGATTTTAAAAGACGTAGAAACAGACTACATGTGAGATGGATAGTGATGTGGAGAAGAGAGGCTAGAGATGGAGAAGATGGATTGAACTTGGAGACCTTCATCCTGCAGTGGATTGATAATGGTTGAAAATAATGATTATGAGCTCACATTTTGTTACTGTAAGTGCATAATACAGTGCTTTTCAACATGCATATATATAACAGATTCTTTATGTGTATAGTATTCATAGATAATATAAACAAAATTTTTAAAAAACAATAATATTAATAATAATAAATTGAGAAAACATATTTACATATATTTACGTTCCTGCGTGTATGTTTAATCATTCACAATTCTGTTTCATCATAATTAAATATCCGTCAATACATTTTTTTTCCTTCAATAATTTTTAAAAATGATAATGGAAACATGACAGAAGTTTCTTTATCTGCAGATGCAGCGTCAACAGTTATTTTAATATTGTATTATTTTGAATATAAGAAGCCCTCAAATTTAAGACACAGTAAGATTTTAAGTTCAGAAAATTGAAAAAAAAAATTAAAAATGATTTTATTGACAAATAATAAACATTTTTAATTCTAAGACAGTATTTCATTTGTTTATACTGAATGTTTCCTATATATGTAATTAGAGTATCCAATCCCTCTAATTACAAAAACATTTTTATTTATCTAAATATGAACTAATATAAATACAATAAGCTCACCTAATTTATTGCAAATGTGCATCAGATATACTTTCATTTTCTACATCTTCACTTTCAAAACTTGAATTCTCATCTTCACTATTCCACCAGAATACAATATCTTTAAGCTATTTAAATTATTAGCAATGCAACATTTTAAGAAAGATTTTTTTTGATAATTTTTTTAGGTATATCTTTCAAGACTGCAAAAATCCATTAATATTATATGTATATAGTTTGCATTTCAAAGACTTTTTTTTATTGTGTAACTACTATAAAGTTTTTTTTCAAAGAAAAAAAAGATTTTAAAATATAATATTGACATTTAATATTACTGGTAAATCTTTTTACTTTTGATTAAAACCCTTTCCTAAAATGCAAATTAATAATTTGTCAGATTACTAAAGTAAACAAAAGTTTTTAAAAAATAAATTTCATTTTATAATTGGCAAAAATAATCTATAGCAGTTAACATAAAACAACATATTTTTGTCATTCAATTATAAATTGCAACCACATGTCATTGATATCTTTCTCAATTTGTTTTCATGTAAAAGTAAATTTTTCTATGAAAATTTGAATCATTTTTCTAAAATAATTAATATTTTCATAAATATTTTCTGAAAAACTGAAAAAAATTATAAATGTGTAAAAAAAGATTATAAAACATATGTTCTCACTTTGAAAATAAAAATATCAAAATTGCTGACAGGCACACTCTAGAGAACAAGCAACAACCAATCAGAATGAAGGCAAGTTCTTATCTCATTGTTGTATTGATTTTTTAGTTGTAAAAAAATTCTAAAGGTTATTCAGTACAGTTTCCTCAATAAGTTAATAGTAAAATCAGAAAAATAACATCAAAATTAGTGGTTTAAGAGAGAGACAGAGTTAAAGCCAATTATGAAATTAATTAAAAAAATATTGACATTAAATGTTAAATCTTTTCTTTTGATTAAAAACAATTTAACATGTTATTCTAATCAATAATATCAATGATCATAATTCTATGCACATGTATAGCATAAAGCAAAAATCAACAGAAATAAGATGTTACAAATATTAGGTATGAATTTATTATGCACCCCTTTGTTACAATCCAAAATTTAGAAAAAAAAAAACATCTATATTTAAAGTAATATGGTATTTTTAAGACTAATATGGTTTTGCAACCTGTACACCCCCCCCCCTTTAATTTTAACAAAATCTTTATTGATAAAGTATGTGGTTACATAATTTGTATTAGTTTAGGTAAAGGGTTGACAAACTTTTTACCACAAGAAGCCATTTTGTTTACACCCCTTCCCCCCCACACAAGGAAAATAGTATGTCCTCCACTCTCATTAAAGAGCCCTCTGCAAAAATAGTCACTAAGAAAGAGTTGAAAAATGTCCATGAAAAATAGAAATTCATGATTGATTGTGGATATATTTTAACGCTTAGCCTGTCTTTGACGCGACCTCTCGTAAGCAGTTGACGTCACTCTAACTCAGCCGATTCTTATGCTAAAAAATTCGTTCGATACGTTTTAAAGAGATTTTTAAAAGTTCTGTACGATGGTGACCTCTTCCGACTTATTTTACAAGTAAAAAATAAAAAAAAAAACACATTTAAACCTAAACAAAGAAAGAACATTATTTGTGATTGGTTCTTAGCAAGCTCTCAGCCGAAAAAGACATTCTGATTGGCTGGAAAGAACAAAGAAACCGCCTGATCAAAGAAAATAAAGAAAAACGCTGAGATTTTCATTTCGAATCCAATTTTAAGTATTATAAAATTATATTTATGGAAACTAAAAATGATTCTCAGACAGAATAATAAAAAAACAAAATTATTTTCGAAAAATATTGAAGATTTTAGTACAAATATTGAAGATGTAGTAAAAAGAAATATTTACTTTTCTATAACGTAAAAGTCGATCTTTTTGTTTATATTATAGCTTTTATGTTGCCGATATTGAATATTTTAGAATAAATAAATAGCAATTTATTTTTGAAAGAACTTTCGTTCTCTTCACAACTTGAAAAAATTAATAATATACTTTTTATAAACGTATCTGAGTTGAATTTAATATTATAGGCGAATATGTTTTAACAATAGGCTTTGTCTTCAGTTTGTGAGTTGGCCAATTACAAGCTTTGATTTTTACCTCATACAACCAATGATTTAATTAGCGGTTAAAAGGTTAATGTTTATTTCAATAATACAATATAATAAAATCTGTACAAAAATTATCTTAAAAATAAATGAATAAAAACAAAAAAATTACTTTGACTTATTAATAAATTTCTAATATTTAAATATTGATCACATGCAATAATTGCTATTTAATAATTAATAAATTTTACTAGTGGCTGAATTCAAGAAACAATATTGCAATGTGCATTTTTCTTCTCCTAAAGTTATCAAAATATTTATCTACAAATTATATGAAAAAATAAAAAAATGTATTTATGAAAAGCCATGAGATTGAGATCAAAGAGTCTTATCTGGCTCACGAGTCATAGTTTACTGACCACTGATTTAAGTGTAAAATATCTATTATATATATATGCATATTGTACTTTAGTTGGTATTAAGAAAGTTAATAGTGCATATCTGTATACATATATTTGTTATTTATATCAGATTCAAAGAGAATTATATAAAAATAGTGGAGAATTAAACATGATATCAGCGGAGTTGCAAATTTTAAATTGGTATTATGGGTTAGTGTTCCATTGTGTACTGATTTATCATGTATGAATTTTAAAATAAACAAATTATGTGGTTAATAAAAATTATTGGGTATTAAAGCAATGATCATATCCTAATGTAAATGACCAATAGTTACAATGGTGCAAGAGTTTGATCTTTAATTTTATTTATTTTATTATAGAAAGATGATTGCAGTTTTTTTTGAGATTGGGTTGAAGCAGAAATGGACCAAACAGTGAATAGAATAAAAATAATTGCTCTAATATTTGGGAAGAGTTCTCTCTCTATGCTGTTGATGAGTGTTATGAGAGAGGCTGATTGGGACTTAATGATAGATGGAATGGGAGTTTGATGAATTTGAAGTGACGGGCAGAGAAAACATTGCTAATTTCTCTTTGTGGCAGAGTTGACATATTTTTTAACTAAAAAGCTATAGATTGATAATGGTTCCAAATTAATCTTGAAAGAGAACTCAAGATATATGGGCACTAAGCACCAGAAATTAAATTTTTGGATAATCTATTTAC
Organism: Epiperipatus broadwayi; assembly: GCA_028023455.1. Taxonomy (NCBI): domain Eukaryota; kingdom Metazoa; phylum Onychophora; class Udeonychophora; order Euonychophora; family Peripatidae; genus Epiperipatus; species Epiperipatus broadwayi. The sequence goes on from JAQFVV010012421.1 coordinate 3,432,638, forward strand.
TTGTGTTAAAAATGACAACGTTATTCATTGAAGTTTTGTGCTTGCATTTTAGACCTGACATTTGACTTGTGAAAAAGATTATTTTCTACTATAGCGAATTGTTTTAGACTGTATCTGAACATTTGATTTCAAGTGTTGCTTAATTATTCAACCTTACATTCTATATTAAACATTTTTTTTCTATCTTGAATGCTGAACTATACAAATCGATTTATCAACATTTGACTATATGGATTAGTGCTTCTGGTTTTTATAGGTTATCAGGGTGCTGAAACATGATGGACACTATTCAATATGCGATTTTAATGGATACATTACTCTATGTACATCTCTGATTGCTCTATAGATCTAGAATTATATTGTGGTATAACACATAATGCAAACATCTGGTTACTACATATATATTAAAGTTCTTGATTTTGGAAAGTAATGATGAATTTTTTATGCAAGGCATTGGAAATCCTGGAGATTTGCACTGTGATTTTAAATTTAGCAATTATTATGACATTGGATTGTTAACAGTTGTACCTCATCGTATGGATTGTGCTTCTAGTTTTATCATTTGATTTTTACCAATAGTTAAGGACCTCATGGATTAAGACTTCTAGTTTTTTATAAATTGTCTGGAAGCTGAAACACGATGGACAAAACTAATGTTCCCAAAGAGTTCAACTGTGATTTGAACATTGGATTGGGGCTACTGTGTCACTTATCTTTGCAGTCTTGAGGACTGAATCTGTTGCTTGGAGAGCTCCCAGAGCTTGCTTCCTGGTCTTGGAGGGGGGCTAGGATGTGGGTGTATTGAGTTCTAGTATGGGCTTCAGATGAGAGTCTGGAACTTGGGAAAATTCCTGGGACCTGAACTCTAGTTCTCGGGGGAGGGGCTGGGATGTGAAGTACTATAGGGATTAGTATGGGTTTCATCTTTCTCATCTTCAGGATAGTGGAGATGACATGATGCAGTGTGGTTTTAGTCTCTTTGTTCTCTATATGATTCATAGGTTGGTTATTAGACTATTTGATAATCTGTAGATGGCATATGATATAAGCATGTGAGATTTACATTTTTGATTAGTACAGCAGCATTGCTTGTCTTGGCTGTGAAGATGAGAGAATCTCATACTTGAGTGACTCAGGCCAGAGAGTTCTACTATGGTTTAAACTTCAAATCGGGGCTGCTGTACCACTCATCTCTGCCATCTGGATGGCAGGTTCTGGGGCTTGGAAGGTCTCACAAGCCTGGATTTTGGAGGGGATACGGTTGCTGTGGGGATTAGTAAGGGCATTGAATGAGAGAGTCTGAACTTTGGAAATATCACAAGGCCTGGTTCCTAGTCCTTAGGAGGGGGGGAGGGCTGGGACATGGGTGCTACAGGGATTAGTATGGGTTTTTACTTTCTCATCTGGATGGTGGGGATGATGTGATTCTTGGCAGCTGTGACCTACCTAGTTGCCATTAAGGCCAGAGGTTACTTAGTAAACTATGAGAGAAACTATGAATGGCAAGATATATGCATATCAAGGTTTTTCTGTTCACTCGGTGAATCAAGTTCTGCATTGTACATCATAATTTGAATCTTGTATATCACTACATATAACATGTAAATTCAAAGATTAATATTATGTTAATAAATCATATTTTGAGAAAAAAAGAAGAGACTGAACTGTTAATAACTGCTTAGTTGTTAGTAAGGTTATAAGTTTCACAGAAATCTATTTTAGTTGATAAGGTTGCTTGAGGATGGAGTATGTGGAGTAAATAGTTTGAAATTCTATGTTCCAGATTCTTAGTTTCTTTGTACAGATTTAAGGTTTTCTGATGCTACACATGATTGTCAATCATAATATTTTTACAATTTATATCATTTAATCATATACTTAGGGCTTTGCCCACTTTAATAAAAAAAATCCCTTACTTTAGTTACAAGTTTAGCTGTTTCAGGGTAACAACAATGGCACAAATTTTTTTTTTTATAAATTTTCTGATCAAGGACCCCCCCCCCCTTTTTTTTTTTTTTGAAACATCTGGCCAATTTCTTACTTTTCATTATTAAATCAATATATTTTTCCCATTTAAGAAAATTATGACATTTTTTTAATACTTATCACTCATTATATTATAATGGATTTTACTAAAAATTTATGTACTATATACAGTATAAAATGTTTTAAAGAAAAAATGGAGGAAAATGACCTTCTTGAACTATGATACTGAATTGTATTTAAATCAGTAAGAACATGAAGAAAATTTGATTTGATAAATGCAGATATGAGAGAGAAAAAAAATCACCACTATACTAAGATTTGTAAAATTTATAAGTTTGTAAATTTAAGTTTTTATTATTTGTTTGTTAGCATATAATTGAAGTTGTTTAGTTTGATACAGTTTAATTTGTAGCCTCTCTTTAGTATATTTTATTTACAGTGGAGCCACAAACTATATGATTTCAATTATAGACTATTCCAAAAAAATGTAAATAAACAAAAAAAAAAAAAAGTAAATAAATGAATAATAATGGTAATAAAATTTGTGACTTATTAAATTTTACAAATCTTGTTATGGTGACAGCCATTATGTTCTTAAACATGAATTTCTTGTCAATTTAAATATGGTACCTGTATAGTTCAGTAGCATTATTAAAATAATGCTTTTTTTTTTTTTTACTAGCATTTTTTTTTTTTTAAGTTTTATTGTGTATAGTATATCTTTAATAAAATAATCCTGCATGGTTTGTTGCAGTTAGTAAAACATCCAACTTGAAACTGGGATATCCCAGGATCGATTCTGGCACTGCTCATAGGTCTGGTGCTTTGCATTTTTTTTTTTCTTTTAATGCAACATTGTATTTTTTTTAGAATCATTAGTGATAATTCAAAAAAACATTTTAAAATATGTTTTAAAAAAATGAAAATTATTTGATTTATTAAAAAAGGAGAAAAAAAAGTTTATTCAGAAGTGAGCCTTATGCATAAAAAAAAAAACCGAATTTTCTAGTCAAGAAGTAATAAGTATGAAAAAGCATATTCATGCATGTTTGTGCTCTTAAAACTGCTAAAGTTATAAACAAAAGTAAAGGACAATTTTTTGATCAAAAATAATAAAGTCTAATGTTCTGGTTATCAGTCTTATATTGCATCAGAAAGTATTATGTCGCTACTAAAAATTTAGCCAAGAATCTGAAACACACAATACCAAACAATTCACTGCAAGTAAACCCAACCATTATTCTTATATAGAAAATCACCGAAATATTATGAAATATTATAATTGTTGCAAGATAACATTGATAACTCAAAAAGGAAAAGAAAACAACTTCTCACCACAATTTTTTTTTTTTTTTTAAATGTCAAAACAAAATATATTCCTTCAACTTCCGATTGTGCTCCAAAAATTTCAAGATAATCGACGGCTTCTGAAAATTAATAATTCAACACTTCCAGTTGTCCATTTTATAATAATAAAGAAATAAGTTTTATTACAATATTAGTTTTTAATGAATTTATTGAACACATACATACAATTCTGTAAATATATACATAAATGTGCTTTCTCAATTTATTATTAATAACTACTATAGTATGTTTTTTTTTTTTTTAATTTTATCTCTAATTGTAATTTATATACGCACATTATATACACAAACATCGGTTTTATGTGGGTATGCATGTGAAAATGTACTGTAATGTGTACTTGCAGTACAGTAAGTAATATGAATTCTATTCTAATCATTATTTTTCAACAAAAAGTTATTATACGCTATTTTCATTGAATGGGGGAGCTTAGAAAAAAATATAGCATAGCTTACGGCCACACTCTATTTACTGATGCATTGTGAACTTATGCTAAAAGTAATGGTTAGATATTTTATTATTTGAGAGTAAAATGAAAATCATTTATTTATTGATGAGTTGTGTCAAAATGAATTATCTTATTAGGAATTTTTTTAGCTACGCAGACACTCAAAAAAAAAAAAAAAACAGATGATGAAGAAAACAAAAACTATTCTTCACTTTTATGTATGTGAATATTTTAATTAAAGCAATATAACTTTTTATTTCTTTTTCATTCATCTCATTTTTAACTGATTAAATTTTAGCAGTTAAGTGACAAAACAAAATGCTATAAATATTTCTGGATCTAATCTCAACTAAATAAATTACCATTTGATGTATTTTTCAAAATTAAAAAATCTCTATACATAGAATAGAAGTTACAAAAAAAGATTAAAACAATATACCGTCACTTGCCATGATTATCATAATAATTATATAAAATTAAATAGAAGTTAAATCTAACAAAATATTCAGAATAGTAAAATATAAGATGACATTAAAAGAAAAAAACAATAATAATTCCTCACATGATCACCATATTGTATGCTACACAAGATGTAAAACAGAATAAAGAAGTGTCATCCAGTGCAAGTCAGTGTAATCAATAGATGCAAGAAGGTTTATGCATAAAAACCCTATCTAGTGCCTACTCATACAATATCCCCAGACTAGTTTCTAGCTAGTGGCTCTCATTAATGAAGAGATTTGGATCTGAGAGCACTGTCCTTTTTGCATCGGTTGATTATTCCAGTGCTCTCAGATCCAAAGCTCCTCACTGATGAAAGCCACAAGCTAAAAACTAGTATTGAAATATTGGATGAGTAGATACTAGATAGAAATTTTATGCATAAACCTTATTGCATCCAATAATTACTCTGGTTTGCACTGGGTGGCACTTCTGTATGGAGAGTTTGCCTCTATTTTAGTAAAAATTTCTATGATTATAATATATCCTGATAAAAAAAAATTATAATATTTATGTTTAAACACCCCCCTCTCTCTTTGTAAAATAGAATAGCATAAAAAGATGAAATTAGTCAGATTTTAATACATATACACACATATAAACGGAGATGATGAACTTGAATAAAAAGAAACATTTCAATTATTAACATAAATAATAAAAACTTGTGATCCCATCAAATAAACTTTGCAATCTCATCCAATAACATGATAAATTGTCATTTATTATCCAGATTTCATTCAAACAAGTTCTTCTCAAAGTGTTTTTTACTTTAGTGCTGATTTATTTTTTTCCAATTTTCTGATTAATAGTCTGATTTTTTTCTTTCTTTTGTTTTTTAAAAAAAAACAGTACAAAATAATGAACAATTTACCTGCTACTGAGATCAATACAGTAGAATACATTCACACTTTGGACAAGCAATGAAGTTGTAATGTTTGAGGATGTAATAACAAAATAGGCTTTCATAAGGGAATGTGGTTGAAGGTTCCAGAATTCCATTTTTGATGGCAATCTGATTTATTTACAGCTGGGCTCACAAATTAATATCCATAAAATGGGGGAAAACAGAGCTTGGTTTAGCAGAAAAAAACATAAAATTAGAGACTCTGACAAAAGCATTGAAATTGATGGAAACCTTTTGCACACACACACACACACACAAACCCCCCGGATGAATTCTTCTGAAACAGTGAATGTTTGATGGCTTGTGCAGGGAGAGTGACAAGGATTTCATCATTAGAATTCATGGTAGAACAATGGTAACTGATGGAAGCCATCAAACAAAATGTGGAAGAGGGAATCAACAATTTATTTGAACTGTTGGAAAGTCTATAAAACAGCTGAATTACGAGCTGCTGGTTAACGACCATTTTCATCTGAATCATACTAGAAAATATCAAAAAAATTAGCCCACCATAGAGAAACAATAATAAAACTGTAGTAATTATTATTATTATTATTTGTTTTTGTTTTGAAAAAAATATATTTACTACTTATTAACATTTCTTGTGAAGATCTCATGCAAGTGTTATATTGCATAATCACATGTTAAGTAATCTCTATTTTGGGAAAACTAAAAAATTTTACTTTTAGTCTCCATTTTAAAACAAATTTTATCCACTTAAAATAAAGAAGAACAGATAAATTGATTTTTTCATCTTGACAATTCCTGTACAGTAAGTCCTGTATATGGTATATTTTAAGTGTTTTGTAATTTAGTGAATGTTTTGTCTATATTTAAAGTAACATTTGGGAATTGTATAAAACTTTTTCAGATTTATTTTTGTGAGAAATTCATATTTTTGTATTGTTAGAAATTAATATTTTTAATATTGTTAGATTTCATCTGGCACAATTACTGTCATGTATTAGAACTGCTATGCCTTTTCACATACATATTCAGAAACTTTGTAAATCTTGCAAAAATATCATGCATTTTGACGAATTTATCATTTTAAGTTTGTACAAGATTAAAGTGTACATGTTATTTGGTCAGATCATAAGATTAGAAAGTTATCAGCAAATTGATATGAATGTGAAAAGGCATAGCAGGTCTAATACATAAATACCAAAATAATTTTACTTAAGCATAATTTAAAGATAACACAGAGCATATCTAAATGTAATAACTAATTTACATCATCTATATAAATTTTATTTTTAAATTCAAGAATGCATAAAGCTAGATGAAACTTATATAGTAATAAAATACAATCAACCACTAAAGTTTTGATATATGACATGGGTTTAAAAATCCAAGTCTGAACCATGCACCTTAGATAAAAGAAAATCCTTACATATGTAGCAGTTTGTTTTATCCCCCCCCCCCAAGCTAGCATATGAAAATATCATCTTAGTTATATATATTTTTTAGCAATGCTTTGAAATTTATTTCTAAACAGCTAGGTTTTTTTGTGCTTACTAGATAAAACTTAGCAAAAATATTTAAAACATACAAATTTATTTCCTCATTAGTTAAGATTATACTTTGAATTAAATCGTAAAAATATGTATATTTATTATTTGTAAACTATTGTTTCTGCTAAAAGATTCATATAACTGTTAAATAGCTTTTAGGAGAGGTTAAATGATAATATACATCTATCATTGACAATAACATTATATAAAAAAAAAAATCATTAAAAACAAGTCAATAAAAGACATCCATCAAAATCAAAAATTCTAAGGTACAACAGCCAATAATCATTGAAATTAAGATAATAAACTTATTTGGAGTTCACAACTTGTGCTATCAGATATTATACATAAATGACTTTTGCATAAGTTAAAAAAAAAATTAAAGCACCAAAGATGTAAAATGTAATACAGAATTGGTAAAGTATGATATTTTTATGTTGGTGAAACATCTGCATAGAAGTTTATGTTTCTACAAACAGACTCATTCCGAAACCTGTAGCATTCATCATTGTTAATGTTTGACTAAAATTTTTTTAAAATGATAGGCATACCATTTTCTATATTTTCTTGAATAAAATTGCAATGCCAACTGGGATTATTATATTATAGCTTTCACATATATTCACTCAAATAAAAAAAATACCATATACTTTAATTATATTCATCATCATCAATCATTATCAATCCACTGCAGGATGAAGGTCTCTCCAAGTTTAATCCATCTTCTCCAATCTTTAGCTTCTCTTCTCCACATCATCCCTGCACACCTTCTTATTTCATCCACCCATCTCATCTCACATGTCGTCTCTTTCTAGGTCTTTTACAATCTCTTGGAATCCAGTTTAAGATTTCAATTGTCCATCTATTATCATCTCTTCTAGCAATATGTCCAGCCCAACTCCACTTCAATCTTTTAATTTTTTCAATGAGGTCAGTAACACCTGTTTGTTCTCTTACCCATACGTTGCATTTTCGATCTCTTCTTGTTACTCCCAACATGCATCTCTCCATACTTCTTTGAGTGGTCTGAAGTCTCTGTATTGCTCTTCTATTAAGTGTCCAAGTCTCAGATCCATAAGTAAGAACTGGTAAAACACATTTGTTAAAAACCTTCCTTTTCAAACACATAGGCATATTTCCTTTTAGTATCAAGTTATTTCTACCAAAAGCACTCCAACCAAGTTTAATTCTATGATTAATTTCATCCATTATGTTTCCATCTGTATTAATAATCTGACCAAGGTATTTGTAACTGTTAACTTCTTCTAATTCATCATAATCAATCTTTATTTTCATATTTTGAGCAAATCGATTAAACATTACTTTAGTCTTTTAACATTTATCTTTAGTCCTACTTTCATCTGATAACTCCTGCAACATTTCCTGCAGCTCTGAAGCATTATTTGCAAAAACAACTATATCATCTGAAAAATCTAAATGACTTAAATAATCTCCATTTACTTTCACTCCTTTAGTTTCCCATTTTAATCCACAAAATACTTCTTGAACACTGCTGTAAAAAGTTTTGGAGATATGGAGTCACCTTGTCTTACACCTTTCTCAATGTTGACTTTCCCAGTATCATTATGTAATCTAATTGTTGCTGTTGCATTTTTATAAATATTCTTTAAAATATGACAATATCCTGGATCTATACTTTGATGATCCAATGCTTTAATCACTGAAGAAATGTTTATAAAATCAAATGCCTTTTCATAATCTACAAATCCAAAACATAATGGCAACTCATATTCATTTGTCCTTTCTATAACTTCTCTCAATACCTGGATATGATCTACTGTACTAAAACCACTTTTAAATCCAGCTTATTCCCTTGGTTGGTGGAAATCCAATGTTCTTTGTAGACGAGTTGTAATTATCTTGGTAAAAATTTTGTATAAAACTGATAAAAGGCTGATAGGTCTGTAATTTCTAATATCTTCTTTATCACCTTTTTTAAATATTAATATTATTACTGCATTCTTCCAATCATCTGGTACATCTTTATCATTTAGACATTTGGTATATAACTTTGCTAAAAAAATTTTCTATTTCTTCACCTGCTTCTTTTAATATATCAATTATAATTCCATCATTACCTGGAGCCTTTCCTTTCTTCATACATTTAATTGCATGTTTCACTTCTTCATTTAAAATTCTGGGCAATTCAGAAGATATAATAGATATAGGAGGTACTTGTTCTTTATTACTATATAATTCTTGATAAAAGTCTTCTACCCATTTCATAATGTCATCTCTCTTTTTAGTAATAATTCCATCTTTTTTTATTATTGCAGATATAAATTTCCTACCAATACCAAAATGTTGTTTTACATTCTTGAGACTTTTATTTTCTTCTACAGCTTTCCTTGCTAGTTCACAGTTATACTTTCTTATATCATTTTCAACTCTTTTCCATACCATTTTACAAAATTCGAGATATTCAATCCTTTTTAATGCATCATTTTTGTATATTTTCATATTCCTTCTTTTCTTCATAAATCCTCTAGTCTCAGTAGAAATTTTATTGGTCAATTGCTGCTTTTTTTTACCAGCTATCTTTGTTGCAGTTTTTAAAAGTGTATCAGTTATTTTCATATTAATTTCATTCAAATCTGAATCATGTCTAAAAGCTACAAAAATACTTGAAACCGATTTATAAGTTCTAATTTAAATTCATCAGAATGCTTCTGAAGATTAGGAATATCAACTGTAAAAATGGTTTTTCTCAATAATTTTTGTCTCTCTAGTTTTGCATTAACATGTATCTTACATCGTACTAATCGATGATCACTTCCTGTGTTAAATTTATTAAGAACATTACAATTTTGAAATATGTATTTTCTGTTAGTCAAAATATAATCCAATTCTGCTGTACCTTCATTTGGATGCTTCCATGTCCATTTCCTTTTAACATTTTTCTCAAAAAAAGAATTCATAATATAAAGTTTTTCTTTTTCAGTAAACTCCACTAATCTATGCCCTCTCTCATTTCTATTACAATAACCAAAATTACTTACAGCACTTTCATCTTTCATTTGTTTACCAATTCTAGCATTAAAGTCTCCCATAACAATGTTAAAATGTTGTTCACTCTGATCGAAAGCATTTGTACATCCATATAAAAATCTTCTATTACTTCATCTCTATGAGCACTTGTTGGGGCATAAACCTGAATTATCTGCATTTGGTATCTGCTATTAAGTTGTATAACTAATCTTGCCACTCTGTCTGATACACCATCAATTTCCACAATGTTGTTCTTCCACTTTTTATTTATAATGAATCCTACTCCACTTGTATTTCCAATATTTGTGCCTTTATAATAGAGTACATGTCCACTTTTTAAATCAATTGTCTCTTCATCTTTTCTTCTAACTTCACAAAGTCCAATAATGTCCCATTTAATATAAGACAGTTCTTCTAATTCTTACAATCTTCCTTCACTTGAAAGTGATCTGCAGTTGTAAGTACCTAAATACAAAGTCGTCATCAAATGGCAGCCTGGGTCCGCAATCAGGGGATTCTTAGCACCCTCAGCCTTTGGCCACCAACCGCTGCCTTGGTTGGTGACTTTACAGCCTCCTGGGAATAAGGCCCATAATTTATTTTTGTCTGTCATAATCGTATATATCTATTGGGAAAATATCATTTACACAAACATTCATTCTGCCTTATCATGCAACTGAAAAGACCATGGTGTTTCTTGATCTTAAACTCAGAGGTAAAAAGCCAATAAACTCAACATGCGTGTTGGTGAGTAGCCCATCCATGTTCGTATACTATATGAATAATCACATTGTAATAACAGCTGCAATGACAAGAACGTATGGAGTGCCTAAGGCCTCCAAGAGGAATCAAAGGATCTCCTTTCATATAATAGCAAACTCCTTTCTGCAGCCATTATATTCATATACATTATAAAATGGATTGTTTTACAAATCCTTTTCCAAAAAGAATTTCAATTACCATACATACCTGCACATCTATCTTCATTCATTATTATGACATGATATTAATGGACCATACTTGGCAGCATAAAATCAGAAGATAAAATATTACCTGATTAATTTTTCTAAACAAGTCTGTAAGTGTAGTTTAAGATGGTACAAATTTATAGTACTATCAGATGACTATAGCATGATAAAAACTTTAAATATAAATTAACTTAAGAATTTCATAAGAAAAAAAAAACATAAAACAAAATTAGAAATATTTATAGTTAAATTTATGCACTCGGGAATACCGTTCAAAAGGACTAAATCATTTAATTTATTAATAAATGTAAGCTGATATTAGTCTATTAAAACATTAATGAGTTAAATATTTAATTAAAAATAATTTACTTCTAACAAGTTGATAATTAAAAATAAAATGAATTACACAGTAATCTCTTTTTTTATTGTCACAGCATTTTATTCAATAGTGAGTAAATTATTTCTTTTACACTTAATTTTTGTAATATTTAAATTTCCATACCAATGTAACATTTCAATTACTAAATAATGTTCTTCCTTTTTGTTAACGAATGGCAGAAAAAAAGGACTTCGAAGACAATTGTTAAATTATCAAAATGTCATAACATCATTTAATAAAATTTAAAAATTGCAAAAATAACATGAGAAGAATAAAAGATAAAGTGAATGAGCTTTTACATTCTAATATGCTTATTAAGATTAATATTATTTTATTTTTTAAATTGTGGGCTGTACAGAATTCTAAAAGATTATTTTCCTGTGATATTTAAATTATATTTTTTTTACAGAAAAAATTAATTTTGATGTAAAATATTATTTTGAATGTGAAATAAACCTTTTAAATATATAGAGAATTACCTGCCATTTTAAAATATTATAACAACAGTGGTATTTTTTAATGTTTTGAGGAGTATTTTTTGTTACAATGTGCTTAATAACAAAGTAATTACTTCAAATTACATTACTTTATGAGATAATATGGCCAGATAAATGATGTCGCAAAAAAAAAAAAAACAACAACAAAAAAACAAAAACTTTTAATTTCTCTAGCCATGTGTGTGATTGTATCAGGCTATTGAATATATGTGGCAGCATTTCTCTGACTATACTGTCTCAAATAGAAGTGAATCATCAGATCTAATGGTAGTGGATTATTTTTTCTTTGGATCTATTTGAAAAAAAAAAAAAAATTCTACACAAATAAGCCAAGAATTTAGCTAAAATGAAAATAAACATTCAATGCAAAATCGCTCAAATAACTCCTGAAACTTAAGAAAAATAATAAAAACATTATGCATCATTAAAAAAAAACAGTATTAGTTTAGATTGTTTGATTAAAATAAACCTGAATGCTCTGCCCACATATCATTTTCTGGTCTATCATAGAGGGTTCTCATGCTTGGATCTGGTCTGCCCTTTATGTAAATGGGATGATGACACAATGATACATATTCTGAGCCATTGTACCTCACTCCAATGGGACAGACATTATTGCATCCATATACAAAACTAGAGTACATCTCCTCACTGGACTGATTGCTAGCATATCTGATGGGATCTTTCCACCCATAAGAATCATAAACTTTTCACTGTTTGCCTATTGGCCAACTAGGTGCACTCTTATTTATGGCCACATCTTGCTTCACCACAAGAAATTACTTCTGGCAAAACTTCAGGCCATCAGAAAAAGAGATGAAAAACCAGCTCTAACATAGATCTACAGTGCTATATGGATCCTTGTAGTAATGGACAATTTGTGATTGAACAGTTGGTTTTTTACCCCAAGACCATAGGTATTGGGTTATGTAACCTTTTTTTATAGTTTCTGTTAACCAACATTGCTCTGTTACTGATATGATGTAATTCTTTGAGCTCACAATAAAATTTCTTGATAACAAAATAAAACAAAATAGTATTAGTTAAATAGTATATATAAGCGCTTTAACACGTTGAAGAAGAAGCTGTCAGTAGTAACAAAAACAATTAAATTAAATTAATCTAGGCCTAGTACTTTCGAGGTTTTCCCTCATATTCATGGCCAAAATAGGCTGTAGACCATTGCTGTAATATTATTAAATAATAATATGCGTATGTAAATTAATTTGTCCATTTTCTTGAAATAGCAAAACACGTGTCACGTCCATTTATTGTGTTATTATCATGGATAATAAAATATGCCTCCTTGATCTTTCTCTTACAATCATTGGCTTCGGAGCACACTATTTTGGGGTTGCAGGGTTCGAACACATGACTGGCCTGCTTATCATGTTGAAAAATATTGAAAAGTTATAATTAATCTTTTTTGCTCTTCTATACGTATACATGTGCTGAGCAGTTCTATTATGGACAGTGGCCTTGGTTTCCCTGTAGTATGTGGCACTACATCCAGCCTGAGGGCATGAAATGCTGTATACGACCTGGGGTGCCTGAGATGGATCCATTCTGTCCTATGCTTTATTAATTAGTCTGTTAGTATTATATATCTTTATAGTTTATATATACCTTTAGAGTTTACAACATGATCAAAACTGATCTTTCTCTCACTTTTGCAAGTTAGCATTTATACATTAAAAAAAAATAAGCTTAAATTTATAAGATTATTAAATCTAAGACTTGAATAACACATCTGAATAGGGTTAAAAACTATTATTAAGTAAAGCTATCCTTTGTTTAAATTATTTCTAAAAAAATTAAAAAACAAAACAAACGAAAATAGTCAAGAATTTATGTAAATGGAAACTCCATGTAAATAAGATGTGGCAAAACAAATAATACAGTTATTCTTAATTCTTATTTTTAATTGCCTAACAAAGACAAATTTTTTCGAAAAAAAAAATTAACAAAAATCAAACATTTTTTGAATCCCATGAATTTAGCAATATCAGCAATGTTAAAATATATGTAAATTTATTAGTATGCTAAAAACCTAGTAAAAGCAAGAAAAATAAAAAATAATAGCATTCATACAGACTATTTCTTTTATTTATTTAAAATTTTAGTGGAATACAAAATCAACTTAATTTGTTTCAAAACAGGTAAAACTCACTATAGGTATTGCCACTCACAGCGAGCTAGAGTAATCAATGGATGCCAGAAGAAGCATAAGAAGTGGTGATCATATGATGTTTATTGCCTTAATTTGTTTCACTGTTCAGATTAAATTTATGAACACATTTTAAAGATTTTAACTTAATATCACCAGCATTTTATTCACTACAACACAATTTTCAAAATAAATAAATAAATAATAATTTTCGTGAATGTCTTTTTAATCTTAGCATTGCTTATAATAAAAGCTTCCACCAACTGTATTTCTTCTACATAATTTTTACAATCCTTTATTAAAGAAAATTAATTTATAATATTGATTGTCTAACATAATTTTTTTTAAAGTTAGACACTCAAAATTATAAGATAATTGAGTTTAATAAAGCATTGTGAAGAGTACATTGGTAGAGAGATAATAAAATTATTTTGATGGATATTTTGAATTAGATGAGATAGAAAATATTTATAATATGTAGATAAATATAAATAGAGTTTAGAAGATTACATATCCTGTTTATATATTAATATTTAGATGAGATGCCAAATCAACGTTTCTTTGATAAAATGGACATAAAACTGAAAACTATATCAGAAATATAAAAGCCTCTCATTTTAGCATTAGCATATCTACATTAAATTCAACTTGTGTTCTTATTATAGCCATATATAACTTGAAAATTGTTTCAAATTCTATTCAGAGTGTAAAGATTAGTTTGTGTTAATTAAATATATATAATTTAACCTTAATTGTTAATAGGATGTTGCCTTGACAACAGTTTAAAATTGTTGATTGTTAATGATATTGGGATTGTCTAAGTAGTGACTGGCTTTTAATGATTACTTACAAACCCATTTAAACTTGAGCATTATTATATTATTATTTAAGTACTATTTTGGGTGCAATTTGAAAATTATAATTGCAGTTTGTAATATTATTAATAATTATTTATTAGTCTGCATTCAGAGCAGGTTAAACTTATCTTTTTAAAGAGATTTATTTAAACTTCTTTGTTATCAATAATTTTAATATCTGCGATCAAGTTGCAATCTTTGGTGTCTATATAAATATATTGAACCTTTAATAAAGATGGGATTCTACCTTTATTGTTAAAAAGGGTTGCCTTGACAACAGTTTAAAATTGTTGATTGTTAATGATATATATATTGTAGCATATTAAAATACATGTAGTCCATGAATGTTTTGGCATTTCGTAATATTTTAAAAACTAAAAGTAAAATTTAAAAAAATGTCAATGTACGCAATTTATTTTTTTCGTGTGTTAGTATAATTTTATTTTTTTGAAACATACAATGAATGTTATTTGTGTTTGATATGATTTATTTAATTAATGTTAAAATTGGAAAGAATAGAAATGCATAGATTGTTTATCCTGATAAACAAAATAAACTACAAATGCAAGAGATTACAATCAAATAAAAACTTTTTATGTGATAATTAAAGATGGCCAAAGTAATTAATACAAAAAAAAAATACTTTGTAACTAAAAAGTAATAATAAATGTACAAGAGTACTAACTTGTATTTTGATAACAAAAAAGATAAGAATATACGCAGAAACCTAAAACTGACTAAGGTATAAAAGCCAAATAACTTAGAACAGATCCTGTCTTGTCTATTCTTTTGGCTAGTCCTGGATGATGAAGCATTTAGGACCACTCTATGTTAAACTAAGCCTTCATGCAGGAATGGAAATTGGAGTGTTTGTGGACATTTTCTTTCAACATAAAGAGATCATTCCAAAAAGAGTTCAGCCTTAAAACAGACCAAAAATGTGAAACTGTCGGCAGAAGAAACAAAGTACACAAGCTCTTTCATCCCCAAAAAACCATGCATGGTATAATCTACATAAACCCGTGGAACTTACTGGTTAGCTAGTTGAAATTCATACCCTAATTTATGTCTAATTAAAAATGTCTGTAAACTAAACTTTAACTTTAAGCAAGCTTATAATATACTTAGAGACATTCACTGTATTATTCAAGGAACTTTCAATTACAGTCTTCTAGAAGAAACTTATAAAAGAGTCAACATTAACCTAACTATCTGGATGGGCGATTGTATGTTCTTTCCAGTTTTATTAATAATTTATGGTATAAATATTTTAACTGAATGTAATAAAATATTTAACATATTAATCATGCTTTTCATTATGTGTGCTTAATTTTAGTTATTTTGATTTTATTATTAAGTTAGAGAATTGTAGAAATTACCTTTGCCAATATGCTTGTTTAATAGTTAAGCCTGGGAAATTTCCTAAAAAATATTAAATTTAGTTATTTACCACAAATCTGCTCGATGAACGTTAGTGAGTCTACAGACTCTGGTGCCCTCATAAATAAATTAAAACTAACTCCAATTCGAGTGCAAGAAATTATTAGGTCAGTTAATCAGAAAATATAACTATATTCTTGGGATATTTAAACTCATACATGAACAGAAGATTCTTCTTTTTCATAATTTGATTAACTAGCATGTTATAGTGTAAAACATAAGACCTAAATGTAAAATGTTACAATATATTGAAGATTTTGGAGATGTGTAGAGAATAAAGCAGAAAATAAATTAAATTTTATGCATAATTATGAAGATATGAAAGCATTGAAAATATTAGTTTGTTTAAAAAAAAAGTGAGATAGAAAAAGAATTAAACTGGAAATTGCTAAATTTTACTAGTCTTTAATTTTAATTCAAAATTATTAGAAGTTTTACTTTATATTACATATCTTTTTACAAAATCTAACATCAAAACTTGCAATGACTATTATATTATCAATTTTGATTCAGTGTTCTTTCCTTCCACCAATGTAATTTTATTCTATCAAAATAGCAAAAAATATATACAATAATATGAATTAACAGACATTGTAAAAATTGGAAAAAGAAAGACAAATAAGTTGATAATAATCTTTTCAAAAAAGTGTAAAACATGGTATATGAAAACAACAACAAAAGAATAAAATACGGGAAATCTAGAAAAGTGATTTAAAAAGATTATGATAACAACAATATAAAATTAGTATGTATATATAAAAAAATTTCATAGAATTAATTTCATTGGCCTCAATCAATAATTAAAATAATTCCATAAGATTCTCTTTTATGGAATTAACAGCTAATTAAATGATTGTTTTTATAAAAAAGAATAAGTAAATTATGACATGATTTACAAACAAATCAAATATTAATGCCTATACATTAATTTTCAAAAATGATTCAGAAAAAAATTTTTTTTTAAAACACTTAAAGTAAATAATTTTAACATTTCAAACTTACAATTTTCAAACAAGAGCATAAAATACTTTTAAGATGTTTCCACACACAAAAAAAGAAGAAATCAAACCATGTAGAAATGAGCATTTAGTTATTTTCATTTGAATCATAATATTTTTGATAATATAATAATACCTGACATTAACACATTAATTTCTACTTACAATATAAGCATTTTTATCAGCGCTATCCATCTTGCTTTTTTCACCATCAGTTAGTTTTAATCTATTAATATGACTTTCCCTGAACTTAATAATCATCTTGGCAGATTGGAGGAACTTCTCCTTCTTATTACAAAGGTCCTCCAGTTTGATAATTTTATTAAGCAAATCCTATAAAAATAATGGGGAAAGGGGAGCAAATAAGATTACTATTATTTTAAAAAGCTTTATATAATTATTTAGAAATAAAAACATGAAAAAACAAATATTAATTATTATAATTTATAAGTAACTGAATCACTGGCTAATTATATACCTGTGTCAATATATGTAATATATAGGGTATAATTTATAAGCAAAAAGAAAATAATAAATAGATAAACCAGAATGAACAAATATTTACACTTTTGGCATTATAATAGGCCAATTAAAGGAAATAATAATAATAATAAAAAGATGACTTATAATTAATACATAAGATAATAAAAGTAAAAAAAAAGTCAATAATATTACTGATTATATTAACTAAAAAACTAATATCTATGAAGTCTGGAAAAAAAAAAATATTAAGACTTTTAATCTTTATTTGTATATATAATATAAACATTCAGTAAAAAAGATTTTATTAATACAAAATTGAGATTTTAAAAAGCTAAAGTAGTAAATATCTTAAATCTGATATATATATATATATATATATATATAGATTTAAGATATTTATATATATATATATATATATATATATATATTCCTTGCTATGTTTCTTTTAAGCATGGGTCCCTCTCCTCTCAATAAATAGTGCAACTAATTTATTAATAATTATAGATCCCTTTTGCTTCAAACAACAAAAAAAAACTTGATTCCTACTTCTCTTAATAGCTTTTAAATAACATACTAATTGAGAAATTCTTCCATTTTCTTCACAGCTAATGCTTTACCTTCTTTTATCTTATTGAAGCCTTACATCAAATTTAAAAATAAAGAATTCCTACAAATCAGTGTTCTGATTCCTTCCCCCTTTTCCTTCATTCAACAGCACAAACAACCATTTTATGCTATGCTGACTGAAAACAGCAAACTATTAATTATCTTTATGATTCCAATAACTTTAGAAGGCAATAATCTTTTTTTTTTTACATAAGAAATAATTTATATATTATTTCTGACAATTTTCTCTCATTATTCTCAAATAAAAATGTAATTTCACCATTAATACATATTATAATATAATTATGTAAACTTAGCTATACAACAACACATAGAGACAAACCAAAAATACTATAAAATAATAGTAAAAATTCTCCAATTGGTGATTATCATTATTATAAACAATAACAACAATAAACAAATAAAATGTAGGAATAAAAAAGGAAAAAGTAGTTTATATGAATTCACATTAAAGATGAAACAAACTAAAAAAAATTATAAAATTAAAAGTACTTTATAAGTTATAAGTTTAGTTACTTTACAAAAGTTCTCATAGTCTATGATTTTTAAAATATTAGTTAGAGGGAATAAAAAATAAATAACTTTTTACCTTCTTGTAGAAAAGAGAAAAATAATATGTAAGTAATAAATATAAAGAAGGTAAATAAAACAAACATAAATTTTCACAAGTCAAAAGTAAATTTTTGTACTTATAAAACGGATTTTTCTTTAAAATCGAAAAATCCATTTGATTTAATTAAAATTAAATCCGGTAACAGATGTTAATTAAAAAAAATGCTAATTACTGCTAATTATGGGATTAAAGTCAACCAAAAAATGTAAGGACAAAGTCAATGCGAATCAACCAACCTAAGAATTTCATTTTAATAATGATCAAAGACAAATACAATATAAAACAGATGTAAAATTACAGACAGTGATGTATATCAAGGATTCAAAATAAAACTCATTGAGTTATCAAAAAAATCACAGGAAGACCTTTTAATTTTCTATATGTAAATAAAAAAACTTCAATAATTAAAAAAGAATTTCGTTATGATAAAACTTTTTTTTTTACTGCATTAAAAAAAAAAATTCTTATAATTACTAATATGAATTGTTATTCCTATTTTAATTATAATTACTATTATTTGTTTTATTATAATTATTTTATTTATAAAAGAATTATGTAAAAAATAATGTACATATGTTGAAATGAAAGGCCTGTGAATGGATGGGTGATTAATACATTTTAAGATTAAATTTTAATTTAGAAAATAATTAGTTTGTATGTTCCTTCTAATACACCTGGGTCTCGTTTTACGCGATAGATAGGTTCCTCAGAAAACATGCGCAAACGAAATCGCGCAAAAATAGATGTAACTTACATTGAAAAAGGAAGGATGCGGTCTGTGATTTTTCAAAATTTGTGTAAAAGCAAAGCACCAACGTAAAATTACTTTGAAATTCGTGCAAAAAAAAAAATAAGGAAATAAAATATGACTAATAAAAAATTTCAAATTTGAAAAAAATTGATACAAGACAAACTTTTTTTAAACAATAATATTTAATTTTATTCAAAATAATATATTTTTATACATAATTTACATTTTTTTATACACGTTTTAATTATTATCGATATTTGCCGAAAAACACATTCGTTTGCAAACTGAGGAAATACAACTAGCGCTAACTTCACACTCATGTTGAGTCAATGGATTTCTGGTGACAACGTAATTAATCTTTGAGACGATGATTTTATTAATTGTTTATGAACTTAGACTTACGATAATAAAAAGACATTTATTCACCACTGCTGGGAAAAATTTAATTAAAACTAACAACTAAAAATTAAATTCTTATTTTTGTCTTTAATTTTTTAATTTTCAATTCCGTTTAAAAATCAAATTTCGTTTCACTGCTATTATTCACCTTTTAAAAATAAACTTGCGGACACTACATGATTAATAATTGATTACATTCTTTTTTAAAAAGCAAAAACAGAATGTGATCTAAAATGCAAAATTAACACGCACAATGTTTGAACAAATTTACATTATAATCTTGTAAAATTTAATGTGTGTATACATAAAATGTGGAAATCATGATTTTAATTTCATTATTGCATAATATCTTACTATTATAAAGCACAGAAAATATTGAAATTACTAAGATGAAAGTCGAATTCCAATAATGTGCTATTATTTTCAATATAACGTAAGTGCACGAAATTTATTATTTAAAGTAATAGCGCATTATCGGACTTCGACTTCCGGTGAATTTCAAAATCGCGTAACTTCAAAATCGTGTTAAATAAGTCCGCGTAAAAACTGACCCAGGAATTTATTTTCATCCTCAAGGTAATAAAAAAAGCAAAATTTGATCTCAAAAGGTATGAGCATAATAGATCACTCTGAGAGATCAGCATAGCTAACTATAATTTCACCAGCACTCCCCAGAACTAATAATTATTCATCATCATGAATGGTTTAGTATATGATGATTAATCCTGATATCCTCTATAAAATAATTATATATTATAGTTTTATCACCATTATCAACTTCAATTTGAGTTAAATTTAATTAAGAAACAAATTTTATTGTATATTTTCTTACAATAAATAGTATTGAAATGGATGAATCATTATATTACATAAATATAATTTATTTATATGTATGATTGGTTTAGCTGTTTGTGTTTCCATGGGTCATCAGAATAATCAAGAATAGAATGAAACTGCCCGTTTTTAATTAATGTTTTTGATATTTATAAGTCAAAAGTGATGAAAAGTGAGAATGAACCCAAAGAATCAGCCAGATAAATTATGGCATTAATTATAAAACTAATATTCAACTATCCAAGGATGGAGACAGAATTCAAATCTTAATGAACTTTGTTTCATTAAAAAAATAATGGAAATTACACAACTTGATTCAAGATTAACATCAAAATGTAATGTTATAATTTTTAATAAACCAATGTACTATTTTGCATTTTGGGAAATACTTTTTTTAATAATTTAATCTTTGTTTTTTTCAGAATGGTCAATAATGTGTAACCTTCAAACATAATGAGAATATTTTTAATTTCAGTTGTATTATATCAAATCTGTATAAATTTCCCATAAATGGAGATAGTAATATATGTGCTCTTTTAAAAATAATTATATAATTTTGATACTTATGATTATTTACAAAATTTAATACGAATTACTCATTCTGGTATTAGATATAGGCTGTTTTTATGTACCAACCTATATATGTGTGTCTGTTCTAACATCAACATTTGACGTTAATACCAGTGATAAGATTAGTATAAATTTTAATTGCATTTCTCAAAGATGCATTGCTGTTATCAACATTTTTAAAGGAATTGAATTCATTGACTATATTTTTATATGTAATCAAGTTGAAATAAAGATAAGGTATAATTAAAAATAGAACTGATAATGATTTCTGAGGCATGGAGAAGATTTTGTAATAGTTTTTACTTTTGATAAGATTTTAAAAAATATATCATACAAGCAAATAATTGAAAGTGCAAAATTAGCGATATATTAATGTTAATCTTAATTACAGAAATGTTATGCAGTCATGAACATTCCTTCTTCTTACCATGTTCTTTCTTTTGAATATTTAAATACTATTATTTCCGTATATAATTATATTTGTGTGTTTAAGCATATATAAATAAAGATATTTATGTAGTTGTCTATAAATGCAAAAATTATAAAATTAAAAAAAGAATCAATTGCTTAGAGAAAATGCTTGAGTTAATTTATCACATCTTACATTTCTTTAATGATATATTATATAATATAATTGACAGTTAAAATCTTAACCTGGATCCCAAGAAATTGTAAAAGACCTAGAAAGGGACCACATGTGAGATAAATGGATGAAATAACAAGTGTACTGGGGTGATGTGGAAAAGAAAGGCTATAGATAGAAGATGGACTGAACTTAAAGAGCCTTCATTCTGCAGTGGATCGATAGTGATTGAAAATGATGACGATATTAGTATTTGATATTGACAAATATGCAGTATCAAATTTAAAGCAATCATTAAACATTCATTTGTTAAAAATAACACACATTATTATTATTTCTTAAGATATTGTGGTATGACCAGTGGCAGTGTTAGCAAATAAAGTGAACCAATGATCATTACATTTATGAAAATCAACTAGGCTATTGTCTATTTGTGCTAATAAATATTATTATTGTTAATATTCTTCTTATTATTATTATCATCATCATCAATAACTTTATTATTACTATTATTATTAAGATATCTATTAATACAAATGATAGCAAAGCATATTAAATGATTATTTGCAAATACTCTTAAAAAAGGAATTTTATTGAAACTGAACTTTGATTTAAAAAAAAAAAAAAAGCCAGATTATGTTTAACTGAATTTTTAATTCCTAAACAACAATGATGGTTCATCTTAATATTCATAAAAATTCATTTATATTATAATGCCACAGTTATCTCTACTAATTTTATTAAATTGAACTTGACTATTTGGAAAAATTTTAAATATTATTTATTTCTTATGAGTTAAGCAATATCTAACAACTGCAAACTTCACACAACATTCCTAAAAAGTAAATATAATATATGATCTATAAGATCGTATATATTCTTTACAATGTGTTTTGTCATAAAAATATACCATCTATTATTTATTTAAGCAATAGTGGTGGAAAAAAATTAATGATTCATTGAAAAAAAATCAAATCAGTACATATATATATAATTAAATACAAGAGAGAAAATAGTTTTGCTTAACAACAATCAATACTATAAAATATAGTAGTTATATTGAACATATATTGAAAATTATCAATGTTCTTTCCTTGTAGAAAAATGTTTAATGAAATAAAATCTATATTGTACTACAGCTTAGCTCTCATTTTTCTATGAACTCAATGTCATTCAAAAATGAAACTGAATATTCTTTGCACCTAATACCAAGTAGATTTCTAAATATTTACCAAATCTTGGAGCAAGTGTTACCAAATTGCACATCCCAACTTCTAAGAGAATACCTGTGATTAGTTTTAGTTGTAATTATTTTATAAAAAAGTCTATCAGAATTTTTTTTAATTAAAACAAAGTAATATATATATTAAAACAGATTTTAATATCTTAAATATCCTAGTTGTAATATTAATTTTTCATAAATGAAAGATAGTCATTTTAAGTTCAATAATGCAGATACTTAAAAAAATATTAAGTTTGTTGTATTCGTACATATTAAAACATTTTATATTATCTTAATTATTTCTTGTGGTGGATCTTTAATAATTTTTCAAATTTCTATGGCAGAATAACTGAAAAAAACAACAACTACCTCTATGATGCAAAATTTATTTTCAGTAGATGTCTCAAAGTTTGAGAAACAGATAGTCCATTACAATCACCAAATAAAGATGAACTGTTCTCAATAAAAAAATATATGATATAAAATTTAATATCAAAATATATTTTTAATCTGATAAAACCTATTCTCAAGCACAGACAGCTGAATAAAAATGTGTTGTTCTCTTAATGCAGTTGTAAATCATTCTCTATATTTTGTTGTTATATTTATAATAATGTAATTCGATAATGTTTGTGACTGATTGTCTAATGCAACTTGGAATAAATTTAATTTGTCAATAGTTAATGATCTTTGTTTGGTACTGTGATAAAAACCATCCACTCAATGCCAAGAATGGATTACTTACTGATTGCATTTTTTTTAAATCTAAAGAGTGTCATAGATCAAGTACTTCTTAAACTTTTTGATATGAGGGCATCCTGAAAAACAATACTATATTTTCTGGTCCCAATTTAACAATGAATATACAAAGCAATATATACTAGTGTTATAAAAATGGGGGTAATAAAAATGTATACATTTGAGCAAATTCATAATATATGTTTATTACATTTATAATAAAATAGCTACATTTTATTATTATTAGATATAAATATATTAATAGTTTTATGCTTACAATATATATATATATATATATTGTACCCTTACTTCTTGATATATAAAATATAAATGGTGACCCATACAAAAGGGCACAATATATATATATATATATATATGAAAATCCCCCATAAAACAAAACTTACTAACAATATTCAATAACTTTTATTCATTTTTAATAACAATAATGTTTGAGATGGATGTGATTGAATATTATTACAGAAACTATCAATATCTGGCAAAATGTTTGAAATTGCAACTCTTAATTTTTTTTTAAATGTTTCTTCTGATACAGATGATCTATGTTCATTCGTAATTAGCAAAAGTGATAAAAAAGTGGTTTCACATAAATAAGTTGAAGCAAAAGGAATCAGAATATTTATCATTGTCATAGAATGGAAGGATGCACTTCTTGTCTGTGAATCCAAAATTCTAATATATAAGAATTATGAAATTCTGTTTCAAGTGTTGTATCTGCGCTTATTTTTATTAATTGTTCCTGATATGACCACAGTAGATGTTGAAATTCTAGTAAAAGAGCAAATGGCAGTCTTATTCAATCATGTTTTTTCTTTTCATCTAAATTGGGAAAATAGTTTTTGAAAAAAGTCATAAAATTCTCAAGGTAATAGATTATATTTTTATTACGTTCAGATATCAAAATATTATTTTCAATAAATTCATGAAGAGATGATAACTACAATTTTTAAAATTATGTGACCATGCAAATAGTTTATTTTGGAAAGCTCACAGTCATATATTTAGATATAATATATTTGTACTTTGTCTTTGCAGAGAGTGATTCAATTCATTCACTTTTCTGAAAAAATCTGTCAAATAAGAAGTTAACAATAACTACTTTTGATCATAAATTGGGTAACTAATTTATGATTTTTATCAGTTAGAAAAATTCCCAATTCATCTTTTAAGGAGAAAACCGTTTTGATAACTTTTCCTTGAAATATGATACAAAAATATTTCATAATTAGAATCCATCTCTTGGCATACAATACAAAACAGTTCTGTATTGGTAACATTATTTTTTATGTATTTTACTACATTCAAAATTTCTGATGATACCTTATTAAGATACTCTTCCATTTGTCAAAAAACTAAAATTTACCATGAATAACATAATAAATGTGCTTGCATTCTGCAAACTTTTTTAGCTTCTCCTACCAATCCTGATATTCTGCCAGTCATGGCTGCAGTACCATTAGTGTAAATTTCAGCTCACTTTTTCCAATCAAATGGAAAGATATCCAATCAAAATATATTTATATATATATAAGCAACAGATTATTAACCTACCTGGATAGGTCAAAGCACATCCAGCTTAAATGTGTATACTATATCTGTATTGAACTGGGTGGGGTAGTAGATTGAATAGTAAACAAAATCTACTATAAAAATGTAATTCTTTAATATAATACAAATTGTGAAAAGCAAAATTGGAAGACGTACTTACATATAAAAAAATGATACAATCATCTATCATTATTTATTATTAATTCGATCTACTCCAACTGCAACTTAATTATTGCACCACATCGGTCCCTTAGGCAGAGAAGCATAATACCCAGAGGGTACCTATGGCTAGGCCAAAGCTATATAAGATATATATAACTACAACCACGTTTGCAAACCATAGATCTTCTCGACTGCTGGATTCAACACCTGTCATTCAAAGCACTTTTTTGTTTTGAAGTAAACTTCAGGTGCCAGTTAACCACGAGTAGTTAACATGCTCTGAATAACGGCAAACTAATTCAGTGCCTAAGAAATCCCAATTAGCTCAATCAAAAGAATAATATAATAAACTGCTTATATAACTTCTCTGCTACATTGTGCTCTTAGTGGTATAATCAAAGAATTGACCGACAGTGATTGATAGACAAATACTTTATTTTAGCTAAACTGTTTACTGTAATTTGTAAACTAATTATAAATTTTAATTAATATAAACCATGATTTTATAAATATAATAACCACACACATTCTTATTGAAACACGCAATAGTAATATAATATAAATTATAAAGCATTAAAATAAATACAAAGCATTAAAACATGCACATATATTTTATTATAAGCTATTTGAATGTTTATGAAAGTTCTACCAACATCTGTTCATTGCACTAAACCGGCACATAAATAGTTCATTTTATGCTGGCTATAGAGTTCATTTATTATACTGAATTTGGGGATACTCAAAAATTGCAATGGCTACTTTAATTAATATCAGGTAGAGGAATAAAAAAATATTACCAATAGGATTTTTAAATGTGGTTGTTTCTCACTCTTTACTGCTGTGTGTTTTACCAACCAGTTGGATTTTAGGATTCTGTTGTGGTCCTGATAATTGGTATTATGTGATACTCCTCTTTCAGGCAGTTAGACATTCCTGGCAGTTTCAAATTATTAGACAGGCATTGCTTCTATGGGGCAGAGTGCTGATGTTCTGTTAGACTGAGGCTGGAATCTGACCATATGCTCCGACTTTCGGTTAAACACTGCATTTAAAAAAAAACTATATCTAACAGATGACTGGATCTCAATACATAACAAAACTGCCTGACGAAATTTTCGGCCCTATTTATATGATGACCTTGTTGTTATCCTTTTAAATTAGTTTTTAAATTCATCCACTGTTTTGATTAAATTCTTAAGATGTATTTAATTAATCCTGTTGCTTATGGATTTTAATTAGTAACCATTGCTAATCCTGTTTTTATATAGTGAACCGAATTGAAATTCGTTTCAATGGTGTTATTAGCAAAAATATTTATTAAGCTTTTAATTTTCATTAAACGTTTAATGTTTAAATTTTATTATTATTTAAAAAAGAATACGTGTATCAAAATAAACAAGCGTTTATATGTAAAACGCGTTTATATCATTTTAATGTTTATCGATTTATTTTAGTTTTCATATACCGCTGGTTTTTACTTTAAATCAATTAATTAAAAAACAAGCAATCTAGCTAATTACATTCCTGTGGCTTTTATTTTAAAGAGCGGAGATTTGATTTTTATGTAGTTGTTTTCGTTTCAATAATCCCTGGGTAGAATTCCTAGATTAGATTGAGCGGGAGATTAATATTTGCCCTGCCCAAGGCGTAGAAATTGGACAACAAGGAAAGTGTTTCGCGGAAAATGGAGCAATGTATAAATAGCCCCGAAAATTTGGAGTGAATTAAGACAAGCTGTTCCTCAAGTGAAAGTTTATCTCAATGGACATTTAAATTCTTAAAGGAAATTCGCTGTTATTTAAATCCTTTTGCTTGCAACAAGATGAAAAATTCTATACGTGTTACCACCACCCGAATGGCTTGCTAACTCAACAAAAGACGGATCCCTGACTTCCAAATTTGCTCCAGTAATGCCTTAAACACCTAGAAGAAGTCGGAACCTCTTTACATCTACCTTGCTGTCTAAAGACCTGAAAATGAACTAAAATAATAGTGCGCACTCTACGTGAACATTGCTTTTACCGAAAGGTAACTATTTTCTTTTTATTCTTCCCAGGGTAAATTAATTCTCATTAAATCTCCGCTCAGTCTAATCATAAAAGTCTGTATTCGTAAACTTTAAATAATATTTATATTCCCATTTAATCTTTATTGTGTTTTCTTGTATTTTTGTAATGGGTTTTGGAATCTTAGTTTTAAGATTCCCAATTTGCTTTCAGTTTTGTTTATTGGAGAGTGACGAATGAGTATTTATATTTTATGCCTCACTTTTTATAAATGCTTTAGCAGTCGTGCATTTAAAATGCTTACCTGTAATTATGTTATTACTCAATAATTAATTTTAAACTCTATGTTTGCCCTATTGCTAAACCTCCAAAAATCTTTTGGCTGGCGACTTTATTGTCTAATTTTCCGCAGGTGGAGATTTCGTTTTTATATCTCTAAAAGCGGAAATTAAAATTGTGTTTTTCTTTGTAATTTTATAAGTCGTCAGCAGGTAGATAAAATTTATCCTTTGTGAGCGATACTTTCGTTCTGCTAAAGTGTTTACAACTTTTAATATTTTCGTACTCATGTGCACTCTCTGATAGATTTATTTTTGTATTTATTACGTGTGCTTTAAATTTATCAGAGCGTGTACTCAGAATTTGTTTGTAAGTTTATTTTCTTTAAATGCTGGGGCAGACGTAACTGTTTTTTTAATTATTTACTTGTCCCTTATTGAGACTTTAATTATTAATTTTAAAGTAATTTTCGCCAATCGTTTGGCTGGGATTCACCAATTTTAATTGTTTTACTCCGTTTCAAGCATATTTTTCGGTTGTTCATGAGGTGGATCAATCACCGTTATTTTAAACGTAGTAATAGGTGCAGCTCATACCGATATAAGGACATTCGGGGTCTGACCAATTTTTGGACTTCGAAAAGCTCATCGGCGCTGGATTTCTTTGATCTGTTTCAAGGGCATATGGGTTAAGTATTTGAAAGTGAGAACCAATGTTTGAGTGAATACTCTGCTGAATGAAATTTGCTTCCTCCCTTGTAAATTTGTTTATTAGAGAATCAGTAGATCTGCCAGAGCATTGCATTTAGTCTTTCTGGTACATGCCTGAGCTAATCATATTTGTTAACTTATAAACTTTTCTTATAAGTTAATTTTCTCTTAATAAAATTTTATTAAATATGTTTAAACTTAATTTGGCTGATGTTTGTCTTTGTGCTTTTGTCTCAATTGTCTAAACAATTTAAGATCTCTTGTTTCTCCCTGAGTCTAGTCAGTGCAAACCATCATCATCATCTATTCTGATCACAGTAAACAAATTTTCCAGACATGTAATGGTCTGGTGGCGCCCTCTGTATCAGAATAGATTGATAGACGAAATTAAAAGCTTTCGCCTGGCACAATAGCTTATGAGTATATGCAATCTTTGAGGGAAATTTTTACTTATAAACTTTCATCTACTTTTAATATTTAACTTTCATATTTTATTTTTTTAACACACACACATCTTATTATTTCTTTATATTTATAATCAACTCATTATTTACCCACACATATAATTATCTTATTTTAAATAAATGGCGAGATTTTTTAGCTTTAAGATTTCTTTTTTTTTTCTTTAATATTTTAAATTTTCTGCTTAGATTTTCTCCCCCTTGAATTAATTAATTTATAAAACTTTACTACTGACTTTTAGCAAACTGTTTTAAACTAATAATAAAAAAACTATTTAAACTTCTACATTAAACTTCTTTTTATTAAACTTTTAAATATTTATTTAAACGAGATGTTTTTACTTCAATCATTTAGTGATAGTGATTTTATTATTCATTATCAATTTTAAAACTTTTTGTGTTATTTATGAAAATTTTTATTTTTAATAATTGTAAACACAATTTTACATGGAGCACTATTCATTAGCAGTACAGTATTTAAATATTCTAGATAAGTGAAGCAACATCACATTGAAGGAAATATTTTCACAAAGATATTTATATAAAAGGAGGGACCTGAAATAATCAAAATTTTATAATAAAAAATTGTATTTATTTTTAGGTATTTCAAAGTACAGTCTATTTAATGTAATGCACTGAACTAATCTTGTTTTTCACTTTTTGAAGTAGTCTGAAAGAATTTGCAAAGTGATGCCTTTTTATGTTTCCATCTTTTTTTTAGCACTTCTAAAACTACAAACTGAAATGAAAAAAAATATTTTTCTATTTGAGAGAATAAAAAGAAGTAGCATAGAACAGCAAAATGCCAATATAGCTGATTGATAAACTGGATTATGCTGAATTTCTTTAAAAATTGTTTTACAATCAAGTCTTTATATGGTAGTATGCTGACATGATAAAACATGCATTCTCACTTTACCACAAAACAGAATGTTTAAGTTTTACTGCATCATGCAAATTTTGAGTGAAGAATACTGTTTGCATCCAAGAAAGAAAACAGCATTGTCTTGACAATAGACTTCACTCGCAATGTCTTTTTGAGACATGATGAATTTGATACTTTCATTAAATCATTCATAAACTTGCATTTTTCTTAGTGCAACTTGCTTGTAAGCTGTTAATGCATTGCAACTGTTTCTCCTACTATTTTTCCTAAAAGAACTACCAGAATTTCACTTTATTCCAACTTTTCAGCCATTACAAAAATCCACAAATACGTGAAAGACTCTATAAAAAAATGCCCTTTATGACAATACAATTTCACACAGTGAAGTCATTTGGCAGACTGATGCAGAAGAGTCACAGCAAGAGATATATAGCTGCAGAAGCATGTATTACAACAGGCATGCTTACCAAAGAACAATTTTGGTTAATTTTGGGTTCCCTTTCCATATATATATAAAAGACATATTTTGCGGGTTCATCTATGTTTAAATATTTTAAATATTGATATAACGATGTTTTGACTTGATCACACAAGTCATCCACTGGGTGATAAACGGTAGAAAGATGGTTGTAGAGGCGCTACAATCACTGATTTGAAAAAAAAAAACGTTAAAGTTCCTTAAATTAAAAATGTTTTTTAAAAAAATCTTTCCAAATAGGAGGAAGTTTGCATGTATCATCTAACTTATTGATACAATCTGGCCTTTTAAGTATTTCAATGGCTTCTCTAATTTTGCACTGGTATAGATTATTACATCTGGATATGATCCTATATATATATATATATAAAAGAATTCAATATTAGCCTATAAAAAATCTCCTTACGTAATTTAAACTGCAACTCTTATTAACTAAACACACTTTATATCATTAAGCAAAATATAAGTTTTGCAATGCTAAGGATAATTCTAATACTGATAACATTTTTCTGCAATTTTCATATACTAAAGAGAAATTCTGAAAGCATATCTATACTAAAAGTTTTGAGAACATTAAGTATGAAATATATTTATCCTGCATTCATTCCATGCATTGCATTTTGATAGAAACAACATTATTTACTTATCTAATTTCATTAGAATTACTATTACATTTTTTCTATCTATTCAGATAAATTTGGTATTAATTATCTCATTATGTCTTTGCTATTTCATCATTAATATTTTTCATTTCATAGTCTTTACTTATATTGTGCTTTAAGCATAAACTATGCAGAAAATCTCAGTATTAATAATTTCAATATCTTAGACATGGTTTATTGATTGGTCCTTACTAGGATAAAATTAGATATGTTTTTATTTGGTGTTAAGACTTCTTTTTGTCAGAAAAATTTCTAATCTATAGGATTGAGCTACAATCACTCCTTGGAAATGTTGAATGTTTATAAAATTGTTTGCACTACCAAAATGGACAGCAGTATATTCTGGTTTACTATTCTTCATTTAAATAGATGATTTCTCATTCCAAATATTGCTTTTCTTTTCCTTGGGATATTAGATTATACCATTGACTTTGTAGTAATCTTTTCAGTAATTTTTGAATAAATATTACTCTTTTAAATTTATTTACGTAGAAAACCATTAAAATCTTGTCCTAGCGCAAACATTTATAAGTAGCAATTAAAAAAAAAAAAACAACAACTAAGTCTAGTTATTATTTTGTAACAAATTATCATAAATTTAGAATTATTTATTTATAAATAAAATAAATTTCTCAAGCTGAGAAGCAAGATCTTTTAAACTTGAGTTGAATTTTTTTTTTCTAAAGATATTAATTATAAAATAAATGGAATTAATTTTTTTTCTATGCATTTTATGTATGCCTTATCAGTGTAAAAATTATCAGTCTTGTAATAAATCATACCTAAAAAGAAAAACTGACACATATTTTTATGTGTTTTCCTTAAGCCATACATCGACATATTTTAAATTTGCATAAACAAATACACGTACATGTACTATAAATAAGCTTTATCAAAGAAAAAGTATATGTAAAAGAATATGTAAAAGAATTACATAAAAAATACCAGATATATATTTGAATGAACATACTAATAATAAGTTATTAAAGAATGTGATGGTCAAATTACATTAGTAAATTTAATTAAAAAAAAAAATAATTTGAAAGATGGAGGCGGAGAGCATTATTAAAGATGAAAATAAAAACAAAGAAGATGAACTGATATTAAAGGCAAGGATAGAAAGTATAAAAATGAAATAAAGCATATGGGGAAGAAGAAAAGATTTACACTTAAAATATGAAGTATGTGGCAGGAAAAAAAAAGACTATGATAAAATGACAAATACTGATAATACAAAATACAAAGAAATCAAAAATAAAAATGTTTGAAAAGATAATAAAAGAATAAAAACTAATGAGAATACATATATATATATATATAAGAAAACATTCAATTATCATAGAAAAAACAAAGCAAAAACAATTTCCATTAATAAAATGCAATATTTAAATAAATTTATATTGAAAGTTTTAAATGTTTACTAGAACTAGTTCTACATATGAGAACAGTCACTAATTATAATCTCTCTTGAAGTACACATCCATATATATAAATACATGCTTAATTAATTTTTTAATCTACTAACTAAACAAAAATTACAAGTTAATACAATATAAAAACAAACATCTAGGATTGTTTTTTATTTTGCTCCTAATTTTTGTATTTAAAAGTGAAGTAAAAATCTTGTAAATTAAAATCCTCCAAATCATAAGCGTTAGACTGTCTGTCTCTCAGATAATAAAACACATTAGAGAAAAAAGCTATTATTCTACATTAATTCATTTAAAGTCAATTAAGAGATGACAATGCCAGATACTACTAATACCAGCCGATTAATGATATAAAAAAAATATCCTGAATAAATATTTTTTATCATTATTGAAAATTAAGTCAAATAATTCTTAACTCCCATTGACAGACATGTTTTTCAATCTCTTAATTTTTATCACATCTTAAATATTCAGAGTCTGTGTTAATCGATTGACATCTAAAAGCAATTAAATTATAAAAAAGTTTCTTTAGGATGTCAACATTTATGTAGTCATATTAACTTATTTTAAAGTTCATATATAGGTCTACATATAAACAAAATATATATGTAATTATATGATAAACTATAATTATCATTTGTTGAATTCTTAAATGTTTCTTTAAAAATTCAGAGGTTAATAACAACTCACAGATTAATATAGAACACAACATTTCAAGTGATATTTTTCTCTCTACTTAATATTACTGGTTTGATCAGTGACAGTTTAGTATAGGGAAGCAATTCAATAAGATAATGGAAACAATCCAATATTCTGTGAATATCTACAGATAAAATGCCATCATCACAAACTTTCAGATAAATAAATGTTTATTAAGGATCAGTGTAATATTCCTATTCATAAAATTATTTACTGAAATTTGATAAACCATCTAGAACAGACTAATTGATTAGAGTGTCATCTCAAATTCAGTAATCATGAATCTAAGTTACCAGTTCAACTCTCATTCTAGACTATCACAAGTCAGATTAATAGTAGTTGAAAAAGAGAGGAGAAAAATACTATTCAAAATGTTGTATGCTATATTAACTTGTGAGTTATGACTAATTGCTGAATGTATTTGGAAAACTATAAAGTGTGAAATTTTAATTTCAAACAATTAACAATTCATCAAAATGATGCAAAGAGTTAAACACATAATTACAAGTAAAAGACAATCAATATAAATCTTCAGATAAACAAATGCGTATTTATTTATGTACAGTATAGTATTATAATCTGCAAACTTATTCATTGAGATATATATTATTTTTTTGATAATTAATAAAATTAAAATGAAATATTTTTTTAGATGCGAATTAAATATCCAATATAAGTGCTTTTTCAAAATTTATTTATTCTTTTAAAGAATATGATAAGCTATTTTAAAATAGAAATAACTACATTTAAAACTTCTAAAATCCAGCCATTCAATTTCCAAATATAAAACATTTTTAAAATTTATAATACTTCTTAATTCATACTTTTCTATTTGAAGATTGTTTTATTTCCCTGAATTCATATAAATAATAAATAATTTATCAATATTTCAATTATTTTATACTAACATTACTAAGGTAACCACAATCAATATAAATAAAACCTTAAAACTAATAAAAATTTTGCAATATATATTAACCTATCTAAATATGAAAATATCAAAAATTAAAAAGTGGTTATGAATTCTTTATACATTAAAATTGATGCTCTTACATTTAGCCCTGACCCTCTATTGTTCTAATTTACATTTTAAAATATCCACTTTTTAATTTGTATTTACATTCATAATTATAAAAGTAAACCCATTAAAAATAATATACTAATTAATCATTTCTCTTTCATCTATATTATTAAATGGGTCTTTCTTTTTCTATATACATATTTCTTAAATTAATCTTTCCTAATAAGCTTCAATCATTGTAAAAATAATCAAAATTATTCAATTTTTTTATCTTTTAAATATCTTATTCCAGTTATAAATTTGTTGTTTCTATACAATTTACATTTTCATTATTACCTCTACAATCTAAGCTTTTCATTTTACAAATTCTTCATATAATCTAAATTATTTAAATAAGAAAAATAATAAATAAATATGATGAAACTTATAAATTAGAATAATACTCAACATTTAGAGGTAATAATGAAAATGTGAATTATATTGGAACTACAAAATTAGAACAGAATGAGGTAATATTTAAAAAATAAAAATTTGAATGTTTCTGACCCATTCAAAGGAATCTAAACATTTTAATTATGACATGGAAAAAAATATTTATTTTAAGTAAAATGAATGCAAGTGATTAGTAGATTGTTTTAATGGATTTACTTTTATAAATAAGGCTAATTAATTTACAAATTAGCTGTCATAATAAGAGTATAAATAGAAATTAAAAAGTAGATATTTTAAATTTAAAAATATGAATTAAAAGAATGGGAGAGTTACAACTTCATTTTTATATATTGTAGATACCATGATAATTCCATGTAATAATGGTCAAAACAGTAGTGATGTGCAGTGTAGAATTTTTATTAACTTCATTTTTTTATATAGCAGATATCCTGATAATTCCATATAAAAATGAGCAAACAGTAAATTTTGAAATATTTTATGAATTCAGTAAAATAAAACAAGCTTGAGAAAAAAAGATCAACAAATATTATAAATAATAACTACATATTATTCACTGACTCAACTTTAATGCCATAAATTTAATATATTTTCTTATTTATTTGCTATTCTTTATCTTGAAAATACAGTATTATCCAGAATTAATAACAGAAAGTTGTTTCCACTTAAATCATTTTAAAAGCCTCTATTTTATTTCAACAGAAGTAATTCCAAACAAAAAATTTAATAAGTTCCAGTTATAACTACATTTTAAAAATGAAGTTAATTTTCAACTTCAGTTTAATAGAAATAAATGAATAGTTTATTAAATCCATGTTTATATCTTAATTTTGATTGTTGTTAAAGCTTTTACTAATGTGGAAATGACTAATGTAAATTTGTATAATATACAGTTGTTTTGAAATTATTTTTCAATAATATTAACAGTTTGATTAAAGTATCAAAATGTTCAGAAATCTATTTTTAGAGATTACATTGGTCAACATTGATTTGTTACTAAGATAAAATATATTTATATCTATAGGAAAATACTAATTTTAGAACAATATTAGAATTTATAAAACAATGGTGACATTTTCTTATTTTGAATACAGGTAGGGCCTGATGAAATGGCCTTTGATTATGTAGTCTAACTATGAAAAATCTAAAAATAGTCTCCAATAAAGAATATATCTTGTACAATATGATTTTAGCTTTTTAAAAAATAGATTATATTCCCAATACAAAAAGAATACTTGGTACCTTTGTAAACTGATTTTGATCCTAAATTGATAAGTAATCTTTTTTTGCCTTCTATCTGCGTTTTTTCTCTGTTTTCTTTTTTTTCTTCAATGTTCTGTTACATAAGTTGATATAGAACCCACTCATCACAAATCTCTTTCAAGTTGATAGCCATTTCTCCATATTAACTATGATTGTCAATCACTTTAACATTCTTTAGTTATATACACAGTAATGTTTTAATCCCAATCTTTTCGCATTTTTTATTTACATCTAGAAAAAATTACCTAAAAATGACATCTCTCACAAAATTTCTTATTTGTATTCTTTAAATCTTTTAACAAACTGTTTTTTTTTTTTGATAATATAATAAAAAAGATTGTATTCATCATATTTTTTATAATAAAAAAGATTGTATTCATCATGTTTTTAAAATGCTTCAAGAGTATAACATGCATAAAAATATTGAAAAAAATACACTAAAAAAAGAATTCTTTGATGATATCAATATAAAAAAATCTAAAAGATCAAAAAACTGGCCCAGGAAAAATGTTGTTGGAAGTAATCATACTGCCCCTAAACATGGAGTAAGAAAAAAAAAGAACTAATTAAATAATTAATATGAGCAAATAAATTGTTGTTTCAAAAATAATTTATTAATCTTATTCCAATAATTTATTTTTTATTCTTTCACCACATATTTAAATGTATTATTAAATCTCTTAAAACATTCCCAATTTTTAAATGATAGTTTTTCAAAAACATATATATATAAAATTTTAATGGTAAATATAATATTATAGTTTAAAAACTATAATTTATAAATATAGTTTTTCAAAAACATATATATATAAAATTTTAATGGTAAATATAATATTATAGTTTAAATTCTTTTGTAGCACTTTCGATTACATGGTAATCCTCGTCAACTTTAACTGAATTTCAAATTTTTAAACTTAATGTTAGGTATATTTCCATAAGCTGTGTATGGCCGTATTCGCAACTTGCTTATTAATAACATCATTCTTATATTTATCAATTAATATTGCCTCTTTAATTTTCCTCTTTTTATGATTTCTTTCTTCCATTAATATTTTTATTTCATTACTATTAAATGTAAACTTATAATTACAAGTTTTTTCATGGTCAAAGAATACTGAAACTGTATTAAATTGACTATTTACATTATTTTTAATTCGATTATATAATAATTGATGCTCCTTCAATCTTTTTTCCACAGAACATCTCGATTCACCGATGTAAAATTTTTGACATCCACATGAAATCTGGTAAATTATATTACTTCTTTGCAATTTAGGAATTATACTCTTAAGAATTATTAATCAATCGATTAACATTCGGAGGAACACAAAATGAAATATTATACTTTTCTTTAAATATATTCTTAATTAATTTAGATTGCATATTATTTATAAATGACATAGATATCCATTTTTTATTATCTAAAGTAACACTGCAAACACTCTTCTTATTATTAAATGAATTTACTGTATGCAAAATTTGGTTTTTTGTAATAACCAACCTTTAAAAGTTCATTAGCAAAGAGTTCAATATTTAAAATTTTATCACTCTTATATTTACATAATTTATCATTGCGATGCAAAAATGATTTCAGACTTGCCATTTTATGTATCATTAGAACACGTGATTTAAAATGAATATATCCTCTTTCATTTAATATATATATATATAAATCCATTTTATTCAAGTATGCAAAACATCTTTAAATGGGAATTCATATTAGTTATAAGATAAATATTAACTAATACATGATGGAATATGACCACAAAATTATTATTAATCTACAAATTCCATTTTATTGTGATCATCATATATCAATAAATATACAATTATTATTAAAAAAGAGGACAAAATAAATCAAAATTAAAAACAGAATTTATATGTTAACAGCTATTATGTTTTAATACAAAAATTTAATAAAGTGACTGACTAAAATATATATTCTTTGTAATAAAATTTTTAGATAGCATTTCAAAGTTCTTCAATATGACACAACCTACAACATCTATTCTGATTAAAAAAAAATATTTTGTTTACATTCAGATAATTATCCTTATATTAAAGTAGCATTTATTTATGATGTGTTAAAATAGAATTTAATTTTGATTGTGAATGTCAATTTTTTTACTTTATTTTGGTAAAGGAATATAATAAAAAATAAACTAACATTTCATTTTTCTGCATTCTTTCTAATAATATATTAAAATTCAGTTATGTTTTCTCAGGAGAATAAAATGCAATTTTTATTTTAAAATAAAATTTTGAATTTTTATTATTATTTATATATATAAAATAAATGTTTTAAATAAAGTAAAATAAAATATTACTTTCATCAAATTTAATTCCTCACAGAAACGGACACATATCATTGATTTATCAGCATTGGTCTATCTAGAACATACTTCTAATTATTTATGTAACATCCCTTTTTTTAAGAGATGGCAGCTTTCCTGTTAGCCTATTCTGTAAGTAACATTCATATGTGAGTTAAACTAATTACATAGAATATTTATTTAAGATGAATTCTTTATAACAAAAGATATTAAAATATGAATTCAGTAATCTTAAAATTTTGAAGTAATATACACACAAATATCATATAATGGTGAATAAAAATAATAAAAATAAGTAAGCTTAACATAGCTTAGCATAATCTTTGTAAAAAATAGTTATCTCGTGTAAATGAATTTTGTTAGTGGTTAATTAGAATTAGTATCTCGTTTCCATAAATAATCTATTTTTTTATTCATCTTAAATTAAATATATAATTTTAGATGAAGAACCAAAAAATAATATGTAGTAGAATTCTGTTTATAATTATAGTTTTGTTTATGTAAAGTTTTTGTGCAATAGTTTTAATTTAAATAAAAATTAGTTTGTCAAACTGACTTAGGATAATTACAAAGATAGACAAAATAACTGTTAAGGATAACTTATTACAAATGACATAAAATTCTATAGATATCATAAACATTTATACAGAACTAATGAAGAAGTAAATAATTTTTATATAGATATAAAAATGTTTTTGTCCACATAAAACATTTTTAAATTGTCATAAAAAAATTTAATGCTAGAATTTGAAAATGATTTAAAGATAGAGATGCTATGGCATGATATCAGAAATGAAAGACAACACAAACTTATAAAATTTGCAGAAAAGTTACATTATGGATTCTTTCTTTGAAAGTATACTAAATGGAAAATAATATAAAATGAAGATACTATGGAATTGGATAACATTTTGATTAAAAATGAATATTTTATTTCAAGATTGTAATGTTGTGTAATGGTCTACCGAAAGAGGGGGGATGCATCTGACTATGGTTGGACCTAGGGTCTTCTGGTAGGATGGAGTGAATGATTCGATTAAGTACCTAACCAAAGATTGTATCCACTTCCAATGGGCTAGCTCTGAGGGTACACATTAAATTTAGATACAACTTAGGCTAGTTCATCCATACCTCACCCCTCTTTCGGATTCCATTACACCTCAGTATTCAAACTCAAGAAACATGTTGCCATCGTCTCCTTTCAGAGGTGAATTAACTCTAGATAGCAACTATCCCATCTCTCTATATAGATTCCAATTAAAGATTCATCCAACCATATTACTATATTATTAGGTAATAGGAAAGTGTGTGTATATGCAAGTATATCCAGTTATGAAGTGATGATTGAATGAATAAATAATTTTGATAAACTAGAGACCATTTTAATGAAAATCAAGTTAACAACATTTATTGACTAACAAAATAAAAATTCAAAATTTTCTTAACCTGATAAAATATATATATATATATATATATATATACAGGTGCGTGTCAAGTATGTATCTCTACCATATTAACGATTAAATGTATTTATTATTCCAAGCCTTATCCAT
Source organism: Epiperipatus broadwayi (assembly GCA_028023455.1). Lineage (NCBI taxonomy): Eukaryota > Metazoa > Onychophora > Udeonychophora > Euonychophora > Peripatidae > Epiperipatus > Epiperipatus broadwayi. The sequence continues at coordinate 3,472,450 of JAQFVV010012421.1, forward strand.
GGTAGATATACATGACAAGGCATGAAATATTTACAAAGCAGGTAAAATTAACAAAAAAAAAATCATTAATTTATTATTACAATGATCGCAAAGCTGATTAAATATTTTATAATATTATATCAACATATGCACAATAGCTTCATTGTCCAATTCCAGCTATAGAAGTTCCAGCTTCTTTGAGGACCCCTAACTATATACAAGTTTCCTATAGTTGATACAAAAGAACTTCCATGCTAGAAGATTAGTTATTTCATTCCGAATAAACAAACATAAATGACCATTAGTTATCAAAAACAAATAAATAAATAACATGAACTGTCCTGTAGCAAGTGAATGTTCTTAATATGGAATAATATCAAACAAAATCTTACCTTATTCCATATCACAGTGATGATGATGAATGTCAAGTCTCTATGGAGGGAGAGCTGACCTAAACTTTATTTAACAAAAAAAAAAAAGATTTTGTCTAACTTAACAACATTCACCCCCGTACTTCGTTGACTTCAATTAAAGTGAACTCTTCCAAGTTGTAGATATTTAGGTTTCCAAGTACGGAAGTGAAATAAAAATAGAATTCTACAAACATATATATATAATAATAAATACCTAATTAAAACTTTCTTCAAATTATTTTGATTAATGTCTGTGAATTTGGAAAATAATGTCTTTCATAGGTGGAGTCTATCTTTCTTCAGGCCATCCTTCTTTGGCAAGTCATGCATCACTTGTGGGAAAACGCCTCAGCGACGCATTTGAAGTGATTTTATTTCCATCTTCTGTTGTTGTTCTCATTCTGGATCTATCTAGGCATTTAAGACAGGACATTTGATGCTTCATTTAGCATTATACAGGTGAATATTAAATCATCTGCTTCCTATGGGCAGAGACAATAGCACTTTGGTCCTATGGCAATGTTAAATTAGACAAAATACATTGCTCTGCAATTCATAAAGAATTTACATTTCCTTAATTGGCTATTTGGTATTTAATGGCTTTTATAAGAAAATAATTATTTCATGATTTATGTATATATGTTGGCGATGTTCTATTTCTTTATTTTATCCGCATTCGAATAATAACAGTTTTTATTTTAAATGTCAATTTAAAATCAGTTCAGATATTTTTTATTCAATCACATGAATTTATCAAAACTTTTTCCTGTTTAATAGTTTTTTATAATTTTGCACTAGGAAGATTAGATGAATAATTTAGAATGTTCGAATAAGTCGTCCGTATTCTCTTAGATTCGAACATTTGATTTTTAGATGTTGGTGTTATACAGCTATTATATCCTTTTGAAAATAATAAGGGACAACAGAAATGAACTGGATTTGGGTTTATACTGGACTTGGTTTCTGTTGTTTAGTATACTTGCATTTCAATTTCCTTTTCCATTGCTGTATGTGTCTATTGTTGCACGTATTATATTGATTGTAAGTAAACATAAAATTATGTAATAGAATTCTGCTTTCACCTTCCGCATTTGGTTACCTAGTGACTAGCTTGACATTAGGTCATCGCTATGTTTACAGAGTCTAAGTTTTGTGTCATGATACAAATATATATGTATATTAAATGGGACATTATTGGACTTTGTTAAGTTAGAAGAAAAGGTGAAGAAACAATTGATTTAAAAAGTGGACATATACTCTATTATAAAGGCACACATATTGGAAATACAAGTGGAGTAGGATTCATTATAAATAAAAAGTGGAAGAACAATATTGTGGAGATTGATGGCGTATCGGACAGAGTTGCAAGATTAGTTATACAACTTAATAGCAGATACCAAATGCACATAATTCAGGTTTATGCCCCAACAAGTTCTCATAGTGATGAAGTAGTAGAAGATTTTTATATGAATGTACAAAAGGCTTTTGATCAGAGTAAACAACATTTTAAAATTGTTATGGGAGACTTTAATGCTAGAATTGGTAGACAAATGAAAGATGAAATTGCTGTAGGTAATTTTGGTTATGGTAATAGAAATGAGAGAGGACATAGACTTGTGGAGTTTGCAGAAAAAGAAAAACTTTATATTATGAATTCATTTTTTGAGAAAAATGTTAAAAGGAAATGGACATGGAAGCATCCGAATGAAGGTACAGCAGAATTGGATTATATTTTGACTAACAGGAAATACATATTTCAAGATTGTAATGTTCTTAATAAATTTAACACAGGAAGTGATCATCGATTAGTAAGGTGTAAGTTACGTGTTAATGTAAAACTAGAGAGACAAAAATTATTGAGAAAAACAATATTTACAGTTGATATTCCTAATCTTCAGAAACATTCCAATGAATTTAAATTAGAACTTACAAATAGGTTTCAAGTGTTAGGAGATTTTGAACATGATTCAGATTTGAATAAAATTAATATGAAAATAAATGATATACTTTTAAAAACTGCAACAAAGATAGCTGGTAGAAAAAAGCAGAAATTGACTAATAAAATTTCTACTGAGACTAGAGAATTCATGAAGAAAAGAAGGAATATGAAGATATACAAAAATGATGTATTAAAAAGAATTGAATATCTCGAATTTTGTAAAATGGTACGGAAAAGAGTTGAAAATGATATAAGAAAGTATAACTGTGAAATAGCAAGGAAAGCTGTAGAAGAAAATAAAAGTCTCAAGAATGTTAAACAACATTTTGGTATTGGTAGGAAATTTATATCTGCAATAAGAAAAAAAGATGGAATTATTACTAAAAAGAGAGATGACATCATGAAATTGGTAGAAGATTTTTATCAAGAATTATATAGTAATAAAGAACAAGTACCTCCTATATCTATTATATCTTCCGAATTGCCCAAAATTTTAAATGAAGAAGTGAGACATGCAATTAAACGTATGTAGAAAGGAAAGGCTCCAGAAAATGATGGAATTATAATTGATATATTAAAAGAAGGAGGTGAAGAAATAGAAACAATTTTAGCAAAGTTATATACCAAATGTCTAAATGATAAAGATGTACCGGAAGATTGGAAGAATGCAGTAATAATATTAATATTTAAAAAAGGTGATAAAGAAGATATTAGAAATTACAGACCTATCAGCCTTTTATCAGTTTTATATAAAATTTTTACCAAGATAATTACAACTCGTCTACAGAGAACTTTGGATTTCCACCAACCAAGAGAACAAGCTGGATTTAAAAGTGGTTTTAGTACAATAGATCATATCCAGGTATTGAGAGAAGTCATAGAAAGGACATATGAATATGAGTTGTCATTATGTTTTGGATTTGTAGATTATGAAAAGGCATTCGATTCTATACACATTTCTTCAGTGATTAAAGCATTGGATCATCAAGGTATAGATCCAGGATATTGTCATATTTTAAAGAATATTTATAAAAATGCAACAGCAACAATTAGATTACATAATGATACTGGAAAAATCAACATTGAGAAAGGTGTAAGGCAAGGTGACTCCATATCTCCAAAACTTTTTACAGCAGTGCTGCAAGAAGTATTTTGTGGATTAAAATGGGAAACTAAAGGAATGAAAGTAAATGGAGAGTTTTTAAGTCATTTAGATTTTGCAGATGATGTAGTTGTTTTTGCAAATAATGCTTCAGAGCTGCAGGAAATGTTGCAGGAGTTAGCAGATGAAAGTAGAAAAGTAGGACTAAAGATAAATGTTAAAAAGACTAAAGTAATGTTTAATCGATTTGCTCAAAATATGAAAATAAAGATTGATTATGAAGAATTAGAAGAAGTTAACAGTTACCAATACCTAGGTCAGATTATTAATACAGATGGAAACATAATGGAGGAAATTAATCATAGAATTAAACTTGGTTGGAGTGCTTTTGGTAGAAATAACTTGATACTAAAAGGAAATATGCCTATGTGTTTGAAAAGAATGGTTTTTAACAAATGTGTTTTACCAGTTCTTACTTATGGATCTGAGACTTGGACACTTAATAGAAGAGCAATACAGAGACTTCAGACCACTCAAAGGAGTATGGAGAGATGTATGTTGGGAGTAACAAGAAGAGATCGAAAACGCAATGTATGGGTAAGACAACAAACAGGTGTTACTGACCTTATTGAAAAAATTAAAAGATTGAAATGGAGTTGGGCTGGACATATTGCTAGAAGAAATGATAATAGATGGACAATTGAAATTTTAAACTGGATTCCAAGAGATTGTAAAAGACCCAGAAAGAGACCACATGTGAGATGGATGGATGAAATAAGAAAATGTGCAGGGGTGTTGTGGAAAAGAGAAGCTAAAGATCGGAGAAGATGGATTAAACTTGGAGAGACCTTCATCCTGCAGTGGATTGATAATGGTTGATGATGATGATGACCAAAAATGAATTAGATATCAATGTAATTTCTTTAACTAGAATTTTTATCTTTTTATTAGACAATGGAAATTAGTCTATTGTGACATTTATTCAATATAGAATTAATAAAATTAACGTTTGCTGTGTATGCATATATATGTGTATAATTACTCTATAAAATGATAATACTTGCTCAATCACCTATTAACTAATCTTACATTTAAAATGAATGATTTGGTGATGTGAGTAAACAAAGGTTGGACACAAATGGATTGTAAGCTACCCTTACAGTTGTTAATAAATTCAGCACAAGAAATGACCATCAATTATTAAGATATAAAATATGTGTTAATGCAAAACTAGGTAAAAATTGTTAAAAAAGATAGTATTAGCAATTGATATGCTAATTGTCAAAAATACTCTGATGAATTTAAGTAATAACTGGTTAACCATTTTATTAAATAACAGATTTTGAAGATAATTCAATCATAATTGAGATTAATAAGTAGATAATTGATGTTTTATATTAAAAACGGCAACAAATATAAGTAGTACAAAAAATGGCAATTTGCCAGTAAACTTATACCTGAGACAAGAAAAGATATGACGAAAAGAAGAAATATTAAAAAATGATCCATTAAAAAGAACTCAATAGCTGAAGTTCTGAAAAATGTAAGAAAATGAGTTGATAATGATATAAAAAATATATAACACAATTGGCAAGAAAATCTATACTAGAGAATAAAAATTCAAAAGTATAAAACATTATACTATTGGGGAAAAAATAATTTCAGCAAGGAAAAAAAAAGATGGAATATTAATAAAAGGATCACATGATCACTATCTTATACTAGCACATAATTGATTATAAACAAAGCAAAACTCTCCATACGGTATTGCCACCCTGTGCCAACCAGAGTAATCAATGAATGCCAGAAGGCTTGTGCATAAAATCCCTATCTAATGCCTACTCATCCAATATCCCCAGACTAGTTTCTGGCTTGTGGCCATCGTCAGTGAGTAGCTTTGGATCTGAGAGCACTGCACTTAGTTCTTAGGATCTAATGCAACCCTCCAGCACCCACCTTTTATCTCTACTTAACTACAAAACTATGAGAATGAAATTTGAAAACACAAAAATATTTTCAATCTAAGCTCAATAGCTTATATAGTCATATAGGTCTGAACTCAGTTCAACACCCATACATTTCAGTGTCTTTGGCTCTTTAATAACCATAGCCACCACTATACTATTAGGCAGGATTGGTGGTGATTGTTTTCAATTTCATTCTCATAGTTTTGTAGTTAAGTAGAGATAAAAGATGGGCGCTGGAGGGTTGCATTAGATCCTAAGATCTAGGTCCAGTGCTCTCAGATCCAAAGCTCCTCCCTGACAATGGCCACAAGCCAGAAACTAGTCTGGGGATATTGATTGGGTAGGCATTAGATAGGGATTTTATGCACAAGCCTTCTGGCATTTCATTGATTACTCTGGTTGGCACAGGGTGGCAATACTGTATGGAGAGTTTTGCTTTGTTTATAAACAATTATGTGCTAGTATAAGATAGTGATCATGTGATGCTTAATGGTTTAACCCCAATCCTGCCTAATAGGATAGTGGTGGCTATGGTTGTTAAAGAGCCAAAGACACCAAAATGTATGGGTGCTGAACTGAGTTCAGACCCATATGACTATATAAGCTATTGAGCTTAGATTGAAAATATTTTTGTGTTTTCAATTTCATTCTCATAGTTTTGTAGTTAAGTAGAGATAAAAGGTGGGTGCTGGAGGGTTGCATTAGATTCTAAGGTCTAGGTGCAGTGCTCTCAGATCCAAAGCTCCTCACTGATGATGGCCACAAGCGAGAAACTAGTCTGGGGATATTGGATGAGTAAGCATTAGATAGGGATTTTATGCACAAGCCTTCTGGCTTTCATTGATTACTTTGGTTGGCACAGGGTGGCAATACTGTATGGAGAGTTTTGCTTTGTTTATTAATAAAAGGAGGGACAATATCATAAAATGTATGGAAGAGTTCTACAAAGAATTATTAGTAATAAAAAACAAGAAACAAAGTAACCACTACAATTAATATATCTTCTGAATTGTTGAGCATTTTAAATGTAGAAACCAGATATTCAATTAAATCTATAAAGAAGAGGAAAGCTCCAAAAATGATGGAATTATTATTGATATTTTAAAAACAAAGATGAAGAAATAGAAAAATAATGGAAAAACTATACGTGAAATGTAGGATGTATAGTGAGATTATTATTTAAAAAGATGATAGCAGACCTATCTATCATCTTATATCAATTTTATACAAAAATTTTACCTAAGATATTACAAGTTGTCTAGTAAATTTTGTATTCAAACTAAAGAAATGAGCAAGCTGGATTTCAAAATGATTTTAGCACAATGAATGCTGTCCAAGTATTGAGGAAAGTTATAGAAAAAAAAAACAAACAGTGAAAATGAACTCTTTCAAATATGAATATAACTCAATAAGCATTTTCACAGTAATTAAGTTTAAGACTATCAAGATATAGACTCAGAATACTGTCATATTCTAAAGTACATTTATCAATATACAAAAGCAGTGATTAGACTACATGATGACTAAGAAGATTAATAATAAGTGGGTATGACAGAGTATTCCATATCTACACAACTTTTTATAATACTTTTAGAATAAATACTTTATGGTTTAAAATGGGAAGCTAATGAAATAACAATGCATAGAAATTATTAGACTCATCTAGATTTTATAAATAATGTGGTTATTTTGTTAAATAATACTTCAGATCTTCAAGAGCTACAGCAAGAGTCATCAGACCAAATAAAAAAGTAATACTAAATATAAATACTAAAAGGGTTAAAATAATGTTCAATGGATTTTCTCTATAGAAAAAAAATATAAAGACTGATAATCATAAATTAAAAGTTATGAACAACAAGTACTTTGATCAAATTATTCATACAGATGGACTGATAATAGATAAAATTAATCATATAATTAAACTTGAATGAAGTGGTTTTGGTAAAAATAAGTATTAAAGAAAATATGCCTATGTTTAAAAAGATATTTAATAGTTATTTACCAGTTAGTTTTTACATATGGCTTTGAAACTCAGACACTTAATAGAAAATCAATACAGATTTAAGACCACTTAAGAAAGTATGGATAAATGTTTAGAGTTACTGAAATGGAGCTGGGTTGGACATACTTCTAGAAAAAATGATAATAGATAACTGAAGTCTTATGCTCGATTTTTAGAGATTGCAAAAGATTTAGAAATATATCACATGTGACATTGATGGATAAAATAAGAAAGTTTGTGTAATATGTAAAAGAAAGGTTATGAATAGAAAAACCTAATTAAATTTGGACAAACCTTTATCATGCAATAGATTAAATTTGGACATACCTTTATCATGCAATAGATTAATAATGTTTGAAAATGATGATGATAAATAGCAATACATAAATAAGTAGATGTTTTAAAATGACTTTCAGAAATATAAAAGCCTTTGCTTTCACATTTTATTTTTAAAAAAAGTGCACCCATAATTTCAGAAAAAAAAATCAATAATTTGTTTTGTATTGTTTGCATAATACAAACAATATAAAGGGTTTTTTCTTTTTCTTTTAAAATTTTTTGTCAGAACACTATCTCAACTCCACCATATTGCAAACATTCACCAGCAAAAAAACTCAAACCGCTTCTCTTGCTATGCATGTATTTTGTAATTAATATTTGCTCTCAAGTGAATTAGACATAACAAATACTTTGATGCCTATTCACTCTAACATTTTGATTAAGAGTGAATAGCAATACGCTCTAAAGATATTTTTAAATTTTTATTACACACATCAATTATGCCATATTGCAACCATTCACCAGCACAATGTTTCAGACTATTCTCCAACATTATTGATAAATTTTATGACTAACTCTCCATTCATCACTTCAGTTAAAGCTATCAAACACCTGAATGTCCATGTCTTTTCTGACATTTCAATACTTTCCATCCACTTTTAACACATTGTGGAAGAGTGAATAATCTCTATATTGTGAAGATATAGTTTTGTCATAATGTACAATATCTTGATAAAGTTTAATAAAACTAGTCCATGGCCAAGAATGTAGTTCACAATCCAAAAAAAAGCATTTGTAATTTTTATCAAAAAGTGCATTACTTTTAGGTTAGAATCTAAAGATTCAGTCATAATCTGCTATGAAGACTAATTAAACTGTTATCAGGTGTATTATTCCAATTTATGAACCTTCAGCAAGGATCATCCATCATAATAGTTAACTTCAGTAATTTGAAAAGTATTCAGTTTTTGCTTAAATCTTTTCCAGTAACTTTAACAGCAAGCAATTCTTTTGTAAAGTAAACAATTAGTGTACATAAAACAAGAAATGTATAGCAAAAATAAAAGATATTTGAAGATACTAAATATACCAGCAAGGAAAAGAAAAAAGCTCAAACAGTAATGTAAATTTATAAGTAAGTTTTGTTTCCAATATATATAAATGAAATAAATGAACATTGAAATTAATTGTCAAAATATCAATATTAACAATAACATAGTGCAATAAAATATAGATTTTTCTATTTTTTTAAATTTTACCATTTAAAATACTATCTTTTTATTCTAGTCTCAAACAGATTTTTTTCTGTAATAATTATGTTTTTACATATTCAATTTTTTTTTGATAGGTGAGTTACCTCTTTATATATATATATATATATATTGAGTACATCATCAATTCTCCTCATAAACCTCTATCCAGAAACAAATTATTAAATTATATATTTGGAAAACAAAGTTACAATAAATATCAAAGCAAATATATTTTGAACACGGACTGAAAGTTGATATTGTTTAGATCTGCCACTGAATTCAAAATTAAATATGAATGAAAATGAAGTCATCAGAAGACATTGATCCAAATATTCATTAGCTATTTCTCATTTTGATTTAATATATTCATATCCAAATATGCAGATCCTGATAAATATGTTGACACAATGCAGAACAGTTTTTTTCAGCAAGATTTAGTAAAATATTTGTCATAGTTACATAATTTTGAGATGAATTATTAATTGAAACATGTTCAGTTTCATTAATTTTTTAAAAACTTGAATGAATTTAATATTTTCGATTTCAGCAACAACATTTTTCTGAAAAATAAATAAATAACAATAAGATATTTAGAAGATGTCTTATTTGTAAGATTTAAATTTGATTTTAACAGCCATAAGTATTGTTCAAAAACTATTATTTGTCATACTATATCTACAGTATTTAATTATCATTATCATGCAATACTTTTTGCTCATATGAACAGTATTATTTCTAATAAAAAATACTTGTGAAAATAAGGAAGAAACAGAGATAAGCCAGCATCCATGTAATATACAATGTAATAATACTATTACTATAAACTTACTTGAATGGGGCTATAGATCTTTATTTAAATATAACAAATTAATTTTTCAAAGATACATATCTAACTTTTAACAGATTGCACAAAAATAATATCATGATTAAGTAGCAGATTTCAATAGCAAAATAGAATATCATAATAATAATGAAATCACTTGATTCAATTTGTATTTCAAAATTAGTATGACAGCATATTCTAATAACATATGCTGCATTAAATACATGCAACATAAAATCAGAATCTTCCTCATTACTGATTTATTTTATCTACTTTCTAAACTATGCACCACCATCCCCAACCCCTTTAAAATATACTAGTATCAAATTCTTTTTTTTTAAAATCCAATAAAAGTTTTTGAATATCCATTTTTGTTATACAAAGATTTCAAATTTATTATAGCAAACTGTTTTCAATCTTGTCTATATTTATATTTCTCCAGCTTCTAAACAAACCTATCCATATTTGATGGTGTTTTTTAATGATTATTAGTATCTCTGTAGGAATCTTACTTTAAAGTAAGTAATTGTGTTCTAATTGCATTTTTATTTTATTTAAATAGTAAACTATTTACTGATTTAGACTTCAAATCCATAATTTTATTGACTTGATCAATTAGTCCAGAAGTAACTACAGCTAGCTACAAATTAATGTTTTTGGATTAATTTTCCATTGATGAAAATTAAGAAAAAACAATAACTCAGTATTAATCTTTCTCCTGATCGGCTCGTTTTTAAACGAGAAAACTTGACATCACTGTAAATCGCTTAGTTTTTGTACTACGTTTACGGTTTTGATGTCATTTTTTAGAAGGAAAAAAGTTCTATAAGATGCTGCCATCTATTGAATTATTTTACAAGTAAAAAATCAATAAAATGACCATTTATGTCGAAGAAAACCAAAGCACCGCCTTCTCACATCTTTTCTTGAATGTTATTGGCTGTTGAAATTTTGTAAACAAAGAAACTGGAAAAGCACCGCCTTCTCACCATTTTTTCTTGAATCTTATTGGCTGTTGAAATTTTTTAAAAAAGACTATGGCTGCCAAAAAGTAAAGAGTTACGAACGGTTTTTGTTTTATTTTGAAAATGATAAACGAATGTTTTAGAGCATTTTAAAGTATTTTTTGATGGAAATACAAATTATTTTCATACAATATGCTAAAAATAAATATTATTTTACAAAAATAGTTAAGATTTTAGCAAGAATTATTTATTTATTGCAAAGTGGGAAGTAGAAATCATAACATGGAATTGATGCTTGACGTTTCTTTTCATTTCAGCCATAATCAAAAAATTTTTAAATTATAAATCAAAATTTATTTTTGAACAAACTTTCGTTCACTTTCATAATCTGACAAATTATTAATATACTTTTTACAAACGAAACTAAAGTGAATATATTAATAAACGGTCAATATTTTTTGAAAAATTGACACATCAGTTTGTGAATTGGCCAATTAAAAGCTTTGATTTTTACCTCCTGCGGCGAATGATATAATCAATGGTGGAAGGGTTAAGAGACATTTTGTTTTGAGTTTGTAAATATCATGCTCAAATGTGGATAAACCTATTTAGCATTAAATCATATAATAAAGACAAAACAGTTTTGAATAGGAGAGCACAAACCTTTTCAATACTTTCTAAAACTGAAGCAAACAGAATAAAAGAAAGTACTGCTCACCAGTCTACTCGGTGATAAAAAATTTAAAATAATTTTTTTTAAATTTTGTTTCACCTCTAATTAAGAAAACCTAGATACACATTCACTAATTGATTTTGGATGGCTAAGTAGATTGGCAATGAGCCACCTGTTTGCAAAAAAAAAATTACTTGGAAACTAAATTTCAAAATATTCTCGGGTTTGGTTTTGCATCTTGATTGTAGTCAGAGAAGCCAGATGCAGTGACTAATATGCTAAAGGTCCTACAATTTGCAATATTTATAGCAGAGTATTATAAAATATGTTGCAACATGAATGCTATTCAAAGAAATACAAACTACAGCAGCAAATACGATTGTGTAAAATTTCTGCTTATATTTGGTTATAGTTATAGGATTGGAAAAGATAGAGGCTAAAAAATAGCAGATGAAACTATCAATGTATAAATTTTCAGCTTATAAGCCATTATACAACAAACTTCATGAAGCGTTATTAAATTAAAAGAGCTAATTTCCTTATCAACTTCATCAAGGGTAACTTGACAATTAGGATCAATATATAAATCATAAGTGTTAATGTTCAATACAGAGCATAAAGATATTTTTTAAAAAAACTGCATTCAAATAAACACATAACATTGAATTTAATTATGAAACTTAAAATGAAATGACTATTACTGCCTTACATGACTAAATATGATGTGATTAAGGTAATTAGATAGGGAACAATAGAGACTGATAAACTATGGTGGAGCTTCTTATATGGGAATGCAATTCCTGTTTGAAGGTTTACCATTATTTCTCAATATTCAATTGTCCTTTTCATAAAAAAAAGTTTATTGATAATATTAAATGCTATCTCTTCTATTTATTTATAAAACTTTCAACATTACATATTCAAATTTAAATTCACTAATTACATACTGATATCTAAGGTCTCCAACAGAACATCAGACAATATACTAAAATTCTAATATCCAAATAGAAACCTTTGACAAATAAATACACAAATACAACTAAAATAAAAATATCTAAACTAATAGACTGAAGTTTCAAATATTCATAAAATAATTACTTATGAATGAAAGTTTGTATATAATAATAGATAATCAATACAGACTTTTTGCACTTAATGTGTATGTCAGAAGTAAATAACCAATTTATTTATTATTTGCCTTATTCTTTTAGATCATTTTTTTTTCTTTTTAAAATTCATGTAATAAATAAATATTCATACAATCTATTAAAATTCACGCACAAAATTAGATTATTGCTGATATCAATCACTCAAAATCTTGACTTTAAACTGCATATGCAAAAAACGAAGTGTATCTGATTAAAAAAATTTCAAATAACATCAATGTCACATTTCATGTAAGGACACACATTTTAATAATGCATGATAAACTGACTGCTATTTTTTTTTTTGCGAATAATACAAATTAAACAAGGATAGATGTAGTCTTCACAAAAAATAATACAAAACTGCAGAAGGGAAGAATTATTGCTAAAGTAAATTTGAATTTATACAGATAAACAACACACGTACTCACATTTTTTTAAAAAAATTAGGTGTATCTAAAAATTACAGGTACGCAATTATAAAGTATGTATATGCACACACACATCAGATATACAGTAGAAATGTGTGTAAAACGATCAATTTATAGCTATATAGACTAAGGTTGGTTATAAATAGCAGATGTGCGAATGAAATACACATATATATTTCAAACTATAAAAAAAACATTGAAAAAAGATTTGATAATAGGCTTATTCTTTTTCTTTTCATTTAAAAACCAACTTATTAACATTTAAAAAAAAAAGAAAAAAAGCCTAAAAAAATAATAAATTAAAAGTTTCTTGAGATTTATATTGTAATGGTAATTCAGGTGAATCAATGATATATACCAATATGTACGATATATTTTAAATATTAAATATGGTGAAAGTTAAATAATTAAATAAAATTTGAATAAAAATGATTCATTTCAGATATAAATAATAATACTAAAACAAAACGTCTAAGATGATTATGATGCCTTAAAACGTAGTACTAAAAGTTTAAACTAATAGAAAGTTTACTTTTGGAAACATTAATGCTCAATTATCACCAATTATAAAATATTACTGCCATCCCTTCATGTTCGCCAGGGAAATGCATGATTTTTCAGAGTTTATCTCATATGTCATAGCATCGTCCGGGAGACGAACCCACAACCGTCTGCAACCAATTACTTGCTTGCAAGGGGCTGCGATGACCTCTCGGCTAACAACGCTTGACTGATTTGTGGATATTACTAGCATATTTGCAGTTTAAAAGCATAATGTTTGAATTGAGTTCATAAACAAACATGAACTAAATGGATTAATAAAAAATAATTTATTCACAATGAATATATAAAATTGTTGTTACATATATATTCGCAATTCCTAATAAGTATACAAAATATTAAATATAATAATAATAGATATTTTTAATTTAAGGCCTTATAATATCTATAATGATAAAATCTTATGCGACATAGTTCCAAACCATGGTTTTCTGTATATATATATTTTAAATACATTCTTCCAAAGATAGAATTATCCTCCTGGTTCACTGGTGATAGGATATATAGTAGCATTGGTGACTAGTTCTGGTAGGCTTTTAAGGTATTGTCCATTTCTTTCCTAACAGCATGATTAAAGCAGGCAATGGCTGGTTTTAGCAAACGTCAGCTTTAGTTTAATGAATCTGATTGAAATTTCAGAGTGTTTTGGCAGGAGGGATTTTTATTGTCTAGCCAAACATATTAAATGGGCTTCTGTTAGATAAAGTCATCATATTTGTTATTATAAATGGAATATTAAACAATACTGTAAAACAATCAGCAAGATATGGCAAGTTCTCAAATTATGGTGGGGAAAGTTTTAACCAGCAGGTTCTCTCATCTGCATGTAATCTCTGCAACACTGCTTCTTGAGTAAAGTCTTCACATAAACTCAAGTATACCAAACTGGATTAGCCTCATCTAGCCTGAGTTGTTTGTTTCAGACCTATTTATCCCTATTTGATGTTATCCAAAAACATGTTTTCCAAACAATGGATTTGTCACCAACTAATTACAAGATTAAAACTGTGTTGTTTTTTTTACATGTTTTTTGGAAAACATTTTCTTTATTCCCTTCACAACATGTTGTGGAAACAAATTTATATATACTTTAACATTAGATCATGATTTAACAAATAAATAAACAACAGTAAAAATAGCTGTATTTTTATATTGGACTATTTCCATCATCTAATATGTGTTGAATGTCTTTAGAAAAGTTTAATTTTTAGTTAAATATTCCAAATGCATTCAACTGTTAGTAATATCACAGCAAACAGGTTAGTATATGCACCAACTGTTAATAATATCACAGCAAACAAATGTTAGTAATATCACAGCAAACAGGTTAGTATATGCACTAACTGTTAGTAGGATGGCTCAGTTGGTTAGAGCATTACCGTAAAAATTCAATTATCAAGAATCTAAGGACCCAGGTTCGAATCACATACTAGTACTGTCACTGGTCAGGCCAGCAACACCTGAAGAAGAGGGGAGAAAAATACCCCTCAAAATGTTGTGCATATACTAATCTGTTTGCTGTGATATTACTAACAGTTAGTGCATATACTAACCTGTTTGCTGTGATATTACTAACATTTGTTTGCTGTGATATTACTAACAGTTGGTGCATATACTAACCTGTTTGCTGTGATATTACTAACAGTTGAATGCATTTGGAATATTTAACTAAAAATTAAACTTTTCTAAAGACATTCAACACACATATTAGATGATGGAAATAGTCCAATATAAAAATACAGCTAGAACACCATCATCCCAAACCTTCAGAAAAACAGTAAAAATAGTTTTTTTTCTTGATTTATATTAGCTAGTGCTAGAAAGAAAAAAAAATCATTGCTGACTTATAAAAATCAAACAATAATTTTTAAAATTGTATTAACTTCAAAATTATAATATCATTTTCAGATTTGGTATTAAATTTAGTTTAGAAATTATAAAATCGTTAATTAAAATCCATTCACAAAAAAACAAGGTACAACATGCATTATATTTTTATAAACTACACAATTCAAAATTCTTGTATGTATCAAACTATTTTTCTTGCTTCCTTTGCAGGGCAATTTATCATTTTATTGTTTCTCATATATTACAAAGAAACTTTATAAAATATTTAATAATATGATGAAATAACTTTTTTTAAATTTTTTTAAGGCAGTTTATATATTTATTTCTCAATTTATACAAGCTCATTATTAAATTTTTTTTTTCCATGCAACTTTGTAATAAAACTAATTCGAGCTGCTATCAATTTGTTTTAGTTACAATATAAATTAATTACGAATTTTAAATAGATTCTATCAATATTTTACTAATAATACATCACAGATATTGTAACTAAAACTAGAATATATTCTAGTAATAAAAATCTTAGTAATTATCTCCTATGGTTTATAGATATCTAACAATCTAATTTAAGATCATTCTTGTTATATACAGGCAGTCCCGTAGTTATGAACACTTGAGTTATAAACATTTTGCTTTTACATAATCACTTTTAGACTTTAGATATACCTTCATGTATAATTAATGCTATATACTGTAGAAATAAATGGGTATTCAAAATTGTACAGTATTTTAGTACTTTAATGATTAAAAAATTCCTCTTAGTAATTAACGCTACAAATTTATAGTATCTGATAAAAAAAACTATTTACATACATTTGTAATTGAATTTTTTCTAAAGAAAGATAAATTTGCGAATTTAGAAAACAATTATAAGTATATTTTAGAGAACAATTAAGAACTTATATAAAATACAGTAAATCTTCCCATCTCTCTGACATTAATTACTTTTATTTTTAGCATCGTCACAGACTGACTTGAACAGGATCGTCTTGATTAGCACTTGTTTTTAAAAGTAGTTTGTGTGTGATTACTTTACATATACACTGTATATATTTCTGTTTTGGTGAATTTTTTCATTCTTATTAATTAAAAACATGAGTGAGAAACAAAAAAATAGCAGTGTTGATACGACTGAAAAGAAATCAAGGTCTCATAAACCCTAAATGGTCGAGACAAAAATGGATATAATTAGATGTTCTGAAAATGATGAATCTTTTGCTTCAATCACATGTTTATGTAATTTAAACCGATCAACAATATATACAATTATGAAAAACAAGAACAATATTAAGGACTATGTATGAAATATTTCTTCAAAGATTGTTTCAAAAAGACATGGCAGAGTAATGGATAAAATGGAGAAATCTTTGGCATTATGAATTGAAGATCAACATCAAAAAGGCATACCAGTGAGTTTATCAATTATTCAAGCTAAGGCTCTTAGTTTGCATGAAGATTGGAAAAAAGAATTAATTAAAACAGACTCTGCTGTTGAATTTGTAGCAAGCAGTGGTTGGTTTCAAAATGAGATATTCTTTACATAATATTAAATGTACTGGGGAAGGTGCCAGTGCAGATAAGAAAGCTGCCAATGAATTTATTTCCACTTTCTCTAATATCATTAAAGGCAAAGCTTATTTTCCATGCCTAGTCTTCAATGTAGATAAGACAGGATTATTTTGGAAAAAGATGCCTGCATGTACATATTTAGCAAAGGAAGAATCAGTTGCACCTTGGCATAAACCTTCTAAAAACAGATTAACATTGCTTCTTGCAGGTAATTTAGTTGGTGATTTAAAATTTTAGCCAATGCTAATTTATCAGACAGAAAATCCTAAAGCATGAAAAGGAAAATATAAAAGAATGCTTCCAGTCATTTGGAAATCAAATCCTAAAGCCTGGGCTACTACACAACTTTTTCAAGATTGGTTCTCACATCATTTTGTGCCTTCTGTTAGGCAATATTGAAGTGAGAATAAGTTATCATTTAAAACACAATTGCTCTTTGACAATTCTCCTGAACATCTAAGAATCCCTGCAGCATTTATATCCAGAAGTTAATGTTGTGTTTACCCCTCCCCCCCCCCCGCACCACAAGTGAAAAACAACATATGGACCAAACTGTGATAACTACTTTTAAGTGGTATTACATGAGATAATTAATGACTCAAGCAATCAAGGCAATTGACAAGGAAGGTGGACATGCATTAAGGATTTTTGGAAAAGTTATAATATATGAAATGCAATAAATATTATTGGAGATGTGTTGGCTGAAATAAGAGTCAACAATGAAAGATTGCTGGAAAAAATATATCCACAAATGATGAATGCTTCTATGGACATTGACCAAACTCCTGAAGATATCACAACTGAAATAGTCACTATAATGAATGAATTAAATTTAGATATCACTGATGAAGATATTGATGAGTTAATGCAATCTCACTGAGAACCTCTGTCAAATGAAGACTTGATTAAACTACAAGAGATGAATAAAATACAAAATGAAGAACCTGATAACGAACTTATTGTTAAGAGTTTGACAATCAAGAATATGAATGAAGAACTTCATGCATCTTAACAAATTTTTGGCCACCATGGAAGAATGTGATCCAAGGAAAAGCATATATCTCGTGTACAAATGGTAATAGAAAGACACTGAATGTTACAGAATTCTTTATCAAGAGAAGAAAAAGTATACAATTCAATTACCTCTTGATAAATTTGTAAACAAAACTCCAGATACTAATCAATAAAAAATAAATACTGTATTTTGAAAACCCTTTCTGAAGCTTTTTTTTTTTTTACATACCTCTACTTTCAAACAATTTCAACTTCCAAATACATGTTAGGAACCAATTAAGTTTGTAACTAGGGCATTGCCTGTAGTCCAGAAAGTTCAATATATTCTAAAGACAATGATCAATAATAAAAAAAAAAGAGTTTTATGTATTTGTGTCTTGAATGGCAATGTTATTTAGAATTTTTGAATTCTATAGCATTATAAAATAGTAGCAAATAAGACAAAATCCTATTAAATCCAGAACTATAGATATAGATGTTTGAGCAAAAGACAATATATATATATACTTTTATGATGAAATACAATTTCTGTATGATTTTATTAGTAATAAAACAAAAATTATACAATTTTTTTTTTGTATTTCTTTAAAAAAATTGTATAATTTTTGTTTTATATATATATATAGTAACCTCTCAACCTAAATTTGTTTGGTAGCTAACACACTCCATTCACATATGGTTGAGCCTTTATAAGACTCTAATCCACACGACCGCAATAACTTCAGATTTCCCAAAGAAAATAAATAATTAATGTAAAATATATAATTCCTCAGCGATTTAAAAATTGACTATTAAACTTTTAAAATATAATATATATATATATTTTTACAATATTTCAACAATCATTGGTTTATTACTAAATGATTTCATGCTTTTAAAATTTAGTTTTATCTATTCATTAACTACATATTCTCAGGGTTTTTCTATTAATAGATATTCATTTAGACTTGTCGTAATAATTATCTCAGGGCCTTTAATAAACATTTACTACTATCAAGATAAATATGGGTATTAGGGATTTTATGTACACATTGCCATTTTAACTTATTGGATTCAAATAGCAAATATAAGAAAATATTTATGTAACCTTAAATGAATTAACAGTAAGATGTCTTGACTTAGACTTAAATATTATCAAAATGATGATCAAAGAATAATACCATATACTTTAACAAAAATAACAAAATTGTGTATTTCATGTAAATAATAAAATAATATAATAATAACAAATACAAAACAGCACTAAATGACAGCAGACATCAAAAATAAATATTTATAATGTGAACTATCTCTGTATGACAACAAATATTAAAGATATATATTTTCGGATCTTTTTTAAAAATGTTTATGTATTAATTATATCTACATTTGATGGTAAACTCATGTGTGGCAATACAATATACATGTTATAGGAAATGGATTGCTATATTTCATCCCACTTTTACTTTGAACATATAAACAAATTAAATATCTCAAAACTATAAATTTAGTATTTACACATTTGTCACTTTCTTTATCCACTGGAGTTCAAATTTTATTACTGTAAGGTTTATTTTACAAACATTTATGCAATAGAGTATTTTAATACTTCTCCATCATGCTAGTGCAATTAGTGATTAATTATATCACAGCAGCAAATCTCAACCCATAATTTTAAATTAATTATAGTATATATTTTAACATATAGTATTTGGTGAACCAAATATAAATAACCTTTATCCTAAAACAATGTACTATTTTCTAGGTAGCTTTAATCAAATATGGATCGAGAAACGAATTTAAAAAAAAATCACAAATGATGAAATATAATTTAATATTTTTATAGATATATTAAACTATGTCCATACTTCCCCATTCTTTTTAAATTCATATAAATAAAGATACAATAAAAGACAAATGACCCCCAAGTCATTATTGTATTTATCTGAGGTGGATGGTGTCAAATTTGTGAGTGGAGTAAATGGTAAATAAAAATGTAACAATTTAATATTTATATTTTAAATAAATTTAAAATGATGGTTAAAAAAATGCAATCTCTCTCCACTAACAAAGATTTAATCTGTATTCATTCACACTAATCTATCACACTATATCCTTAAATATTGAATATAAAATATACTTCTAATTGAACTTTATGGTTAGATTTGGTATATTTACTACTTTAATAATTTATTAAACTATTGATAAAAACATAACTAACTAATACATCATTCATGTAAAGTTTATATGGCAATCCAATACAACACATTCTCAATTATAAGAGATAAAAAATTAATCATTGTGAAGTAGAATGACCAATGCAAGCACCAAGCCACGCACAAACCAAAAGGAAAACATCCGGATCTTAAGAGCAAATGACATCATGTTCGATCAATCCGTATGATTTATGATGAGAGGCCAGTAATTATAAAAGGGAAAATTATTGAATTCATGGATTAATCTGGCTATTGATCCACTATGAATTGCAGCTGTATTCCAGACTCCATGATGTAGGAGTCTTGCAAGAGATTTAGTTTCCTTTGCACCAGCTGAGTCAACCTCCCGATGACAGTTCCTGAAAGTATTGGCAAGCAGTGGTTTCATCTCCAAAGAGAACAATCTACACAAAATGCGAGGCTTAGAATGGA
The DNA here is from genome assembly GCA_028023455.1 of Epiperipatus broadwayi. Classification (NCBI taxonomy): domain Eukaryota; kingdom Metazoa; phylum Onychophora; class Udeonychophora; order Euonychophora; family Peripatidae; genus Epiperipatus; species Epiperipatus broadwayi. The sequence continues at coordinate 3,493,043 of JAQFVV010012421.1, forward strand.
CTTCCATAAACCTGCCGCAATCAGGAGGATTCGTAAATACAAACTCTGGGAAGAATAAACTTTTATCAATATGAACTTATAGTTCGATCTTTTAAACAAACTTTCAATTAGTAATCTAAAGTATGCATTTTTATCTGACTTAAAAGAACTCTAAATCCATTATAAATTTTTTTATGTATCATCATCATCATCATCATCATCAACCATTATCAATCCACTGCAGGATGAAGGTCTCTCCAAGTTTAAACCATCTTCTCCGATCTTTAGCTTCTCTTCTCCACAACACCCTGCACATTTTCTTATTTCATCCATCCATCTCACATGTGGTCTCTTTCTGGGTCTTTTACAATCTCTTGGAATCCAGTTTAAAATTTCAATTGTCCATCTATTATCATCTCTTCTAGCAATATGTCCAGCCCAACTCCATTTCAATCTTTTAATTTTTTCAATAAGGTTAGTAACACCTGTTTGTTGTCTTACCCATACATTGCGTTTTCGATCTCTTCTTGTTACTCCCAACATACATCTCTCCATACTCCTTTGAGTGGTCTGAGGTCTCTGTATTGCTCTTCTATTAAGTGTCAAAGTCTCAGATCCATAAGTAAGAACTGGTAAAACACATTTGTTAAAAACCATCCTTTTCAAACAAATAGGCATATTTCCTTTTAGTATCAAGTTATTTCTACCAAAAGCACTCCAACCAAGTTTAATTCTATGATTAATTTCATCCATTATGTTTCCATCTGTATTAATAATCTGACCAAGGTATTTGTAACTGTTAACTTCTTCTAATTCTTCATAATCAATCTTTATTTTCATATTTTGAGCAAATCGATTAAACATTACTTTTGTCTTTTTAACATTTATCTTTAGTCCCATTTTTCTACTTTCATCTGCTAACTCCTGCAACATTTCCTGCAGCTCTGAAGCATTATTTGCAAAAATAACTACATCATCTGTGAAATCTAAATGACTTAAATACTCTCCATTTACTTTCACTCCTTTAATTTCCCATTTTAATCCACAAAATACTTCTTGCAGCACTGCTGTAAAAAGTTTTGGAGATATGGAGTCACCTTGTCTTACACCTTTCTCAATGTTGATTTTTCCAGTATCATTATGTAATCTAATTGTTGCTGTTGCATTTTTATAAATATTCTTTAGAATATGACAATATCCTGGATCTATACTTTGATGATCCAATGCTTTAATCACTGAAGAAATGTGTACAGAATCGAATGCCTTTTCATAATCTACAAATCCAAAACATAATGACAACTCATATTCATTTGTCCTTTCTATGACTTCTCTCAATACCTGGATATGATCTATTGTACTAAAACCACTTTTAAATCCAGCTTGTTCTCTTAGTTGGTGGAAATCCAAAGTTCTCTGTAGACGAGTTGTAATTATCTTGGTAAAAATTTTATATAAAACTGATAAAAGGCTGATAGGTCTGTAATTTCTAATATCTTCTTTATCACCTTTTTTAAATATTAATATTATTACTGCATTCTTCCAATCTTCTGGTACATCTTTATCATTTAGACATTTGGTATATAACTTTGCTAAAATTGTTTCTATTTCTTCACCTGCTTCTATTAATATATCAATTATAATTCCATCATTTCCTGGAGCCTTTCCTTTCTTCATACATTTAATTGCATGTCTCACTTCTTCATTTAAAATTCTGGGCAATTCAGAAGATGTAATAGATATAGGAGGTACTTGTTCTTTATTACTATATAATTCTTGATAAAATTCTTCTACCAATTTCATGATGTCATCTCTCTTCTTAGTAATAATTCCATCTTTTTTTCTTATTGCAGATATAAATTTCTTACCAATACCGAAATGTTGTTTAACATTCTTGAGACTTTTATTTTCTTCTGCAGATTTCCTTGTTATTTCACAGTTATACTTTCTTACATCATTTTCAACTCTTTTCCGTACCATTTTACAAAATTCGAGATATTCAATTCTTTTTAATACATCATTTTTGTATATCTTCATATTCCTTCTTTTCTTCATAAATTCTCTAGTCTCAGTAGAAATTTTATTAGTCAATTGCTGCTTTTTTCTACCAGCTATCTTTGTTGCAGTTTTTAAAAGTGTATCAGTTATTTTCATATTAATTTCATTCAAATCTGAATCATGTTCAAAATCTCCTAACACTTGAAACCTATTTGTAAGTTCTAATTTAAATTCATTGGAATGTTTCTGAAGATTAGGAATATCAACTGTAAATATTGTTTTTCTTAATAATTTTTGTTTCTCTAGTTGTACATTAACACGTAACTTACACCTTATTAATCGATGATCACTTCCTGTGTTAAATTTATTAAGAACATTACAATCTTGAAATATGTATTTTCTGTTAGTCAAAATATAATCCAATTCTGCTGTACCTTCATTTGGTTGCTTCCATGTCCATTTCCTTTTAACATTTTTCTCAAAAAATGAATTCATAATATAAAGTTTTTCTTTTTCTGCAAACTCCACAAGTCTATGTCCTCTCTCATTTCTATTACCATAACCAAAATTACCTACAGCAATTTCATCTTTCATTTGTCTACCAATTCGAGCATTAAAGTCTCCCATAACAATTTTAAAATGTTTACTCTGATCAAAAGCCTTTTGTACATCCATATAAAAATCTTCTACTACTTCATCACTATGAGAACTTGTTGGGGCATAAACCTGAATTATCTGCATTTGGTATCTGCTATTAAGTTGTATAACTAATCTTGCCACTCTGTCCGATACACCATCAATCTCCACAATATTGTTCTTCCACTTTTTATTTATAATGAATCCTACTCCACTTGTATTTCCAATATTTGTGCCTTTATAATAGAGAATATGTCCACTTTTTAAATCAATTGTTTCTTCACCTTTTCTTGTAACTTCACAAAGTCCAAGAATGTCCCATTTAATATAAGACAGTTCTTCTTCTAATTCTTGCAATCTTCCTTCACTTGAAAGTGATCTGCAGTTGTAAGTACCTAAATAAAAAGTTGTAATGTTTGCTAATTAATCATTTCCATTTCTGTTTTTTTTTTAATTATTATTGTGTTAATTAAATTATGAAATTTAAAGTTGGGTGTAGATGGCTGCATAGAGTCATTAAGTTTGGGGTTAGGTCATATGGGGATAATTTCAGATTATTTGTTTTGTAGTTGAGTCGATGCTGGTAGAGAGATATATGGATGTTTATATCAATGTAATGTGAAGCATGTTAGCATACAGGGCAACATGCCGAAATGAATGCATGGCCCAAAGATGTAGCCATCGCATTGCAATGGACGTGGAGTATTTATCCATCATTGATTTCCCATTTTGCTCTATGGATAGAGACTATAAGTTGGCAAAGACTGGTCTCCCTCTATATGAAATATTTCATTTTAATGTTTTATATATATGATTCCTTTGCCAGACAGACACACATTCCTGTACTGGACGAGGATCATTTCTTTTAAATAATATCATGCTGCAGATGCACATCCCTGTCAGTGTGGTTTTATGCTAACATCTTCATATTGTATTTGTTGTGTCTGTATATCATGAAGCAAGCATTGGTTTAGCTACAAACTTTTAGCCTGAGGTTAAATTATTGAAGTCTTTTAGTTGCGTACTCTATGTAGTCTATCTATACTCAACATTCTAAAATAAAAATATTATATAAAATGTTCATCTGTGTGGATTTACTAAAATAACAATTTAAATTTAGAATTAATAATAAATCTAAAGCAATATTAATTTATTCCTCAAAGTTATATGTGCATAAATAATTGTTTTGTGATTATTACTGGCAGTGGCTTATTTTATTTTATTTTTAGTATTAAAAATGTTTTAAGAATTTAGATTATAAATCTCAGCTACTCCTTGAACTTAGAGACTAGGACATAATGGTCAATAAAATTAAAAGTAGAATCTTAACAAGGTGTATCTGCCTACATTATAAATATTCTAGGTTCAAATAGCCCAGTGGCACCCTGTACGGCAGATAGGGTAAGTGTCCAATATTTCTCCAACCATTATAATATTATTTCTTTATATGTGAGGCACTTGCAATATCCTTAGCCAAAAGCTACTTTTAATAGATAAGATTTTGGGATAATCACTCAAAATTTTATTGGAACACATTTTAAAAGCATATTCCTTTGAAATTGGAGAAACACAATTTAAATTCTTTAAAGAAATTTTTAGTCACTATTCTAGAAGTTCAATAATGCAAATTTCAAATTTTCTTAACAGAAAATTTTAAACAAATGCGTTGTTTTTCCTTTTATAGTTTAGTTTACCATATATCTATCATTGCTACTGAAATGGAGTAGACCTGACCCTGTCTCAGGCAGACTCCTAAGTAATGTTTTTTACCCAATCATTATCGAGTAGGTAGGTACAAAAATGGTGATTTTGGCTAAAAACATGACTGATCTTGCATTATACTAAAATTTTTAAAAATTGATCTCTCATTTCGATTTACTGGTATTTATAGGTTTTCTCCTGTAACACCAAAATTTTCCTTAATGCATCTCTCCTAGTAGTTGATTTCAGGAGCATCTCCACAGTACCTTACACAGATTCTATAGTTTATTCTCTCAATGGGCAGGGAAAGTGTATTCATTTTATAATATAAAATAATAAAATAATAAAAGAAAATGTTTAGTATCAATTTCTTATAAACAAATAAATGAAAATGCATTTATCTATTATTAACAAATCTTATTTGAGCAATAAATATTTGTCAGTAAACACTATTAGATCTATAAAATTTTATTAATATTTTAACATCAATAATTTCATTAGGTTTTATATTCTGTTATTTTAGAAATTTTTATTAAATCTAAACATTTAATTATCTAAGATTTCAGTAATTGTTTTGTTAATCTTTCTAATACATTTTTCTAATTTGTGAATATTGCTTATATACATGCCTGCACATTTACACATAAATGTAACAAAATTTTTATATATTTGGAATTACTAGTACTTCTGCTGATTTAATCAACAATTTGTTCATTTTGAATTTGCTGTAAATATTCCAATTTAGCAGTTTGACTACTTTCAATCTCACTGTTTATTCACAAACACTACTCTATTTGTACCTGAATTTATAGTCATCACTAAAACAACTCGCTAATTGTTTCTTAAATTGTTATAAAAAAATGCAATATTAAAAATTTTGAAAATATTCAAAAACTAATATTTGAAGATTAAATAAAAACAAAAACGATTATCCCCCTTGCATACTGACTTTATGGAAGTTGACCCTTGGTTTTACACCTATTACTTGATCATCCTATATATTATGAGATATAGAATCAAGAAAATTTTTGAACAATTCATACCTTGTAGACCATGATAACATTGATATCAAAATATAATGCTACAATACACACACACACACACATATATATATATATATATATTGAGAAAATGCGGTAAATAAAAATGCAATAGCCATTTTTTAATATTTGGTAGATTGATTTAGCATTCTTATATATTCTTTAGTTTTTTTGCATTTCTCTTCATATATTCATATATATTAAAAATTTTTATCATCTCCTCTTATACACTATAATGCAAACTTCCTTCTTTATTTTGCTTATAGTTTGACTATCCTGCAGTCTTCATCAGAGCTACATCATTTAAACATAATCATATAATCATTCATACTCATATTTAACTTTAACTCTATAGCTTTGCTTTTCTTATTTTCTACTTATATTTTCTTATTATTTTTAATTTATTTTTACTTTCATTTTATTCTTATTTTTTTATTTTATTCTATCTTATCTATCATTCCACAGATATTCTTTAACATATCACAATAACATTTCCATTTTATTTTTTATATATACTTATTATTTAATATCTTTTATTATCTTCTATTATTTTATATATTTATTCCTTTATTAATAATTCCTATTTTATTCCTACTCTTATCTCTATTTTTATTTTCTATTATCATTTTTTCATTTACTTATCTCTGTATAATTTTCACTTCTCTCTCTACAACTATAACTGAATATTTTTTAAAATTTTGTTAGTCTCTTTTTCAGATACTCCTTTCATATAACTTCCTCTATTATCATTTTTTTCAATTTTTTATCCTATTCTTTAAACTTTTTATCTATTCTAGAAACTTTTTATATATTTTCTTATTTATTTTTGTATTATTAATAATATTTTTATAAAAATGTTTTAACTCCTCTGCCCCATCTCTATTTAGATTTGTTATTATCTTTTTAATTAATATAGCTTTATTTTCTATCTCTTCTTTTATTAGTACAACCAATCATTTTCACACTATCTTTCCCAATATATAATGCATATAAATTGGTGATTTCTTATCATACCTATGCTGCATTAATCGTGTATATATTGAAACAAAAATTCAACACATAGAAGATTAATGCAGCATAGATATGGTAAGAAATCACCAATTTATATGCATTCTATAGAAACAGAAAAGATAGTGTGAAAATAATTGGTTATACTAATAAAAAAAGATAGAAAATTGAAGGAAGCTATATTAATTTAAAAAGTAAAGCCAAATCTAAATAGAGATGGGGGGAGGGCAAAATATTATTTTTATAAAAATATTAATAATGCAAAAATAAATAAAAAAATATATAAAAAGTTTTAAAATAGGTAAAAGAATTTAAAGAATAGGATAAAAAATTGATAATATAAAAAAGAGGTTAATAAAAATTTTAAAAATATTCAGTTACAGTTGTAGAGAAAGAAGTGAAAGTTATAGAGAGGTAAGTAAAATGAAAAAATAAAATAAAAGCTGTGAATAGAAAAATAAAAAGAGACAAGAGTAAGAAAAAATAGGAATTATTAATAAGAAAATAATAAAAGATATTAGGTAACAAGTATATAAAAAATAAAATGGAAAGGTTATAGAGACATATTAAAGAATAAATGTGGAATGATAGATAAGATAGAATAAAATAAAAAATAAGAATAAAATGAAAGTAAAAATAAATTAAATATAAGAAAATATAAGTAGGAAATAAGAGAAGCAAAGCTAAATATGAGTATGAATGGTAATATAAAATATGTATATTAATATGTATATAAAATAATGGTTATGTGATTATATGTTTAAACGTTATAGCTCTGATGAAGACTGCAGGACAATCAAAACTGTAGGCAAAATAAAGAAGGCATTATATTAAAAAAGCTTGCATTAAAGTGTATAAGAGATGATAAAAAAAATTAATAATTTGGTCTAGTATTTGAGAAAATTATATCATTTTTAATGCATTTAATATCAGATAATATTCTAATATTTTTTCAATATTTTCATATCTTCCTTTTTTGCAATGATTAGAATTGCTTAAAGTAAATCAGAAAAATATGATTACATAGTGAAAACATTCTAAAAGTTTTGTTTCATAGAAATCATAATTTAACACATTAAAAAAAATAGTAATAATGGACAGTAGCATTACCATTGCTTTAAGATTATCAATAAATGATACTGATAAGACTTAATATCATGCAAGTGAGAAAAATTATTTTCAGTATTCATTCAGTGGGCAAATATTCCATTATATATTTCACAAAATGTACCTCTATAATTACCAATGGTGATACAGCAGTTCTATAGAACTAAACTGCATGAATATAACCAATTTCCTGATTAAAAAAAATAGAAGGACAATTATGTACATAAAATTAAAATACTATGAGTGGAGGATTCTTTAAATAATGTTTCACCAAATTAAAAAATACAATATTATTTAATCCTTTCAAAAAAGTAGGAGAGTGAGAAAAAACGTTTAATAAACTTTTATATCTGATGAGCTGTACCCATGACTTGTCTCATATAAGGAATAAAAGAATATACCCCTACATGTAGTTGTTCCCATGACTTATATATTTATATACATGAGTAAACAAAAAATGACAGTATCACAAAAAATATAACTTTTTACAACAAGTTATATAACTAAATTTGATCAAATTTTAGGATTTTAATTTAAATATATTAATGGCTATAAAATTTTAACATCATATTTTTTGTTCATGCTCCACTTGCAAAGGACAAATTAAATACACAGTACAAATGAAATTCAATTAATTTAAAATGTATTTACATCAAATTTACTTTGTTGTACCAAAAATTATAATTCTCTCCATTTCTGTGCTATGTTTTTTAAAATGCAGCCATAACATATTTTGCACATGTTTAAAAAATTCTATCTGTAATCTTTTAATCATTGTTGATCTTTTTGTGTTGAATGAAGTCATCTGAAAATGGTTATAATTTTGCAGCATATTGCAAATTACCATTTAAGTACCACATAGCAAAATCCATAGCTTATGTAATCCCCCACCCTTCCAAAAAAAAAAGAAAGAGAGAAAATCATGCAAAATTCACTAAGGTTAGTACAATATTTGTTGAGTTATAAAGTAACAAACAAACAAGCTTTCACATTTATATAATAGAAAGGAAAAAATATATCTTAAATACCATATTTAAAAAATTCTGAAATGAATATATTCTTTTAGATTTTATAAAGAGTATCTTTACTGAAAGCAAAAAAAAGTTTTCTATTAAGTGAAATAAGACCTTTTAAATTTTCTCTGAGATATAAAAAAACAAAACAACAAATTCCTAATAATTCATTGCATTATTCATAGTAAATGAAAATGGATCAGGTGCTCACCTATATACACCAACCAGAATGATGAATTAACTGACTTTACCTCTTGAATTCAAAAGCAATAAAGATAAATGATATTTCCTGTTAGATGCCTAGTAGGCTTCAATTGAGATATGTGTAAAAACATTCATTCTCTTTTATATTTATAATCATAAAAAAAAAATATATCCTCATATTTGATGAATGTAAAATTGTCAAGCAAGGCAACATATGATGATTAAAGACAAATATTGGATAAGTAGATTGTTATTCAGGTTTATGCCCCAGCAAATTCTCATGAAGAAGATGATTTTTATTTAGATGTGCAGAATGTGTTTGATTAGATTAGAACAAAATTTTCAAATTATAATGGGAGACTTTAACTAATGCAAGATTTAGAAAAGAATTGAAAAAGGAAAATAAAAATACATTTAAATATAAATGAAAAAATGAAAGAAGAAATAAACTTATGGAATTTAAAGGATATGAAAATCTGTATATTATCTATTATTTTTTTTTTGGAAACAAAATTCAAAATAGGAATGAACAGGGAAATATCCAAATGAAATTGCAGCTTGATTATATTCTGATTAAGATAAAATACACATTTCAAGCTATATAGATTCAATACAAAAAATAATCATTAATTAGTCACATATAGGATATATGTTAATTCCAAAAACAAAAACAGAATTAATTTAAATAGAACTTAGAAAATCATTTAAAAATATTAACAGACTAAGATGATAAGTAAGATTTAATAACATAATTGATGCTATATTAAGAAAATACTACATAGAAAAAAAAAACAATTCATTAATAAATTATCAACTGACATAAGGCAATGTTTGAAATATAAAAATATTTCAAATAATCCATTCAAAAGAATCATCTAACTAGAATTATATAAAATGATATGAAAAAGAATTAAAGATAATATAAAAAAAATGTAAGTGTAAATTGTCAAGATCTATAGAAAAATCCAAAAGTCTTAATAGATTTTGGCTTTGAAGAAAAAAATGTTTTAACAATAAAAAGAAATGATGATACTATCATTAAAAAGTGACATGATATCATGAAAGGTATGAAACAGTTCTATAAAAAAAAAAAAACATAATAATAAAGGAAAATTTTTTTGCTTCTACAATTATAACAACATATTTTGAAATGTCAAGTATTTTAAATAATTAAGTGAGGCATGCAATTACTTAAGTTTATAATGAGCAAAAAATGGTCCAAGAAATGACAGAATTACTACCAATATCATTAAAGAAGTAGGTAAAAAAAAAAAAGAGAGAATTTTTTTGTCAAAATTATATACAAATATCTAAATCATAAAGATAATAAGATAATTAGAAAAATATGATGATATTAATATTCAAGAAAAAGCTATTAGTAATTTCAGATCTATCAGTAGTTGTACATATCTTTACTAAGCTCATTACAACTCATCCTAGAACTCAAATCCATCAAATGAACAAGTTCAATTTAAAAATAGTTTTAGTATAGTAATACCACAAATGTATTAAGAGAAGTTACAGATAAAAACCAACAAGTATAAATTACTATTACACTTTGAATTAGTTGATAATAGAAAACAAATTGTATCTATATGAATAAATCTTTAGAACATCAAGACTTATATCCAGGATACTGTCAATTTTGAAGAATAATTATCAAAATGCAGCAGCAGTAATTATACTATATAGTGATACTAAGAAGATTAACATTAATAAGATGATTCCATATCTCGAAAGCTTTTTATAGTAGTTTCACAGAAAGTAAATGAAATAAATAAAAATAAATGAATAGGATTTAAGTTATCTAAATTTTGTGAATAGTATGGTTGTTTTGCAAATAATGCTTCAAAGGTTCAAGAAATATTAATAAAGCTATAAGATGACTGCAAGAAAATAGGCATAAAGCTAAATGCTAAAAAGACTATAATGATTAATGGATTTTCATAAAAGGAAATAAAAAAAATGATAGCAATGAAATAGAAAAAATTAACAGACAGACACCTTGATCAATTCATTAATATAGACAAAAATATAAAACTTAACCATAGAAATAAAATAAATTTTAATTTTTTTTACTAAAATTAATTTCAAATTAAAAAAAAAAGCCTTATGGGTTTAAAAAACAAAGTTTTTAGATAATGTGTTTTAACAATGCTCATACATGGATCTCAATCTTAAAGATTTAATATTAAAAACAATTCAGACTATATTGCAAAGTTTGAAAAGAAATATATTTGGAGTAACAAGGAAAAATTGAAAGCTAAATAGATGGATAGAGGACAGACATCATTAAATAAAACGAGAAAAGTTTTTAAGAAATGTATTTTAAGAGTGCTTACATATAAACCTAAATCTTAAGAGCTTAATACCGGAAACAATAAAAAGAATTCAGACTACATTGCAAAGTGTGGAAAAAGAAGAGATTGGATGTTAAATATAGGGTGAGACACTAAATAAGCATCATTGACAGAATGGAAAAGATTAGGAGATTGAAATGAATCAGGGGTTGACATGTTGTTAGAAAATATATTAGGACTGTTGATAAACTAAATCCCCCCCCCAAGTTTATTGTCACAATGAGAAAATATATACAAATCAGACAAACTACTTTAAATACGAAGACTCTTCAATTCTACAGTGGATTAATAATTATTAACAAATATGTATTTAATATTAATGAGACAATAAAATTGATGATTTGTATAAATTGATTTCAAACTAATAAATATTAATTAGAATATAACTTGGAATCAAAAAATACTTGTCCATTCACACAATGTCTAGTCTAATGAATGATTAATAAAAAATATTAATAAAACTCATATGCATTTTAATAAATGTTTAAAATGACCAAATGTCAGTTTTGCTGGAATGGATTAAGGATTAGTTTCAAAACAAGTTCTGCTATTGCATATTTGGATCACTTGAAGGTTTATAAAAGAGTTAGTTTACTTGTTATTTTGAAAATTTAAATTATTGATATGATGTTTATTTTTTTAAGGAAAAGCTTGTCTTGAAATTTGGAAGAGATGAAAGACAAGGAAGAAATGTGTTGTATTGATGAATTATCCCTATCATCTAATCTAGGCCACCTAAATAACAACGTGCTTAATATATAAATAGAAGATTCTTATGCTTACAACAGTACTTTTTATTAATATACATCTTCCTAAATAGCAAATAACATTGGAAAATTATATCATTATTTGTTGAAAAAATAGAATAATTAAAAAAACACATAACCACACACACATATAACATTCTTTTGATAATAATATAGTCAAACAAAGCAAATAAGAATTTTCAATTGATTTGTTGAAAGTTTCTAGTTCAGCTGATGAAAATTTGATTACAAATTGATGATGATGATGAATGCATTGCAAATATTATTAATCTTAGTACGATGCAGTTATTTACATTTAAATGCTATAGATAATGGTCTTTGGGATAAAAATTAATTTTGAAAAAAAAAAAAATTCCAACATGAATTTCACCAATAATGTCCTCTATTAAACTGATCTTAACTCTTTACTTATATATTCATATATGCATGCACAGTCAGTTCTGAAAATAATCCTGATCACTATCATGATTATATATAGTGTCCAAAATTGTTTTGCTGATATAAATACTATTACAATTATTTTCTTTAGGGTTGTAATGACTATACACATATGTGCTTTTAATATAGATGGCTCACTATTTGCATAAAAAGATTTGATGTGATAGTTAAAAATAAAATTATAGAAATGTGGAAGACTAGAAAATGATACAAATTTCAATCATTTAACATTATGGAAATGAGACTGCTATTGCTAAATATGATTTTAAAAAAATGAAAATCTATGCACTTATGTTCTGTCAAAAATATGAAATAAATAATAATTATTATCATTATCATCACTATATTTTTATTATTATTTTATTTAAATGAAAAAATGAGATAAAGTGAACATATTACAAAGAATAGGTAAATGATACTGTAGTGTCCGCACTTACGACTGCTCCAAGGTTATAACTGCAAGTCATACTGTGCGGTCAGCAAATAACGTTTTACAATGCCCACGCTGTTCTTTCTTAACGAAGCTCTCCAAACGCATTGGTCTGCCACGAAGCTCTCCAAACGCATTGGTCTGCCACGAAGCTCTCCAAACGAATTGGTCTGCAACGAAACTCTCCAATGAATTGGTCTGCAACGCTCAGCCACGGATGCTCTCCAAGGCATGGTCTGCACCGACTGCTCTCCAATGAATGGTCTGCAAGCGACAGCTCTCCAAACGCATGGTCTGTAACTTGCTACTGCGTGACTGCTCTCTACAGCTCCCAATGTTACACTGCTCTCTACTGCCATCTATATTACACTGCCCGATGTTACCCAGTGTTCTTATCGCTCTCTGACAACTGCAACAATCAATCAATGCACTGACCAATAGAGTAACGCCTCTTATCTAGAAACATTTGTAATTAGCAAATATTTCTAGGAATTGTCGATCGCCATTACGTCAATGCACTAATTAAATTCCTCAGCTATCAGAGCGCGATCTAAAAACAGCCTTATGAATAAATTCTAGTTTTTCTGGAGTGCACAAAAATGTCTGCCATTTTTACAAACACTACAGATACTAAAGGCATATAAATTAAAATATGAAAATGTAGGCTATACAAAATACATTAAGTAGCTATGATGTACAATGTATATTTATATATTATAATGGAATAAATAAATAAAATCACAGAAATGAGACATGGTATCAAGATCTTTTTTTTAAAACCTACAAACATATTTATAATTTGATAAAGATAAGGATGAGTACCATGCAAGCTAGATATTTTATATATAACCAGGTCAATGCCATCTATTAATACAGTTACAGTGACTACACAGTCTGTAGTCAAGGTGCATATAAAAGATATGAATGCTTTAAAGCTTTATATTAGAATATTAAAATAAGAATAACAATGAATAGATGTAACAAATCTAAATGCAATACCTACTATTGATAGATTGTGCTTTAACTCCAAAATAAAATAGTGAAATATTTAGAGAGCAAGGACAGACACTATGGTAAATGACAATAATAATTTTATTATACAAAATATGTACTGTATTATGATAATTATAATTAATATATTAAATAAATTAACAAATATAATAAATATACATTATCTACTTTCAATAATAATTTTACAATATTTAATATCTAATATACTGGCTATATATACCAGTACAAACAATGTAAAATATAGGCTATTTTGATGGACTATTAAAAAATAGCATTTGAAAACGTTGTATTAGAGTATTTATTCTTATATGATAATTGAAATAATTTAAGTTATTATTTACAATTTAGATTGTGTTTTTGAGTTGGATACATAGAAGTATATCTCATTAAGAGTTAACAATATTTAACTCTTCTGTATGATAAAGATTGAAAATACATGTATATCTATCTGTTCTGCCTCAAGTTATACATCTTTAAAGTATAGCAAAAGTTAATGTCTATAAGCCGTTTATTAATTAAATATTTTTATACGTTTGTTCAATAATAAATCATTCAATTAAAACAATCATTTTATAATCAATTAACATATTATGCCTTAATTCATATTTTATTATTTATATTTATTAAGCATAACTATTATTAAGATTACTTTACAAAGAACGCATCGGGAAATTATTTTTGTTATAGATTAAAAATAATAATATTACCAGTTTTATATTTTCCTTAGATAGTGCGATTCCAAATAAAATTGCTAATTGTCGTAGCGGGGGAAAAATATAATAGAATAGAATTATTATTATTCATTAATAAAACATTTACAACTTTGTTTTTAAACAATATTATTTTTTTTTTTTAGTTTCCTTGTCAATCAAAATATTTTAACTTATGATGTATCCATTAACTTTGAAGTGAAAATTTTATATTACACAAATACTTAAACCTAAAAATGATTTGTTGATTACTGAATAGTAATTATTCTTGCTAGTCAATTATTTATATTTAATCTGTTAACTATCTGTAGATTATCAATGCATATTATTTGCTCATTTACTATATTATATACATTTATTGATTTTTATTTGCATAACCTTCACTATTACTTCATTCCATACAATTACAATATATATGTATATTACAAATTTTTGAACTATATTATTTTATTTTTATATTAGAGTTACAACTAGTTATGCCCACACCATATTTTTATTCCTGAATTCCATACAATTACTATATATATATATGTATAATACGAATTTCTGAACTATATTATTTTATTTTTATATTAGAGTTACAACTACTTGTGCTCACATCATATTTTTATTCCTGAATTATCAAAACATTTAATCTTTTTTTTTTTTTTACCATAAACAAACTTTCAATATGGTTATCAATTAAATATTTTGTTTGTCATTTCATCAAAAAGTTAAATCATTTAAATTTTTAAGCATACTTTATTAAACCAAGAGCAATTATTTAAGCTAAAGTTAACAAATTGCCAAAATGTTAATTATTTGATCAATTGCACTGTTTATCTAAAGAACTACATTACTCTACCAGAACAATTTTTAACTGCCATCATAATTTTCTCATAGAGTTTAATTGCTATGTTTCTATTTGTAGTGTTTTTAGATATATTAAGAAATTGTCTCAATTAATTCTATCCCTTTCATTAATAACATGTCTTTAGAGACTTTTTCTGATATTCTGACAATGCTAAACATCTTTGGCTACTTTTAAATAATAACTGATTTAGTCATTCAATCTGAAACACAATGTGGCAACTTCCTTTAGATTAATTATTATCAGCTTCTTTCTTTATCTAACCATCAATCACTCTCAAAGGTTCACTTAAATTATTTCATAACTTTCTTAATAGGGTCTTTCATTTTTGTTTTTTGTTGAAAATATCTTACTTTATTAAAAGTCATCTATGTTGGAAATATCCACCCACCCCAATGCACACAGTCATAAAGTGATGCATCATTGTATATTTGATAGAAGCTGACTACAAGCTCTATTGCCTCTATTTATTTAAGCATAATAACAAAAATTAAAATGATTCAGTACATTATTGGTCAATAACTAGACCATTACCAAAATCATCCATCATAATGGATTTGTATAGTTTAATTATTCAAATTATGATTTCAGTAAAATAATACTGATGAAAAAATTGTTTCTCCAGCAATAATTACTCTTATTCAAATGAGTTGACAATAAAATTAATAATCAACTTCTAAATTTGGAGGACTGATTTGCCTATCATTATTTCTTAAATATGTATTCTATCTTAATAAATTACTCATGGTCTAGCATAATGTGGAAGCATTCTGAACACTTCTATATAATTAGATGATCCATAATCAAAGAAACTATATACACCTGGGTCTCGTTTTACGCGATAGATAGGTTCCTCAGAAAACACGTGCAAACGAAATCGCGCAAAAATAGGCGTAACTTACATTGAAAAAGGAAGGATGCGGTTTGTGATTTTTCAAAATTCGCGTAAAAGCAAAGAACCAGTGTAAAATTACTTTAAAATTCGCGCAAAAAAAAATAAGGAAATAAAATATGACTAATAAAAAATTTCAAATTTGAAAAAAATTGATACAAGACGAACTTTTTTTAACTATAAGATTTAATTTTATTCAAAATAATATATTTTCATGCATAATTTACAGTACGATAATTTACATTTTTTATACACGTTTTAATTATTATTGCTATTTGCCGAAACACACGTTCGTTTGCACTCTCATGTTGTGTTAATGTTTTTCTGTTGACAACGTCATTAGTAATTAATCTTTGAGACGATGATTTTATTGTTTATGAACTTAGACTTATGATAATAAAAAGACATTTATTCACCACTGCTGGGAAAAATTTAATTAAAACTAACAACTAAAAATTAAATTCTTATTTTTGTCTTTAATTTTCAATTCCGTTTAAAAATCAAATTTCACATCAGATTATTTCAAATCGCCGTAAGTAATTTTTAAATTGTTAATTACAATTAAAAATCAGATTTTAATTTTTAATTGTCAAATTTAATTGTGCCCACTGCTATTACTGACCTTTTAAAAATAAACTTGTGGACACTAAATGAATAATAATTGATTACGTTCTTTTTTAAAAAGCAAAAACAGAATGTGATTTAAAATGCAAAATTAACACGCACAACGTTTGAACAAATTTACATTATAATCTTGTAAAATTTAATGTGTGTATACATAAAATGTGAAAATCATGATTTTAATTTCATTATTGCATAAAATCTTACTATTATAAAGCACTGAAAATATTGAAATTACTAAGTTGAAAGTCGAATTCCAATAATGTGCTATTACTTTCAATGTAACGTAACTGCGCAAAATTTATTATTTAAAGTAATAGCGCAATATCGGAGTTCGACTTCCGGTGAAACACGAATCGCGTAACTTCAAAATCGTGTTAAATAAGTCCGCGTAAAAAAAGACCCAGGTGTATATATTGAAGTGGTAAATCTGTAGTACATATTTAACTTCACTGCCTGATGACATTACATACCTTTAAAGTAGGGTCTGAACCTGTTCATATGTTTATTTGGTCATCGAGGAATGTTAATATACACATATCACTTCCACCTGGTTATGTATAACCAGTTGAATTATTATTTTAGCATAAGTGTATTTTATTTCCAAGCTTGTAAATTCCCTTCACTTAGATAATTGTGTATGTGCGTATACGTATTATAGATCTAAAAATAAATACAATTAATGTAGAGCTAAAGCAATTCCAGAAAATTCTAAAAAGTATTATTACAATTTAAAATGTCATTCTCATTTAACTATTTCAAGTCAAACTAAAAATCATATTCTTAAAGTTATGTGCAATTTTAAAAATACATTTAAATAATGCTTTCTGGAACGTATTGTTTACATTTTCCAATATTGCTAAATTTCAAGTATAGGAGGAGCAGAAGTTCTAGGAACGCACAGAAAAAGTTCAAATCACTCTTCTCTCTGGTATTTGTGTAGAGAGTCGAAATAAAATGGACTGTGAGTAAAAGGAATTTGCCTCCCTGATCTTAAATGGCCTTTGTTCTGCCTTCCTGCTATGCCATCGCTACTTGAGAACTGTTATGTTTAATTGTAAAAGAATATTGGAAGATGTCTACCATTATTTTATTAATATTGTACCTTGCTAAAGTTCGTATAAGTTATTATAAGTGGCCACCTTAACTTCTAAAGGTAATCCGTTTTGCCGAAGAATGAACTCTTAATTCTCCTCACTTCATTTCTTTCCTAAATCTTAATTGTAATCAGAATGTAATCTTTATTTATTTTATAACTGATTATAAACTTAATTATCGTTAAATTTGTGATTTTCTCTCTTAAGTTTTTAACTCGTTCTTTGAAACGCTAAGCACAGAAATATGTACTTTACATCTATCATTAGCTTTTTAAGTTTCACACCCTAATTATTTTATTTCATGCGGCAAAACTTATTTTAAATATATATCTTATTAAATTAGTTTTAGTGTGCTAATGTTTTAATCTAGCGAACTTATATTATTTCAATCATCATTCCGATATTTTAGAATATTTAAATAGTTAAACGTAAAATTTCTTACTGAACACTGTTCGCTCGGTTAAATATTTGAAATATATGCTTAATGGCGGATTGTTTAAAAATTATATTATGGCATATGATAAACCTTTTGTTGGTCACTATCGATATTTAAATGCATTTTATCTTCTTAAAATAAATTTGATTATTAATATATTTTAATAACTATTTATTATTAATACGCCATTAAGAGTTAAATTGCTTATAATATATTGTCGTTTAAAATATCTTCTTAAAATAAATTTGATTATTAATATATTTTAATAACTATTTATTATTAATACGCCATTAAGAGTTAAATTGCTTATAATATATTGTCGTTTAAAATACTTGGACTTGTTAAATAGGAAATAATATTTTCCCTCTTCTATATTCGACATCCTAAATTTATTAAAGTTATACGTACGATGCTGAGTGGGTTATTATTTTATCATGGCGTTACGCATGATATTATTGCTTTATTTAAGCTTAAATTATTTCATTAGTCATTTAAGACTTAAGCCATATTCGCGTTGCTTACTTACGATAGCATTTTAAAGTACTTATATTTTGCTTTATCATATTTATCATCCGAACTCTGGATTTTCTTCACGTAACTCATCTAGGAATGAGGTTTGGTAGAACCGATCTCAGGATAAACATTAGAGTATTAAGGCTCTGCATGTGACACGTTGGAGGTCGTACCATGGAATCCTTACCACTCATATTTTCGAATACCGCCTTGTGATAAATACAAGAGGAATCATATATGTGATAAAGATTTCAGTCCAAAGACGGACACCTTCTCCATTTTAAACGCTGTCATTATAGTTAGCACTGTGAGTTCTTTTATGGGTAGTTCTCATATTATTTATAAGACGTGGCACAGTGATGTTTGTAAAGCACTCATTTTATAATTAGTCGAATATTTTAGGATTGTCACAGTAAAGCTAATTTAGGCTAACCCATTCCTCATTTGTACAGGCCCAAATATGCTCATAAACGATAAATTATTAACTATCATATCAAGAGTAAACCTCTCTTTAGAGATGAATTTGTAAACGTCCTTATCATTACTTAAAGTAATGATCACCGCATTGATAACATTAATTTATTATTATACTATAACTCATTAGCATACTAAATCAGTTGCTTATATGCAAAATATTAACCGCATTAAATCTGTGCTATATTTAAATTATTTATGTCTATTAAACTATGTTGAATTACTCATGCGTTTGTGTCTTACTGAATCTCACTCATTGAATCCCATTTAATATTTATAATAGTGCTAGTAATATTTAGAAGTTATAACTGATTACTTCAAATAGATATTTATCTCTGGGTTATTCTGTTCTTGCTCATTCTGGATGGATACTATTTTATAATTCATGTTTCTTTTGCAATGCTAGCTGTGTGTAATTCATTTAAAATTTATAAATTGTTCCTTCACATAAGATATTTGATTGAGCCAAGATTTGATATTATTTATGTACAGTAATTACCCTATAGATCTTGTGTTTCTCTGCTGTGTCTCTGGGACCAGAATGAATTAAATTTCATGTTATCATCAGAAGTGTTGTTTATAATGTTATAGTTTTAGAGAAGAGCAAATAGGGCAGAATTCATGATTGCTCCTGACCTGTGTATCTGGGGCATGAATGGATTTAGGGTACTTTTGCTTAGATTCTAAACCTTGTTAAATGAACATACAATTCTGACCGATACAGGATTTTATTTTTCTTTCTTGGGCTTGGCGACCCAAACGTTTAGGGCCTCAATTAATTAAATCTCACACCCTGTAGACTGCTTATCTTGTTGTTGGCTCAATCATTGGGGTCTATATTAATTAAATACCAGACCGTGTAAAGTGCTTATGTTTTGGTGGCTTATATTTTAATGTCTCCAAGATTATCTAAATGTAGGTTCATCAATTAATTTTTTTGGTTAAATATCATAGGCTATATGAGTAAGACAATATTGTTAGTCAAAATAATTATTTAAAAAGTAATAAGATAGTTAATAGATATATAAATTAATTATATGTGTAGTTGTACTATCTTAGTGTATATATATTATACATTTGTTAATATGTGTTCGTGACAATAAGGAGAAAGAAAATTAAAGTGTTAGAAAGGCAGTAAGAGTAGATTGGAGCAAGGGGTAGACTAGATGAAAGAAGTAATTTTTTCTTTGTCAACATTAAGTAGTGTATATCTCAGATTTTGATATTTAGAAGTATCCAATATCGATATTATGTTAAAAACTTTAATTTAAAAGTATTGTTTGCTAGCAAATATTTAAAATGTTTGTTTCCTATTAGTAGTAGCCTCAAAGCAGGTGAAGACCTTAAAAAAGAATTCTATGTCAAGCGGTCCGATGTAGTGGACATTATGCTTCAATGAAATTGATTCTTAGAGTAACCTCGAAGCAGGTGAAGACCTTTTATGTAATACCAAGCAGCCAGATGTAGTTGGCAAAATGCTTAAATGGTTTACATGTTCTCATGCTAACAAAAGAAAAGTATTGCTTGCTAGTTGATATTTTAAATGTTCATTTCTTATTATTAGAGTAACCTCAAAGCAGGTGAAGACCTTTTGTGTAATACCAAGCAGCCAGATGTAGTTGGCAAAATACTTTAATGGTTTACATATTCTTATACTAGTGAAAGTGAAAATTGATATCGATAAATACAAATTACTGGAAAGAATATTAATTTTGACATTTTATGATAACCTCACGCTCCTTGGAAATGATAGATAATTGAGTTAAATTTCTATATTCAAACTTAGGTTAGTCACGTATTGTTGGTTTGTAGTAAATAATAACTATTCATGAAATAAATTGTTTTATTCTAAATGATGTCAATCCATGTTGTATAACTTGCATATTGTAATAATATTTTCTTAGCTTTATTGCTAGATTATAACATAAAATCACCTTAAACACTATTTTATGTATACATAAGGTTTATTTATCTGAAATAAATTTTATAGCTGTTGCAGATTATTGCAAAGAGATAAGTATAAGGATATATCTTGCTGAGTTCAAAATAGCTTTGAAAATTATATATATATATATATATATATATAATAATTGTGAATCATTTGATCATTGCAGAAGGAAATTTTGGTATCCATATCTGTGAGCATGAATAACCTAAATATTATGAAATAAGTCATTAATATTGCTGTGTTGGCATGGCGCCTTGTATTTATACAATTATAAATTTTGCCAACCGGTAAGTTCATGTGTTAACATAACTTACATTGAGTGAGATTCAAACGCAAGCAAATATTTAAAAGAGAGAAAATCATACTTTGCTTTGGCTTTCTGTTATACTTTGTATTATCAATTTACTAATAAAGATTTTTAGTCAATTCCAGGTGCAAAGAGAACACATGGAAAGTGGCAAAAGAAGTAAAGGCATGGTAATTTTTAAATATATTTTGTGTTATGGAATTAATAGTTAATAATTTTATAATATATAGCTTAAATGATATAGGCAGATTCAAGTATAATATATAGCTTAAATGATATAGGCAGATTCAAGTAGTGAGAAGAGTAGGCATAAATAATAAAGTGGTTAGGCATCATATAAGTTGGGCAGGGCAGAAAGAAAGTAGTAGGTATGGTGGGAAATGGTAGTATAGAGGCGATTGAGGAAAAGGGATAGGCAAATAACCAATAGCAAATAATAATGAGTCATAGAGTTAGCGACATCAGTAAAATGAAACAATATGAAATAAGTAGTGAAGAATACGGATATGAAGATTCAGAAGAGATTAAAAAATTAGAAGACGAGAATGGAAGCAGTAACGGGGAGTTGGAACAAGATTTTTTAGGGGATGCCAATTCAATGGATGTTCTAAGCCCAGAAATTATTTTCAAGGAGCCAGAGCTTTTGTTGGGAGATGTGAATAAGGGACCAGAGGTCATCGACAATAATCAGATATTTATAATGATGTTAAGATCTCATAAAGAAATATGGTGAAGAACAGAAGAAAAAAAATGAGGAATTCTGGAAGAAACAAGCTGAAGAATGGAAGAAAGATGCTGAAGAATTCTGGCAGTTAGAAGTGGAATTCTGGAAGAAACAAGCTGAAGAACGGAAGAAAGAAGCTGAAGAATGGAAGAAAGATGCTGAGGAATTCTGGAAGAAACAAGATGAAGAACGGAAGAAAGAAGCTGAAGAATTCTGGAAGAGGATACAGGGTCTATTTGAAAAACGAGATGAAAGGCAACAGAAGATGGAAGAATGGATGAAGCAAACTCATGTAAAAGGATCACTTGCTGTCAAAGAGATGAAAATAGAATATCCACAACAGAATGTGATAAAGCATGAGGATCAGTTAGGAGATTTCCAAGTAGTCCAAGGAGAGATTAGTGATCATCTTTATGAGCCAGATAATAAGGCTAAATATGAATATGAGATGTCTAAAAATGAGATTAAAGACATGTTTAAAAAAAACTCAGACAAAAATACAACTGGATTTTAAAGAATCTGAAAAGAATAATTTAAATATGAAAGGTCTGGATTCTTTTATGACACAAAAATGTGAAACTGATTTGAACTATCAGGAAAATATGATTAAAGAAACTAATAGAAATGCTACTAATGTTGAAACATTACCCAAAGGTATAACTTTATGAGATGAAAATATTTCTACTCAGGATTCCTTTTTGTCTGATGAAAAGCTGGATTCCAGTTATCTTTTGAAGGCAGAAGAAGCAAACAGGATGGAATCATCTAAATTGTATGTTCCAACAGAAGTCCAAAGAGATTCTTTATTGGAATATCAGTCTAAAAATGTTGAAAGGTTTATTGATCCACTCTATAATCTAGATAATCAATCAAATTGTGAAACTTTGATTGATAACTCCATCAATAAATCTGTTACAGTTAGTCAGATTTATCAAAAAGAAGAAATTTCATTTGATTCTAACACAGTACCTGATGAAAACCAAATTCAGCCATTTATTTTGAATTCTTTCAGCAATGATAAGTCGACAAGATGTTTAGATTCTGCAATGGATTTGCATGAAGATTTGTCGATTAATGAAGAAACTGAGCCTGAATTTTGTGTTAATGATAGAATTGCTGGAATAATGGATAGTTATAGAATTGTTTTTCATGTTGAAAACAATTTTGAAGCTAATTCTAATGATATTCGATATTTTAATAATGCTTTGTTAAATGAATTTTGTAAAAATGTGTTGACTGATAAGCAGCTTGATAAAAGTAATTGTAAAGTTCAAGCATTAGATAACAGAAATGAAGAGCTACCTTTTCACAAAAGTGATTCTCTTTTAACAGATAAAATTGAACCGGGTATCTTTTTATCTGAATGTGCTGCAAAATCTTTTGAAAGTCTTAATAAAGAGTTTTCAAATAAAAATATAATGTTTGAAGAAACACATGACTGTTTATCAAAACAAACATTTTCTAAAAAGCAATGTTTAGATTGTAAAAAAAGAAAACTCATGCCAAATAATTATTTTACTTTTACTGCTCAGAATTTTAAGAAAAGAAGGTGTAATAAGTTAAATACCATAACAGATGATATAAAAATGGAAGCTTATTTAAATGGTTTTATCAAAGTTGATAAAAACATAAATATTTCAATAACTTATGATATGGAAATGACAACTAATGTAATTATTATTGAAACTGGCAAGAAATGTCTGCAGAAAACTATTATCACTGATAAAGAAAATGATAATGTTTCTCCAAACACTGTTAACATTCAACATTGTCAATTGATATCTGAGAAAACTAGAAATTTTTATAAATTAGATAATCCTTCAGTCAGAAATGATATGGAATTTGCTTCTTGCTTATCTAACAAAATTGGTGATGAAAGGCAAACTAAATTAAATTATATTACTCATAATCATGAAAAGAATTCAGTTGTGAATATGAATGAAATGGATTCTCAGAACAAGATGAATTTTAGTGATTCTTTAAATAAAGGTGATATCGAAATAAATACTTGTTTGCCTATTGTAGTTGATGCTAATGAAATGCAGATGGATTTGAACTATTTAGTGCATGATAGTGGAAATACCATTGAAGTAGATTCTCCAAATGAAGTAAATAGAAGTCTTACAGAGATAAATTCTCATTCTCTTGGTTTGGGTGATATAATTGAAAAGCAAATTGAAGTGAATTGTCATTCTGGAAAGATTGAGAAAAATCTAATTTCAAATATTGGTGAACTCCATTCTGGGAATATGAATTCTGATTGGAATGTAGCATCTATAATGAAAACAGAAAATTATGTTAACAATTCATTCTCTGTGGATTCACAATTGTCTTTACTAAACACTAAAGAGATGGATGTTATAGTTACTAATAATTTTGAAAAGAAATTTGATAGACATTCTTTGATCAATAAACAAGAATCTGATTGTTTTTCTAAATTCCAAGATATTGGTGTGGAAATAGCAGATTGTATTGATAAAGTTTCCATAGGACAGGGTTTTCAAATAATTGTTCATGATGAAGAAAATGTTCGGATTCCTGTTAATAAGGCAGTCAAAACTAAGAGTATTCATAATAAAGAAAACTTTCGAATTCCTGATAATAAATCTATCAAAACTGCTATAGATAAAGAAAATGCTCGTGTATTTATATCTACTATTGAAAAGTATGAATATGTAAAGATTCATGAAATGAATTTATTTAATGCTGAACATATTGATTGTGCAACCAATAAGAATATCATCTTTAGTGGTAGTAATAATGTTTTTGAGATGGAGATGATTACAAACCCAATATTAGATAAACCTAAAATTTTTAGAAATATTAGTTATAGTGATGCAGAGATTTGTAAATTCTTACTGGCCAAGAGTATTTGTATCCATAAAAGATATATCCAGCAACATGCTAGATTAAAATTAGCCCACATAGCAAAAATTAGGGTTAGAAAGAGACGTATTCCTCATCATAAAATTTGTGTAGATCAAGTATGGCTTAAGGTTCTTAAGTATAATAATGTTGGATGCCAATTAAAGTTGTATATACCACCCAATCCAGGAAAAGAATAGTAAAAAGTGTTTTGAGATTGATATGATGGCATAATGCACCCGAACAGACCATTGATTTTCAAAAAAGACTCAAGAGAATAGGGAGATCCCAATTAGTATATTGTGATTAGAATTTCATGAAGTGAGATATAAACATAATAGTGGGGAATAGACAGACTAGTTTGCTATTATTAGGTGACCATGTGTATCTTTGCCACTTGGAATAATAATTTTTAAAGGTATAAGTAAAATCATTTTTTTTAACAATTTTTTTTGTTTGTTCTTCTAATTACAGGAATGTGAAGTGGTAAATCTGTAGTACATATTTAACTTCACTGCCTGATGACATTACATACCTTTAAAGTAGAGTTTGAACCTGTTCATATGTTTATTTGGTCATCCAGGAATGTTAAGCACACACATATACACATATCACTTCCACCTTGTTTATTTAAAATGGTTATGTATAACCAGTTGAATTATTATTTTAGCTTAAGTGTATTTTATTTCCAAGCTTGTAAATTCCCTTCGCTTAGATAATTGTGTATGTGCGTATACGTATTATAGATATAAAAATAAATACAATTAATGTAGAGCTAAAGCAATTCCAGAAAATTCTAAAAAGTATTATTACAATTTGAAATGTCATTCTCATTTAACTATTTCAAGTCAAACTAAAAATCATATTCTTAAAGTTATGTGCAATTTTAAAAATACGTTTAAATAATGCTTTTTGGAATGTATTGTTTACATCTTCCAATATTGCTAAATTTCAAGTATAGGAGGAGCAGAAGTTCTAGGAACGCACAGAAGGAGTTCAAATCACTCTTCTCTCTGGTATTTGTGTAGAGAGTCGAAATAAAATGGACTGTGAGTAAAAGGAATTTGCCTCCCTGATCTTAAATCACCTTTGTTCTGCCTTCCTGCTATGCCATCGCTACTTGAGAATTGTTATGTTTAATTGTAAAAGAATATTGGAAGATGCCTACCATTATTTTATTAATATTGTACCTTGCTAAACTTCGTATATGTTATTACAAGTGGTGACCATAACTTCTAAAGGTAATCCGTTTTGCCGAAGAATGAACTCTTAATTCTCCTCACTTCATTTCTTTCCTAAATCTTAATTGTAATCAGAATGTAATTTTTATTTACTTTATAACTAATTATAAACTTAATTATCGTTAAATTTGTGATTTTCTCTCTTAAGTTTTTAAACTCGTTCTTTGAAACGCTAAGCACAGAATTATGTACTTTAAATCTATCATTAGCTTTTTAAGTTTCACATTCTAATTATTTTATTTCATGCGGCAAAACTTATTTTAAATATATATCTTATTAAATTAGTTTTAAGGTGTTAATGTTTTAATCTAGCGAACTTATATTATTTCAATCATCATTCCGATATTTTAGAATATTTAAATAGTTAAACGTAAAATTTCTTACTGAACGCTGTTCGCTTGGTTAAATATTTGAAATATATGCTTAATGGCGGATTGTTTAAAAATTATATTATGGCATAAGATAAACCTTTTGTTGGTCACTATCGATATTTAAATGCATTTTATTTTCTTAAAATAAATTTGATTATTAATATATTTTAATAACTATTTTTTATTTATACGCCATTAAGAGTTAAATTGCTTATAATATATTGTCGTTTAAAATACTTGGACTTGTTAAATAGGAAATAATAGTTTCCCTCTTCTATATTCGACATCCTAAATTTATTAAAGTTATACTACGATGCTGAGTGGGTTATTATTTTATCATGGCGTTACACATGATATTATTCCTTTATTTAAGCTTAAATTATTTCATTAGTCATTTAAGACTTAAGCCATATTCGTGTTGCTTACTTACGATAGCATTTTAAAGTACTTATATTTTGCTTTATCATATTTATCATCCGAACTCCGGATTTTCTTCACGTAACTTGGCTAGGAATGAGGTTTGGTAGAACCGATCTCAGGATAAACATTAATTAGAGTATTAAGGCTCTGCATGTGACACGTCGGAGGGCGTACCATGGAATCCTTACCACTCATATTTTCGAATACCGCCTTGTGATAAATACAAGAGGAATCATATATGTGATAAAGTTTTCAGTCCAAAGATAGGCATCTTCTCCATTTTAAATGCTGTCATTATAGTTAGCACTGCAAGTTCTTTTATGGGTAGTTCTCATATTATTTATAAGACGTGGCGCAGTGATGTTTGTAAACCACTCATTTTATAATTAGTCGAATATTTTAGGATTGTCACTGTAAAGCTAATTTAGGCTAACCCATCCCTCATTTGTACAGGCCCAAATATGCTCATAAACGATAAATTATTAACTATCATATCAAGAGTAAACCTCTCTTTAGAGATGAATTTGTAAACATCCTTATCATTACTTAAAGTAATGATCACCGCATTGATAACATTAATTTATTATTATACTATAACTCATTAGCATACTAAATCAGTTGCTTATATGCAAAATATTAACCACATTAAATCTGTGCTATGCTTCTGATGTAAATTTAAATTATTTATGTCCATTAAACTATGTTGAATTACTCATGCAGTTGTGTCTTACTGAATCTCACTCATTGAATCCCATTTAATATTTATAATAGTGCTAGTAATATTTAAAAGTTATAACCGATTACTTCAAATAGATATTTATCTCTGGGTTATTCTGTTCTTGCTCATTCTGGATGGATACTATTTTATAATTCATGTTTCTTTTGCAATGCTAGCTATGTGTAATTCATTTAAAATTTATAAATTGTTCCTTCACATAAGATATTTGATTGAGCCAAGATTTGATATTATTTATTTACATTAATTACCCTATAGATCTCGTGTTTCTCTGCTGTGTCTCAGGGACCAGAATGAATAAAATTTCATGTTATCATCTGAAGTGTTGTTTATAATGTTATAGTTTTAGAGAAGAGTAAATAGGGCAGAATTCATGATTGCTCCTGACCTGTGTATCTCGGGCATGAGTGGATTTAGGGTACTTTTGCTGAGATTCTAAACCTTGTTAAATGAACATACAATTCTGACCGGTACAATATATATATATTAATTCTTATTAAGCGCAATGTCAGCACGTAAAAATTATATAAAGCTAAAGCTTTGTTACATGCGCCTTGAGTGCTTAATTTTTAACAAGAGACCTCTACAAATCATGTTAATGTTTAATAGAAATAGTGGACTTAATCAGTGAAGAATTTATTAGCTTCATGCTCCCAAATCAAAATGCTTTAGATTTGCCTATATAATTAAGAAAAATAGGTTAGAGATAAGAGGGGTCCCTCTTATCTTTATAAAGTCGAATCTCGTGTTATGATTTGTAGAGGTCTCTTGTTAAAAATTAAGCACTCAAGGTGCATGTACTAAAGCTTTAGCTTTATATATATAGTTTATTTGATTATGGATATATATAAAATACATATTTTGCGGGTTCATCCGTGTTAAAAACTTTTAATATTAATATACTGACGTTTCGACTTGGTCACACAAGCCATCCACAGAGTTATAAAAGGTAGAAAGATGGTTGTAGAGGTGCTACAATCACTGATTTGAATAAAATGTTAAAATTCCACCAATAGCAAAAAATGTTAAATTTAGGAATGTTTTTTAAAAAAATCTTTCCAAATAGGAGGAAGTTTGCATGTATCGATCCCTCTTGAATCTCATGGTGTCTATCAAATCTCATGTAAAAATTGTAAAGCTTCTTACATAGGTATGAGTAATCATCGCATCAGTGTTAAGAGAGATGAGCATGCTAGTGCAGTTAAACAACTCATCATTATCAGCACTCTCACTCCATACTATAGATTCAGGTCATAAAATTGATTTTTCTAGTACCAGGATCATATCCAGATGTGATAATCTCTACCAATGCAAAATTAGAGAAGCCATTGAGATACTTAAAAGGCCAGATTGTATCAATAAGCGAGATGATACATGCAAACTTCCTCCTATTTGGAAAGATTTTTTTAAAAAACATTCCTAAATTTAACATTTTTTACTATTGGTGGAATTTTAACTTTTTATTCAAATCAGTGATTGTAGCACCTCTACAACCATCTTTCTACCTTTTATAACTCTGTGGATGGCTTGTGTGACCAAGTCGAAACGTCAGTATATTAATATTAAAAGTTTTTAACACGGATGAACCCGCAAAATAGGTATTTTATATATTTAACCCGTGCAAATCTTCGTTTTAACACACACACATATATATATCCTATGCAATCTGATTGACAATAAAGAATAGAATAACAACTACTATCTCACTTTACAATAACTAATTATGAAAATGAGAAAAAAATTTGAAGCACAAGTAAAGTCACATTGCATTCCCATCCAAATATATAAAATCACTTTTATTTGGTGAGTATATCTATAAACACATAAATTATCATTGCTTAGTGTACTTATACATTTAATTGCATTTAATGCCTTATTTTCTTCAAAGATATATGCATAATGGAACCAGTTTATGAGATATCATCTTAAAATAAATATCTACTTTATTATCTCATAAATAAAAATATTATTAAATTTTACAAAAGAAAATAATAAAGATTATAAATTAATTTATCTGTTATTAATTAAATACTAGCTTATTGAAATTTTTTTAGTTAACTATAAATGTTATGTTACTTATAAATTTGTGTGCTATTGCTAACAATTGAATGTATCTGAAAAAGTTTAAATAAGGTACAACATTTTTTTAAAAACATTTTAACAATTAATATTAAATGATGGAAATAGTTTAACACATAATTACAAGTACAGTGCCACCATCACAAATTTCTTTTCTCAAATTACCTATAAATAACAATTACAGTACTACTATTATATATTTAAATAAAAAGTTAAAATTATTTATCGTTTTAGATTCTTTTCCAAGTTGGATCCACAAATATGTATATTGAAGATGCTGCCTTTCAGAATATATTCATCTTTGCTAACTACAAATATAATGTATATATCGAACTTCAGATGTAATTAGATAGGATTTCACATAGACTTTCAAGCTCCCTTCAGCTATCCACTCCATCTTAAATAACCAATACACATGACCATGTAAAGTAAAAAAAAAAAAACATCTCCCACACACACATATATAATCAATGCTCAGTTTATATCAAAACAGAAAATTTTCAAACATTAATGGAAAAGTTTCAATCTTCAACACTCTCCAGCCTACCATATTATTGAAAACTTGATGATGAAATGCTCAAAGCCATTGTCAATGTCAATATTGTTGTCATACCTCTGTTGATTTTAAGTCATTTTGACCCCTCATATATAGGATGTTATATGTTTATTTAAATATAGAAGCTCAGTATAGACATTATACTTATAGTCAAATATTAGTGATTCAGCCTCAATCCTGCCCATTGCTCTCCTATATATTTAAATGGACATGTTAAAATTCTATATCTGAGATGTCAGAGTGACATAAAGGGAACATGGGGATGACAACAATATTGGCATCAACAAGGGCTTTGAGCACCCCATCATCAGATTTTCAGTAATATGGATGGCCAGAGAATTGGAGGATGGAGTAGATTGAAGCTTTTCCATTAAAGTTCGAAAATTTGCTATCTTAATATAAACTGAGTACTGAGTATATAAGTGTGTGGGACATGATGTCATGGGCCAACTAATAAGTGCTGGTTCAGCACAAAATATGTACATTGAGAGATTTTTTTTTTCCATATGTATGTGGTCATGGGTATTGGTTATATAAAATGAAATGGATAACTGAAGGGAGCTTGAAAGTCTTTGCTATTGTGCAAATGCATTTTTGGGGGGGAATACAAAAGGTTCCTCCTATTGACTAATTATGTAAATAAACTGGAGAGCTACAGCAATCAAATACAAAGATAAGAACTCTCAAAAGGCATGGTAAATTAAAAAAAAAAGATTATTTAATTACTGATATCCTTTGTAAACAATACTATTTCTAAAGAATTGATTTCATATTATGCATCATGGATGATGGATGAAGATTTATTATCATATTAACCAGATTAATGCAGTCACTAAAATGTGTGGTAAAATTTATGTCATCTATTATCAGCCAACACAACCTGCCTTCTATTAATAGTCATGAGATATATCTAATTTACCCCAGAATATTTATCATTAATGAAATCATATATTACTATATATTTAATCCTATTGTCAAAGTTCATTTTCTGCTATTTAAAACAATTGAATGCACTAACTTATTTGGATAGATCTTTTTTTTATTTGCTATATGGGAGAAACCTCACTGGAATCTTACCTAGTTCAATTACATAAATTATTAATCCATCCTATGGTCATCAACTTCTATCAATAAAAATATTTTGGTTAAAATTTCTGTTTGAATTACTTTATTGTATTGTTCCAATGCCAAAAAAAAAATCATATTACTTATGAATCTAGATTAGTGCGTCAACCGCAACATCTGTAATTGTTGTATTACACAAACAGATATTTTGCACCACTAAAGCAAGAATTTTTTTTAGTATTTCTAATACTGTCTTTTAATGTATGCAGTTTTATTCATACATTTAAAACCATGTCTGCAAAGAATGACAACAATAAAATATGGTGGCTTTCAATTTTTTATTATTATTAGATCATAATATAGGTGTGTTTTCGGGCCATAGTAAATGAAATTTAAACAACTACAAAATCGTACATTTAGCCTGCTAAATTAGCAATTTTGTAATTAACAATAGGTAGAAAGACATCACTTGACTATGAAAATATGCTATTTATTTACAACAGTCAATGTTTATGCCGAATCCCAGATACTGATCACTTCTACTATACTATTGTGAATTGGCCATTATATATGATAGAGACTTTTTTTTTATTGAAATAAAAAAAATATTTGTATATTTTGATATTTGTTAACCTTAATTTTCGTTACTATTGCATGTCATATTCCTCTTTATCAATAATTTTTCTTTTATAATTATAATACAATGAAAGTTATTTATTCTATATTAACTATGCTTAAATAATCTTCTATTTACTTTAAACCCTGTTTAGTTAATCATCTTTATTCCTACAAAGTTCTCCAGTTTGACCTTATAATGAGTAGCTACAAAAGGCGCTCGTTTCTCATTCTCTTTTATACATATGTAAATAATAAAAAGATTTTTAAAAAAAGGGGGTGGATCAATTAATAGATAATCAAAAACTTCCATCTAAAATATTCAGGGGGAAAGGTAAGAATATAATCATCTCACGTTTTACACTATCTTTGCTTTAATTATTTATAATACTGATTGATACAAAAATGAATATCATTTGGAAAATTGAAATTATTTTACTGTACTAAAAATTATTATTTTTTTTTTTTAAATATTTTTATTATCATAGTATAACTTTTTTTAATTTCACCTTAAAAAAAGGGAGTGGCACGTAATTACTGTTATTATAAATAAAATTATTTTCGTTTCTGTTAATGGTTGGCAAATATTTTTCACTTTTGACTAAATAAACATCTAAATGCATGGCATATCTATAATAAACAAGTGATAACAGATTACAGCTTTAAGATATCCACACAAAGTAATGACCACATGCAAAAAAATAAACAAACAAACCATAATATGGGATCCTGCACTACCACAACTATGATTCTTATTAAGAGAAAAAGTTTGAATGGTAAAACTTACTTTGGTAGTTATCAATCCTGAAAAGTGTAAATATTAATTTATCCAACTCTGTGATATGATTTTCAATTTCTTATGATCAAGATGCCAACACACTTCATAGCATTCATTTTAAAAACTCATCTCAGCATGATCAAAAATGTTCTCCTGATCGATTGTTTTGGTAGATATTAGTGTATCAAATCGAATAAACAATGAATGAGATAGGTTTAGTAGGTTAGCAGTTCTTAATTGTGAACTTTGCTCATGTTCAATACAATTACTAATGAGTCAGTTTGCAAACGGAATTGGCTGCTGGTAAAGATTTATGCTTAGGTAACTATTTAGAGATTCTCCTGCCTACTATGGAAGTGGAAGGAACTTGTCTGACATGCCTGGCAGATTCTTATAGCTATTGAAATAATGGTAATAATATCAGTAATATCGATAATGCAGTAGGTAGTGTTACTAATAAGTAATATAAATCTATTTTTTTTCTAAATATAGGTACATGGAATATGCAAACATTACTTAATACAAACTCTTAAAGACCAGGACAGAACTGCAATGCTGGTTAAGAAATTGTTAAAATTTAAGATCGATATAGTTGCTCTTAGCGAAACTATTCTTGCAAAGAAGAAAGTGTAATAGAACAGGTGGACACTTATTTTTCTTTGAAAGGTCAGATCAGAAAGGGAAAGAAGAATACACAGTGTGACTTTTGCAGTAAAGATTAATTGAATATCTTCTATTTTTGAAATTATTTGCTGCATCAACGAAAGGCTAATGGTTTTAAAATTTGCTTTGCATAAAGTTTTTTTTTATTTTCTGCTGACGACTTTAATGCATATGATGGTACAAATGGTATAGAATTGGGCGAAAAGATGTGTATAATGGTATTAGTGTTGGAAATACAAATAGTGTTTTGTTACTGAAATTTTGCACAATACATGAATTGATTATCATAAACACTTTAGGCAGAAAAACCATTATAAAGGAACATGGTTGCATCCATACTCAAAGCAATGGTATTTAATAGATTATGTTATAGTTTGGAATCAGATTACATGAGAATTAAATACATTGTAAGATAGATCATAGATTAGCACATTCCAAGATTAAAAGGAATGAAAAGTTAAACATTATTTTAATTAGATTCACAAGAAAATTGATATTCATGCTTTATAAGTATGTATTATATATATTAAATTTCAAAGCTATTAAACACTGAAATTGCTGATTTGGATCTTCAGGATTGTCATATAACTAAAGCATGGAATTTTCTTAAGAAGTGTGTGATGAATGCAAATAAATCTATTCCTGGGTTTACTAAAAAGAAAGAATCACAACTGTTTTAATAATAATATTCTTAAAAATTAATGATTAAAAAGAAACATGGCATTCTCGGACTTGCAGAAGAATAAATTAAATATGGACTTTTGTAATTATATGTTGAATTTTGATGGAAAAAGTTCAGTGATTGACAAATAGGCTTAAAATTGAAAAGTAGATATAGATATTTGTTATCTGTAGACATTATAGATCTTTTGATGTGCTGAAAGCATCCTATTATATTCAGCAATAATGCTCTCTTTATAATGACAATGATATTAAGAACAGGATGAAAAAGTATTTTGTTTTAAGTAATGATACAAGAATTGAAATGACTTTAATAATATAAGCATTTCTCTACACTTTTAGAATTGGACAACAATATCAGCTTAGTCAAAATAGCTCTTTGTAATCTTGAAAATGGAGAGACTGCAGATATGGATAAAATATCTGGAGAAGTTATAAAGTATCATGATGACATGCTATCTTCAAAAATATTGAACTTTTTTAGGAATATATATATACATAAAGTCGTACTGCCTTATCTTAAAAATATGTATGATATTACAATTTTTAAAAATAAAGGCAATAAATATACATGAATTGCAATAATTATCAAAGAATATCTCCAGTCATAGATAATTAACTACTAGACTATCAGGGCAGTTTTAGAGAATCAAGAAGTGCCAGACAAAATGCAAGAAGTGTCAGAAACAAAGGAGTAAAATATATATTAGTTTTATTGATTTAATCAAAACATTTAATTCAGTTAACAGGACATCTCCATGACATTGTTTGAAATCAACTAATTGTTCATCAAAATTTATTCATATTATACAGTTTCTACATGATGGACAGGAAAACAAGCATGTCTATTTTTCCCAACATAAGTTTTTGATTTTTTATGATGCTGGTCCTTTGAACTGGTTACAGGGAGATTAATAAAAGAGGGATCAAGATATAATATGGATTTGATGGATAGAATTTTCAATCTAAATAAAATAAAAGTGAAAGCAAGGACTTCATCTTCTTAGAATTTGAATTTATAATATGCTGAAGATTTTGCTATTTTTACCTGTTCAAAAGAGAATTTACAGAATCAAAGTAATGTTTTTAATGCAACATATAAAGAGTTTAGTTTAATAATTAATATTCAACTCTAAGTTCTTTTCAACTAATGATGAAAGAAAAATTCTTAACAATGTAAATATCTTGGTGGTTTTATAAGTAGAAAAATGGACTTAGAAACTGAGATACAACATAGACTTGAATATGATGCTATTGCTTTTAATTAGTTAAAAGATAGAGTACAATATTTCATTATAAAAAAAAAAAACTATTGCAACTAAGTTAGCAGTGTATAGAGCTGTTTTTTTTACCTAATATATTGTAGGGAAGTAATACTTGGATAAACCATTAAAGCAAAATAAAGCATTAGAAAAGTTTCATTTAAGAATGCTCTGTAAAATTCTAAAATTAAAATCAATATGTAATGAGTGTGATACTTTAGAGTGTATTATTGTAAAATCATAACTTTGTTAGATTGACATGTAAAACAAATAAACAATACAATATTTCCTAAAGGGTGTTTTATGGTCAACTTGAGCATGGTTTTTATGGGAAAAGTAGACTCTGTTTATGTTATAATGATTATCTCAAAGACATTCTGAAGAGTTGCAATATTGTTTTCATTGAAAAGACATGGTAAAAAATGGAATGTATTAGAGAGCTACAAATAAACAATAATGGAAAATTTTTTACTCAAGAAATTAAGACAGTGCAACAAATTATCAAACAACAGAAAAATGGACCAGCATACTCTATATGTGACCATATTTGTGGTTTATAGATTGGAGCAGTTTTTTTTTTCTTGGATTTTTATAGATGGTGGTTATATGTATGTATGGTGTTTCGGATGATCTCTATGATGATTTATGAATACAATCCTTTACAATGTCTGTCAATCCATTAGGTAAGCAATGTTTTCAAACCTAATTCATTCTATAAAATTTCATTCTCCCAGTTTTAAAAAATATAATAAACAAGCTTGAGAATGGCACCTTGACAATTTTGAACATCAACAACACAACCAAGAAACATCCACAAAGTGATTTGTTTTAAACCCATAAAAATCTTATACAAAATTGCTTTTCCCAGGATTATAAAATTAACATCAACTTCCTTTCAGTTATTCTAAGCAATCTCTTTAGCTTGTGCTGGTGTGTATTTATTTCCATTTCTATTACACCATAATGCCAAAACAATAAAGTATTTCATTTATTTTATGCAATCTTATATATAAATACGTAATATTTTGAATTTAGGAGTAATATAACTAAAGCTGCTTTTATTTTAAACATATTTAGTGATTTTTCAAAATGTTTCATTTATAATAAAATTAATACTTTTAAAAAATATACTTAAAACAAAAACAATTACTAGATATAAATTTCAGTTTCTTAATGATGTTATAGAATCATTACAGTGCATAGTCTAGTTCAAAATAGTATGATAATAAAACAAATTGTATTAAGAAGATGGCTAAATGAAAAACAACTACAGTGTAACCAACTGTTATTGGTATACTACATACAACTCATATCATTTTATCATAAAAAACAAAACTAACAAATATAATGCATATTATTTTTTAAAATTGCATTCATATAAAATTTTATTTAGAATTTTCGATTATTTTTTTTTTTTACTTTATTTCATAATCATATTTTAATTAAAAGTGCCTTGCTAAATAAAATTAAATTAAAGTTTGAACCGTATTCTATCAAATGTGATCCTGAACTTTAGATATACATTTTTTTTATTCTTAATTATATTATTATGCCCAAATTGTTTGACTTAAGTATAAGTACTGTTTGCTAGTGAAAAATTTTTTTATCTTTTAGACTTCTACCCCCCATTCTAAATCTACAAAATAAAATGGAATTCTTGCCATGTACAATTTTTTGTACAGAAATAGTTTTCTTATGAACAAAAATTATTACCTTTTTAATTGGGAAAAAAAAAAAAAACAGAGAGAAAAAAATATTTATACGGTCAAAAAACAAATGGTCTTGAGAAAATAATAATAATTAATTAACAACTTCTCTTGACAACGGAAACATATAAAAGAAATTGAAAACTAAGGTAAGAATCATTAATTTAGAAACCTAATCTTTACTGTATTAATGATTACAAATTCAAATTATTTTCGACAATTTTATCACGATATTCTATTGCACGAGGGCACAGGATTGTCTTTTGTCAGAAAATGAATACTTGCTAATTTATTAAATTATATAAAAGAACAAGAACCCTATAAAAACTGTACTCATACATAAGTCATAATTTATTATTTACAGATTTTAAAAACTTTATTGCATATTGTTTTTTTAAATATTATACCAAAGACAGCCAATCTATTACGGCATAAGCATCAAATGCAGTATATTGTAAAACTAAATGTGGTATCTCAAATCTAAAAATAAAAAGTCTAGATCTTATAAAGTGATATATATATTTATTACTGCTTAAAAAATATAGATACTTTGTGATTCAAACTAAAAAAAAAGATTTTGTTTTGTTTTAATTTTGCAAATGTATCACTTATCTAATCTTGAGATGTCTGATCCATAGTGGTCTGTAATAGTTTTTAACATTCATTTTGAAATTGACATTTGTGAGCTGTGCTTTGTCTGATTTTGTTAAGTCTTATAGTTTTGTAATTTATGGAAGTTTTTATTATCTATAAAATTGATAGAAAACGGTCATGATGGACTGATTTAAATTTGAAATAAGTTTTGACATTTCAATTAACAAGCTTAACTAAGCAAGTCAGTAATACTGTAGTCTTTAACTTTCATTTTATAATTGTTCTTCTGTTGTTTGTGAATTGTGTTTTGTACGTCTTTTGTAAGCCTTGGTTTTATTCTTTAAAAAAAATATTTTTGATTCATGAAAATGATAAATGAAAAAAGAATATGGTGAATTAATTCAAAATTAAAAAATGCTCGGCTGCTTTCATTAATAAGTTCCAAACATTAAAAGTATGGTGAAAACAACAGCAGACATAGAAGTCTCATTAAAATAAGCAATATTTAAAGATTAAATGATTTTTATAATACGTTATTATATTATGAAAAATACATTAAACATTATTTATCTATATTAACATATTTTATACAAAAGTTGAACAGTGTAAAAACTGTATGATGCACTAAATTCATATGGGAAAAATTGAAACATGGACTACAAATCTTTAATTTCTTCAGCTCCAGATTTAAATTTTCAAACTTTATTCAAAAATGCCAAGAAAAGTAATAGTTAACATAAAAAATAAAAATTGTTTTAATAAAAAACCTCCTAAAGTTATTTTCTTCACTGTTTTATCCCTGTCATGTAAATAGATCATGTAGATAGTATAATGATGAGTCCTTTGCATTTTATCCTTTTTTCAATAAGAAATTTTGCTTTGAATAAAAAATAAATAGTTCAAGAATGAGTTGAAATTATGATGAGAGCAAAAATAAACCTAGAAATAAGTATTCTGTATGTTGTTAATTGAAACTGGAAAAGCAAACAATATTAAATTAATAAGTAGGAGAAACCAAATTCCTAAAGAAATAATATTACTAAGGTTTAATTAGAAATGCAACACAATAAACCATAATATCTATAATTATATATTGACATATAATATCTTTAAATGATATATTACATATTTAAATAAAATATATATAACAAATAAAAGAACTAAGTTAAATAAATATAAAAGAGTACTTATGTATTATTCCTTCGCTCACTTGGTGGGAAGCTTGATAGGCATAGCGGCGTAACAATATGGATGTTTTCTTTTTTAACATGATTATTGTATTAATTATTATGTTGAATTTTTTAAAGATGATTATAAAAAACACAAGAAATTATACAAAACTCCAAACTTGTGATTAAAAATTAAATTTTAATATAATTATAATAAACAACATGTTAAATTTTAATATAACTGTAATAAAAATGAAACTTTAACAAATGTATATGATAAGACTATAACAATGTGGGTAATGACATCGTCAGACAACAATTGCTAATGTCCTCCAGCTTCACAACAAATGTATCATGTTGCTTGTGCAGTTGCCGCAACATAAATTCCACTAAGTATGAATTCATGTGTTGTCACATTCTCTCACTTTTTATTTCAACATTTAGCCAAACTCCATAATCTCTCCATATTTTATGTATGCATGCCTGTATCCGGATTCATAAAGTTGTAGGGGTGATTTATTATGAAATGTTCAAATCCAGCATGGTGTAATTCTTCACTTTTATTTCCCTTCCAACAGTCTGAATAGATGGTAGATCTATCAGTGATATTATCCATAATGGCATCCATAAGAATAGGTACTATTCTACTTGCAACAGTTACAATGAAGCTCTTGCCAGTCTCTCTGCACAAGTCACTGAATAACCAATATTGTGGAAGAATATTTTGTTAGGGTCCTGATTTTGCATGATGATCAAGCTAAAAGACTGGAGATATAAACTTTATGTAAGTAGTTGTTCCAGTAAATAATAGTTTTGTCTGATAAATCCAGTTGCTTTTCTCCCCATTGTATGGTCATTAATTCCATGCACCAGTTATAAATAAATCTGTGTAATAATAAAGGGTATTTTGGAGCTTTCTAACTACATTTCTTTATAAACAGATACTCACTTAGAATACATTTTGATATTACACCGCCATTGGGTCTCACTTTGCACATAAAGTTTCATATCATGCCCAAAGCACATACTTTTTGCAAGGGCATTATCTTGTAATTCTAACAGTACTTGATTGCCTCTTCTTCTGTCATTGGTAGATGTGCCAAATTTTAATCATTTTTGCATAAGCTTGAATTAAAAAACTATGGTAAACACTGAAAATGCTAGGGACACAAAAATTATGATAATGGCAGCAATGTGTTAATGATTGCATGTTATAATATACCTAAAAAAATAATTTTTTTTTCATATATCAAATGAGTTGATCAGGAAGCGAACCCAGGCCAGCTGGTTGGAAGGAAAAAATAAAATAAAATTAAATGTTCTGAAGGGCATTCCTAAAAAAAAAAATAGTGTTATTTTTTTAAAGTTAGCATTAATTTATATTCGATTTCTTAATATTTTTTAAACTTAACAAGTATCACACGTGAGATAAAAAAAAACAAAACATTAACATGTTGCTACCATTGTTGTAATTTTTGTGCTTTTCCTAGCATTTTAAGTGATTACGATAGTTTTTTTTTTTTTTAAATGTCATAGCATCGGCCAGGACGCAAACCCGCAACCTGGGCAACTGCTTGCAAGTGCAAGGCAGTCGTGCTGACCTCTCGACCACCAATGCAAGACAGTGATTACGATAGTTTTTTAATTTAAACTGTTGTTTATTAATTTTTAGTAATTATTCTGTGCATAAATGATTAAGATTTGGTAAATACTAGCGACAGAAAAAGAAGCATTTGAGTACTTTGTGCCTCTGCAAAAAGTGTTTGCTAAAGGGCACGGTATGAAATTTTATGTGTAACCAATGATAGTGCATATCAAAACATGTTCTAAGTGAGTATTTGTTAGAAAAAACGTTTAGAAGGCCCCAAGACATCCTTTATTACTGTACTTAGATTTATTTATAGCAGGTGCATGGAATTAATAATCATACAATGGGCAAAAAATCAACTGGATTTATTGGACAAAACAGTTATTGATTTGAGCAACTACTTATGCAAATTTTGTATCTCCAGTTTTTTAGCTAGACTATCATGCAAAATTGGAGAATTGAAATAGATGAAAATCCTTTCAGAAAAAGAAAAAAACCAGCTGGGATACATGTTTCCACAACAGTGGTTATTTGGTGGCTTGTGCAGAGAGACAGCGAGTTCTTCACTGTAACTATTGCAAATAGAACAGCACTGGTTCTTATGGACACCATTAAGGATGATATCACTGACAAATCTATCATCTATTCAGACTGTTGGAAGATTATAAAATAACTTTCATTTTATTACAATTTTTTATATTAAAATTTAATTTTAAACCATGTATTTTCAACAATATAACTTTGGTTAACAACAAATTCATGTAATCTAATTCTTACAATAAAGTATATTATTGAAACGTAAAATTTAATTTTTAATTACAATCGTTTGGAGTTTTGTATAACTTCTTGTGATTTTATAATCAACTTAGAAAAAAATTCCAACTTTGTAATAATTAATATAATAATTATGTTTAAAAAACCAGCTGTATTCGTTTTACCCCCTGAAAATGGCTGCTGTCAAGCTTTCTGTCAAGTGAGTGAAGGAATAATACTAAGTACCTATAAAAGTTATATAAATAAGCAAATTTATATGAATTAAAAAAAACAAAAACACCACATACTGAACAAAAGTTGACATTTATTTATTGAATAGGATACCTTCTCTAAATCTGAAGAACACGACATGCTTAAACAAAGTTTGAATTCTTTTTTTTTAAAAAAAAAGAAAAATCTATCAAGCACACTATTTTTGGGGGGTATTTAATTTTTGTTAAACCTAAATTGGAAAATAAGTTTGTAAATAGAGGATCATTTTCTTTAAAAATAATGATCTCATTAAATAATCTTTTAAACTAATAGTATTAGTTCTAATTATCTGAATCAACATTTCTCAAAATCCCCCCCCCCCCATTGTCAGCTATTAGCTGACTCAATCCTTTCAACTCCTTAAATTCTATTGGTAACTAAATGTTACATGAGTAATAATTTCCACTTACATGAAAAAATAATAATGTCTTCACTTAGTTTAAAATTCTTTCAAAAGACTCGCAAAATACTGATTTTCAAAATTCTGGATTGCGTGATATGGTGAAAATATTAGTATTGCTCAAGAATATCTATATTTTTTGATCATATATTTCTAAGCTAAGAATGGAATTTTTTATCTTTATGTAAATATGCATAACTAGAAGCTTGGTTTGCAAAGTTTAAAAACTATAAGTAATTGCCTATTTGCAAATCAAAAAATGTCAATTGATTTAAAATAACTGGCAATAATAACTTGATTGATTTAAAAATCACTGCTGGCTAAGGTTACTAACGACGATCATTATATAAACAACAGAAATAGCAATACCAGTGAATCTATAAGCATATTGCACAAATTGTCAAGGGATGATAAAATTTAAATAGTTACTTGAAAGAGTCTTCTAAATAAGATATTCATCTAAACCAGTGATAGTCAACCTGGTCTCTACCACCCACTAGTGGACGTTCCAGCCTTCATGGTGGGTGATAGGGGTTTTGACTGATACTAAAGCACTTTCTTTTTTTTTTAATTTAATTGACTTTTTAAAAAAATTTCATAGCATTATTTAAAAACATTTTCATTAGGTTTTCAAAAAATTCCCCGCGACAATTTAATTTTCTGATAATATAATGAAAATATAATAATTGTATCTCCCATGCATAAGTTTGATTCACGTTACATAAGTGAAACTAAATGGAGCTATAGTATGACCGCTAACAAAAGTCTTGTCTCAGAATTGCTTGTGAATGTCCCCCCTCCCCCAAACCACGATGTGTGAAAAGCATGCACAGATGACAATTTACGGTGCACACATTGGTCAGTACGCAGTTAGATTTGTGAGAGTGAGCATGTGCCTACAGCTTCAAACAAAATATTATGAAATATTGTGAGCCCATGTCTCAAAAAAAAAAAGAAACACCTTCATGGCTATTTACCAGAGTATCTAAAGATGGGTTTCATAGAATCTGTTATAAATAAACAACACCCAATGTGTTTATTATATCATAAAACATTATGCAATGAGGCAATAAAGCCAAGTCAATTGCGAGAACATCTTGATACAAAGCATCCAAATGATAAGGTCAAGCCCATTGAATATTTTCAGGAAATGTATAAAAAATTTCAAAATCATTCAATAATCATTGCATCATTTAAGAAACAACATGCATCAAACGAAGATGGATTAATTGCCTCTTATTGCATTTCACAATTAATTGCAAAAAGTGGTAAAAGCTATAATATTGGAGAAACTGTAATAATATCCTTTATAAAAAAATTTATCCCACAATAATGTATCAAAATATACCTAAAATTTTAAAAACGTTGCCCCTAGCGATAGTACAGTAAAGTGACAAATTGAAGAAATGGCAGTTAATGTTGAAATAAAACATATAAGTATTCTCCAAAACTTTTCATTTTCCATGCAATAGGACAAGTCTACATTTGAAGATAATAATGCTTTATTGATGGCACATGTATGTTATTTTGATGAAAGCAATACAGTATGAGAAGAAATGCTATTCACAATAAATCTCATTACAGATACATAAGGATTATCTATATTTAATATTGTGAAATCATACTTTACAAAAAATAATATTCCTTTGAACATGCACAACTGATGGAGTACCATCAATGGTAGACCACTATCATGGATTTAAACCACTAAACATCACATGATCACCATCTCATGCTAGCACATAACTGTTAGAAAACAGGCAAAAACTCTCCATATAGTAGTGCCACCTTGTGCTAACCAGACTAATCATTACTCTGGTTAGCACAAGGTGGCACTATTATATGGAGAGTTTTTGCTGTTTATCATGGATTTGTTGCTTATTTAAAGGAAGAAATGCCAAATGTTTTATGTATTCATTGTGAGATGAACAGACAACATCTTGTAGAAAAACATCTAAGTACAACTCTCCATTCATCATTAACTATAATAATTCAAGCCATAAACAAGATCAAATCCAATGTAAAAAATGATAGAATGTTTCAATAGCTTTGCCTGGACAATAATGAAGATTTTAATGTTACTTTTGCATACAGAAGTTTGGTGGCTGTCAAAAGGCACAACTTTGGCTTGTTTTGTAGCATTATATGATAGTCTCATACAATTTTTTGAAAGTAATTATGAGACCAATCTGTGTCAACAATTAAAATCAGTAAAGAATGATGCCTTTTATTTGGCAGATATTTTCAAGAGATTTAATGATGTCAATTTACAGCTGCAAGGAGTCAATAAAACTCTTATAGGTTGCCAAAGTATTGTATCATTATTTATTGACAAACTTGAACTACTTCGTTATAATCTATTGAAGAGAGAATTTCATCAGTTTCCTGAATTATCATCTAACTCCAGAGAATATTGAGATTCAGTACCCACTTCAATGAACTTAAATTGGACATGGAAAAAAAAAATTGAAGATATTTTGAAATTGAAGGTGTATGACTGGATGAAAAATCCTTTAACCACAAATATTGAAGAGGCTGCTACAACTTGCCAAAAATTAAAAATAATGATGAAGAAAGTAAACATAAATTCAATAGTAATGGATATGAAAACCTATGGCAAAATAAAAAAAAAAAAGCCTGTCATATCCAAATATGTGGAAAATGATATTCACTTTATTGATACCTTTCCCTACATCATTTCTTGTGGAATCAGGCTTTAGTGCTGTTAATTATATTATGACCAAAGAAAGAAACCACGTGAATATTTCCAAAAGAGGAGACCTTCATTTGTTCCTTACAAAAATTGAGCCAGATATCCAGAA
The DNA here is from genome assembly GCA_028023455.1 of Epiperipatus broadwayi. Classification (NCBI taxonomy): domain Eukaryota; kingdom Metazoa; phylum Onychophora; class Udeonychophora; order Euonychophora; family Peripatidae; genus Epiperipatus; species Epiperipatus broadwayi. Next base: position 3,537,941 of record JAQFVV010012421.1, read on the forward strand.
TTTAGTTTTGCATCATCAGCCTCAGAGATCTCATTAATAATTTAATGAATTAAATGTAATTTTATCAGACTTCATGCTTCTGTGTATACAAAGTATAAATAAAAAGATAGATTTAACTACAGTAAGTTGTATTATAAAGATTTATTCTGCCAAACTTAGTGAAAGTCCATCTTAAAGTATTTGGTAAGTAATTATTATTATTTGTTTTAGCTTGCTGTAACTTTGCTTCATAAATTTTATAAAGTAAAGTTACGTCCCTATTTTATAAATCACCATTACTTTGGAACAGGTGGGCAGTTAGAAAATTTTACTACTAACAGAGATACAAAAGTGGGAGGCGGGTATAGAAAGGTTGACTACCCCTGATCTAAACATACAACTGTAAACAAAAAAAACAACAACAACTGTCCCATAATAAGTTTTTATTTTAGTCTTACAAATAACTGGTAATAAAATCCACCTGCAAGCAAAGTTATACCATTTTCAATGTTGTATAATAGGAAGCATATTTTTATTTTATTTTAACAAATCATTGAATGTGCAACAAGGGTCATTTCTAGTACAGCCTCAAATCAATGACATTAAATTTTTTATTAGAAATATAATCTTCCATTGTAAACTGTAACTTGGAATTTTGCAAAATAGTTATTGGTACTATAATATCTGCATTAATTCTTCCATCTTGAAATGATACATTCTTAAATTTATATCATTGCTGAAATGTGTTGAAACAATTATCCATTGGAAACTATAAAGTAATTAAAATCGACCATAACTTTACTGTGAATCTTCTCACAGATGTCAGCATATAATAATAATGTTTTAAATAAAACCAAAATAATAAATTATTAGCCTTGTCCAACAATTTCATTATTTTATCAATTTATTTGGTTAATTTTACTTCTAAATGATAGTATATACAAGCGCTTTAAAACACTGGTTATCCCTCATAATCATAGCCAAAATAGTAATAGTTGTTGTGATATTAGTAAATGATAATATATGCAAATGTATATGTAAATAATCAGCTTGTCCATTTTCTGGAGATAGCAAAGCAAGTGTCGCGTCTTTTAATTGCGTTATTGTCGTTGATAAAATACGCTTCTTTTATCTTCCTTTTGTAGTCGTTAGATTTAGACTTTCAGATTGAGAATATCTAAACTCAATCATTAATTTTGTTTTCTTGATTTCTTCTATGATTTCTTCTAATTGAAATGATTGAAATATTATATGTATATTATAACGGAAGGGGTAATCTGGGGATGGTCATCCCTGGGATGATGGAGCAACATCTCCACATAAACAAACAAAATATAACATTTACATCAAAGTATTATAATAAAATATTAAAGTTATAATATTTAAGTATAAGAGTTATTAAAAAATATTAAAAATAATGTTTAACATCCAAAACAGATATAAACAATTTATATATTATAGGAGCATGAGACATCCTGGGCACTTTCTATGAGAGATCAGCCAGCTAACTCCTTAGAGGAACTACAGGTATCATTAACCATACATCAAACAGCATTATCAATAAGAAAAAGTAAGTAATACTCAAAATAACCATTCATCATCATGAATGATCAACAATATACATGATTTACAATAAATCAACAGTCGAACTTGTCAGTGGATTTGAAAAAAGTCTACTGTAGACCAGGCCAACTATTTAGCCTTTGCCACCTTGGGGCAACTATTTAAACCATTAATTTGGATGCACCAACTTAAGTGCTCATCCATCAGAATAAATAATAAAAAAAACAATAATGCTGTGATATTAAAACATGCTGATCATGGCTTTTATCAGTGAGGAGCTTTGGATCTGAGAACACTGCACCTAGATCTTATGATCTAATGCAACCCTTTAGCAGCCACTTTTTATCTCTACTTAACTACAAAACTCTTCACTGACACAAGCCACAAGCTAGAAACTAGTCTGGGGATATTGGATGAGTAGGCACTAGATAGGGATTTGTGCACAAGCCTTCTGGAATCCATTGATTACTCTGGCTTGCACAGAGTGGCACTACTATATGGAGAGTTTTACCTGTTTTAATTACAGTTATGAGCAAGCATAAGATGGTGATCATATGATGTTCAGTGGTTTAATACCAATCCTGCCTAATAAGGATATTGGTGGCTATGGTTATTAAAAACCAAAGACACCAAAATGTATAGGTACTGAACAGAGTTCAGACCTATATAACTATATAAGCTACTGAGCTTGGATTGAAAATATTATTGTGTTTTCAATTTTAAACTCATAGTTTTGTAGTTAAGTAGAGATAAAAGGTGGCTGCTAGAGGGTTACATTAGATCATAAGATCTAGGTGCAGTGCTTTCAGATCCAAAACTCCTCACTGATGCAAGCCACAAGTTAGAAATTAGTCTGGGGATATGGATGAGTAGGCACTAGATAGGGATTTTATGCACAAGCCTTCTGGCATCCATTGATTATTCTGGCTTGCATTGAGTGGCACTACTATATGGAGAGTTTTGCCAAATAATATTATATTTTTCATAATTAATTCCTTAATTAAAATACATTGAGTATATAAAATTCACATAACATTTGTTTTGACAGGTTACTCTAATAAAGATTTGATTGATTGCTTATAAAGTCTTTAAAGTTAGATTTTAAATGTTTCTTTTCCCTTTAGTTTCTAATCTAAAATATTTTTGAAGTCCTCCTTTTCTTTTTTTTTTTTCAAGATAATATTTAAACTAGTATTGTTTTAGGAATACATATTAGTATCCAGGTTAATTAATTATAAAGTCTTTCTTTAAAATATAAAACCGCCTACCCTTTACTTTTTTATCTTTAATCCAAGCAAACTCACCATTGTATATATGTTTACCTGTGGTTCTCTGCATATAAATACATACATATATATATATATATATATATAATTTCTTCATCAACTGATGGGATTCTCTTGATGAATTGGTCAGTCTAAAATATGCATAGTCCAAGTAAGTTGGTCTGCAGTGATCGATCTTTGTCCAGGATTTGATGTATTTCAGGCCAGCAAACTGTCTTTGTCAACTTTTGTGCAAGCTAATGATTGATTCAGATGAATCAAAACTCCTCCATAGAACTATATAGCAGCTGCTTCATTGTCTTCCTACATCTGATTCATGGTAGTTTTCTGTATAGCGTTGCTAGCTAAGTCTTTCTGACCAGCTATTTCCCACCAATTAACTACAATAAACTAGCTAATTCTTCTGGCCAGTTCTTACAAAAACTATTAGCCAAACTTTTTTCTAAAAAAACTAGCCAGATTGTTCTTACCATTTTATCAACTCTTTTTATAAGAGTGGTTGGGTGATGTGATAAAAACACATTGTTTTTAATTAAACTGTTTTCATCTGTCTAATCCTTTCAAATCACTTTTAAGTAAAAGCTACTTTAAAATTTTAACAAAGGTGTGATCTACATGTTTTTACTTAGATAGAGAATTGTATACAAGCATTAATTAAAAGATTTCAAAAATTAAGCATGCTTGTCTTAAATTCAAAATCAGAATACAATATTAACATTTATTTAGACCTTTTTAAATGTTTAATTTATAATAAAATTCTATTTTAAATTCAAAATTAGGTACTTTAGTATTATTCAACCGATGACATATTATACTTACCAATTTTCCTTCTGGTAGACGTTGTCGATGATAACATGACAACATTGTCATGGCAACCAAGACACTGGCATGATTAATCCATGGGGGAGTCAATTTTTGGATTTTTTTTGACCCGTGAGATTTAAAAATCAGAGAGAGCTTTGAAATATTTTATCATTTATCTGTCTTTTGTTATTTTGCTACCCACAGCAACACACTGATTTTTTCGTTGAGATCTTGCATTATATTGAGAATATTAACTTAGTCCAAATCGTTTTGAAAATAAAATTTTAGTTAGAAAAAGTATGGTGATTTTAAATAAATGAAAAAAAAAAAAAAAGAATTAAAAATAAATTTTTATTAAAAAGAAAACAAAGAAGAGAATTTACATAATGATACATGCAGTAAGTAAGAGGAAAAAACTTATGCAGTTAATAATCAGGTTCGCTCTAGCAAGAATTAACGTGATTCTATACCAGAGAATATACGAAAAGCAGTGGAAGTGTGCCATATAAAGAAGAATTCCCTTGTTGTTAATTATAGTTATAATCTTATAAGAGAAGCTAGAAATATATTTTATTATATCAGGAAACATTTTTAACATGAGAGGCAAGTTAAAAACAAATAGCATATCAGTTGAAATCCCTAAGCATATTGTCCAGTCTAATAAATGAAATCCAAGAGGAGTTTAATATGAACTGTTATAATCTGCAAGAAAAAGAAAAAACTGTACTGTGCAGTTAAATTGCTGAAAACTAATATTTATTGGAAACATAACACACTAATGCAAAGCTAATCTATTTGTCTAATGTCCATTTCAAAAAATGAAAAAAACTGAATGTAATTGCGAAAAATAAAATGATTGGTGAAAGGTAAAATAATAGAAGATTAAGCTATTTCTTAATATAATATGGGAAAAAAAATTATGAAGACTGAAATAAATTAAATATTCTGCAAGAATATCCTATATTTTATCAGTAGTGTATGATTATAAACTTAAATAGAAAATAATTTTAAGGATGTGTTATGTTTCTTTCATATAAATATTGAAAAGTGTGTGGAGTTGATAAAAGTAAATACAGAAATATATGCACTTGTTGAATATATATATATATATATATAATATATTCATAAGTATATATATATATATATATATATATATATATATATATATAGTTTATTGATATTATTAAATTGAGAGAAACTACCTGAATAATGGTATGCAAGATGTAAATTTACTGTAGAAATTTACATAATATAACTACAACCAACCTATTTAAATTTTGTTGTGTTAAGAAATTATTTTGTTATTTATTAACTCAGTTGTTCATTTGGTTTTATATATGATTAAATAATATAACTTTAACATACATATGCTAATTAGAAAAAAAAATATCCACAGTTCTGATAACATACATTGAATGATATACTGGATATCGCAGTAAAAAATTAGTAAATGATGATGGCTATTACATTAAATAATTTCAAGTAAACATTCTTTTATGAGGAGATTTGGAGTCTGCCATTCTGCAATTAAAAATTAAAAACAAACAAAATACTTGAGTCATTGTATTAATAAAAATAAAAACATCATCATCATCATTCCTGTTGTGAAATTAAATTTGGTTGAGTGAAATAGTATTTATAAACTTTACAATCTAAGTAATGAGATATTTCTACATCGATTGTTATCGTTATATGCTTGTCAAACATTGAATATCTTATATATGACATACATATTACTGAATAGGGTCAAACTTTAATGAAGTACTATCACTACATAAGATCAATTAAGAATTAAGGAAGCAATATAGGCATATTTACTAATATGTACTGCTCTATTTACCAATAAATAATTAATGCCACAGTCAGATGTTAATTATATGCAAAATATACCACTACTGAGATAACAGACTTGATGACTGCATTTATTGATACAATATATATATATATAAACGAACAGAAAATGTAGTTCCCCCATAATTTTTAATGTTTACTAGCTCCATTTTCATGATTTTGCAAAAAGAAAATGGTGCCTTTTAATCAATTCCACACATTTTAAAATTATTTCATATATTGCATATATATTTTTGGAGTTTCTTCAAAAAATAGATACTCAATATCTTTTAGCATTTTCTGGCTTCTACCAGCACTCAGTTTCAGGAATGTCTACTAAATTATTTCATATATTGCAAACTGAATTTCTTTTTAAATAAACTTTTATAAAAATGGACTTCCTCAATTATTCAGCATCAAATATGGGAATTTTTCACAGAGATATATATCTATAGTCATTAGATTCTAAATTCATGGGTTTATAAATAATAAATACACGACAATAAATAACTTCTAAATGCAATTTTAATGGTACAATTATTATATATCATTATTAGTTATTTATAAATATGACTTTTTCTTCATAAGTAGAAACTGTTTTCTAAATATTTAATTAAAATTTCATTCTATCTTTACAATATCATGAAATTAAAGACAAAACTTTTAGTTTGATTTTTTTTTTTTAAATCAAACGTCTTCAAATCTTTGACTTTTTAAAATAAATGTATATAATTTAATTAAAGGCCTAAAGCTAAACTACAGATTATAATTTAACCAATAAATGGCCAACAATGTTAAATTCTCTAACCAAACATTTGATTTATAAAACCTTAATAAGTAATCACCATACCAAATCAAAGAAAGAAAGAAACAAATATCTTACTATAACACATATTTATTTTGATTTGAGCAAATCTCCTTTTTTTTGCATTGGTATTGATACTGAATATTTAATTTGGGAGATTTTGTAATTAATCATTTGGCTAGAGGATTTAATGTTAGCAACTATTATTAATCAAATATAATTAGCTTTTATAACTTTGTCTTTCATTTTATTAATTTCTAATATTAATGACATTCTGTTTTAAACAAAAAAACATTTTTTTAACAACCTATTTTTTATTGATGGATTTCAATATTAGTGTTTTCTAATACTAAGAACACTTGTAGAAATTTATAAACTTCTATCTTTAAATATAAAAAAATGATTAATTAAAATGAAGCTTTCTGCAAAATTTATATCAGTTACTTTTTTAAATGGTAGCATATAATTTTAATTTGTGTTATTTAAATTCTTTTAACTATATCAGGGTCCTAGGCACCATATTAAATTTAAAAAAAAAAACTCACTTGAGACACAATTTTCGCAATATCTTCACTTTTAATAATATTAGAACAAAATGATATACATTGATAGAAAATAGAAAAACTAAGGAAAACAATAAGGCTAAGATAAATAGTGATTACCATTAAAAAAGTAAGAAAAAAAAAGAAATTTGAACATTCGAAATAATTATTACTTTATTGTTTGTTCATAATTTCTAACTTATCATTAATTAAGTTTAAATCATATCTTCATTGATAATTTCTTTATATTCCTCACACAATTCTCATTCAAAGTATAATACTTCTTACCTGAGATAATCCGTAGCTCCAGAATCTACAAAAATAGTCACATAAAAATTCATTTAATTCATTTTTAACTTGTACCCAAAAGTTAACAAATTTCAAGGTGTCGATAAGAAAAAAAATTATCTTAATAAAAGATACAAAATAAATCATTTCCAGAAGGTGGATATATATTTGTCATCATAGCAATTGGCTTCTGGTCTATTCAAAAGTAGAAATTGAAGGCTACTGTCTGTATCAATGATAAAATGAGTTTCATCTCATTTATATTCTTTGTGTATACCAGTGATGCTTATGTATTCTTTGTGCACACCAGTGATGCTATCTTCTTATATTTATTGTCCGACAAAGATATAATTTATTTGAATATAGCACATTTTCTAGCTATAGACTTGAAAATAAAGTAATGCAAGATGTGGCAAAACTACTGACTCCATAGCATGAGTACCAAGTCATAGGCAAGAATCGGAATTTGATTCTTTGCCTGCATACAGTTTCATATGGTATACATAATCATTGTGGCTATTACCACACATACCAAACCTCTCTTTATTGGTTTTAGAGTTTATATTTTCATATGGTACTATGCCCAGTAAATTTTATGATCATCTGCAAACCTTCTGTACATCTGATAATCAGTCTTAAAATTTACATTTCATTGCTCTATAACACCTTAATTTTATATATAAAAATCATTACTTGTTATACAAACACAGACATGCAAGTGCAAACACCAACATACTAATACAAATATAAACATACTAATAAATTATTAAACCTTTTGAGAATCATTATGTCTATAAAATAAGGTTGCCTCAAACTTGGATCAGGGCCCCAAAATTACATTGCGCATAAACGACTACATTATATTGGAATGCAAGTATAATGTATATACTACACACACTAATACAAATGCAAACACATTAATAAATTATCAAATAATAAAAAAATTTAAAATAATACTATGCAAATAATGGAAAATTTAAAAATGCTATGCAAATTAAAAAAAAAATTAAAATTGAATACTTATGATATTATGTTTTTATTGGGATGAAGGTATTGAATCGTCAAGACATCTGTAATCTATCTAATTACAGAATCTTGCCGAAATAAAAATTGTGCCTTTGTATTCTTCATGCAATCTAGTAAACTGAGCAGAAAAGAAAAAAAAAGAACCTATTAATAAAAATATTAATAAAAAATCCAAATTTTGTCTGATTTTAACATGCAATACGCCATTATAAAAAGAAATTCAAACAGCAGAGAATGCTGGGATTTTTGTAAACATCATGCTTGTAGTTTTCCCACAATTATAAAAAGAAAAAGTTTCAATGAATCAGCTGCTATTAGCAACTATCACTCCACCGCTACTGAAGCTTAAATAATGAAATTTAATCTTTCATACTTATCGTTTGAATCATGAGTCAAACACATATCACAAATGCACCACAACTCATATATATATATTGTCATAAGGCAGATTCTTATTTATTATTATACAGAAACAAGTATAGAAATTTATGTGTGCATAGTAATTTTTATTTTATAATAGTTTATAATTCTTTTAAAAGGTTTTTAGAAATTCAATATTACTCTAATTACATTTTTAAATTAATTACAGCAAAATTGAAGAAACAGGTAAATAAAATATTTCACTTTAATATTTATGTAAAATATCATTTTAAAATATGGTTTTAAAAAAATAAAATAGTAAAAGAAAGATAAAAAACACTAAATGTTAAATTTCCACACAATCTAATTGGAAGCCAAGGGAAATATTTATTAAACAGTCCAGATTCTTTTAAATGAGGAGGGGGGGGGTTGCATGTTTATTATGATATAAAACATAGAAGACATACAGTTATTAAATTTTATTTTTAATCAATACAGGATGTGATTTTTGAGTCATGGACAAAGACTTAATTTAGTTGGAAATCAAAAAGATTAAAAAAAAATAAATCTACAAAATGTAATTACATAATATTAGTTATTAATTTCACTTTATTAACAAATGTCAGTATTAAATTTTTGAGATGGAAATAAATAAAAATATATATTTAATTATAGACATTTGATGTTGCTATTTTGTTTGAGAAAATATTTACTAAAATGAGATTTAAATTGTAAACTTCATATCTACTGTGGCTAATATTTTAATACATCATTTATCTTGTATGACTTTCTTATTATTTTTACAATTCATATTCTTAGTAAATTTTTTTCTATCCACAAGAAATTAAAATTTTATTAACAATAAACTGTACTCAAAAAAATAAATGAATGATAGCCCCTTCTCCCATTAAAATTTTTTTTATTCCACAAACAGCTTTCAATTAGATTATAATTTTTTCTTCCACAAATTTACCAATAGTACAAAAACATGTATATAAAGCACAACTATTTTTAGCATGTGTTTTCTGTATATATACAAATGATATGAATTTAAAAATTATGTAGTATATACATTAAAACATCAACAAAAATAATAATATAAAATACTGGCCAATAAAGTAACACATAAATATATATAATGTACATATGTTAACATTAATAATAAAAAAATTTAATACACTTCTTTTATTATATAAATCTTTTTTTATTACTTAAAAATTTTCATTATGTGATAAAAAAATTTTTTTAAATTTGTAAATGTCATATATGATAAAAACTGGATCAAATTTTAAAAAAACAAAAGAACTCAAAATAATTTTAATACTAATATTTTTAAAAATTACAAATAGCATTAACTTTCTTACTGGTATCCCACTAATGAAAAAATATTAAAATGATATTCTACAAGAAATCATACTCTATTTAGAATTTGTCTCTGTTAATACTCTCATTTGATTTCTAATTCATATTTTTATTTTGGAAGACTTAGATATTACTTACATTTTTCATCAAGAGATGGAATTATTTAATCATAGCACATAGCCTACTACTCAATTTAAAATTTTTATTTTCAGCAGGAGTCATTGTTTTTCAGGAAAGACATGTTTGATTTCATAGGTCTTTTTTAAATGCAATTTGCAAAAAAATTGTAAATAAACATTTTCAAAATTTTTTTTAAAAATTATATTAAGAATCAAAGCTCTAGAATTTTTTTTTTTTTTCCAGTTTATAATACAGACTATATTACAGATTGAAATAATAACAACCAAGAAAAAATGTTTATAAAAAAATGTTTATGTTTTATTAAAAATATTGTAAAATATATGAATATTAAGCTTTTTAGTTTAATTTTGAAAGATATAATTATAGAAATATATGACTACATTAAAAAAAAAAAAATCCTAAAAATTAGTTTTGGGTGTCTATTTTTAATGTACTCAAAAAAATGTGCCCCCCCCCCTCATTTTTTTGCAAGAAATGATTATTTGACCAAATGACCAGAATAAAAGGTTAAAACATCAAAAAAAAAAAAAATTACTATTTCATTGTGCTGTAATAAAGTTAGTTAATAATGATAAAATGCAAAAGATTCAACATCTAAATCATTTTAAATTATTATCTGTAACATTTTGTAGTGATAATGTGAACTAGAAATTAAACATTTTTTTTTTTTTTATATTTTTAAACTAATGTATAATTTTGTTATTATTCTTAATATATATTGAATCATGGGTAAGGGACTTCAATGCATTTGGAAAGATAATATAGTGTATAATGATTATTTATAATAAATAAATATAATTTAGTTAAAACAGAACACATTTTTTTGTAGTCATATGATAACAGTTTTGTGATAATTTTATATATGTAATAGAATAATATCTTTATATTAATACCTTGCAATGAATAAAATAAATGCAAAACATACCTTTTTCTCAGTTTCTGATTTATCTCGCAGTAGCATAGCATCTATGAAATTATTCTTCCATTTACTTAACAATTCTGAATTTGTTTCTGGCTGGGTAGAACTACGTATACAGGAAACTATAAAGGAAAAAGTATATATCAATAACAAATTGTTTTTCATTTATAAGAAATATTAACAACTAATGCTAGTAAAAATAATAAATAATTACAGTAAATTGTTATGAGAAAATTAAGAGTTTAAGCTGTTTATTAATTAATTTTCATCAGCATACTAAATCACTCAATGACTAAGTTCCATATTTTAATCTGTATAAGTTAAACTTATGACAACATTTCAGTGAAAAAAGATTATTATAAACATTCTTTCACACTTCTCTTTTTTTAAAAAAAAAAATAGAAACATTCTAAATAATGTATATGTATTACAATATAAACATATTTATACATTTTTTAAGTAGAAAATTTCCACAAATGTATAGATTTAAATGATAGATAATATTTTAATAGGGATTTTTCACTGTGTTTTTATAGATAATTACCACAAAGTAGATTTACTTATAGTTTAAAATAGTTTAGCTAAATACTATTTTAGCAAGTATAATTTCAGTTAGCAATGTCTATTTTCAATTATTACTTTGCTACATTATATGTACTTGAAAATTATTTATATAAATACATTAAAAAATACCCATTAAAATACCATTTAAATATTATTTATTCTCTCTTTTTTTTTTTCAAAAATATATAGAAACATACAATGCATCTTAATAATCTAAAAAAAATATTATTTATTAGTTATAAACTTCTTAAACTTCTAATATTTCTGAAGTTCTTACTATAAATTGAGTTTAGAAGGCAAGGTAACAGCATAGATGATAAATTCAAGTGGAAACATCTAAATTACATAATGAAATTGCCAAATTCCCACTATAAAAAAAATCTAACTAAGGAATATTTAAATAAAACATTAAATAATCTTTCCATAAACAAACAAACAAAAGAGATTCTTTTTCACAAAAAAACAAAACTACTGATGATTTAAAAAAGAAAAAAAATCTGAAAATTGTTTTAGCCATAAAAATCATATTTAATTATGTTTAAAACTTTTAAGCATATACAATAATAAACTGCATCAATAACAAATTTAAAATGTGTACTTTACCTCACAAACAATTTTTATTTAACTAATTTCTAATTAATATTTTTAAAACTATAAATTTTTTAATTTGGCCTAACATAAAATGCTTCAACTTACGAATAACCTATATTGTACTTTCCATTTAAGTTTGATATAATTTTTAATATATATAAATCATTGATTTAAAAAAAAAAACTTAGCAGAGCTGTAAAAGGAATTTAACATTTAATTGATTAAATAATTACAACAACAACAACAACAAAAAAACACTTCTAACAGAACACAAAGTACATCAATAAATTTTAAAATGCACATTTATATTAACTTTTTTTTTTGCTATATGCTTTATTTTAATGAATCATGATTCAGTGGAATATTATTCTTGTCTGATATAGAAAACTTAAAAGGGTAACCATAAATTACATAATAATCAGTCTTTTTTTTTAAAAAAAAAAAAAGAAATATTTTAATTGTAAACTGTATGTACAGAGAAATTAATACTTTTTTAAAAAAATTAATACTTAATATTCTTAGTAAAATATTTATCACTTTTTTTCAATGTTAACTTTGTTTTTAAATCTGTCTAAGCTTACTATATACATTAAATGTAAGATAACAAATTAAACTATTTGCCATAGAAAATCATTATAATTGGTTGTTATATAAGATTTTTGATTTATAAGACAGAATGAGAAAGCAATAAAGATCACTGTCCAGGATAAAGCTGTAGTGTATTTAAATTCTTATGAATTAATTCTTTCATTGTTTTTTTGTTTTTTTATCTAAAAAGTCATCTGATATTTAAATCATAAAACTTAAGATAGGGTGCACATTATAATAGTACTCATTATATGGCCTTTTGGGGAAAAAGTAGATAAAGCTAAAGATTGACAATAGATTGGTGTTTGTGCCTGATTTGATATTTATTTAGATAAAATAGTAAGGTACTTAGGTATGGTTAAAAAATAATTACAGTATGTACTGCACAAGATTTTCTATTGAAACAAAGCTTGATAGAACTGAGCTTAACAAAACAGTAAACAATATGGAAGCAAGCAAATTATAAGATATTTGATATCAAAATAAAAATTAATAAAATTAGTTTGAGGGTAAATAGAAAAAGCTATTTAAGTAGCTGGGCAACAAAGTACTATAATCAAGCAATAACATGGATTTACATATTGGAGACAGCTTGTCACTTCTTAAAGATTACCTTAGCACCTCACTATTTATAGGTACATCATAAACTTTAATAAATCATTTACATCATTAAGATTCAGTTTAGATTCTAGATATTAAATATTTTATTTAAAAATTTGTTTAGAAAATTTAATTTTTTTAAATGTAAATCAATTGAATATATATAATATGGAACCAAAAAATCTCAAAATAGTGCATTTCCTTGTCTTGCCTACAATCTGGGTTCAATACTGGGCTTGATAATAATGTAATTTTTTTTTCTAGTTTTAATCAAGCTTATGATTTATCTTTCAGATAGTTTTATAATACTAACCTAGCTAACCAAATATTTGTAAATAAATGAGTACTTATGTATATTTAGCAAGAGTAAACAGAGATAAAAATTATTCAAACCTTCATCCCTCATTAGTTAGAAATGTATTTTCTACTTTACTCTTACTTTAGGAAAGGCTGTTGGAGAAGCCTTTATCCCGAAGAGAGCTAATGAAATACTATTGTACCATTTCCTATATGGAGAACAAGAATGTCTCTTGAATACAAAAGTAAAATTAATCTAATATGTATGGATACCCAGAATGTTTTGTGCTATAGAAAAACAAATGCCACAAAGAGGATAATTACTGAAATTAATAAAAAATTCTAAAATGACAGAAATTACAAATAAAAATGCATATAATTAATATTTTCATTCTACATAATAAATTTAAATATGAAGAAATATCTGTGCTAGTAAAATAGATAATTTATTTAGTATGATTCTTATAAAAATCAATAAGTAAATGATTTAATTTTTTCACAAGGGAAAAATGTATATTCTTAGAAAGGAAACAAACATTATTTATTTATCCATGTGTAATGACAGCTAATACAAGTTATTTATTCTGCACCAAATCAAAAGATATGTAAACTGATTCACAGAAGAAAATGAAATATTGTTCAGTTATTTAGCCAAAAACTTTTCAGATTAAAAGTGTTCAATAAGAAACAGTTATTCACCTATATAAATACATATACTGAAAATAAATGGTACCATAACTAATAAAGTACAGTATAAGCTATATGCATATGATATTTAAAAATTGTTAACAAGAAATATTAAACAAACATAAAAAAGACACCATGAAAATTAAATAATATTGCAGATAAGGCATAGAAATAGAAAAGGCTGCTATTTTGAGTGAGCATAGTGAATTGTTTTAAGCCTCTGATTCATGTGAGAGTTCCATGAAATGCTTGTAAAGTAAAAGAATGGTCTGGAAATTTTGTTCCTGAACAATAATTCAAAACTTATAACAATCTTTGTAGAAGTGTGCTATAAATTTGGAAGATTTAGTTGACTGTAGATATTTACTAGATACATTTGGAAATTTATTATGTATGTATAAAATATAAATTCATACAAATCACAGTAGTTTTTTATTTTTTTAAATGAAAAAATTTACTCACAATAATAAACATTTTCATCAAACTCTACTGGCCAGATTCAGAATTAATTAATTATTAATCTATCAAGATTACAGAATAAAATTAAAATGGTTAATTGATGGTAAAATGAGAAACTTTATTTCCTATGCCTTGATAAATTAATAAATAATAGTTAATTCAGAGAATGGCCAAAGAATGTTGGTCAAAACATTAATTAATGTTTTGAATAAATTATTTATAAAAAGAAAACATAATATGAGATATTCAGATAGACATTTTGCTGTTTATATATATATATATTGTAACGGGATATATATATATATGCGTTACATTTAAATTTTAATACTAACTTTTTTTTTGTAAATACCTAATACTGAATTAAATGCACAAACTTTCAAAATGCACAAATAACGAATTATTAATTTATTATGTTTGATTTAAATATTAAATTAAGCTTTAAAAAAATTATAGAATTGAAACAAAGATTCTAATCATTAAATAAAGTATAAAATAAAAACCTTTTTAATAATAGCGAAGATTTTTTTAATTATAAAAAAATTACAAACAGATCCTTAAGGCAAAATCACAATTAAAGAAATGATTACGAAATAGATAAGAGTTCCCGCCCAGAGATAGAGACACAGACCTCAGTGGAAAAATTTACTTAGCCATAAACCCAAAATCTACTTGGCCACAAACTGAATTAACCAATAAAATAGAGATATGGAATATGTTTGATGAATCCTGCATTCCAGAGATAAGGTACCAGAGTACTAAAAAAAGAAATCCAAACGAAATAATTAGAGAGTTGGAGATTATAAAAATTAAAAATTTCAATTCTTTCGTCTGTTGCTGAAAAGTTAAAATAAATATTATCGCCGTCACCAAAAATGTAATGAGCTTCATCGTGCTTCCTTCGGTGCGGCCGGCCGAAAGTAGCTTTTCTATTTACGGATCCCAGGATTGAACTACTGGTGCCGTATGCAGAAATCATCGTAAAATGCATCTTCATAAATCGTCATCGTCCACAACAGATGGATCTTTTATAAATTCAGATCTTCATCGCGAAGGAACGAACCCGAAGAAAGAAAGGAAAGTATACATTATAAACAAAAAAAACATTATAAACTCTTGATTTAAAATATCAGAACTTTATTTTCCTTTAAAGATGATTTATAGACTTTTCTCTCTGAATCAAATCTAAACTCTATAAACTTTAAAAAAATTTAAGTCTTATCAAAAATTGAAACGTAATCTTTTAAAATATGTGTTATATGTTTTCATTTATGCTAAGTGTAAGATCTGTTTGTAATGGGGTGGGGGTTTGCGATTGCAAACTTAAATTTAAAAATAGAAACACATCCTTATTTATGCATTATTAAATTTAAAAGAAAAGTAGGTTATATAATATTTGTAGAAAAAAAATAAGTTAAAATATAAATGTTATCTTAAAAATGATTTTAAAACCTTAATTAAACTAAAGATTTTTTGTTTTGAATTAAATTAATAAAATGATTTAAATGTTGGTTGAGTGTAGATGGCTGCTAGACTAGTTTAAATATGTTACTTTTAAAGATGGTTTTGATTTTGGACTATTTGTTTCGTAGTTGTGTTAATGCTGGTGGAGAGATATATGGATGTTTATATCAATGTAATGTGAAGTGTGTTAGCACCTAGGACGACCAGTCCAACTGAATGCATGACCCCAAAGAGGTAATCATATCGTTGAAAATAGACGCAGACGTATTTCCTGCGCCATTGTCCCATTCCAGCTCTATGGATTGAGAAGATAAGTCGGCAAGATAAGACCACTCTCCCATCCATACGTAGCATATTCTCTTTTTATTACATACATGATTCCTTCGCCAGATAGAAGCACATTCCTATACTGGTTGAAGCTCATGTTTTCTCCAATAATATCACGCTGTTCAGACACACATTCCTGTCGGCATGATTTTATGCTAACATGTTCATATTGCATTGATTGCTGATATATATCTGGAAGCGAGCATTGGTGTGGCTGCCGATTTTTAGCCTGGAATCAAATGTTTGAAAGTCTTTTAGGTGCGTGGTCTAGGTAGCTCATCTATACTCAACATTTCTAAGATTAAGAATAAAAGTTAAAAACAAATAAAATAATAACTAATGAAACAGAATAAAACAACTTTCTTCTTTTGTTATAAAAATTATTTTTTTTAAGTTTGTGTGTTATTAATTATATACGTAAATAAAATCTTTTTTTGTGTTATTAATACTTACAGTGATTGCTTTTATTATTCTTTATTATTAAAAATATATTTTAATAAAAATATATAAGTTTCTGTGTCTATTTGAGCTAGTGACTAGGACTGGCGGTCGCGGTCTTAACAGCATGTATCTGTCGTCTTTATAAATTTTCTAGGTTCAAAGTAGCCTAGTGGCGCTCTGTCGGCAGATGCGGTAAGACTACTATACTTCATCATCATCCCCGACCGTTATAATATATATATATAACATAATGAATAAACACTTTATTTAATATGTATAGTATAAAAACAAATTAACATCTATTGTAACAGAAATGAAGTAATTAATCATTTAATAATTATAAGTATTATGCAAAATGTTAATCCATTACATTAATAATTGGAAGAGTTGTTCTAGTTATAAGATATTTTCATTTAATATTTTTCTTAAAATAGACAATATTTCATCGAGTACATTTATGAATAAACTTTTCACATAAAAGTTTTAAAAAATGTCAGTTTATTCTATACATGTCATGTTTTTGAATAACTCCACAAAGTGCTTATAATTTCTAAAGAAGAACTGTATCCCATAAGTCAAAGAAGTACAATTTTAAAAAAAAAAATGTTTAAGACTTAATGGAATATGGTCCTTATGGATTTTAGGCCATCTTTTTGTAGTGACCTTCTGGGAGAGCTCTCTTAGTTGTCATAATCAGTAACGTCCATTACAACCATATTATTATCTTCATCAGCAGAGAGAATGATTACATATTTATTCAGTTTGAGGTATGTAATAACTTCGTTCACAATATAAGTAATATTTGACTTGTGTTGCTGATGCATATAATCTTTTCTAGCATAATTTCACCTCTTTGTCTAGAAGAAACTTTTGAGAGACCATCTCAATCATTTCCATTATATCTAATAAGAGAATATGATGGAAAATTTCACTCTTTGTTCAGAACAGAATTTCAGCATACATTAGATATCTAAAACTAAAAATTGTTAACTGATTTAGATGGCAGGTTATTGGGTAGAGTATGAGGTTATATATGCTCATGTACATTTATGAGTTTCTTCTTTTGATATTCTTTTCTTTTTCCATGTAATTTAGAATGTGATTTTCTTACTAATGGAAAATCTCGAATAAAGTTTTCTACAATAAGTTTATTTTTTAGCAAAGACTTTGTGTTTCTAATGGAATGTAAAGTTTAATACTTGAACAACTTTAAGAATTTATTCTTACAAAATAATTTTTTAATGGGATAGCTCATTTTACTAAATTATGTTCTTCCATAATCATACAGTATTTGACAAATGAATTTCTTTTTTTATTTCAGGATGCTAAGTGTGATAAATCATGATGCATATAAACCATGAACCATCAAGGTATCTCGCTCTTAAAATAAATGGAGAAATCAGAAATATTCTTATAGACAAATATATAAAATTTCTAATGACTACTGTTTTTGACAAAATAGACTAGGTAATTTGAGCATCATATTAAATTCAGTATTTATGAATGTAAAGATCATCAATTATATTCTCATATTAGTACTATCATTAGTCAGATTACCAACACTTGGACAACATTCACTTCTATATATATAAACCACTACTTTATTACTAACAGTTGAATGTGTTTGGTAAATATAAATAAACTTGTAATTTTTCTAAGACCATTTAACAATTAAACTAAAAGAAGGAAATAGACCAACATACAATTAAATATAAAATGCTATCATCATAAATTTTCAGATAAACATTGATATTTTTATGTAGTTATTTAACATCTGATATTAGGCTCCAGAGAACTTGAGAATTGTCTGTTTGTACAGCAAAGTATGTAACATGTCAGAGGTTATGGTGGGTAAATGTTTTGAATATATGTGATTTATGACACATAAAAAACTACTTGAAATTATACTACATATATTTAATAGAGTTATTGTTATTCAAACATTTATTACATATTTATCTGTGTATTATTATTATTATTATATATATAGACACACAAAAAATTATTTTTCTAAATAATTTTATTAAACTATTAGTGAAGAAAATAAGAAAATGAATGACAGAAAAACAAATTATTTACAACAGGATCATTTCCCATGACATGTAAATTCTCTATTATTGACTACTATACTGAACCATTAATAAACTTAGAATTTAATGAAAAAATTATTGACAGAAAAAAACTTTGCTGACATAAACTGTAGAATGCAATTTTTAGTTCAACTTAACATACTAAGCAACATTTTTCTAACATATATATATATATATACTTAACTTTAAAAAACAAACAAAAAATTAGGAATATATTTCAAATATAATGACTTTAGTATTATCATAGACAATGTTCTTTTACTAATGATTTTAACATATTATATGAATTTCTAAATAATTAGAATTTGAGTTTGCTGACAAGAAAGCATTAAAAACCATTAGAAAGTTAAAACATTAAAAAAAAGAAGATACGTAGCTCCCAACTTAATAGATCCAAATCCAAGCTCCTTAATGACAAAGGCCTTATGTCAAAATTAGTGAGAGGGTATAGATAGAGTAATAATGAATACAATATAAGAAAATAATAGTAGAGTAGAAAAAATACTTTATATATATATATATATATATATATATATATATATATATATATATATATATATATATATATATATATATATATATATATATATATATAAAAAATAATTAAATGGGCAAATCTAATAGATGCAAAACTCTTAACAAATTATCAAAACATTTAGCAATTATAATCAGATCTAAAGTTTTTGTTTAACTTGTTATATGTCATTATTCACAATAAAGAATAGCAATCAACAAATTTATGTGATATTTCAACTCAAAGATAAAACAAATGGTCTCTATTCAAAAGATGTAAAATATTCAACAATAGAGTCAATAAAGCTTTAATAAGGTAATATATTTTAAAATAAGGTATTTAAAATTCTCCAAAATATTTTCATCTACACACAATGTCCTGATTCTTGTATATTCTTTAAAAGCGCTATGAATAGTATGATGTTACAAAATATCTAAAATTATTTTCCGATGCTTCAAAAACATCTTAATTATTTTTTACAGAACAGTAGTGACACATGCCAGAAAGATTCTACATGTAATTTTATAATGTCAAAAAAACTGTTGAAATTCACAATCACAAATAAGAAAACACAAATGATGACAAAATTGTAATATGTTGGTAGGAATCATGAGACCATTCTATGACTAACTAAGAAGTTCAAGTAGTAGATAATTTAAAAAAAATGTAAGCTAACATTTCTGTTTTTAAATTTTTTAGGGCTTTTCAATAAAAGTTTATAATTTACTATTCCAAATTTTTTTTTTTTTTTTAGTTTTATCAAAATTTATAACGTGACTATTTTTGCACATGACAGTAATAAATAATAAGGATATTACTTTCTGTCTTACAAATGTCCTAAATTCATCTCTCTATATATCCACTTTTCTATTAGACTGGAATTATTAAGAAGCGGGGCAAAACTGCAAGGAAATTTCAAAAATTCCAAGTGATACATACATTATTTTTAATCTTGAGGTGGCAGTGGGGCACTGTAATGTATAAGTACTTTGGAATACATCATATTCATATTTATTTATTTATTAATTAAGAAAAAAATGACTTTACGCTTGTTTAAAATCAGAATGTCATTAAAATCATTAGTATTTTTTATTTTATACATATGAGAGCACATAAAAATAACCTTTAATTCTATTCTTTATGTTCAAGAACTTAATTATTTCAGATTAAAAGTTATCTTAATCTGCTATAGTCAACATTTTTGAAATTAATGTCTGAATTGCTGATAAATACTTGGCAAAAAGAGGAATCAAATTACAAAATAATATCTATCTACATGTGTAAGTTTTCTATACATAGAATCATGCACTTTCCCTCACTAATACATATAAAAATTTGCCATCTAAATGCTTAAAGTGAAATTAATATTACAAAATAAAAATTTTAAATGACTAGAGAAATTTGATAAATTTTGTTTACTATTTGCACAAATATCAAAGAAATTGATTATTCGTCTGAGCCAAACATAAAATTTGAATGTGTATCAAGCAGACTATACACATTTAAATAATTTACATTTATTTAATTGATTAGGGCATCATCTGGTATTAAACATTAGGAATACATCGGCACATATATTTTTATACATATATATTTAAATAAGTTTGAAAATTCTTTAATATGATAATGATGACCATTGCACAGCCAATATTTGCAATAAGATAAATCTCATAGAACATAAGTTACTCCCAATGAAATATCTATGGAAATGAAACAGTATTACATATAATAACGTTAACACACTATATAAACCAATAACAAAACTATAGTTTATTACAAAATATTATAATTGACAGACACAATAGAATTTTTTTTTATAAAACCATTTCTACAATATCTTTTTTTTCTCTCCCTCTGTCTTTTTTAGTACAGTGGAAAACCATAATTATTTATAAAGTGTCCAAGGTTTATTCTGATTAATTTATAACATTAATCTTTCAATTAAACTTTATAATACAACTTTTTTTTTCATGATCGAGTACATTTGCTGCAGAGTAAATCGCTAGCCTTAAACACATCTTGAATGTAATCATACGTATGGTCATCTGTCATAAAATAATACATTTATTTATATCATAAGCTTGACAACATAAGCACACATATATCTGAGATAATTATAATAATGAACACACATTTGTTACAATGATAACCTTAGAGAGTAGCCAGTTTAGGGGCAAATTCCAGTTTAACAATAACAAATTAATTATGAGATAATTCTTTGAATCCAATCCAAATTTAATAGTAATACTCCTTAATTATCCACAATAGTTCTTTGGATCAGATGCTAAATTTATAAATCAAAATTTGTGAATAAATCCATCATACAGATATTGTGTAGAATCACCATTTAACATGATTTAATAATTGCAAGTAAACATAAGTTCTCACATACATAAAATTTAATTCACAGCAATTAAATCGAGGACTAATTATATACAAATGAATTTGATCAACTTTCAAAACAAACTTTTAACTTAAAATGCCAATAATAAATATGACATTCATGTTTTTTACACTTTAAATATTTTACAAGCATGTACATTTTTGTTTAAAATGAATAATACACCTTTGATTATTTACGTAACAATTTCATATTAAGGAAAACTTTTAAAAAAATTAACATAAATCTTTAATACATATAGCAAGTGTAAGATGGAGTGAATTTTTTTTTATACAAATCTTTTTTTTTTTACATTTCAGTTTTTTTTGAATGCAACTAACTTTTTTTTTAAACTTTCACTTCCTGCTTTAATAAATCAATAATATAAAATATAAACAGGCAAAACAGTCCATTAATTATTGCCACTCACGTGATGTTTATTGATTTAATATAAAATATATTTTATTACTATTAAATATAAAACTTAAAAATGGTTAATTTGTTAAAATAACAATCTAAACAGTTTTTTTAATTTAACTTATAAAGCAAAAGTTCTAAAGCCAACTCCTCTATAATTCATTGAGAGTTTTTCTTTTCAGTCTAATATTTTTCCCATGGTGATATGTATTAATTGATGCCATTTGTGTTACCATAAATTACTTTTAGATTACTTCACAAACAGCACAATCAGGTTCTAGAGATCCAAGTTAGACTTCATCAATCAGCAATTTCTCTTTTTTTCTACTTAGTCATCTAACAGAAGTTCAATGCAGCTTGACTAAAGTGAGAATTCAGACTGACTGCTTTTGAAAAACCTGATCACATATAGGTTTTGATGAATTTGTTTTTAACATACTTGTAATTTGTTTCTTAACACCTTTGATCTTGTTTTTAACATCTTTAATAGTATATTATTTTTGACAACTTTCAAAACACTTTCATTATTAAATCAATTTCTTCTTAGTAAAGGACTTATATTACTCTTTACAATCCATAATGGTAAAATAATAGCTTTAGCATTAATATACAGATATATTAACTTTCCCACATGTCAATTTTGTTACCATTCACATCTGTGACTAATCCTTGTATATTTTGAAGAATTTTTTTACTGTTGCGATTAATTTTTATTCACTCTTTATATGACAATAAATAATGGCCAGCACTGCTGTCCACTTACATTGTAGTTTTACTTTCATAGACAGTAATATCTAACAACATACGGTTAACATATTTTTTGCCTCTTAATCTGCCTCCCGTGATTTAAAATCTGGACAAAACTGTGTTTTGCAACCCCTGTTTTTGTTTCTGAAGACACAAACTAAATGTCCTTTAATTTTACAAACATTACATTTCTCCATTTTAAATTTATAAAATTTCTTATCATGGCCTTTTATACCATAACAATAACAGATCAAACTTTCCTTTACAGTCTTTAAACTTGTAGCTCCAGCTTGGGTTTTATTTATAGGAATCAAATTAATTTGCATTCCAACTGAAGTCTAAAATTCTGAAGCTTCTGCTAACATACTTCCTGTGCCAAATATTTTCTGAGGGCTATCTTTTAATTTAGATTTGTTTCACTCAGCAAAGTTTACCTCAGGCTATGGTCAAACATTCCAGTGAATAGTTGATCAAGCAATATATCTTCTAATCCGAAAGAAAAGTGGCATTGTTTTGAAAGTGTCAAGGGTACTATATCATAGTCATGAGGTAATTGCCTTCTCATGCAAAAATATAGACGAGATACCTACTTCAAAATTGCCGGCTAGAAATATGTATTCAATTTCTCTTTTAGCTCTTCATATGGAATGTCGTCAGAAGTTTTTGGTCACACAATTGTTTTGCGATTTATGAAACATTCTTGGCAGCAAATAGCAAAAGCATAGCTATTTTGAATCTATCATCATCAATTTGTTGATTAGCATATATCACTCAATGTGCTCGACATAAACTTTCCATGCCAATGTTGTTGTTAATATCAAACTTGTGAATATTACTGTTCAAGCTTGCCATTATTTATCAATAATAACTTAAACAGGTTCTTGCTTCATAAACTGGCAACTGCAGCATTTCAATTTCTGATTCATACTATTTCTGTTGACTTGCACCATTCTACTATCGACCTGTACCATTCCACTGCCAACCTGCGCCATTCTGATATACACAGGGGAAAGATTTATATTTACCAGCTATATGTGCATCTGCAATAATTTAATCAATCAAAATATTAACAAAAGTAATAAAAACAAGTTTATTCACTTGCTAATAATAAAAATAATAAAATGAGTGAAACCACTTTAGCTTCTTTAAACAATTCCACTAATTGTCTGTATTATACTATTCATATGCACAAACATTATGTATAAGTACTTTGGTTTTAACACACACACATTTTAGTCTTATTTCTACTATCAGCTTTGAATCATTTCATTAACTTCTTCAATGACTAGTGCATACAATGCATTTTTCTGTTTACAAAGTTGCACAATTGATGCTCATGCAATTGTATAAAGTGTTGCTCTGCCCCACTAAAATGTATCTGGTTATATTTATGCAGTTCAGAATACATAGAAGAGTTCATGTAAATGTATTGATCTTGCTCAATATCAAATCCTGATTTTCAGCTTCATGCTAATATTCTAGAGTACATTTATACTAATAATAATATTAATGTACTATCTGTATGCATATATAAGATTTTATTAAACTTTATTTACTCTAAATATATTGTAACCAGATGGGTTACATAGCACACAATAATATAATGTATGGGCACACATATATGTATAAAATAAGGAAAAGTAGAAATAAACACAGACAAAAATTGTAGTAGATATTTTCTACACTCACTGAAATAAAAATAATAAAGGGTTAAATAACTCTGGATTTAAAATAATATTTTATTATAAAATTAAATATGTAAAAAAAGGTCTGATAAATAAAACTTAATATTTTTATTCTGATTTTGATAACTAAAAATAAGTATGTTTTCTGATAATTGTAAAAATGTCTATTTTTAAAATCTTTTAATTAATTTGTAAGTTTCTACTATCAAAGTAAAAACATGTATATAGATCATACCTTTAGTCAAATTCCAAAGGATTAGAGTTAAATGAAAACAGACACTATGTTTTTATCATCTGACCCAACCAAGATTATAAAAAGACTGATAAAAATATCAGTGAATTTTTGGTTGCAGTTTTGTAAGAGTTGGCCAGAAGAGTTTGGTTGTAATATTCTAAGCAGTGGCCAACTGCAAAGTTTGACTAATATTTTTGAGAAGCAGTTGGCAGAAGAGCTAACTGTAAAGTTGGCTAAAATATTTTGTGTAAGAGTTGGTAACTGTAGCAGAAAATGGCAACAGTAAAGCTAGCAGCAGAGATGGCTAGTAAAATTATATAGAGAACTGCCATGAGGATGTAAGAATGCATGGAAGTAGCTGCTCTACAGTTCACTGGTGGAGTATGAATTCACATGGAGGAAAAAGGGTCAAGATTCTTTGTAATTCATAGCCTTAAAGTGTTCTGGAAAACATCTTGCTGACCTGAAGCTTACCAGATCCAAGTTTAAGTGGGACCAACTGCAGAAGAAAAAAAGCCAACCACATCTGAATTATATACTTTTATCTGATGATGACAATTGCTTGGATTGACAAAAAATCAGCTTGCCCAAGAGAAACACCAGCTGAATAAAGAAGCAGTTATACGTGTGCCGGTGTGTCTATGTGCAGAGAAGCACAGATAAACTTGTATTTAAAAGTGAGTTGTTTTTAAATAATTCATTTGATAGACATTTTAAGTCTATATTTTTAAATTTAAAGACATTTATAATTAGTTAAGAGGTAACCTAATAAAAAGCTTTCTAACCTGTCAAAAATTGACTATACTTTTTTTTTTAAAAGAATAAAAGAAAGCTGTAATAGAATTTGATAAACTGATTTTTTTAAAAAATATTGATACACAGGTATATGTAAATTTTATGTATATTCAAAATAAAATTATTAATTATAAAAATTATTGTTTGGCAAAATTAAATTTGTTAATAATCTGTGCAATTCTATATATGTGTTTTAGTAAACCTAGAATAAGTATTTGTATTATTTAAAATGTAATTTAAAAGCTTAATCATGTATTGTTGTAGAACAAGTTAAATATGTTCAGAAATTTCAAGCATGCACATGTATGTGTGCATATATCTGTCAACTGTATTGTAAATACCAATACTTGTCAAGTACAACACATATGTAAAATTTAATCATTTTTGTCATTATTAAATGTCAATTGAAATATATTTATGTAATTGTAATATATATATATATATATGTGTGTGTGTGTGTTATATGTAAACCACTATATAGTAACTTGAAATATGTACATTAATCAAAAATTGTAGTCATATTCTAAGACTTTAATTTCAATTTTTTTATTTTTATTATTAATAAACTTGTATTCACTGTTAAAAATTATATTGCATCATCTCTTGGTCACATACAGTAATAGAGCTTATGTTCTCTGAGCTAGATTCAAGCACGTGATGAATATATGAATGGGGGTGTGTATTTAATGCTTTGGGGCATCCAGAGATGATCAATCATCATCCTGGTTGGTGTAAAAGGGAATACTCTTTAAAGCCCATGTACATTTGATTTTAGTTTAGTTTTATTAGAAGTTAAATGTATAGTAGGTCAGTACAAGTGGCCTGAGCATTGATGATAATCAGCATATTTTGTTTCCCAGCATTATTGTAGATTTTCTGGTTATGTATTATGATGGTTTAGCACTTAAGTGATGCATCTAAGTTATGTTTAAATAACTACCCAAGGTGGCAAAGACTCAATAGTTAGCCTGGTCTACAGAAGACCCATTTCCAATCCAGTCACAAGATTGACTGATTTATTTTAATTGTTGATCATTGATGATGATGAATGGTTTATTTTGAGTATTACTTATAATTACTTTTACTTGATAATGCTGGTTGATGGTTAATTATGCCTTTAGTTGCTCTTCTGATCTCTCAATAATCTCTTGGAGATTTTCATGATCTCATGCTTCCCTTAAATATCTCATTACTTATACATACTTTTGTAAATTATTGATTTTGTATTTATTTGGGGTTGATGATGATTTTTCCATCACCCCAGGTTCACATCTTTTCTTTTGACCACCTTCCACCCCATCTCGTTACAATATATATGCACAGAACAGTCCAGATATATACATTTCAGACTCTTACAAATCTTCACTACAGTTATTATTATTTTTTTGTAAACTTTACAAAAAAAAACTAAATCAATCTTTTAAAATATTTTTAGATTGTACTATTTTCAATAAAAAATACCATTTGTGCTTTCACCCCCCCCCCCAACTCCAACAAGTTAATCAATAATACCAAAAACAGGTTACCACCCTTGCAGATACCCCAAGTGGTATATAATATTGCCTGCCCTGAGGCAAATTGCCAGATCTCATATTTTGGTAAAACCAGAGCCTCTAATATCCACAGCACTAACAGATCCAACTTGTAACTCAGTTTTCGCCCAGCATTGCATCTTAGCAGGGCATGATTGCAAACCGATTGACCCTGTGGCTGTTTGCAGATAATGCTATGACTTTAAGAGTCAAAGAGACTTACCTTATTGCTAGGCACAATCACACCATCAACAGAAAAGGCACGTGCTACATTATATCCAAGAAATGGAATACATAAACTCATTTTAATACATTTAATCAGCCATTCAAGCTATTGTGCGCTTTTTACGAGTGTTAAATAATAAATGAGTACTTTCACTTCCAACACAAGATATAGTATTTAGGAAAGAATAAAATGAATCCACTCATTCTATCCAACCCAAATGCTTATATATGGGCAAATCTTAAGTACTGTAAGTGAAGGCGTGAGGATAGACCACTCACTTTAAACCACTGTTTACGATATCTGAATGAATGACATCGATGAAATTATCTAGAATTTACTAGACATCACTCACAAGTGAAACTTTAAACACATGTAAATAAATATTTATTTTTAGCGCTGTTTCTAATTGTAATACATTTAATTAGCCATTCAAGCTATTGTGCACTTTTTACGAGTGTTAAATAATAAATGAGTACTTTCACTTCCAACACAAGATATAGTATTTAGGAAAGAATAAAATAAATCCACTTATTCTATCCAACCGAAATGCTTATATATGGGCAAATCTTAAGTACTGTAAGTGAAAGCATGAGAATAGACCACTCACTTTAAACCACTGTTTACAATATCTCATTTGCATTACTAGTTTTGTTAGTTACAATATGGCTATGACTATGAGGGTTGTGTCCCTTGAAAGCCCTCAGCCACACTTGCATTATTGTTTTAATATATAAAGAATTTTAAAAAGGCAGCTTTGTGTGTTTATGCGTCTTTAGGGCAAATCATACTTATAGAATGTATATCCTAATTTCATTATGAAAAAGATGCTTTCTTGCTTCCCACTTCATAAATAATTATATGATATAATAGTATATAAGAAATACTGTTGACAGATAATAAAATTTATCATTTCCTACATATCAGATTAATTTAGCTCAAAACAGTTAAACTTTGAAAGATATCTGATAAAAGAACTATCAGATTTGAGACAATTCTTCCCTTTGAGATTAACTGTCTTCATTTGCAAATTCACATTATGCCATATTTATGAAATAATGTTTATATTTAAACACACACACACATATAATAGCAGTTGCTTTGCTTTGAATAATGGCAAATGGTCAAGTCAATCCAAGAGAGAGAGAATAGTATAGAATTAGTCAAATAAATTATTAATACAATTTCTTTTTGGTCTTAAATATGTATTGAAAACATAGCAGGTTAAAATTAAGAATACAAAGGATTAGTACACATTTATACACAAAAAAAACACTCTCTTATTTATATATACATGTTAGTGCATGTGCAAGTTAAAATTTAAATAATTACTTAAATAACATAGAAGTTTCACATCAATTCAAAATTATAAATACAATTTAATAATATATTGGTTTCTTATGGTTAAATATGTTTTTCTGCTTGTTAAACAGATAAAATTAAGAAAAGTTTAACATATTTCAAAAACATGAAATTATTTTTTTAACTTTAAATTCCAAAGGTTTTGTTAGTTTTATTAATTACTTATTTTTGTAACTAATTTATGAGGACAGTGTAATTATTTCATTTACACTTAATCCTAATTAAAATCTGTACTTAATTAATAACCTCTGCATTTTTGTAAAATTTCCATCCAAGATGAGAAAGACAAACCAATTATGAAAAAAAAAAATATAGGACTACAAAAAATATTTTTATTCATTCTGCTTATTATTTCCCATGTGGGTTTCTAGCAAGACAATGGTTTGTTTAGCTTTCTTTCCTACTAATAGATAGCTTGGAAAAGTTTAAAGAATAAAAAATAAACAGTATGTTAAGTAACAATTATTTTGGCATAATCGAATAGATAATGTCAACTGAAATAAAATGACATTTCACGCCTACTGTAATTGAAATCTCTCCAAATACATCTATCATCTAGAAATGTCCAATCTTATGCAAGGATCACAACAGTATGGACCACACATTTGATAAGCCAATTAGAATATTCTCATTCAACAAAAAGAAAGAAAGAAAAAAAAATAGTAAGTTGTTTTGCTTTTATATATTAATGCCACATATTTCACATAGAAAAAATACTTTGGAAAACAATGAATATAAATTTAAAGACTGATTCAAGAGGACACACATTCATTTATGTCACTTGAATTTAACTTCTTTATTTAACAAAAAAAGAATATTAAATTTTTAGATATTTAATTGTTTATATTTTCATTTTATGCATTTTAACTAATATAATAGTATTTATTATTTGATATTATCATGAAAAAAAATGGCTAATGATCTGTGATAAAATTACTGATAATAAAAAAAAAGCACTTCATTAATTACTTATTCTTCATGCTTTAAGTATTTAGAAAAAATATAATAAAAGCAATATGGAAATGGTAAAAAAAACAATACAGCCTTTAAATAGTTACTATAGGACAAGTAGCTCTCAATGGTTTTCTATAAAGGGGGGGGGGAGGCAGAGAACATATAAAAAAACTTTATCACAATAGTTAATTTCAGGTGGTGAGGATTGGCTGTTCCTTTCCCGTTTTAATTTCTAGTTAAGGAAGATCAAAATATCGTTTAATATAAATGATTAGTTAGGTTAGCTGTGGCTGATTATCTGATAAAAAAAAAAATCTAAGTCTAGCTGAATATGAAAAATTTCTATATTTAGCCAGCTTGTGTTCGAACTCTACATTGTTATGAGACTCTTGATAAATTGTAAATATTATATATATTAATTTAATCAATTTCATCATCATCAACAGTATCCTATCAAATGGACATGTCCAGAGTGTAGTCACATCATCAATTTATCCATTTTGCAATCCATTCTCTTCATTGCATTGTTCTTCAATTCCACACAACTCTTCCCAACTCTTATATCATCCAAGAATGTCAATTTCTTCTGTCCTTTCTTTTTACATCTACTCACTATTCTTCCAAAATATCTTTTGTTACACTATAATTTCTTCATAATATACCCCCAATCCAGTTTCTTTCTCTCTGATTTGCTCAATCAATCTTCTTTTTTCATTTACACCTTTCAAAACATTTGATACTTTATTCATTCAACTGATTTTTTGCATTCTTTTCCATGTCTACATCTCAAAGGTTTTCAACCTGTTCCTAACTTTATTACTTGGCCATGTTTCACAACATACATTAGTACACTCCACATCTAAAATTTAATTAATTTATTTCTTAAATCTCTTTTCAAAAGTCCACAAAATATTTTCTTTCTCTTAATAAATGCCTCCTTTGCCAAGGCTATTCTTATTTAAACTTCAACTTCACTCCTTCTATCCTCACTCAATGAACTACCCTAATATCTAAACACCTTTACCTGTTGAACTATGTTATCACAGATTCAATTTGCAGACTTTTTGCATTTCTCTCTATCCATAAATACTTAGACTTCTCAACATTGATCTTCATTCTATATTCCATACACCCTCCTTCCAATTTATTCAACATATATATTCTGAAGACGCTTTTCATTCACAGCTATAAGAGCCATATCATCTGCAAATCTTTTACATTTTATTATTCTATCTCCAGCATTTGCATGTCTTCTAAATAAATATTAATGAGAACAGTGACATTATGCATCCTTGCCTAACTCCACTTTATATAATCACATCATTAGTCTCATTATTCACCAATTTAATTCTTATCATTTGTCCAGTATACATATTCCAAATCAATCTTCTCTCTTTCCAAAATACATCTTTATCATTTAAGATGGACATAAGTTTATTCCAGACTATTCTATCTAATGCTTTTTCCAAATAAACAAAACTTATACTAATTCCTTTATTCTCATCATAATCTGCCTATCATCAATACAATCAATCTTTGCCACACTATTCCAAATTTTCTTCCCCACAGTAATGCCAACTCCATTAATTGATATATCACCACCCGAATAAATATAATGCAAATTAATCTGTCAAGTTTTAAAAATTTCAATATTCTGAGGTAATTAGGCAGAAGAATCCCATTAACAAGTGTTAACATTTGATCACCTTTGTTAATTGTTTGCCCTTCACCCCTAACCATTATTTATTTATCAATTTATATTTTTAGCAATTTATAAAAATAATGACGTAATAATAATAATAATGACGATTTTTTTATTAATTTTTTGAGTTAGTTTTGATAAGCCTTTTGTATGAAAAAAAAGGCGCATATTTATATGTTTAAAATTATATTCACCGTTAAATTATTCTCCATGATAAGTTAAAAATACTGTATGCCTAAGTGCCTCAACAATGATGAATAATGCTTTCTTTTTTTTATTGGTAGATCAATTTTTTAGAAATAGGTATTAAATTTAACAAGAAATAAATGTACTTTGTTAAAGATATCAGCAATTTAGAATGCTAAATGAATGAAATTTGTTTTCAATTATTGACAATGATTTATAAATAAATAAAAAAGAGGGAGTGTTAATCATTTGAAGTTGAAAAAAAGATGTCAAAATCGCACACCAACCAGTCTATAATAAATCCATAATTTTAATTAAAAAACTAAATGCATTTTTAATAAAGCATAGTGGATGGAGACATCATTTTCAATCTAACTTAACTGAAAATTATTTACCGGTAATATTTTTTGAAAAACAGCAGATATTCTATTTTATAAACAAATATATGCACAATGCATTCCTAAAATATTCAGAATTTTAAAATATATATTTAAAAAAAAAGGGAGGCATATAAGTAAATTCTAAGACAAATTTAATACAAACTCTTCCATATAAATATTTTTTTCTTGTAATACTATTTTTAAAGTATATTTAAATAGTTAGGATTAAATATAATAAAGTAAAACCAAATGCTCTAAAGAAAAAAATATATGTATATAAAGTGTCATATTTAATTACAAAAACCGCATATATAAATATTAAACACATACAAACATAAATAAATAGCAAAATAATAAATTACATGATATTTGAAAAAATGTCAGAAGCAATATGTTTTTCACAACCAATCCTCGCAAATGTTCAAAATGCATATACAATGAATGATATATATTTATTGATGCAAATCTTTTACAGTCAAATGAGTCTCAATATTAGCATATATATGTATTTTAAAAAGCAGAGATCTAGTTTTTTTAAGTACGATTTTAAACGTTTCTTTTTTCAATTAATATAATGATACATCTTTCTTTATATTGAAAATATAAACATTTTAATTTGACATTTCCGAATAACTGATAATTATAATAGTTGACTTATGACAGATGGGATATCATGCATTAAAACATTTAATAACACATACGCAAATTATCCATCACATATTTTTCCCACAATAAAAGAATTGTTTACCAAAAGTTGGTTTTTATCAATTCTAGAAAGGTCAAAATAGATTCAATCTAAAAGACAAGTAGAAATCAAGTATCCCATCAAATTTTCTTATTTTTCTTCAAACTTTAATGAATGCCATTGTTTCCAAAACTAAAAACCAATACAAAACAAGCTTGCTATAGTTAACCATTTTACTAATTTAAAATTCAAAAATTGCAACCTTGATTCAAAGTTTCTGATTTAATTAATAGGAATTCAATTTGTATTTTATATTGAACATAATCAGAATAATTTGTTAACTCAAGTTAACTATCAAAAATTCACCAATTATTGATTTTATAATCCAAAAATATTGTGCTTTTGCTATATTATTTTATCAAATTTATGTGAAAAAGAAAATATTTGCTTGGTATTCAAAATCCCATTAACATGATATTTAAAAAAAAAAAAAAAAAATTCAAATGTCTTCCCTTATTGGGGTACTTCTTACATTTATATATATTATTTCCACCAGATGTGCATTAAAATGCATATCCTTTATGTTTCTATAGAACATTGCAATGTTTTTCTATCTTTTAATCTTTTCTTTAAATATATTTAATAGATAATTTTGATTAAACAATTGAAAAAAGTCACACAGAGAAAATCTTTCCCTATTTGTTCACTTTATTTCCTTAGTTGATGACTCATAAATTTTTAAGGCTTCATGAACATTCTACTTGCTTTTAGAAATTAGATAACAATCCAATATTGTTTTTTTTTTATAAATCAATAAGTCATCACTGTGGCACTTCTAAGGCAAAGGGTTCAACTTTAAGATTAAATCATCAAAACATTAAAGTATTCTCAAAAGTCAAATTAAGTCAGAAGTTGAATCAGTTATTTATTAAGAAATTTAATAATAGGTTTTGACCTATTTTCTCCAAAGCTAATGTACCATAAATATACGTGATTGCTCCACTAATGACTCTTTGATATCTACTTGTTTTTTATGGTTCACACCATGGATGTTCAACAGAGAAGTTAAACATATTATATGTATCGATCAGTATAACTCAATATTCCATTTGGAGAAGTCTTTTAAATTTGATGTCTCAAACACAGCTAATTTATATTACAACATTAAAAAATTTACCCTTTAACTTGTACAAATTACAATTAACTGATTAAATGCATTAGTTTTTACTTTGCTCTTAAGCACACATACCTAAGTGATCATTTCTCTCAAAGCAGTTTGAGAAATACACCTATTCTCAGTAAAAACTTTGGATTTCGATTGGTGAATATCACCCAAAATATTTTGATGCAATAAATCTTATTAAGACTCTTAGTCAAATTTCTTCAATTGTAGATTTAAATTTTATATAATGAATTTGAAACAATTGTTCTGAAGGTATATTCCATGTCTTCCAGATATGCACATACAATACTTTGCACAATTTAGATTATAAGTCTTTTATAAACAGTAAATTTATTTCAGTGCTGTTAATATCTTTGTTGTTTTACATATGTTCAGAATAATTTAAAAGCATGTTGTGTTTTTTTATTTAACATTAGAAAATAAAACATTTTGAAAAAAAAAATAAAAAATAAAATTTGATACATTCATATGCATTTAAATTCATATTCCAAACAACAACAACAACAAAAAACATATTTAAAACATGGCACTATTTAAATTCTCTTCTTTTTTCCTTTTTTATTTTGGAAATTTATATAAAATATATGTTCATTTGAACTGGTTTATTACCCATGCCTGTATCACTCTTATGCTGTTGAAGCTAGTTACTTTAACGGGTTAATATTTCTTTGTAAATTATAAATTATTGTATATATTTTCTTGTCTAAATAATAACCACAAAAAGATCACATACTGAGACTATCATATTTTTCTATGTGTTCTATTTCTAAAATAAAGTGTATTCATATTTTCCTCTTTTACTTTGTAATTATGTTTTGTTGTTTTTTTTAATCTTTTCTCATAGAACAAAATTATTTCTATTTTTATTCTATTGTTTGCTAGTTACTTTTCTTTTTGCATATATTTATCCTAAGATCAACATTTACTCTTCTATTCTCTTCCTGATCATTTATGTCTCAGTTTTTTTTTTACTAATTTAAAATTCAGTTACCTCAGTAATGAAAGTGATTTTCATTTTTGTCTTTTTTTTTTTTAAGTATCAATATCAATGAAACATTAATCTAAATACCTACACACATCACTCCTTACACACATATAGATATCTTTACAACTAATTTTTCTTGCACTTATCATTCTAAAT
The DNA here is from genome assembly GCA_028023455.1 of Epiperipatus broadwayi. Taxonomy (NCBI): domain Eukaryota; kingdom Metazoa; phylum Onychophora; class Udeonychophora; order Euonychophora; family Peripatidae; genus Epiperipatus; species Epiperipatus broadwayi. The sequence continues at coordinate 3,573,072 of JAQFVV010012421.1, forward strand.
CTATAATAAATCCATGTAGATATAAATATAATAATGCAGCAAATATTGATAAACAAGCATGCTCATTTCGATTCCAAGAATAAAAATAAAGATTAAAAAAAAAAAACTATTCAAGAAATGAGTTTTGTGATGACTATATAATCCAAAATGTAAAGTACAAATATGTACACATTTGATATTTTATCATACCGTGTTTTAGTTAAATTCTTTGGTAGAAAACTTTTGTTTCTCAATTCTTCAATGCATTTTATTCTTTGCCATATCTTCCCAATTAAAGTAATCAACATCGCACTTCTTAGAATGACATTGAGATAATCCTTATACCATAAACAAGATTTATTTTCTCCATGAACATCATGCTTAAATATATCATATTGTTCATTCATTTTACATATCCAATGAAGATATGATAGTGGATTCTGTAATATCACATCCAGCAATTTGGAAAATATAATTGACTGATTTTATGATCAGCCATTGTATTATTAAAATTTTACAGATATCTTTAAATAAAACATTTTTAACACCTTTATGTTGTGTCAACATGTCCAAACCCCACTACCATACAATAGGTAGATAAAAGAACAATTCTATATACAACCAATTTAGTTGCAATAGGCATTTCTCAGAAATGAAATACCTAATTTTAATTTGCTTAAAAGCAGTAGCATATTAATGGAGTCTGTGCTGCAAGGCAATATTTACGTCCACCTTTCTATTTATAAATGTAACCAAGATATTTAAATTGTTGTAAATTGATAACCAACCCAGGTAAAAGTTGCTGAGAAGTTTTCTTTCATTCCTACTGATAAAGAACTTGGGTTTTAATATATTAATTATTAAACCAAAACATTTATACTTGCATAAGAACAGTAAGTACATTCTATAAGATTACTTTTTGAATAGGCAATTTTGCAAACCCAGAAACCAAGTAAATAAAGATATTGTTTTTGACTTAAATCAATTCAAATTAAAAATTCCACCATCAAAGTTATATCACATCTAGATCTGTGTTGCATTAAGTCACTTTTAATTAGTTCCAAAAGAGCATTATTGTAAAAATCAAAAGCAGTGTTGGAACAAGTACACATACTTGTTTAATATTAGTTTTCATTTCAGATACCTCTGACTTTCCACCAATAGTAATAACACTTCCTTTCAATCCATCATGTAGAACCTATATAAGTAATTTAGTGGAAACCAATTAATTTCAACTGATTTAAGATCTATTTGATGAATTGCACCAAATATTTTGATCAAATCAATAAAAATCACATATGGATTCTATAAATCATAGTACTTTAAAATTATGTTAAAATATATTTTTCTTAAAATATAACATTTAGATATAGCTTTTTACTTTGTTTTAAAAAAGAAAATTATGTGTTTTTGTAACATTCTTGATAAAATTTTCTTTCAGATATGAATACATTATCACATAATGCCTCCACAAAATATTTTCTAATAATTTATTTTTGCAAATAATTAAATAAATTTTAAAATATAATAAAAGTTTTTATAATTTGTATATAAATGCTCTAAATTGATCTAATTGGATTAAACAAATTGCAAACTCAAGAGATATAATGTCTACAATTAATTCCTACTGAGTAAAATAAATAAAAAATCTTAATTTAGACTATTATACTCATACTGTGATTTCAGTAGTTGGATATTTCACAATTTCTTAAACAAGTGAATATATGATAAATAATAAATAAGACTATTATTTATAGATAATGCTAACAAAATTGCCAATAATATTTAAAAAATCCAATATTGATTTGTATACTTCTTTCCTTCTAAATGCATATTAAATGCAAAAAATCGTTTCCATGATTTGGCACAATAGTAAGATGGCTGGACTCTAGAGATCAAAATCCATGGATCATGGCTCCACACCTATCACTTATGGGACTTGAATTTTTTTATAAATTACTGATATAACCCATTCAATTATTTTTTATTGTCAAAAATTATACATGAACAACTAAAATACTTACATATTTATAACGACATTCACTTTCTATTTTTTTTTTATAATTTTATTACTTAAAAACTATAAACTTTGTTACACAAGTGGGAGAGGTCTTAGAAAACAAATTAACAATAATCCAAATTCTATTTAAAATTCAAAACTTGATGGACATAGACAAATGCAAATAGAAATGGCTTCTTATAAAGACTGTAAATTACATGGCCTTTTATCTGAATTTTTCTGGTACTAAAGGTCTATCTATTATCAGAAAAATTATAATAATTTAGGTAAATCTGATTTCTGGCAAAACTGAATCATGAGCCCATAGTAAAAACTCATAATAATACACATCATATACAAGACTAAAGTTAAGTCATATGAGAAAATAAGAATATGTTGGAGCATTAAATTTGAAATGGTAAAGCTATAATTAAATTACTATTATGTTTCTCACTACCCAAAATTATATGAGAATAATCAATAAATATTTTGTACCAAATATATAATTTTCAAAAGTTCACAAATTCAAAAATAAAATTGCTCACTTTGTAGCTATTAAAAATATTTTTTTCTTATAAAAATCACATTAAACTTCAAAAAAAAAAAAAGACTGTTAAAGTGAAAATATTTAGTTCTGGTAATTTCCAACAGAAAATTTTAATAAAATTTTGTCAATTTTTATTCTAACTACAATTTAAATTTAGTTGCTCAGACTATTTTAAAATATATTCTTGAGAACTGATTTAATAAGACAAAAAAAATATTAAAAGGAATAACAATAATTAGTTATTAACATCTGAAAAGAAATAGGCAGAAAAAAGTAGTAGGGAATATGGAGAAATAAGATTTCTATTGATGAATAATCTATTTGTAGAAGTAGCAATTATTAGCTATATAAAATTGCACTATGTCCATGTCTGTCAGGAGCAAATCCTCTGAAAAAACAAATTGACATCAACTTTTGCACACAAACATATACATACAAATAAATAAATAATTAATATTTTTTATTTTTGGTAAACATAGAGATACTATTTTTTTTTTAAATTTTGTATTGTCTACATATACAATAACATTATTATTATTGACTTATGCAGTGATATTTATTATAAACAAATGGTTAGATATTCAAAAAATCATATGACTTTTGAGCATAAAAAGTGGTGACAGTTTAACCTTTGATCAAAGAATATTTAGCACTCTAGTAGAGCACCCTTCCACTACAGGCTAATTCATGATTCAAAAACTAACTCTTTCCTGGAAGATAAAGTTACATAAAAAAAGAAACACATCTTCAAAATAAATTTTGAAATCTAAATAAAGACAGAAGCTGATCCAAAAATTTTCAATGAGTAGCCAAAAAATAATCAGTGATGAAAGCCTTTACAAAAAACTAGCTTTTAAATTTTATTGATCCTCAATTGTATTGTTTCATTCTTTTTCTATGAAACAAATATCTTGCATATTTTCTCTTTTGTAATTCTTTATCAATGCATAAAGAAACTTCATAAATGGCACAGCTTCATTTCTAGATATCATAATCCATTTACAAAATTGGATAAAACATTTTAAGCTCTTTGCTTTAAATTGATTTTCAAAAGTCAAACATAATAAACTTTTAATTCCAATGTTAAATTAGTACATTTTCTAATAATACACTATGTAAACAAAATAGCAAACTTATCAGAAAATGCAAAATTGTATTCAGAAATTTAAGAAGCTCAAAGTATTATAATTCTTATTATAAACAAATTTACATATCACAATTCTGCAGAGAAGAGATAAAAATCCATACATATATGTAAATATATATTTTATAAAAACCATCTGCTACTATGGTTTTATGGAATTCAAGATGAAACCAATATGAACTGATGGTAATTTTTTTTGTTTATTTATCATAATTAAATCTAATTAAAATCATTTAAAAAATAAACACATAGTCCAATTATTTGGGAAGTCATTTAGTATTCACACACCAAAGTGATAATAAGAACAAAACAATTTCTTTGATTTGACAAAAGTGAATTTCTTTTTCAGTTTTTATTTTCTACTATTGTGAAAACTGCACAAAGCAACAGATATGATCATAGATGAATATATTATTCCAAACATTGTTGTTGCACCAATATTCTAATATAATTATTATTACAAACTAGAAGAAATCATTAAAAAAAAGAACCAAATTAGAATTAATTACTCTTTCTTTGGAAAAACTATATTTTAAATCTAATACTAATTCTACCATGTGTTGCACTTTCTACAATAATGTTTGAAGCCGTGTATAAGCTAAAAAGTAATAGTACTAAGATTTAATATGACTATGTGTTTTTTTTTAACCATTTCAATTACTTAAGCAGTAACTGATTTGGGAATCAAAAAAGACTAATTTCAGATTCATCAGCCAAATACTATAATTACTTGATAATTTTCACTAAATAGCTTTAATTTCAAATATATATTGAAAAATATATATACATTTTATTTAAATTAATTTTATATATCATCACACAATATTTTTCAATAATTATTTCAAATATTTATATTTAAAATGATGTATGAGCTCAGTAATATGGATGATATAACACTAAAATTGAGAAAATAAAATAAATGTCAGGAAAATGGCAAAAAATAAATGGCAATGTTATTTGGCTATAATTCTCTATTACTCAGTACTTAATACCACTTTGAATAATGAACTTAATATAATCATTAAAAATAGTTGCATCTTGTGAAGCATTTTTATTGCCTTAATCCACAATTCATGGTTTTGAGCTACATCTAATGTCTCTAGAACAATATCACTAATGACTCATCTAATCTGAACATATCACATTGTAAAGTGTTGTATGGAAAGTGATCTTCCAATCTTTCTTCAATGATAAGCTTTTCTATAGTGATAAGTTTGCTCACTATATATCTGAAAAAGGTCATTATTCATGTACTGATTATCAGTGAAAAGTTGCTTGTTGGCATTTCCAGATAATTAGAAGCATTTACCAATTCTACTACAACTCAAGCATATCTACTTTTTATTTTTTAGATATAGGTTAACATGTAATTCCAATGACTAAACACAGATGCATCTGTCAATAAATTATAAAACTACAAATGGGCAGAAAAAAGTCATATTTTAAAAGATATTAGAGATTATGCAACACTTTGTTTATCTATTAAATTTTTTATTTTGCAAAAAATAAAATCAAAAAAGATTATATAACAACAAATTTTGTATTATTTAAATAGGCATCTTTCAGTAATACTACATTGTTTCTGCTCAGTGCAACTACATTCTAGAAGAAAAGTCTAAGAGACTAATTACATTAAATATGATAAAATAAAAAGTATGCACATATCAATAACTATGCAATTAACTAATAATGAATCCTTTAAACCTAAATGGAGAATTATACAATGAATATAGGTTTGAGTAATGTTCTCAGTGCATAAAGATATATTTACACATATTTATGCATAATAATTAGTACATCTCATTTATATATATGTTTGCATCAAGAACATATAACATTATAATTGAAATAAACTATTTGTTTTTACTTCATCTTCGAGTGGTAAGTTTTAATTGCGCTTTACACAAAAAAGTGAAGCTTAGTATTATTAGAAAAGAATTAAAAGGCTTGGTGCTTTCAGGGAGGTGTAATTTATTGCAAATGACAACTACGCAATAAACCGAAAAGAATCATGTTTTGCAATCTCCAAAAAATGGTCAATATGAAAGAAAACTTTAAATAAATTTTGCATAAATTATTGCCAAGCTTCGCTTAAAATCTCAATGTAAGGCGATACTCCCAAGATAGGCTGTGAATATAGAGACCTAAGTTTCCTGAAAGTGCTAAGCCTTATAATTCTTATCTAATAATACTAAGCTTCACTTTTTTGCATAAAGCGCAATTACAACATTATAAAGAAAATGTGTATATTACTGTACAAAAGTTTATTATTGATAAATAAGTGTAAACTATGAGCAAATAAAGAATGCATCATAGACTTAATTGACTGGTATAATTATTCGTGCATATTGATATTATTTTTATTTGTATACAATGTTAAAAGTTATATGAAAAGAGAGGGGAAAACAAAAACAAAAATGAGAAGAAAAAATCTACACAATCTTATATATAATAGGCTGTATTCACAATTATATGTTACACTGACAAGGAAATAAAAAAAATATTGCCAAAAAGCTAGCGGTAGAATCCAATTCATTATCCGTTAATGTCTAATTTGTCTTGCCATATTATTGGGGTTAATATAAGGGGAATAAATTCTATGCTTCGAGTTCAGGCACTTAAACACTGGTTCCTCTCATCTTCTCCACATATCTGTTTCTTTGGAGAAACTAAATTTCATGTGAACTCCAATCCTCACATTATTTCAGAGCTTAGTAAACTTGGTTATGCATATCTTTCAACTAACCTCACTGCTTCAGAGGGAGTTGGTGTTCTTATTAATGACAGGCACCCCCCAAATAAATTCAAAATTACATATCAGGACAAGAACATTATAAGCATCAACCTGACATATGGAAGTAGTAACATCAATGCTATTTACATATACTCCGCAAACAACCACTCCAATTTCACCCGAATCATTAACACTGTTAACATGGTGACTGCCAACAATAGTGCACCAACCATTTTCATGGGAGATTTCAACATGTCATATGACCAATTTACTTTTAAATACCTCCACTTGCTAAATAGAAAATTTATAAATGGCCGTGGATTTCTTCCACAAAATGCCTATTTATTCTACACACATAAATATCAAACACTGATAGATTTGGTTTTCTATACTGCTGAACTTCACCATGGCCTGGAGATCATGCTTCAACCAGTTGCTTTCTCAGACCATCATGCTATTATTTCAACCATACAGCTTAGCAACTATGCTACATTCAATCTTAACCATTCACTCAGATTGCTAACTAAAGCATCTATCATGGAAGCTATTCCTTCCGAAGCATACATTCTTTTCCATAAGATTGACCTATTAAACAGACCCCCTGAAGAGGCTTGGTTTGCATTCATTGGAATTTTGCAAACATTGATTGCACATTTCACCAAGAAAACAAAAGGCCCATCGACTCTGATTAATGAACTAAATGATATTCATCTAAAAATAAAAGGCTGCCACGGCACATACAGTTCGTCTTTTGGATCTTAAACATCAATATAAAGTTAAACAGGTTGCCATCGCCGAATACATTACCATAAAACAAGCACAAAATTATCTCACAGCCCAGCATTGCTGGACCAGAGGTTATCTGCGGTAGGCGATGGGTGCTATCAAAAAACAACCTACACCTACATCACTGGTAATAGATGGAAGCAGCGTATCCGGTTCATGTATGATTGAATACATAAGTCAGCACTTTAAAAAGCGTCTTCAAAATAATCTAACTACAACCAAATATATCTGGCAGACTCACTCTGATGCTATTAACCATGGAATTACACCTTCTGATCTGCAGAACAAACTTTCTGCTCTTCCAGTCAGTGTTCATCCAGGGATGCATGCCATACCAAAATTTCTAATGTCACACCTTAGTAATTTTGCAATCCCAATTATGATGGGTATGGTAGACCACCTTGCTACTGGGAAAAGACAAATACACAATCTATATCCAATAGCACTAGTACCATATATATAAAAAAAATAAAGACTCTACCAATATCAACAACATAAGACCTATCTCCATGACTCCCATTATGATCAAAGTAATTGAAGGAGTAATAAAGGAAAAAATACAGCAGGCGATTCTTGACCACATTGTTCAGTCCCAATATGCTAAGAAAGGATCTTCACGTTTGACAGCAATTGGTGAAGTTAGGACACTTTTTGATTATGTTAGATCCAAGCGAATGTCCAAGCCTATTGCAATTCAACTCGACATATCAGAGGCGTTCGACTCTGGCAACATTTTCAAACTTCTTGCTCTATTAAGTGAAATCAATATGCCCTCTCAAATTATCCAGATCATAGAAAATCTGCTTAACAATAGACAAATTCACATCATCCTGAATGGATGCTATACTAATGGTTTCCAACCGATATTTCCATTCCACAAGGTTCCCCACTCAGCGCCCTGCTGTTCATCTGTTATTTAAATCCGCTTCTAAAAAACATTGAAAATTCTTTCCCAGGAATATTCATACCCAGAATTAAGAGATCGCTCAAGGTATTCGCATATATGGACGATATCTTGGTTGTCCTTCCATCCCAAAAATTCCTACCAAAGCTTTACCAAATAATTGACAATTTCTTGTTGTCATCTCATCTTAAATTCAACCCCAAGAAATCCTCTGCGTGGAAAATTCTTTCAGGAAAAACAATAACCTCAAGATATCTCGCCAAGCCACAAGAATTTTTAGGGTTTCCTATTTACCTTTCTCAATCATCAATGTCAAGACAGATACAAAATACTCTAATAGATTCTACATCTAAAATAATTCAAACTCTCTCAAAAGTTTATTTGTCATTACAAGGAAAGGTGGCACTTCTCAGCATGAAGGTCATGTCGAGAATTGCATATTATCTGCCGACCATTACCATTTCAAAAGCCTTTTCCAAAAAGATTAATAGCTTATGCTCCAAGCTTTTCTGGAAGAACAGCACCACATCAATTAGTATGTCCAAAATGCAGGTACATCGTAAATTCAATGGGATGTCCTTCCACTCCATTGATGCAATTTTTTTTCAAAAATCTTTTACATTAATTATTAACCGGATGAAAAAACATGAATCAATAACTTTCAGTGAACCAATTCAGCCTACAGACCGTCCTCCGCCTAGTAAAATGTGCTGGCTTGATCAACTGCTCTGGATGCTTAACCAGCATTTAACTATAGATCAAAAATTACAAAAATCAAGGCGTACAATATAATTAATCCGAATTATCCCACAATTACTCCAAATCTTGGTGTCACCAACTACAAATTAACAACAATTTTTAAATTTCTCACTCTTGAGCCTAAGTACCTTAATCTCATTATTAAAATAAACTTAGAAGCCATGCCCACAAATAAATTCCTTCATTTCAAAAGATTTTACAATAAGATAGACCCTTTTTGTCAAATATGTAAAAGGCAAGAAGAGTCATTCAACCATATAATCTACTCAAGCCCTGGACTCAGTAAAATAAATTTAGCCATATACCAAATTTTAAGGGTGAATTACTATAAAATCATGTCTATAAGGGAAGCCTTACAAACTAAACAGTTTCCTATTACTAGACTTTCCATCTTTATTGTACATGCTATATGGAATGTTAGATGTAGGCTATTGTTCACAGTGCCTGTCCCGGATCCAGTCAGTCTTTTCATGAATACTATTAGGAAAGTAAAAAACAGAGATTTTATCATTGCATCAAAATTCTTGTATAATGAAACGTGGAAGTTAATTGATGTACCGGATCCATCGAATCAGTAGTAGCTAAGCAAAAGATAAATAATAGATTCAATTTGCATCAATGATGATAGGTGAATGGTAAAACTACATTAGTTTACTATTATTTATCAGAAGATAATCAATATACAAATGGTCCCAGACTGTTGAAGATGTGTAAAACATAATTTTTTTCTGTTTTTTATAAGTATGTAAACATTATTTTTCATAAATAAAAGATTTTGAGATTAAAATAAAAACAATATTTATTGTGATAACTATTTCAGTAACATTTATTTATTTAAGTAATGATAAGTGCTTCAAATTTTTAATTCTATTAGTAAATACGAACTAACAGAGGGCAGTTCTGAATATATAATGTATTATCTTTAATCTTTTAAATCAGTTTTAAAGTTTTTCTTTAGCTCAAAGAAATCAAGATTTCTTCAAGGGATTTTTTTTATTATTTAAAAATTAATTAAATCTTGAACTAAAATAATAATAGATCGCGAGATTTCTTTGTACTAAAAAAATTTTTTTTTGTTTTAACTGTAATTTAGAAAGATATGAGTTGGGGAAATAAAAACTGCAGATATTAAAAGTATTTCTTTATCTATTGCTTTAATTGAACCAGAACTCTCCACTAATTAAAAAAATAAAAATGACCAAGAAAGCACAAAAATTGAAAGTGCTGGAATGTAGCTAAAAATAAATCAAACTGTGAATCCTGTTGTCAACAAAATATATAAATTGTGGAGTTTTCTTTTGTTCAAATAGTCAAGATTTTTTCTCTAAAAAGTGCTATTATAGATTGCTAAGAGAATGTTTGCTGGCTAGTTGACATCAAGGACTTCCCTACCAGGGAAAATGTCCCCAAGCCACACCTGGAGCTGCAGGAGAGATTCCCAACTAAGTAATGGATGGATGAAGTCGCTAGCTAGCTGTGGGCATGTTCGAAAACCAATGGACAAAAAAAAAAAGACATTCACAACAGCAGTTCTGGACCAAAAGCTAACCTCGACAATACCCTCTTGGTGAAAGTTAAACATTTGTTCAACTGGGGTAAATATGAACTGTTACTTAATGAACTTTTCTTTAATTTTGATGTAATAGATCTAGACTCCATTAATTGTTACGTGTTATAATAGAGTGTGGGACTATTAATGGGGATTTTGATCATGTTATTTTAACTTAATTGAAATGGGTGTGTGTGTGTTAGATTTCTTAAATGTGTCGTTTTATTTGTGTATATTTTTTATGCATTTTTTTTTTGTATTCAAATGTCAGAATTATTCTGTTTACTGCTCAATTTCAAAAGACAAATGGGGGGTTAGAAATGTTTTGATGATAAGCAAACATGGGAACCTTATGTCAGAACCTGGAGTATGGAAAATGAATGCCCTGATGGCTATAAGCAAACAACGGACACTTGTGCCATCCACATAGTAGGGAGAGAGTTTGAGTGTTGCACTACTGCACATTTTTATAGTAAGCCACCCTAGAATTTCATATCTATTTGGACCCATAGTCAATTAAGATTGCTGTTGTTCGTAGGGTTCATGATGGCACATGCCCCCTCAGGAAAAGAATATATTTTAAATTATTTGTATGTATTAAAAAAGATAAAAATTGAGTTTAAATTTATATTTTGTCTTAAATCTGAAATCGAATTAGCCTTGAGTGCTTTCAAAAAGGGGATTTGAAAAGCATTTGGGTGAGAAAATGAATATAATAAAAGTTTATAAGCATATTTGGGTGTCTGCTTTAATTTCATTATAGTTTAGTCATTGGATGACCATTTGGTTTAAACATTAAAATATAATTAGTAGCGTTCGCTTAAGATTTCATCTAAATGTTATTTAGGTAACTGTTGTAAGTAAATAAATTACACTATGATCATCAAATATATTTCATGATCTGATGCACTGTAGCTTCTCCTTAAACAGAGTCAATAATCTCTCAACAATTATGCCAGAGAAACCTGTTAGCCACTTTATTTTCCATTCCCCAGTCTAAATTTTCCCATATTCTGCTCTATCCCATTTCCACAACATAATCTTTGTCAATTCTATGACCTTTATATCTAAATCCCCCTTATCCTTTCCCAAACCCAGCATAAAAACAAATAATCCACTTTCTGTATAATCACTTTTTTCATATTTATTCTTCCATAATTTCATTATAAGTGCACTTTCTGTTTTCAAGCATTTACATTCAATTAACAGATGCCTAATATTTTCTATTCCCTCCTTACATAATTTACAGACTAAATCACCCATATTTTTCCACTTACATGTATATTCTCTTGTTGCTAAAGATCCCGTTTGAGCCTTAAACAATAAACTACTTTCCTTACTATTATCATATATTAACTCGCATCTAATATTGTTTATTTCTATATATATATTTAAACTCTTTTTACTCTCCATACTAGTTCTCCATCTCTCTAACTCACTATTCTTTATTAATAAATCTATTCTTTTATTGCATTCCTTACCACTATTAACACTCAACAATCCCCCTATATGCCTAGTGGTGCCCTCATACCAGTCATCATATTTTTTATAACCATATAAATTTCATGTACTGAGTGTCAGTTTGTAGAGGGACAATATATATTGTGAACCTGTGCTATTGCACATTGTCTTTGTTGGCTATCTTAACTTATAAGTTTATGCTAATTAAAAAATAAGTAAAGGAAGAAGAGATAACATTTATTGTGTAAATTATACTATCTAAATCTTATTTCATTAATATAATTTATTCCAGTCAGATAATTATAAGTACAAAATATATAATGAACTAAAAGTTATTATAAAAATGTAGCTCTAATATTTAATATAAGTATGCTTCTAAGTTAAAAATTAATGCTTAGTTTATATATAATTTTACATGAGTAAAATGTAAATAGAATTAGAGATAGTATAGGATTGAATAAAGTTAATTTTATGCTTAAAAATGTGTAAGATAACTTATGAGTTTATTTGTGTTATAATATAATTCTTAAATTCATTTCTAACTGATTAGTAATTTAGTTGAATTATTTTTATTTAATAAAACTTAAATATCTGCAAAAAGTAGATTAATTTATTTTAAATAATATTAAGGAAAAAAAGTGCTAGATAATTATTAAAACAAGTTAAATTCAAAAGATGTAAACCAATTTCCTGTATGCATGTGTGTGTAAATTTGTATGCATATGTGGAGATTTAATAAATGTTATTAAATACAAATAAAGTTAATTTTAGTCATTATGTATTCAAAAAATAAATGAATGATTAACCTAACAGTAAAAGGATTAATCCTTAGTGAGGTTTCGATGCTCATCCATGTCAATGGCTTTAGGTCACTTGAAATTGGTCATTTTTGAGCTACGATGATGATTTTATGCCTGTTTGAAAGCTTAGAAAAAGTCCCGTAAGATGCTGCCCTCTTTTGAATTATTTTACAAGTAAAAAATCAATAATAGGGATGTTTTAAGTCTAACAAAAGGAGGCATCCATTCTCAACGCTGATTGGCTGATGATTATTTGATCAAAAAGAGACCGCTGATAAATAATTTTCACCGCTGAAAATGAAAATATATGTTTTAGAGTGTTTTTTTATTATTTTTTGTACATATAAATTATTTTCATAAAATCTGTTGAAAATATAGTTATTTTACAAAAGTAGTAAGGTTTTATTAAAAAATGTATACTTTACACGAACGTAAACTGAAAAAGAAACCAGTGGTAGCAATAATTTTGATATGCCTGTCAAGACTTTAGATTGCCCCACGCTGTTTATTTGATTTTCAAACAAAGATCAACATTTTAGAATATTTTTCTGGCATTTACTTACATATTATAATGTATTTTGGTAAAATATGCTGAAAATATAATTATTTTTAGAAAAATGCTAAGATTTTACTAAAAAACTCTTAACTTTTATAATAACGTAAATTGAGAAGGGACACTAATGACGTTTACATGACTTGCAATTTGCTATGATCTTTTTTTTTATTTTTTCCGCTATTGAATATTTTTATAATTATAAATAAAAATATATTTTTGAAAAAACTTTTGTTTACTTTCATAACCTGACAAATTATTAATATACTTTTTGCAAACAAAACTAAAATGAATATAATATTAAAAGATGAATATATTTTTATCACTGAGTTTGTGAATTGACCAATTAAAAGTTCAGAGTTTTTCCTCACTCGGCCAATAAATAAATTGATCAATTTAAGAGATAAATTGATCAATTTAAGAGTTAAAACCTCTCCTTAATTAATTATAACTTTTTGACTATTCTTTCAAATAAATTCCATCATAATTTTTTTTAAAATTATGAAACATGTAATGCAGATATCTGCTAGCGTTATAATATATATATTATAACTAACAAGAAAAGAGGAGAGAAAGAATCAAATCAAATAGATTAATTAATTGCCCAAAAAGTTGGGAGCTAAATTATAACTATAAAATGAAATGAAAAGAAGCAATAGCTTGATTAATTAAAATTATAACCAGAGAAATAATGAGGAGTGAATGCACTAATAAAATGAGGAGAGTAGAGAAAACTATCACACCGATGATGATGATGATAATGCAGCTATGCTCAATGGGTTATTGGTTATATTAATGTTTACTACAGAGACATGCATTAAAATAAAAGGGTATTATAAAACAAAGATAAATGCATTCTGCTATAAAGTAAATAAATTAATTAGGAAGAAGAAAAACTTCACTCATTCCTATACAGTACTTTTTAAAATAATTTTCCCTCTATCAAAATGCATTCTCTAAGTAGCATAGGTATTTTGCATTTGATATAAAATCCTATAATGAAATTATTTTCTGTATTTTCTTCAAATATCTTAAGGAGCAAATACTTATCACCAATCAATTTTATTCTCATGATCTCATCTGTTTTACTCTTGTAGAGTGAATGATAATGTACTTTTCTTATAGTACAATGAACAATAATAAGGTTCTTATGCTATAATATTGACTTTTGCACTGATAAAATGAATTAATAATAATCAATGAAATAATAAGTAATGATCTCAAGGTTCTTCTTTATTAATTTTGAAAATAAAACATATTATATTGTTGAACAAATGAATGACATCTTAGTAGATTATAGGAGACATACCCTTTTCTTATAAGCTAATGTTTCCTAATATGCTATACTAATAACAACAATTACTTAAAGAAGTGTTTAATCTAATTAATAATTACATAAAAAAATATAAATTTGCGAAAATCAAAGTCTTTTACACAGGATGACATTGGAATTAATAGAAAAAAAAGGGTACCCTTTATATCTTTCTACTGTTGATGAGTAGTAGAAAGATATAAAGGGTACCCTTTAGTTCTAAATAATGTATTTTTTGTTTGCAAACTAAATAAATAATATTCAGTCTAAAATAAATTAAAGAATCCAAAATAAAATCAAATAAATATTCAATTCTTTTAACTGCAATTCCAATCTTTGTAATTGTAACACTTATGCAATTTTTGCATTTTAAAATTGGGATTTTGAATCTGTATGAAAATCAATTATTTGATTTACCAAGATTTCTGTAATATAATTAAGAATTCAGTACACAAGAAATCATATATAGAAAATAAAGGCTAAATTTTAATAATAATAAATATTTATTAACATTGACACTAAATTTACAAGTGACAAAATTTATTTACAATTTTTTTATAGAAAGTTATTTAGTAAACATAGGTACTGTTTCTTTTGACAGAATGTCATACAATAAACGATAAAGTAATCATATTCACACTAACAAAATTATTTATTTCAGATAACAAGCATTTGGGTGAACTATTAATGACACATTCATTAAAAATAAAACTGTTTCAATACTTGACTAATTTATTTTTAACCTATTTTAGGCTTAAGCTATTTTATTAAATAATCATTTAATAAAACTTACAAACTATAATAACCAAAACTATCTTAAGATACACTTTTTAAGTAATTTATAATATTTTTACTGACAGTATTTAAGACACATTAAAGATTAAAAACTTTAATCTAAACTGACAGCTGAATTTATACCAGCAAATTATATGATAATTATCATATAAAACACAAGTAAGACAATTACTGTCTGGCATTATTTGCTTAATAATAAAAATATACGAGAATACACATCAGAAGCCATGCACACAATGTATTATATTTTTATTTATGTTCACATAATAAACTATTTAACTTTAAAATGTCTTACCAATCCATTGGCAAACTACTTCTGGATGATGATAAAGATGATATTGCATATGTGTATCTCTTATACTATGCACAAGATAAGCATTAAAATTACTAATATGTTGCTGGCTTACTTGTGAACTGCTAGCAAAGCCCAACAGCACAATACATACACTGCTTCACTTAATGAAATGCTACAGACAGTAAAGTGCCCCTGAAGCAATTAAATACTTCAAAATCTGCCTTACCATTACCATACCAATCCTAAAACTAAGAACTTCACCTTCCACAGTGGAAAATAACTAATATCATCATGAGGGATAAGCCAAAAAAGAAAGGCTCCTCAGAGCAACACTACATGACTGGAAAAATACTATAGTAGATTCTAATATCTTTATCTTAGGTAAAATATATGTGTCGACAAGGTCTCAACACATAAGAAAATGGAAAATATATCATAAAAATAATCCTCTCTATGGACCAAGCTACATTAGGTAAACATGAAAATAATCATAGAATATAAAATATGATCCTCTCATGGGAAATAAATGCTAGATAATGGGGAAAGCATGCTCCATCCTCCAAAGCCCAATATAAGTAACACATTTAATAAAGTCTCATGCTTCCCACACTTATTTTAAAAAATAAGAATAAGCATACATCCTAGGCAAAAACAATGGCAAGATAACAAAAATTATCACTTAAAAGCTACAGAAATCAATATTCACTCTAAAAATATGTACATTAAAGAATGTATGAAACCCAACAAATTACTATAAGTCAAATGATTATAAAAAAAATTTTAAATAGCATAATAAAAATTTTGCAAACACTCAATAAAACAGCATAAAATTTTATAAAGTAAGGTGGATATAATAGCGTAGGCAAATATTGCTAAATATAAAACAAACACCTTGTTATATGAAAAACTTAATAATGCAATTATTATATCATAATAATTTTAAAACTATTGTGAGCTTTTGCTAAACATATACTGGCTGTTTACCCATAAATGAAGTATTAATAAATTCTATTCATAAATGTAAAGAGATATGTATCTCTACCTGGATAAAGTGTACCATACAATTGACTTTAAGCCAACAATAAAAAAATATAAAATTTTACCTCTCATACTATAAGAATGTTTGCATAATTTGGTCATAAATTATAGAAAATACCTTAGTCTAGTATTAACATAATATAAGATAATAATAAATAATTAAAATTATTTTTTTAAAAACACCCAGTTCTTCATCTGACAATTCCCTTCATGATGAGCTATCTGATGTGGGAAGACAATGTTCTTTTGCCGGCGAATTATTTTAAAGAATGTCACATCCATACTTGTCTTTTTTTTTTCTTTTATAAAAAAATAAGAGCAATTATGATCTTCTGGAACATACAATATATAACAGAAACACTTAACAAATAATTTTTAGCAAAGATTTGGATCCATTTTTATCAGTTCATAAAAAAAAAAATTAGCTAGCTTATTTTCAATATTTCAACTTTAACAGCAAATATTATTCAGATAATTTTCATTTAATTCTATCTATGATAATATTGGAAAAACATGCAACTTCTTTCATTTTAAAAGAATATTAAATATTCTTCTTAAACTTGCATTCTGGTTCACTCAGGTACATAATTATAGTAATTAAAAAAATACTATCTACTTTAAAAGTCTGCAATTTCAATAGTTGTTTTCATAATGTATAACATTATTATACATTAAAGCTATATCTTCTTTAATAAAGCTTCATGTTAATTTAAACACTTAAATTCTATTTTAAATGTTCTTTTGCAATACATTAATAAAGCAAACATACAATAAAGTTAATTTCCTTTTATCAATTTAGGTGAGAATATTTAAAATAAATTTACTTAAAGTCATGAATTGACATTTTGACATTATCAATTGTTAATATCTGTTGAAGCAAAACTTTTATCTTTAAAGTTAATTTTAAAGTCCACAATTGCTTTACATCTTATTTTACTAAATGTGAAACATATAAAGCAAAAATGGTAATCTAATACAATATACAATACAGTTTTGGAAAACGATATAAAACATATTTTCTGGTTCTTTAAATTCCAGTTTAAGCATAGTTGAATAAATTGAATGAGTAAAAAATAATTATTCTTCCCAAACATTTTGTAAATTATTTAGATGCTTCCAATTAGGTTAGATATAAGAAACAAAATACTTTACTATTTTTTCTAGCCTTGCATTATTGATTAAGATATAATTTTTTTTTAGAAAATTAGCACTTTAAATTAAAAAAAATATTACTGTTTTCTTGTTGAAGAGTAAACATACACGAGATCAACAGCAAATGAGAAAATAGTAGCACACAAGAGAATAGTGGCATACATGTACTGATCATTCTCATCTTTTATACTCTCATTTTGACAGGCATCTCAATTAGACACATCTATCAACAAATATGTCAATGACAACAAGGAACTAACTAAGAAAATTATGTAATCTTGATCTACTTTCAATGATCATGTGACAATTTAAACTTACAAAAGTTGACCTTAACTTTTATTAATTGTTTAGCTAATAAAAAGGATAAAACAAGATAATAAATAATATTTATTATATTTAAATTATCATTTAAATTTATATTTATTTTAAAACATTGTTTTAAAAATAAATAAAAAAGGATTCCGTATATTTTTTTTAAAAAAGAGAATAAAGCTTTAATTGAAGAGCGGATGGGGAGAAAATCTAAAATAGAAAAAGATTTTAAAACTCATTCTCTCTTTTTTAAAAAATAAGTAAATATGAAAAATCAGAATAAAATATTGTTTGTAAAAGAAAACTTTCGCAAATATAATTTGTTTTAAAAGATTACAGGCTGATAAAGAAAAAGTAAAACTAACAGATTGAATTAATTAAAAAAAAACTATGTAAACTATTGATGGGATAGTAGAATAATCTAAGCAAAATATTGGATTAAAGCAAATGTAAAATTAATTTAAAAAATCAGATTTAAGTTAAGATCAAAATTAAAAATAATGATAAGAAATTGAAACAATAAAAAAAGTATATAAAATCATTATTCCTTATTGTAATTTAATCAGGATTGCAATCTGTTAGATAATCCACTCTTCATTTTGTGATAGAATTAGTCTAGTCTTCAAACTGTAAATCAGTCTGATCAGTTTAGTCCAGTTAGTTCGAATTATTATTATTCAGCTCAGACAGAATGCAGAATATTTGGAAATTGTAAATGCAGTAGTAAGCCAGTCAATTACTTCTGTAGTCAACATCAATGCAGAGGCCTCAGAACAGTCATAGGAGTGTTCAACGACTTCAGGCCCTAATGCCCTCTGCTACTCATCTGGAGCCAATGCGAGGAACAAATATCTAAGCCCTAAAGGAGATGCTGCTGCATACTCTCTCTCTTATTGTTTGACAGAAACCTGGAAGGAAAGCCATGAAACCATCGATGGAGAACTAAAAAGCCAACCAGTTGGAAACTGACAATCATGAAGACCTAAGTAAAGATACTTTTAAATAACAGTATATAGACACTTTATATTTATTTTAAATGCACTTTAATTAACAAAGGACTATCACAATTTTAGCCTGAAAGTAATCATTTATATTTTTATGTAAATATTAGTGTTATATTATATTAGATATGTGTGTGCATGAATAAATATTAATGTTTGCTTAAATATTAGATGGTCTATTCTTTTCTCTCTTGTCACTGCGTCACCATTAATTTAAAAGTATAGTTATTTTTTTATATGTTAAATGTGATGGACCCCTGAAACAGAGTATGAGCTCATCATGGAATATGTCAAGAGTTGGATTGTGTGCTTGTCATCTGAAGCATGCTGACTATATAACCTATGATTGGATGGAACCTGAGATTGATCCTCAAAACAAATAAAATGCTTTGGATGGCAGGGATTTGAATCTAGCAGTCGTGGTGGACCACAGTCTGGAAATGTGATCATGTTATGCTTTGCACAGCTCGATCTGGCCATACATATTGTTGATGGTTCTGCTATCAATGGTATTCTCCCCTCAGCTTTAATGGCTGGTCGGTCCATTTCCATAAGTATCAATGTTAATACTTATTAAAGTTTAGATTCCAAAAATTATTATAAAAGAGGTTTAAACTCATTTAAATCCAGTTAAACAACTACTTTTTGGGCCCAATTCAATATATATATAAACAAAGTATTTGTGGATAAGAGTTGAGTACATCTTTTTGGAATGATTTGAAGTATGCATATCATGAAATATAAACAGGGTATCTTAGATAAAATAGTTAAAAAAAGTGATAAATGGTTTGATTAACCTCTTCAGTGTCAATCTTAATTAAATGTGGTTTTATCAACATATAATAATTTTTTTTCATTTTTTATATACATAAGACATCAGTATATGTTTTGTTTAATTTCCCAATACAGAAGGTGTATATTATTATGGAATAGTTAATGATGATTGAGCACAACACTGAAGAGAGAGAAGAGATTAATATTCTTCAATTATTGTTTAAACTAATCATGTATCTAAAATTTGAGATGTAATTAAATACTTTTTGATAAAGATATAAAAAAAAATCCGGTAAAATACTTTTAAAAATTAATAAAATATTAATCTCAAATTTTGGTTTTTATATGAGTGATGCAAAATGATCACATAACTAACTATATTGGTTCCAAAAAACAGGAATTAAATAACATTGTCATTTGGAAAACACTGATAACTCAAGCTAACAAGAAATTGTGATAGAATACAGGTAAGAGAAATGCTCTTGTTAATATAAGGTTCAATAGTCAAGTGACAATATATATATTAAAAAAATAATCAAAAACATAATATTTAACATAAATCATTGAGATAATTTAAATATCAAATATTCTTAATAAAATTTGTTATTTTGAAATTAAACCATGAATAAATTACAAATTTTGCATAAATAATGATTTAATTAAATATAATTTAATCCATGACTGATATACACTCACCAATTAAATAATGATTAATTTTGTGTTAATAATAATAATGATTAGAGAATTATCATTTCCATTTAGTCACTTTTTTAAAAGCCATATTTTCAAAACCATCAAATGGCTTACTGTTCAGAAGTTTAATTGTTGGAAGTACAGAGTTGGAGCCACAAGACACAGATCTTGGGTTTCAGATTCTACTTTACTAATTTTTTAAAATTATCTGTAGCATTTTCAAAATTCAATATCATTTTATTTAATATATTATTAACAAAAATAATTAAAACAGTACATTCTCAATGACATATAAAGAATTGTGAATTCAAATATCCAAAGTAAGATGTTAAATTTTAATAATTCTTCCAGTACTTAATTTATTATAGATTATTCATACTTCATTCCCTTTTCCATAAATTTATTTATTCATTCTATATTAAGCAGGTAAATTTTCATCTATTTATTTTACACTTATCTAGATGGTGAGTATTCTTTCACTCTTTCTCATTTTAAATTCACACCTATATTCATAAATATTGTACCTTTTAACTTGGAATATCTCTAACCTTGAAAATTTCTTCTCTCATTAATTCTTATAACAATATCAACTTTCTTAAAAAAAAGCAAATAATAATTATAAATTAACAATACATATAGATTGTTTTTATATTCAAGAAGAATATCCAATCTTTGATAATTTCTGAAAAAAATTAACTAGTCAATTGAATTCTATGTAAGCTAATATTTCCCTGTTTGGTACTGATGCCATTCTTTCCATTGGATTTGTTAACATCAAAATAATAATAATAAAAGAAATCCATTTTTAAAAAAATTCAGGTATTAGTTAAAACTTTTTTAAATGAATACAAAGCCCTTATTGTACATGAGTAGGGTTTTTTTTGGTGCTGGTAGTGGAAAGATAGTAAATTCATTTACAGTCTAATTTCTATACATGCTTATTATTTTCTTTTCTAAAATAATTAAATATTTCTTAATCTATAACTATGTTGTGTTTGCATTGAGGTTTTATTTTTTTTGTAATACTATTTTAGCAGAATAAGTCAACTGTAATATTTGCAATGTGAAATCCAACAAAATGATTTATCATTTTTGGTTACTTTTTAATATTCTAAGACTATTTGGGTTAGTTGAATGTATGTTTTACATAAATTGAGTTTAAAAATAAAGATGTAATGGAAAACATTTTATTTTGTTAGTAACAAATTTTATGGCTTCAAGCAAAAGATAAGTATTTTTTAAACCACTAAGCATCACATGATCACCATTTCTTATGCTAGCATATCTCTTATTAACAAAGGTAAAACTCACCATACAGTAGTGCCACCCAGTGACAACCAGAGTAATCAATGGATGCCAGAGGCCTGTGCACAAAATCTCCATCTAGTGCCTATTCATCCAATATCCCCAGACTAGTTTCTGGCTTGTGGCCTTTGTATCTGAGAGCACTGCACCTAGATCTTAGGATCTAATGCAACCCTCCAGCAGCCACCTTTTATCTCTACTTAACTACAAAACTATGAAAATAAAATTGAAAGCACAATATTTTCAATCTAAGCTCAATAGCTTATATAATCATATGGGTCTGAACTCAGTTCAGTACCCATACATTTTGGTGGCTTTGGCTTTTAAACAACCATAGCCACCACTATTCTATTTGGCCGGATTGGTGTTAAACCACTAAGCATCACCATTTCTTATGCTAGCACATCTGTTACTAACAAAGGCAAAACTCTCCATACAGTAGTGCCACCCAGAGTAATCAATGGATGCCAGAAGCCTGTGCACAAAATTCCCATCTAGTGCCTACTCACCCAATATCTCCAGACTAATTTCTGGCTTGTGGCCTTAGTAAGTGAGGAGCTTTGGATCTGAGAGCACTACACCTAGATCTGATGAAGGTCACAAGCCAGAAAGTAGTCTGGGGATATTGGATGAGTAAGCATTAGATGGGGATTTTGTGCACAGGCTTCTGGTATCCATTGATTACTCTGGTTGGCACTACTGTATGGAGAGTTTTGCCTTTGTTAATAACAGATATGCTAGCATAAGAAATGGTGATCATGTGATGCTTAGTGGTTTAACACGAATCCTGCTGGATAGTGATGGCTATGATTGTTGAAGAGCCAGACACCAAAATGTATGGGTACTGAACTGAGTTCAGACCCATATAACTATATAAGCTATTGAGCTTAGATTGAAAAGATTATTGTGTTTTCAATTTTATTCTCATAGTTTTGCAGTTAAGTAGAGATAAAAGGGAGCCATTGGAGGGTTGCATTAGATCCTAAGATCTAGGTGCAGTGCTCTCAGATACAAAGCCCCTCACTAACGAAGGCCGCAAGCCAGAAACTAGTCTGGGGATACTGGATGAGTAGGCAGTAGATGGGGATTTTGTGCACAGGCCTCTGGCAACCACTGATAATTTACTTTGGTTGGCACTGGGTGACAATACTGTATGGAGAGTTTTGCATAAGTATTTTTTCCTGATTATTTATTTTTGTCTACTATGCTTTTATTTTTATTTACAAAGTTGATAGTTAAGATTTCAAATGCCTTTATCAGTTGTTGTTTTTTAATTATGGTTCAAATAGATATTTTTTTAAATGTATAAATTTAATGAAAAATAATTTTTATTTTGCTAAAAAATAAAGTAGAAAAAAATATCTAAACTGATGATGCAAATGAATGGCTGAAAATTAAATAACAAAAAATATTTATCTAGTTAACTTCTTTGTAATATATTACAAAGCTAATAACACATTGCAATTCTGTAACTATTGTTATATATCTTAAATTAATTTAATAATTTGCCAGTTTGTGTGTATGTGTGTTTACTACCTAGAGGGTCTATCTTTAGAGAAAAACTGTAACTAAAATATAGTTTTATGAGTCAAGCTTTAATTAATTCTAATGATAATGATTGCATACCAATTCAAGAGGGATTGTGAAAAGGAGAAAGAACATTAATTTTGTACTTTTTCATTAATAACTTTTTGTTGTTATTCTTCTTCTTCTTCTTATAATAATAATAAAAATAATAATATAAAAATTGGATTTTTGTGTTTAATACCATTATTTGAGTTTTAAATAAATACCAGTATATAAACCATTAAGAACAATAATAACATTCTAACAGTACTAGTTACTTAGCATTAATAAAATGTTAATAACATTATTCTTATAAAATTTTGATTCCCACTGTTCACAATTTCAACCTTAAAATAATTTTCCTATAATCAATTAAGTAGAAAAATAAAGAACTTATAAATGTTCAAAAGAATAGTTTAAAAGATGAATTGTATAATGTTTATCATTTGTTTATTTACTTTGGAAAAATTACTCATCATAAAAGGTTTAGGATCATAATGTTTTTTAAGTATGAAATTGTATTCTTATATATATACATAATAAAATATTTTATAAACAAAAAAAATAAATAAATTGAACAATCACACTTAAGAATGCTTTGTATTCTAGGATTACAATTATCTCCTGAAAGTATATTGAATTCTATGAAGACTTGCTCTGAACACTATCCTACTAAGTTGAAATCTTGAACTAATATCCAAAATTAAAAGTAATAATATTTAACTAATAATTGTGTTTGGATGTGTGCATACAGATACCTGTTTTCCTATACTGTATAGTAAATTAGAAATCTAATGATAATTAGAATAATAAAAGCGCATAAATGTGATTTTATATATGTATAAAATAACAAAAACAACACCACATTTATGAAATTACAATTGAGATAATATAATAAATTATATTAAGAGGGTAACTAACATTGGCATATTATCACAAATGATTTAGTTATCACTAATTATATAATCAAATAGCTTTATTGCTGGAGGATTCATAAGAAATTCGAGAGCCAGAAGTGCTAAAACTACAATTGATCCAAGGATCTTAGATCCAGAGTCTGACATTCGATTACTGCAAAAACTGAGCAGGGATATCTCTTGATCATAGCACTTGATTGCTTAGTCGCTCTACCTGCCTTTAGACAGATAACTTGACAAACATAAATATATTATAAAACAAGTTGCTACCCTGTCCTTGCTAAAAGTTAGACAAACTAAAAACGTGTAGTTAAACAAATAAATGCACATACATTTATATATATTAATAGTAAGAAAGAAATTATGGAAATAAAACAAAAATAGTTTTGATATTTGTAAATGCTAACACATGCACTGGTACGTTAATTTAAAAGAAAGGTGATAATATTTTGGTTTTACCTTCTTTAAAATACAGAAGTAATTAAATCCAAGGAGATCATGGCCATAGTTAAATGAATACTCTAGAGTTGATAAAAAGCTTTAGTTAAGTCTTTAAAGTCTCATTAAAAACATTTTGTAAATGGCAGTCCAAGATCATTAAAGGCAAAAAAAAAAAAAAGAGTTTCGGTGAATTATCCATATTCTGATTATTACTTTTCATTTAACTAGGTTTTTTTTTTTTTTTAAAAAAAAAAAAAGAAACAAAACAAAATAACTAGCTTCAAAATAATCCAACTAAAATATTAAAATGACGATTCAATAACTCAGTTAAAAGATTAAATAATAAATGCTAAAATACATAAATTGATTTAAAAATTAAATAATGGAATAAACAAACACAACAAACTATTCCTGAGCATTGTTTCTAGAAATATGATATTGAATCGTTTGTTATTACCATTTATAATAATTCATTAAAATCAAAAAATTAAAAAAACTTCGAAAGTATAGAGAATCAATTTATAAATGCCTAAGTAAATAAATGATTTCTCTATATGCAGTACAAGTAGAGAATTACAACATACTTAAAGCGCAAAAAAAAAAAAAAAAAGAAGAGTCCATTTACAAACGATAGGGAAGCTGGAAGTAAAAAGAAAATCCCTCTCCTTAACTTTATTCTAGCAAAATATTATTGAGTCATTTTAACTAAACGCATGGACAAACTGTCAATCTTAAGTCTCAATAATTATCATATTTAATTTATCAAAAAAAAAAAAAAAGCTATAGTAGTAAAGAGCATTGAGATACAGGAGTCTCTAACAATAAAGTGAGAAAAGGTCCAATTTAAAATCTACAACTGTATATTTAATTTTATTCTCTCTTACACACACACAAATATGTAATTAGAATAAGAATACATACATCCGAAAAGTATATATGTAAATCAGATCAAATGTTTTCACACTACTTCTTTACTATATACTAATTTATTACAGTAATATCACATTTCTTTTTTACATTTTTTCAAATAATTTTATTTTCTATTTGTTTCAAATGAATGGCAATGATCATCAGTTTTCTTTAATCTTTTTTACAAATTAAATTGATAAGTAAATAAATGATGATATAACGGATTAAACAGATTCTTAATAAAGTCTGCTCATTGAGCTGAACAGAATATAAAATTCTTAAAAAACTGCAAAAAAAAAAAGAAAAGATATTATTGTATGTGTGCACAGGAAGTGAAAAAGATGAAAATACTTGTTTATAAAAATTGTATTTTCTTTATGAAAACACATCGCTCAGAAATATTAATATAATGTAGATATTTTCAATATACAACTTAAGAAAAAGATAGTAAGAAATATAAGCCTGTAGTAAAAAATACCAATCTGAATTTGAAAGGAATCAAATTGTTGCTAAAAACAATATTTAATAAAAATGAATGCAAAATGCTAGAAATAAGTACACATGACCATTAAGGGAGGGTAAGTCAATCATTAAGAAAGGCTTTAATTAAAAAAAAAAAAAAGGTAAAATAAAACATTACAGTAGATAACACACATGGATGGATAAACAACCATTGGAAAATAAATGCTTCTGATGTGAATGTTGTGACCTAGATACAATGGTATCACAAATGTAAATAAAATAAAATGAAAGCATAGTTTAAGGTCAAATTATATATATATCATAAGAATTGTTTATCAAAAAAAAAAATATTGCCTTCTTGCATCAATGAAACACAGTTGTGAAGTTATCACAGTTTAATCAGACATAATTTGGTGTTTATTCTCTTTACTGCATATTGTCTTATACTAATTCACCACAATAGCCAATATCTGAACGTTTTAGGACCAATTTCATCCCCAAAATCAAAAACTGCTGTAAGATAATTGTGTCATCTTACAAGATTATAAGCAACAGTCAAAACTTATTCTGAAGATTATGAGTATATTACACACCTGAGAAAAATTTAAAAGCTTTAAAAAGAAATCAGAAAATATTATTCCAAACACATATCAAATGTTATATAATTCTATCAAAATAGAGGACATGCAATTCTTATACACAATAGAAAAAAAAAGCTTACATCAAGTTTAAAAAAAAATCATAGGTGTTTCTGATATTATGTTCAACTCCTTATGTTGAACACAATAGAGCTGGAGTGAACAACTTCCAGCCCTCTAAAGTTGCTAATTATGTCTGCTAATGTTTTCAATATTGTATAATGAAATAGCCTTTAAAACTATATATATACACACTTGCGTTAAAATTTTAATTAAATTAATTGCGATTTGATTACTACTATTTTTGTTGCCATTTAAAAATATTCCATTGACTAACTTCGTAACTGTTTCATCACCACAGATACATAGTGCATGCATGTGCATCACTCACCACTGCTTTTTCTAATTGTATTAATCAATGTCAATGTGAATCATATCATAAATATCGCAAGATTGGAAAATCTAAATAAAATGCAGTAATTTTATTTCATATTTCTTTATATCTATTATTTATGGACTACTTATTCTAAGAGTAATCAAAGAACATTGGTGTATGAGTGGGAAGGTCCAAAACATTAACATTGAAGTTTTTTTTTTTTTTCAATTTTTTGTTTCCCTTAAATAAATGCTTTAAATTTTAAATATTTATTTGTCTTATTAGAATGGCTTCATATAGTAAGAAAAGAAAAGTTGATAAAGAAAATTGTGCATTCCAAGAAAAACGGACCAACGCATATTTTGTAATTGTGTGGAACAATAAACAAAACTATCTCATTTGTTTGGATAACATTGCAGTTAATAAAGAGCATAACATTAAGAGATACTATTTGACAAGACATTTGAATTGTTAAAAATACGTTGGAGAAGACAGAAGTGAAAAAATAAAAAAAAAATTGAAGAAATGTTATTTCAACAGCAAATTGTTTTATGAAAGTACAGATAAATCTAAAATTTCTATTAAAGCCAGTTATAATAATAGCTAGAGATCACTCCACTACACATGCACAAGATGGATTTAAACATTTAATGAATACTCTTCTTTCCAAACACAAGATAAAGTCCTTTTGAAAAGATAGAATGAACCCACTATATCCTTTTATATACATATATAGGTAAATCTTAAGCATTTGAAAATGATTGTGAAGATATTAAATAATCACTTTCAATTTTTTTTTTTTTTTTACTGTTTTAATGAATGAAGCTTGTAAAAAAAAAAAATTGTCAAACATTGGTGGCCTAGTGGTTAGCAAAGCTGCCTTCTAAGTAGCCGGCCTGAGTTCGCTTCCCGGTCAACGCTTTGATATATATATATATAATTTTTTTTATATAATTTATGATATATCATTAATAGATGAAATGTTAACATGAATAACGAGTTATTTATTTATATATCGCTATGTTTTTAATCTGTAATAATAACCAGGGATCACTCCACCACCACATGTGCTAGATAGATTTAAATATGTAGACTAAAAACATAGCACTATATAAATAAATTACTCTTTATATATGTTTAATATTTCATGAAATAATGAAGTATCATAAATTGTAAAAACTTTGCAAATGTCATTCATCAAAACAGAGTAAAAAGAATTGAAAGTGATTATTTAATATCTTCACACTCTCATTTCCAAATGCCTAAAATTTGCCTATACATATATGTTTAGGTTAAAAATATAAAGTGGATTCATTGTATCTTTTCAAAAGGATAACAATACATAAATAAATAACTCATTATAAAGCCAGTTATGTAATTGCAATGAAAATAGCACAAAGAATATGAGTTTATCACAAAAAAACATTAGAGAGCAAATAGAAGAACCGTCCATCAATATAAAAAAATCATTGAAACAAAAAATTGCCAATTTCAATTGGTATTCATTGGCATTCAATGAGAGTACTGATATAATGGACACTGCTCAACTATCAATTTTTATTAGAGGATTTGACAAAAATTTCATAACTTGAAAAATGACAATATGAGAAGACATATTTAATAAACTCAAGGATGTATTACAAGAATACAATCTTATCTACCAATGGGGCTAAATCCATGGTTGAAAAAAGTAAGGCTGTTTTAGCATTTTAAAATAATGACATGGATGAAAATGAGTTCAGTAATAAATATATTTTTTACTGCATTATTCACCAGCAAAACTTGTGTTCCAAAATTGTGAATATGAAAAATGTGATGAAAGTTATCATTGAATGCATAAATAAAATTAAATCCAAACTAACTCTTGGTCATCAAAAATTCAAAAAACCTTAAGGACTTTGATACTGAATAAACAGATTTGGCATATTATTGTGAAGTTCGATGGCTTTCCAAAAAGACTATGCTAAAAAGATTTTGGAATTAATCCTTATTATTACTTATCAGAAAATAATAAATTTGACTCCATTTGATAGATATTTTTGTTTACTACTGAAATAAATCTTAAATATTCACATTTTGTTTCTGTAAATATTAAAAAATGCAATCGTAATCAAAACAAAGAGTTTAGACATCATCGTTTCTAGAAAGATTATTTTCAGTTTATAAAATCAACAAAATATTTCTTATTATTTTTAAAAATCCAAATGTTTATTTATTTATTTATTTATTATATCTAACAAATTATGCTTTAAAAGTTTAAATATTTGAATATTTATTGCAAAATTGTGATATTTTCATACTCATAAGTATAAGTAGATTGCTTATGTAGAAATTAATCTTGTAAATTGCTTCAGGCCATATTTAAATTTGCTGCTAATATAACATTTTTGAAAATAAAGTATTTCAAGTCAAAATAAATTATGAATAATTTATATTTCTTGATATATAATAAATATAGTGTAATTATTGTGAAAGAAATATCTAAAACCATAATAAATTCACATATAAACATGTTTTTGGTCATTGGAACTATTTTCTTTAAACAATGTCATAAACCACCAAACATTTTATAGCCTTGGCAAAAGACAATGGCTGAACATGTCAGGGCAGGGCTTAGGTCTATTGTAAGAGTGGGAATTTTTAATTTCCTGCCTTATAGCATAAATTTTTTAGCCAAATTTTTATATAAAATATATAGTAATATATGCAATTTAATGTATAATATTTATGAAAAAATTCACCAGCGGGTGAATTGGTCAAAAAATGAAATAATTCATGAGAAGTGAAACAAGGTAAAACTATTCATGAAAGCCAAAAGAAAATCAATCCCTCAACTCCGAAATGAAGAGTTAGATAAACGATTTATCCATTTTAGTTCATATAACGACACAATTTAATGAATTGAATAAGAAATTGCAAAAAGAAAATCAAATAGTTATTGACATCTTTGGCAGCATCCGTGCCTTTCAAAATAAACTAAAGCAATTTCAAAATCAATTAAACAACAATTTCATAAATTTCACAGCATTTAAAGAAATTTTAAAGATAATTTTGATAAACAAAAATATATTGACATTTTAATTATGCTCAAAATTGAATTGAATAAAAGGTTCACTGATTTTGTGAAAAAACAAAATTTATTTTGAAATATTTTCCTCTCCATTCATGTTAAGTGCCATAAATAAAATTCCTGAAAATTTTCAAATGCAAATTCTGAAATTTAAAAGTAAAACTAAGTTTAAAAAAATCTGAATGCTCAGGAATTTTCTAATTTAATTAATAACACACAAAAAAATAATATTTTTATTTGGAAGCATATATAAATGTGAGCAATTTTTTTGTCAAAATATCATTTACAAAATCAAAAACAAGATCTCAAATTATTGATGAAAATTTGGAGCATACTCTACAAATCCCCACAACTAATATCTCGCCAGATATTAATGCCTTAATAAAAAATATACAATAGCAATCTTCACATTAACAAAATAATTTTGCATTGAATCAACATTTACTTTGTTTATAAAATTATAAATATATTATTATTATGTAAGAATTATTATTACTATTTAAAAATTAAAAATATAATTTTTTAATACTACAATAGTCAACAGAACCCCAACCCTATGTGCCATGCCAGGATGCCACTAGGCTATTTGAACCTAAAAATTTATAAAGAGGCAGATACATACGGGTGAGATTCAACTTTATCTGATTGAAAGCCTCATTTACTAGCTCAGGGAGAAGCTAAGCTTAAAATATCACACTGTATATTTAACATTTCTAATTCTTAATTTTACAATATTATTAATAAAAATATATCAAATACGTTAATGATAAATTCCAAATTAATAAGTTATTGCTAAAATTTAATTGCACAAAACATTTTATTTAATATGCACACGTACACATTAATACAAACATCAGAAGATTAAATTAACTATTAAATATATCTGATTTAAATTATATGCACAGATAGGTACACTTAATAGATTTAGTACAATTTTAATATTTTACTAAGTGTAAATACACTACATAGAATACACATATAACTAACCCAACCCCTCTTAACCTTAGGGTAAAATCTCACTTTTAAACCAATGCTAGCTTACTGATATACCGATGTAACTAATGCAAAATGAGACTGTTAGCATAACATAATCATGCTGACAGAAATTTACATCTGACGCCGGATATCATTAGAAAATAATAAATCATAGTAGGAAGGAATGAGCATCTTTGCTATGATCATTAATGAATTTCATCAACAGACAGGAACGATCCACTGCCGAATTGGTGATATAAAAGTGAAATCATTTGATATATATATTATACCGGATACTCAATCTATTCTGAAACAGAGGGCGCCACCAGACCACTACGTGTCTGGAAAATTTGTTTACTGTGATCAGAATAGATGATGGTGATGGTTTGCGCCGACTAGACCCAGGGAGAAACAAGAGATCTTAAATTGTTTAGACAATAGAGACAAAAGCACAAAGACAAACGTCAGCCAAATTAAGTTAAACATATTTCATAAATTTTATTATGAGAAAATAAATTATTAAATATAAGTTTATGACATAATAAATGTGAGTTAACTCAGGCGTGTACCAGAAATACTAAAGGCAAAGCTATGACAGACTGACTGATCTTCTAATAAACCAAGTTAAAAGGGAGGAAGCAAATTTCATTCAGCAGAGGATTCACTTAAACATTGGTTTTCCCTTTTAGATACTTAAACCATATGCCCTTGAAATAGATCAAAGACACAGTGCCGATGAGCTGTTCAAGATCTAAACATGGTGAGATCTTGAATGTCCTTATATCGGTATGAACTGCACCAATTACTACGTTTAAAATAACGGCGATTGATCCACCCCAAGAACAATCGAAAAATATCATTGAAATGAAGAAACAATTAAACTGGTGAATCCCAGCCAAACGATTGGCGAAAATTACTTTAAAATTAATAATTAATGGTCTCAATAAGAGACAAGTAAATGATTAGAAAAACAGTTACGTCTGTCCCAGCAAATAACGAAAAGAAAATAAACTTACAAACAAATTCTGAGTACACGCTCTGATAAATTTAAAGCACACGTAATAAATACACAAATGAATCTATCGGAGAGTGCACGGAGTACGAAAATCTTAAAAGTTGTAAACACTTTAGCAGAACGAAAGTATCGCTCACCTGTAATTTACGAAAGAATAAATTTTATCTTCCTGCTGACGACTTATAAAATTACAAAGAAAACACAATTCTAATTTCCACCTTTAGAGATCTTAGAACGAAATCTCCACCTGCGAAAATCAGACAATAAAGTCGTCAGCCAAAAGATTTTTGGAGGTTTAGCAAGAGGGCAAACATAGAGTATAAAATTAATTAATTATTAAATACTAAATAATTACAGGTAAGCATTTTAAAAGCACGACTGCCAAAGCATTTATAAAAATCTTACATAAAATAGGAAACTCACTCATCACTCTCCAATAAACAAAACGGAAAGCAAATTAGAATCTTAAAACTAAGATTCTAAGACACACTATAAAATATTGAAAAACACAGCAAATATTAAATATGGGATATATTGATTTAAGAATACATATTTGTGGTTAGATTGAGCGGAGATTTAATGACAACTAATTTACCCTGGGAAGAATAAAAACGAAAATAATTACCTTTCGGTAAAAGCAATGTTCACGTAGAGTGCGCACTTTTACTTAAGTTCATTTTCAGGTTCTTGAAGCAGCAAGATAGATGTAAAGAGGTTCCGGTTTCTTTTAGGTGTTCAAGGCATTACTGGAGCAAACTTGGAAGTCAGGGATCCGTCTTTTGTGGAGTTAGCAAGCCATTCGGGTGGTGATAACAAGTATAGAATTTTTCATTTTTGCCAGCGAAAGTCTTTAATAACAGCTGATGTCCTTTAATTAAGAAATTTAAATGTCCGCGCTGCTATAACTTTCACGTGAGAAAACCACTTGTCTATCTCTCAAAAATGGATTAACTGACCCTCCAAATTTCCGGGGTTATTTATACGTTGCTCCATTTCCCGCGAAACACTTTCCTTGTTGTTCAATTTCTTCGCCTTAGGCAGGGCAAATATTAATCTCCCGCTCAATCTATCTAGGAATTCTACCCAGGGTTTATTGAAATGAAAACAACAACATAAAAATCAAATCTCCGCTATTAAAATTGTTTACAATAATTAAAATAAAAGTAACAGGAATGCAATTAGCTAGCCAGCTTGTTTTTAAATCAAATGAATTTAAAAACAGGCGGTATAAGAATTATTCTAAAATAAATCGATAAATATTTAAAAACAAATCCGTTTTACATATAAATGCGTGTGTATTTTGATATACGCATTCTTTTTAAATAATAACGAAAATTTAAACCTTTACGTTTAATGAAAATTAAAAGCTTAATAAATTTCTTTTTTGTTTAATAACAACACCATTGAACCGGATTTCAATCAGGTTCAATATATATATATATGAGATGCTCTGTAAATGGGCATAGCGGTCTTTGGCAGCTTACTGTTCAAATCTGAGCATAAAAAAAATCAATGGTGTAGAAAATACATCTACAACCATTGATAACACAATGGCTGCTATTTTGGGCCATGCATTGAGGTGGGTATTAAGCCCTATATAATAATGTGGCACAAAGGAACCAGTATCCAATGCACCTACCCAGATTACATTGACGTAAAATACCTGTACATCTATCCACTAGCACTGATTCAATTACAAAACAACCCAAAATTAACCACTTAAACTAACAATCTTATGAACCTATGCAGCCATTTACACCCATTTTAAATACGTAATTTAAATGAAATTAATGAGAATGGAAATAACAGTAGCAAATATATTAAAAAAATAATTTAAATTTCCACTTTAATCAGACAAGAGATTTTCTTAAAATTTAAGTGACGCTTAAATTTAATAGCCATATAATTTTATAATTAAAACCACTTCTTTTCTTTTCAAAAACTTTATTTGATGTATATATATATATCCACTTATTTCCAACGTTTTGACTATCTTTACTCTATAGTCATTTTCAAGGATCTAGAAAAAACATATTACATTATAAACAAACTTCACATAATAAAACCAAAAAACAAAAAAACAAAATAATCAAAAACAATATAAAACATATAAACCCTATAAAATTTAAAAATAAATAAAATACATTAAAATCAATTAAATTAAAAACACAAAACATACACCACACTTACTTGACTCCCTTCTCAAAAAACTTTCCCTTTTTACATTTTCTTTTATTCAAAAAACCAATTGTTACAATAAAAAACTTATTTCCTTTTTCTTTCTTATATACTTCAAAAATAAATTTATTTACAAAAATGATTCTTTATTCATGTCTTATCCAATTATATTTAAAACAGGTTTATATCTTTTTATATATAAACTCTCTTTTACCATTCTTTCTTTATACAATCTAACCCCCTCCAACATTTTAATCTTAAAATCTGTATGTCCAACTTCCTTAATACTTGAAAAGTTCATATTATATAATTAAAGTTCATACTTTCCATGGCTGTATGTTTATTGAAGTCTGTCTTGGCTGTCCTTGATATGTCACCCAACTATGTTCATAGTTCCTTCCATCCCATATCAATATTGTCATAGGTGGAGATGAATCCATTGCTGGCCAGTTTCCGGAAGCCATCATTCTGGAGGCTGCCTCAGCTGGTGCAATCCAAAACAAAATTCCATTTAGCTAAAAAAAATTTTTGCTTCCCTTTTGTATCATTTTGAATTCCTTATCATCAAATTCCAGAATCGATCTTGCCTGGCTTGGAGCTGTTCTTATTGGTGATGATGACTTCTCTCCGTGGACTGTGTTTATTTCCATCATTATTAACCAGCTTTTTTTAACTGATCTCTTATCTGACTTTATGCCCAAGGGCCTCTTATAAAAAATCATTTCCATTCTAAGATTGAAAATACTTTTATCTTTAACTAATTAACAGCTTTTTTTTAATTATTCTTTTATATTACAATCAATCTTGTTTTTAGATTTTTAACTTTAAATAATTATATAATAAGTTTGCCATCTGTGAATATTATATATTGTACATCTACAAATAGAGGCCCCAAATATATTGGCATTTGAGAATACTTAAAGCTAAAAAAAAGTAGAATTTAAAGATCAGGCAAAAGATGCAATTTGCTTAATATAATTTTTTTTTTTAAACGTACAATGAGAGTTGATTTTTTTTTGTTTCAAATTATTTATCTGTAATTTAATAAAAGTTGAAATTGGAAAGAATAAAAAAGGCACGCAGATTACTAATCCAGATAAATAAAAAGAATTCCAAAAATACAAAGATTACGATAAAAAAACCATTAGGATATTAATTAAAGATGGCGGAAGAGATTTTTTAAAAAAAGAGAACTTTGTAACAAAAAAAAATGTATAAGATTATAAACCTACGTGTCATGATAATAATAACATAGGCAAAAGTTTCAAAACTGGATCGAAGTATAAAAAAAAAGTTTGATCTAAGTCTCTCATTTATCTTCTGGTTATGATTTTAGAGTTGGAGAATGACCTGTTGCAGTGAGATGCATCTGTGCAGGATCACTACTCACTTGCTGAATGAAGTAGTCATGCAAGAATGGAAACAAAGCCTTGTGAACACTGTCTTTTGTAACGAAGAGGTAATCACAAGCGAGCTTCTTGCTCCAACTACGGAACGGACCAGGAATATGAAGATTCCAGGAGAAGAGATCAATTAAATTTCAAGGAGCATGGAATCCCAAAGGTAAGACAAGTATATTACAAGCAGTGATACAAGCTTACCGATAAGTTAAGATTATTTACTGCCAATTTGTGACTTTAACTGTTGGCCAATCAATGTTAACCAGGAATGATAATACCAATAGTGATTGATTTTCAATGTTTCAAGGAACTAGCTAGAAAAATTTAAATGTAAATCTGATTAAGAGTTTGGATTAGTGTATGTTTTTTTTCTCAATTTTTTTCTTTACTAATTCTTGTATAAATTATTTTAAATAGATTTTAATAAAATATTTAGTATTAATTTAGCACTTTCTTTGTACGTTCTTAATTGGAATATTAGATGTTATTAATGTTAGTTTATTAATATTTAATTGAAGAAATTACCTTTGCCATTATATTTATTAGTTTAGCCCCAGAAAAGATTCATAAGAACTTTAAAATGACAATAAATCTATACCCTGATCTTCATAATAAATTTCCTTTTAAATTATAGTGTGTGACGCAATGCGACAGATCGGAAAATTCATGTAGAATTCTGGTGCTCTAAAATATATAAAAAACGATTCCGTTGGCTGTATACATCATAATAATTAGTAGGCCAGTTAATCAGGAAATATAGCTACACTTTTGGAAATAGGAACAACATATATTCCTTCACCATAGCTTGATTAACTTTCACTTTAAAGTGTATAAAAAAATGCCGACCAGAATAGGAAAAACATTACAATATATTAGTTTAAATAAAATTTTATTAATATTTTTTTTCCTTTTTTATATATTTCTAATTGAGGATGATTTTATTTATAGATCTTTCCCACTTAT
Source organism: Epiperipatus broadwayi (assembly GCA_028023455.1). Classification (NCBI taxonomy): domain Eukaryota; kingdom Metazoa; phylum Onychophora; class Udeonychophora; order Euonychophora; family Peripatidae; genus Epiperipatus; species Epiperipatus broadwayi. The sequence continues at coordinate 3,609,874 of JAQFVV010012421.1, forward strand.
TTGAAAGTCATGTAATGGCATAAAATGTATACCATTACAATACATGTTTTGCTATTATTTTCAACTTTAAATAAAGATGTATTTATTATATTGTAACGATATATAAATATGTCGTTACATTAATTTAAAATAAAAACTTAAAAGTTCGCAAATAAAAGGAAAAAACTAAACGCTAAAATTAAAACATTGTTAAATGTGTATACATTCGCACAGATGTTAAACTTTAAAAATTTTTTTTTTTCATAAACAAAAAAAAAAAAAGTATTTGAATGTATTTTTTTTAAATAAAAAAATACAAGATTGAAATATAAAAATATTTTAATAAAAAAAATAACGTAAGTTAAAATAAAAGCAGGTATTAATTAATTCCTGTAATCTATAAAAGGAAATGATTGTTTATTAATTATCTAAAAGCTGTTTAATTAAAAAGTCAGATGGAAAGTTAGATAAGAGAAGAAAGAGATTTTAGCTTGACAAATGGAAGCACTAAGCCTTGGCCCGGACCATAACGAAAAAACAGATTAGTGACGTTTTGTTCAGTGAATCCTTGTGGATAATATAAAAAGAAGAAATATTGAGTATTGGGCAGTTCCAGCTGTTTGTTTTGAGAGTGGTAATAGAGACGCAATATCACACACTCTCTCTCTATTTTAAAAAATGAACTGATTGTGATACCGAAAGGAACCAGCTAATGCTACCTCCGGAACATCTGACCGGGTTTCAAACAAGGACTCCGTGGAAAACAAGAACCTGGACTCTTCTTCCGTAAGCTGTTAACAATGAACTTAAAATTTTTTTAAATAATCAAGAACTTTCGTCAAGTTGAACAAATTAATAAACAAGCCGACTTATTTAAAATGGACTCTTATCTGACTTTTTGTAAGTTTAAATCAAATTAATAATGGTTAATTTTATATCTTTCCCGATTGTGAAAAGAATCATTTCCTTTTAATATTTTTATGTGTAGTAATATTTTATTGGAGAAATTATTAAATGCATTACATTTAAGTTGTCTATAGACGCTTGCATGGATTCGTTTATGGTTAATTAGATTTTGGTTTTCATATTTGATCAAAATATATAGACATTCGATAAATAATGATACCTTACGGTGAGTATCTAAAATGTATTTATTCGGATGTCTTTTAGTTATTGGTGACAACGCAAGTATCTTATGGTGAATACTATTGGGTTACTTATAAGTTTCCCTCTGCGATTGTCGGTATCAATAATTTTGTATTTTGATCGTTTATGTTTATTTTGAAATGTTTTTGACCGTGGAATCTATGTAATCGATCTATACCCAACATTTTTAAACAAATCTGTGCGAACGTATATAAATGTTAAAATTAAGTCGGGCGCGAATGGCTATATAGTTTTGTAAAGTTGTATTAAGGGAGGGTAATCTTAGGTTATTCATTTCGTAGTTGAATTGGTTCAATGGATTGGATATATTTGTGTAATTAGTACATGTAGTATGAGATCCGCTACGGGCAGGATTATAGATATATGCCACACACCCTCTGTTTGCCTATGGATGGGTTTGTAAGTCGGCAGAAGACCGCAGTCTATTCCTATGGAGTTTTTAGTTTATTGATCTACTTGCCCACAGATGTCACATTCCTGTTGGTGGAGAGTCAATGTCTTCTCTATTTCTACTTATTGTTCAGATGTACATTCCTGACAATATAGTATTTTGTGTTGTCGTATCATGCTACATTGAATACATGAATGTATCAGATGGATTGGCGCCAGTTGATTGCGAAATTTGTTGCCTAAGGTTAAATCAGGGAAGAATATTTTCCTTTCAAATGCAGACCTATGTAGTCCATTCATACTCGACCCTCTAAATAAAATATTAAACATTATAGCAAGCTATTTTAAATGTAAAATTAAAAATTAAGATAAAAATCTAAATGTTAAACTTATTCCTCGAATTTAGAATGATTTTATATGTGCGTAAATAAATATTTTTCTGTGTTAATTTCTGGCAGTGGCTTTTATTATTTTATTCTTTTATATTTAAGATATAAAATTTATAGATTTTTATCTCGGCGTCTCCGCTGAGCTAGTGACAATGGGCTAACGATCTAAATATGTAAATAAAGTGGAATCCTAACAGCGCGTATCTGCCTACTTTATAAATTTTTCTAGGCTCAAATGCCTAGATGGCGCCCTTTGGTAGTGCGGTGCGGTGCGATGCGATCTACCACTTCGTTTGGATCGTTATAATATAAATATAAAAATTATAATATATATAATTTTTTCCTCTTTAACTTGAACATGTGGCCCTCATTTATATCAGAAAAGTTTGATGTGGTCCACCACTAAAAAAAAAAGGTTACCCCTAGCAGCAATTAGAGAATTCAGTTTAATACATGACAATATTAAAAATAATGATGATGTTAGAGAAAAAAAAACGATATAATAGTCAGTGAAAAATTAGTTTTTCTCAAATACATCATCTTTAAAAAAAACAGTCATATATTACATGATCCCACTTCTTTTTCTTAAGCTTTTAAAATATAAACAAAGAGCTTTGCTAATTGCTCAACAAACTTTGTGATAAATGCTAAGTTACCCAAGCAATACTACATCCATAAAAATATGATTCAACCAACATCAAACATTTTATCCTAGTAACACGAGAACTTACAATTGTTTAAACTCTAAACAATTTATATAGCTACTCTATACAGCTATATTAAACTTTTGGATCCTCAAATAAATAATAATAACACTATACCTTTAGATTTTTAAACTTGTAATTTAATAAATAATTAATAATATAAAACTAAAAGCAATACTAATATTATCACATTATTAGATAATACGTAGCCATTATCACCAGAAAACCTATATATAATTATTTTCTTTAAAATTAACTGTAATATTAGGATAATAAAGATTGAAAAATCTTTTAATAATATTTATCATAAAAGAGTACAAGTCACATAAATAATGCAATCCTTAATTAAAATAATTAAAAGATTAACATCTGCAATAATACATTCATAAGCATGAAGATAATTTTTCTTAATATTTGCCATTTTGAAATTAAAATTTCGGTACTTGAGTATTAGTCCTACAATTTAGAAGAGATAGGAGATTATTCACACCCCCAATAATCTTACGATAAATAAACCCTGAAATATATATTGAAAAACGTGTGAAAAAAAGATTTACATTTTCAAAATCTGCTTTGTTATTATTTTACATTGTTTATCTTTTTCAAAACGTGCTTTGATTGTTATTATTTTGCTTTATTTAGAGTTGTCAGTTGCAAAAACATGGTCTTTTTTAAAACATACCATCTTTTTTTTGGGAAACCTACTTTGATTATTGTTCTTTTGCATTCAGTTCACTTGATTTAAATTTAATAACGAGTGTAAGTAGTTTTTGTATTTTGATTTTATTTTCATAATTTCGCAAGTAATGTGTGTGTGTTTTTTTGGCTATTTGGCAATAGTGATGACAACCTGCCCATTACCCAATTGAATGCTGTGTTATTATTAACAATTTTTTCTGCCTGCATGAAAAAAACTATTACAATTGATCTTCATTTTGTTTTATTGTTCTATTACCAAAAACTATAAGTCAATGAATATTTTTCTACAATTTTTTTCTGCCTGCATGAAAAGCAGTAATTAATAAGTCTTATAATTTATATTTCTTCTGAATTATTTGATTTGTTTGGTTGACTTTTTTTTTGTTTGGTTGTGTGTATTTACAAAAAAAAAAAAAGGTATTACTATTTATCGAAACTTTTTCCACCTACATGAAAAGCACTAATTTCTTACTTGTTGACTATTTTGTGAATTTACATAAAAAAGGATAGGTTAATGAATTTTCTTCTCCAATTTTTTTCCCCTCTGCATAAAAATGCTAATAAAAGTCTTATAATTTATAATTCTTTTTTGTTGTTAATTAGTGATTTTGTTTGCTTTACTTTTTTTTCTTTTTAACCCTAATAAAAATCTTATAATTTATATTTCTTTTATGTTCTGAATTATTGGTTTTATTTTTATTTTTTTACAAAAAAAATTCCATTTCTTTCTATTTTTCTGGAAAAGATCTCCATTCACATGTTCATTTTGGAGTGAAAATTTTCCACTTCATGTGTCCATTTTCTGTGGTAATGTAAAATTTGAATCGAATATTTTTTTAAACACGATTAATTCCTGCTACAGTTTAAGTAGCCTACATGTATATTTTAACTGTTTTTGTAAATATTCTTTACCCAAAATTATAATTTGGTGATTGTATAGTAAAGTAACAATAAGGAATTGATTAAATCTATTTTTACTAGGGGTGAGAACAATATAGTTTTTACAATCTCAAATTTATGTGTTGCAATGTTATTTTGAATTACACATGTTTTCCTCAATTTGATTGTTTGAAGAACACAATTTCCTCTTATTGATTACAGTGATAAGTAGCATACGTGCATATTTTATCTGTTTTTGTAAGTCAATATTATTTAAACGCAATTCTAAATTTAATGATTGTATGTAAAATAACATTGGGTAGTCGATTCACTATATTTTCAATGGGGTGTAGTCATTAAAATATAAAATTTTATGGATTTAAAATGTTGTTTGAGTAGTACTTTTGCAAGTCATACATCTGTTTACCATTTTTAAATTTAGTGTGTGTTAATTTTAGTCCTGCAATATGGTATTAGACTTCCTGGAACTTTTCATATTTGTGTAAACCTTGCGAAAATATGTACAAGATCATCCATTTTCGAGTTCCTTTTTCAGCAAAAATATGGCCCATAATATCATATATAAGATATGTGTACACATTATTTCAGTCAGATCACAACATTTAGATGGTTATCAGCAGATTGATATGAATGTGAAAAGGTCAGCAGGTCTAATAGTGTATTGCAGAACTAATATTCAAGTAACAAAATTTCTATTACTGATTGATTAAACATTATTATATTTGAACCAAAATTAACAAGTAATAATTACAGCTAAATTATAACTTGGATCCCTATGGTTGTATTAAAAACATACTATATGTAATTATTTAATATACTCAGACAAACCATGTTCATGTGCCAACAACCCAACCATGCAACCTGAATACTGATCAAAGGGTATGGGAACAAATAAGCTTACAATCAAGCTCCAGATTGGGCGCTAAAAGTGGCTAATATATCCTATCATTGATTGTTAACTCATAACCGATTGATAACCATCGCATTGGATAAGCCAAAAGTTAATTATGTAATTTAATATTAATCATTACCTTATAACCAATCAATAGCCAACATGTTGGGCAAGCTAAAAACCAGCTATGTGACATGCACAAACTAGAATGCTACCCTGTCACAAATACTGGAATCGAAGATTACATAGACAGACAGCATAATAGGTCTGGATTTTTGAAACACTAGAGTATGAGTCCTTTTATAAACAACATAATAATTAATTCTAATTACTAAAATACAAGGTTCTTATATTAAATTAAATTTTATGTCGGTTTGTATTTTACTTTGTTTAAAATATAGGTTCTTTTACAATTTTAAAATCTCATCTTAGGTTCTAAAATATTTATCTCAGATTTCAAATTTAAAATACACCTGGGCCAAAAAATCATAAAATGTGTTAACTATTATTCAAACTATATATTAAACATTTTATATTCTTTTCATAATTTTATCCTTACCATTAGTACTTTAAAAAAGCATAAAGAAAACTACACAATAATAGTTTTCAAATGCTTAAGTAATATATGACTAATAAAGTGGAACATTTCTGAATACTTCAAACTTATTCAAGAATAACTATTTGCATTTCTGCTAATTGAAAATATATAAGTTTCTTATTTTCCGATGCAACTTTTAATAAGCAATAACATGAAATAATGTAGCTGGCAGTAAGTATATAGTTTATGCTTCCAACTACATTACAAATGCATTTGAAATAAAACAAATAACTTAGTATTTATCTTCTGATAATGCTGGCAAAAATGAACAATAAGCAGAATGAATGATTAAACTCAAAAAATAAATTCTAATATGCAGTTAAAATTAACAATAAGTAAGGCGTATAAATAAATTTTATGTGATCATTGAAGTACACGCTTATAAAATATTTAGTAATGAAAATTTTATTAAAGTAGATTTTCTGAGTAATGAATATGATAATGCAATAATATCATAATAGCAACAAAACATAAATGTATTTAATTAATAACAAAAAAATATTTATTTACAACATATAATAATTTTTCTATACAATAGAATATTTATGTTATACTCACAAATATTAATAAATTTTACATATGAAGAACATTCTTAAAAATGTATAACCTAAGTAATTAGTTTTATCCAAAAGTTCTCCCACTTATCTAATATGGTCTTTATTTCAAACATTATACCCATAGAGTATCTTATTTCAAACATTATACCCATAGAGTATCAACAATATACCTATATCCAGGCTACTAGTAACTTTTCATGACAAAACAGGATGGAAAAATCAGTATGGAGATACTTTATAGGTTTTAAAAAGATAGTGACAAATATTATGCAAGATAAATAATACACTTATAGAACACTAATAATACCTATGTTGGGGCGACAAAACAAACTCAACAATTATAAAAAATTTAAATTTAAAATTATAGTGGAGCTAATGATGAATTAAAAGGTAAACATGCCTTTAGATAATTGCAATATATTAAATTACACTTTAACATTAAAATTCTATGGCAAAGTAGATAATGAAAATATGAACAAATAAAATACTAATGAGTACCCAGTAAGTATGTGCAGGCAGTGCATTAAATAAACAAGCTATAATCTCACTCATGGATGGACAAAGTGCATCTAAAAAGCAATATAATATCTACCTAAAATTGCCTAAAGGAATACCACTAATAGTATACATCATGGAACTGATAATAATAATAAATAAATAATTATACATCAAATACACACATACTAAAGGCATACAACACATCTATTCAGTCTAATACTATGTGGATACAGATGAAACTACCATTGCATAACAATGACAACATACAATTTATAAGATATCTAAAATTCTTTCTTACACTCCAAGACATTCATAATACTTTCATTTATAAATACTTATTTCAAATATATAAAAGGCTGTTATACCTTGAGTACAATAATTTATTTAAGCTTAAACAATTATCCAGAAAACTCCAGAATAATTGTAAAAATTAACTCATAAAATAAACGTTTTACTGTATATCTTACCCAATTCCATTTCTTGGACATCATGATTATAAACATATATAATATCATAAATAATAATTTTAAACATATAAATGTTCACACATTTACAAAGAAAAGGTAGACATATTATGGTATCGTTAAAAGTCAATTTTTAAATTAATACATCTACCTTTTCTTTATAAATGTTTGAATATTTATATGTTTAAAATTATAAGTGCAAAGAAAAGAGATAATAAAGAAATTAAATAATAATAATACATAAATTATAATTACAAATACTTTTAAATATACCAAAAAATATAAATATATGCAATAAATATTACACCCTCCTTCAGATTCGAGATTAAAGTTCTTTTCCCTTTAAAAAGAAATTTTTTCTTTTTGTTATTTTGTTAAAATAATATGGCAATATCGGTTTTCATTACAACAGAGAAAGCACATATATAAAGATTTATAGCAGGGATTGTTTGACAAAATGTTCGCAATTCACATATATGAAGTTTTATAGCAGAAATTCTTTGAGAAAATGTTCGCAATTAAATTTAACAAATTTAAAGATGACAAGAGTTGATAGTAGATATTTTAAATATTATATGATTCCTTTATAACACATTTATAAGTGTAATATGAATTAAAGGAGAAATGAGCAGAAAAAGAGTATTAATTAACAACTGTTCTTTATAAAGTTTCATATTATAAGTTGACATTTTAATAACATTAAGTATGACAAAGTAATATTAAATCACTTCTCCCTTTTTAATTAAATATAAATCAATATATTAAAAGCAAATAAGCAATTTAGAAAAGTATTCCAATGAATAGATAGACGAATAAACTTGGAAAGGATAATTATGTTAACTGACATTATCTTATTTATCTTAGCATGAAAATATCTAAATAAAGTATTTTCTTTAAGATATTTAAAAGGTTGATTTTAATGACTTTGTCTTTCATTATAATTTTATAATACAAATCTACATAATTGTCACTTCTCTTTTTAATAAACTCAATACTTTAATGATAGTTTATCATTTTCATATTTTAATTTGGCATAAACATAATAACTGTCTTAGCAATTGAAATTAGTGTTAATAACCAATTAAAAGAGTAGTTAAATTGTCGAGGATAATTATTATAGCAAGAGTTTGAATTTAGCTAATGCTTTAGTATAAGAATAAAACAACATAATTTGCTCATGTGTGCTCTGTTTTCTGTTGACTTCTTTTGAAAATTACTAAGATTTTTAGCATCTTTATAGGAATTTTATTTGAAGAGTCAGCTGAACATATATTTAAGAGTAATAATGCAGTGGATAACTTTTTAACTTTTTATTCAGGCAAGGAAATGATAAAGAATCAAACTTAAAGTTTTTTAAACTGACTTAAAAAAATAATAGTTAAAAAAGAACATATCAAATTTAATTCAAAACTGAAGTGAAGTAATTAAAGAATAAAATTATTCTTATAATAGTGTGTTTCTTTTATAAATGCATGTAGATCAAAATTTTCCACTGCATTTTGTATAATATAATATAGATGAAACAATCCCCTCCTACTATTTTGTCATAATATATAAATTATTAGCATATTTCTATCTTTGACAATTGATTAATTTAACCTTGATATTTATCAATCCAGACTATTCAATCAAATGAGATGTAGATTGATAATGAACATTGTTAATTACAATTTAATCATTAAATAAATGATTCATATAACACTAATAAAATTATTTATTTATTTTTGTATTAAATGAAATATTTTGATTCAAAATATACTCTTTCGCTTATACTATTCAAAGCTTTTTTAATATTATAATTATTAAATGAACCCTTTTTTAAATATTACTGTTAATAACCTTTTAATCTTCTCAATTCTTTCATATGCCCACATATATCCATACATTCACACGTACACTAAATATAACCATTATTTTAAAACAATAAAAATAAATTAATGACTAACATTTAATACTGATTTAAATTGACATTTATCCCAGTGAGTTATGCTTAATATCTCTAAATTCTGATTTTAAACACTTAAATAAATAACAAAGATCATAACAGAGTTATATATTTACATACAGTGTAAATAATATTTACTAAGGCAATAAACCTTAACTCAATGTGTGCTTAAAAATGTGAAGATAGGGACCTCTATAGGTCTTAACCACAAGCTTACGCCTTATTGTTCATTGCATTTACTTGAAACATAGTAAGTTTTAAATTAACACTTCGTTAAATTCAAACTATTAATTTTAGTTTTTTAAGCAAATAGCTAAATAGGCTAAATTATTTTAACCAATATTATTAAAACATTTAGTTAAGAGTATTACAGTTTAATAATGTATTTATTATAATCTAAAAAAAATAATTTAAGATTTTAGAATATATATTTAGCCTGCAGGGTCAAATATATAGTTTCAGTATGTAAATGTTCTTTTTCAATTTTTTATTAACTTTGTTACTATATTATTTTTAAAATTTTTTATCTGTATAGTGCATGTAGTTTTAATTTATATACAAAATGCACACTACACATGCACAACATCTGTTTTACATGTATATGCATCCTGAAATATATTGTACACTGAGAGTATAGTAATTTCTGTGCATTCTATTCTAATCATTATTTATCAACAAAAGGTAAGCTATAATAAGCTATTTTCTTGTAAGCGAAGAGAGCTTAGAACAAAATATAGCATAGTTTGCAGTCACCATATTACAAAGTTGTCAAAGACATTAAAGTTATTCAGACATAAAATTATAAAAAAATATTTTAAAAAAAGACATGCGCAAATATTAAGGAGCATTAGTACTTCTTATTAAGATTTGACCTTTATATATATGTCTATGATATACATTTTTAAACAATCATTTTACACATATATAATAATAATAAGTATTGCTAAGGAGATTATCAATATTATATATAAGATATACAAACTGAAGATTTATAGAATTAGAAGAAAGATAATTGCAAACCTCTTTTTCAGTATTCCTCTAATCTCAATATGAGAAAACTAGTAGGTGTTAGTGAACTTGAACTAAAATCAAATCATACTTGGCAAAACAATTAATAAACACCATTCATACAGAGTCTAATAAAAATATAGCATAAAAACAAAACCATAGCAGTCTTGAAACTAAATAAACTCAACAATGATCCAAAAAATTATTGCCTAAGATCATGTGTTACCTATAAGCCTTTGAAAAAATTATATGTACAAGAATTTTTTCAATAGTTGAAAGCCATCTAGTTAAAGAGCAGACTGGATTTCAACCAATGAGAAGCTGCTGTGAACATGTTTTAATTTTAACAATTCACATTGAAAACGAGTTTAAAAATAAATTAAAAAATGATGGCATCTTTATTGATTTAAGTTCAATTAGAATTCTGTTTGAAAAACTGGTCTTCTAAAAGTTTATAAAATTCTTAATCATATAAAAAACATTAATTTATTGACAATATGGTTTCAAATGGAAAATTCAAATGGCATCCACTTTTTTAAATATATTTACAACTCACCTTCCAGAAATTCATTTAAGCTAATAGCACTGGCTTTGACTTTATAACAATTATTTTCTTGAAAAAAAAAAAAAAAAATTGGAATAGTTTTTTAAAGACTGGTATTATAATTCCTAATCCAATAAAGATACTATGCTCAATTTTTAAACTAACAACTGGAAAACCTCTCATAATCTGAATATAATATTTCAATAAGGAGAATAATCTTAGATTGTACCCTAACTTTTTTCTCTCATTTATCTAAGATTTGATCAAAATGAATTTCTAAATATATTAGCATTGAAAAGCTGGTGAACACTATTTGGAGTTATAATGTAAGTATTTTATGGCTAGTTTTTTTAGCAATAATATATTATTCTAGATTAATGTCCTAGAGAAAAAATTTCCATATTGAGCTTCTGGATACTCAATTAAATATTACCATAAGAAATATTACTGGCTCCACTCAAATCTACTCTGCTGAAATAGCTTCCTGTTTTTTTACCAAATATCAGAAATTACCTCATAGAAAATGTATAAAAGCTACTAAGTAGACAGAATTTGCAAACAATTCAAATTATGATGTAAAAAAATAAAATTTTTAAAAGATTCCAAACAAATTTCTTCTTCCATATATAACAATAAAGGCACATGATCCTGATGTTCCTAGATGCAATTGGAATTTCATTAACAGATGCAGAATTACCCACTGCCAATGCGCTCGTCTGTTAAAATGTAAAAGCACTAATGTATGAGATATAAAAAACACATAACAATAACTATCAAGTTATAACTGCAATGGCAGAATTAAAGAGCTTGATCAAGGCACTAGATCTCTCTTGAGTGAAATTCCTATAAGTATTGTTTTATATATTTTAATAGTTAAGCTATTTAAAAAAAAAATCTAATGTCAATTATATTTAAATCAGTTGGCTTTTGCGTTCACAGAGAATCAGAATCTTAATAAATACACAGTTGTTTTATAATGTGGTATTATATTAAAAATAATTTGGTAGATGATAAATATATAGTAATCTTAAATAATTAAAAATCATATTCTTAATCAAAACAAACTATTATTTTGCCAATCGCCACTCTTAAAATATTTTAAAAACAGCATTAAAATTAATAAGAAAAAATCATTCCGTGGGTTTTATTACATCCTGCCATTAATACCAACAAACAATAAAAATATTTGAATGATTTATTTTTTCTTTAATATTTCCATTTTTATGAGAAATAACCAGCCTCTCCTTGAAGTCCCTCAATGATTATAATGTAATGTTTAATTTTACAATTCCCATGAGTTTTTTTTTTCTTATAAAAAAAAGAAAAAATCACCAGAAGGAATGAGAAAATTTTAAGAGGTTATCATTACATAGATTATTTATTTTGGGCAATAAAATATAAAAGATTACATTAAATAAAATAAAAAAAACCCCACATTTGAATGCAAAAGCTGGCAAATAATGTTTATGGTCTACTTGAGAGAAAAAAATATTTTTATAAAATATTATTCTGAATATACGTACTCATATTTATAATATATATGTATACTTGGCATGCACAAGAAGGCATAAACATCATTAATTATCTACTAAAAGGGAGATTTCATACATCATCTTTAGATATCTTTTCCAATTCTTCTTATTGCTTTTCTTACTTTTTCTATAAATCTTTCCAACATATTCTTCATGCATAATATTATTATTTCTAAATTTACTCAGTAGATCACCTTTTCTCTAATGCTCATTTCAGCATTTTAATTTTAAACTATCAGCTTATCTACTCATTCACCTTTAAATCTATTAATATTAAAGTTTTTTTTTCTTTTTACTTTTACTATTATTCATGTAAAATTAATTTTCAAAGTAATATGTAAGAAGCTCATATCATGACTCAAGGAATTTAAAAACTAGAGATATTTATTTACAAGATCTCAAAACATATGAGATCCTAGTATACTAAAAGACAGTAAATAGTTCACATTATAACATAAAATGAGGAATTAATATTATAAAAGTGTTTAACATAACTTCCTCAATTATACAAGGAACTTTTGATTACTTGATTACAGATAGAATAATTAATATACAATTTAAGCTTAAAAAAAGAAGCATGCTGATTACTTGATAAAGTAACAATGTTAAACTTAAGTTTTAGTTTGTGTTGGGAAAGAATATATTTCACAATAATAAGAATTATTAGAATTAACAGCATAGTCATAGTTTATATCTTAGGAACTATTTTATAGACAAATTATTTTGCTTCACACAATTAAAAACAAACAAATAGAATTGTATTTTGAATTATTATACTAATGTACTTATAATATAGTGAAAATATCAGCTTCATTATTATAATTAATGCCTTGCATGATTTATTGTAGTAAGTTTCCTGGATTTAAGTTAAATTCCACCACTTTCAGTGCTCTATATGTCACATAACTTTCAAAACAAGTTAAATTCCACCACTTTCAGTGCTCTGTACGTCACATAACTTTCAAAACAAGAACCATTATTATTATTTACCAAATATAAAAATTAATGATTGAAAACATCCAGTTTAATATAATTTTATGCAACAATTTTAAATATAGATGAACAATAAAAAATTCTCAGTTTAAATAATAATAATAATAATAAAAACTAATATTAGTGTTGTGAAACTTTTACTAGCCCCAGATGGCTAAAATTTTAGTAATATTAAAATATTATCAATCAAGCAAAAGCAATTGGGAAAAAGTATCTTTTAAATATATTAATATTTGTTACACTTTGGTTATATTATATAACATTAAGAATAATACAAATAAGCTAATGCACATGCGCTTTTGTAGATGTCACTATGTAAATGAATACTCCCACTTTTTCAAACACAAGATAAAGTCTTTGGGAAAAGATAGAATGAATTGATCAATTAACAACTACACGCTCTCATTTTCAAACACTTAAGATTTGCCCATACATATATGTTTGGGTCGAAAAGATAGATGGATTCATTCTATCTTTTCCCAAAGACTTAATCTTGTGTTTGAAAAAGTGGGAGTATTCATTTATATAGTGACATCTACAAAGCACACATGCATTAGCTTATTGGTATTAAAGTTTATAATAAACATCGCGCTATATAAAATAAATGTCTTGTTAACATTAAGTATAGTTATCTAATATTGTAGATATTCACAAAATAATGAAGAAAAGATATAAGATATAATGATTATAACACCATTATAATGTCCAAAACCTTTTAAAATAAGAGTTAGTTTTGATTTATATATACGATCAGAATGAATATTACTAGTCATGATAAGTTTATATTAGTTCAATTTATTGCATGTTTATATATATATAATATTTGAAATGCACCATAAACCTACACTCCCCTTTTAAATAAAAAAAAGCTTGAATTTTGCAGTCCGTTCAAAATATTTTATAGAGATTTCAGCTAGCGTTATGCATTGTTTCTCTCTATATATAAACCTCATATCTGAGTTTACAGGCATTTTTATGCAAATATTTTTCTTTATTATGTATAAAAAAATATTAAAAGTCATGTATATAGAATAAATTTTAAAGTGTTTTTAAAATGTTAACAATAAGAGTAAACTGAAATCTATTATATATATATTTTAATCTTAAAATAATATTACTAATTCAAATAAAAAAAACATTGCTATAGAATCAAGTTGCAAATAACTGAAGGGTAAAAAAAAAAAACCCCAGTAAAATTGTTTGCATTTCAAGAAATGGTGGGAATGTATAGAAGTCAATAAAATTTTGTAAGGATTTTAAGTTAATATCATGCATTTTATGGAGGGAAAAAACCACACAGAATGCTTTTCCAGATATTTCCAGTAGTGTAGGTGAATATTGAACTGTACACAAAGAAATGCCATAGAATTTCTGCCAATCTATTCAAAACTATTAAATGCTGAAGAAATATTTGACATTTACTTGCTACAAAAGGAAAACTAGTCATCTAAATTAATTATCCCATAGAAATGTACTTCTGTAAGTTAATCAGTAAAACTACTTATTTTAAATGCTCAGAAGAAAATCCCAGTGGAAATTCTCATATGAAAACTGCCGTGGAATGAACCAAAGATATTAAAATTTAATAATTAATGGTCATATTCCCACATTTATGAACACAAAATATATGTATGAGCTCACAGACAGAATTTTCTACAGCTATTCTCAAAGAGTTATTGTAAGTTGCAAAGATTTTTTCCTTCTCACATGTGATCGCCATATACATTTTTTTATTGTGAATATGTAAATACATTTATTATTATTATCATCATCATCATCATCATATAATTCTATTCTTTAATTAAAGTTTTTGTTGTTAATAATTTTGTTGTTTATCATTTCTCACCTGAGCCCAAGCATATTATTTATATTAATGAAATAAAGTATTAGGTGAAAGCGTGATGATCAGGAAATATAAGTGAATCTGCATGAAAGCTTGTTTCTATATGAGTTCAATTTGATCATTGCTTGTGATAGTATTGACTTGTCAATTAAAAATAATTAGTGTGTAGTCATTCCACCATATACTGTTAATTATTTTTAAATTCCCATAGACAAAAATTAATTTGCAAATGTACATTTTTTCATTTTATTGTTCACTAGATTATTTCCAATTCTCAAAAGAGCAGTTACTATTATAATAAATATATTAAATTAATATAGTAAATTATGATAATGATGTTAAATAGCGCTACTAGTCTTAGTGATTAAAATAAAAGTTATAGAAGATTTATTATGAAAGGTGATGAATGCCTGAAATAATTCTATGACTTGTGTTTTTCATATGACAAGAAAATGAAGATTTTGAAAACCATTGTTCCTTGATATGTCTTTTTTTTTTTTTAATTTTCAAAAATTTACAGAATGAAAATTTTATTTATTTCAATCTACAATGTATATACATCCGGACACAATTTTCAAAAAAGGAAGATGTTTATGTGACTTAAAAAGCAATTGTTAGACGCTCTAGTACAGCTGATAAAATGACTGGTTACGGTTGCAACCTAAGTATGGTAAGGTTTTTCTCTTATTCTTATATAATTCTATTATTGATTTGTAAAATATGTTTATATCTATTTTACACATATTATAAATGAGGTAGTTTTATCTTTCAATTATTCGTATCATGTGTTGTTAAAATTATACATGCACGGGCACACTAGTACATACATATATAAGAGTGAGGACATAGAAATGAAGAGAAACACACGCTCATAAAAAAAGATATATTTTAATTATTTTCAAATGATAATGATATCTTTCTAATACTTAACTATTTCTTTACTCAAAAAAGATAGACATATAAAGAATAATATATCAGAAGGGAAAAAATGAAAAGTTTTCCTTATATTTTAATGATAATGAAAGCATTTCGAAGCAATTACTGATATTCAATATATCAACATAATTGCATCCATTATGAAAAAAAAAAATTACAGCATCAAGAAAATGAAAAAATTTTACATGATAATTATGACTATTTTTTCTTTTTTAATATTTATAACCATAGGAACAAAATTATATCCACCACTAACAATCCATGATTATATATTAATCCTTAAATACAATATATTGTATGTTTAAATTTTATTATTTTTTCTTTTACTAATGTTATTCTTTTTCCATATAAACTTCTCTCACATTAAAAATATATCATTTAACAATCAATTTAATAAGTACAATTAAAAAGTTAGTATATCACAAATAGATGATTTAGTCATGCATTTAAATTTACTCTGAAAAATATTACGGACCCCTCCCTCATTCCATCAAAAAAAAAAAAAAAAAACCAAGATGCAAATAACATAAATCAAATAATATTTATATATTCTTTGATATCCAAAGCAGTGTAAGAGTTAAATGAATGAGAAGAAAGAATCATGCTAAAGCAGTTAACATTGAGTTAAATTTATAAAACCTTTAATAATGACCAGCAATATGAATATCCATCCAATTGCATATCTAAAGACAAATGATGTGAAATTCCCATTGTACTAATGTCTTATTTGGCTATCCACATTTATAGATCACTTTTAAGCACAAAAAGTAGCATGAATTGAAAAAATAAATTAAAAGGAACATTGTCCGATTTTGTAAAGTTAAGAAAAAGCAAAAAAAAAAAAAAAAAGATGGAGAGGCAATTGATTTGAAAAGAAATACTAATAAATAAGAATGAATAATATTGTGGAATAATGAATTAAATTTTGGAAAAGCAAAAAAAAAATATTTAATCAAGTGTAAAATAAAGATGTTATGTTTCTTCTGTTTGCTCAATATTTATTAAATCTATTATATTTCTAATATGAACTTAATTGGACAGTAAAGAATGATGGCATATATTCTATTTCTGGAATGAAAAAAAAAAAAAACTTAAACAATGAAAATTGATATAGAGACCAAAAATTTAGGATAATAATTAGATTGGAGTTCTAGAGCTAGACAATAATTTTAAATACTTGAAAAGTTAATTACCTCACTGTGAAATAGTGATAAAAAAAATTATACTGATAGAAGTAATGACTAAACAAGCTTCAAATAGGATTCAAATTAGTTAGAAGTAAAAAAAATACTGATTATTATTAATATTGAACAATTAGAAAAAAAAAGACAAGTCCAGATATTCTAAAAATGAAAACTTTGAGAGACAGGAAAAATAAATTAGAAAAGTAATAGGGGTAAAAGATGAAATAATATTATTGTATAAATCAAAAAGATAAAGATGGATTACACATATACTTATAAAGAGAGAAATAGATGGAAAAAATTAAAAGCATTAGAAAAAAAAAGGTTGATAGATGATTTTTAAAAAGAAGTGTAACTTGTGTTTTTAAGAGGAAAAAACAAGGAAATAATCCAATATTGAGTTATGATGATCTATACCTATACAGATGTAAAAAGTTTATTAATCAAATGAGCATTTAATTATCTGTGAAGTCTTACAGAACCAATAAGATAAATTCATAATGTTCAATCCATACATTCTTATTTATTGGAATTTTTATTCTGGGTTATTCACATAGACAATAAACATAAATGAATTGCTAACCAATGCACATCGATGATCTCCTTGAAAGCAAATAAATGTATGCATATTTGTTTTTTAAGGTATGAAGTGATGACTAAAGGTAGATGATGCTAAATTCACTGCATTAAGTACTTAAATTGCCATTGGGTGATTTTCTATTTAGCTCCCTACAATTATAGATTACTTTCAAGCAAAGAAAGAAGCATACATTGAAAGGAAAAGAGACGATTTGTAAAGTAGACAGGTACTTTATTATAAGAGCACAAGTATTGAAAACATCAATGAAGCCAGACTTTATATAAAAAATAGAAAAATAATATCAAAAATATTAATAGCATGTCAACAAAATTAGTTATTTAGAAGATAATTCAGATTTATGTTGCAAAACATCTTCATTCTGGTGAAAAAGGAAATTCTACATATATGTACAAATCATGTGAGAGGAAACCAATCTTTTAGACATGCGCTACTGCTATTTAGAAATAAGCATGTAATTAACCAAGCTTGTAACATGAGGCTAACTATTTAATGAAGAATTAATATTTAAATCCATAATCTTTTTATGTTTGTTATTGAAGTATTATTTAAAGTCAATCATCTAGGATCATTGCAATTTCTTTTGTTGATTTTATCCAGTTAAATTTGATAAGTAATTTTATAGAGTTGTTTATGTCATGATGAGGTGAAATAATAAGATCTCACTAATTATAAATATATATTTCTCTGCTGTACATACAAACTATTCCATCACCATTTGAGTAGTCTCTTTATTTCTCCACTGTGCAGCCGGCCAGAAATATTTAAAAGTAATCAGATGCCATCGAAGTTGCTGCTCATAAGTTGTTGGGTCTGGAAACTGGGCAAAGTGGTAAGTGCTCCAGACCTGTGTATCTTGAGCATGATCTGACTTGAGGTGCTTGTTCTTAGATTCTAGATCTTGTTGTATGAACATTCAAACTGACCGATACAATAGTGAGGATTGTGAAAATGGTTAGCATGCAAATGGTTACACGAAAAATATTTGCATATTGCAACTATATTTTTAATTTTTGTTTATTTGTAATATTAATTTTTGTTAATAAATTTTCTTTAATTCATTTTTGCATTTTTTTGTGTATCCAAGATAAAAGAAGAAAACCTAATTAAAATGTATGTTAGTTTGTTTAATTAAATTTATAGATAATAAAAAAAATACTAAAAAGATTTCATTGTCTTAGGTAAAAAATATTTTGTAGAAAAATACTTTCAACAGTGTTTAATATAATAGAAAATAATTGGATAAATTGTGATAACAATTCTTGATAAGGATTTATCTCTTGGATATATATATATATATATATATATATATAATGTACCAAGAGATTGTATCAAAATTTAATTTGTAAAACCTTAATAAAATTCTTGAAATTCCTTTTTTGTGAAAATAAAGACTCATCTGCAAGCTGATTAGAAAAATCAATTAATTAAAATCAAAGATAATTAAATTACAACATTCTGTTGTTTTGCGTGGAGATTGTATTAAAAAATCAGAAAGAGAGAGCAGCCAGCAGTCAGAGGGCCATCCGTACACATTAGACAGCAATAAAAGGTAGCAGAAATAAGAATCAGTGAGCAGTTTGGAAATCAGCAGTTCAAAATCAAAGGTCAAAGCAAAGAAAAAGGTGAGTTGATAAGAGTCATTGAGTAGTTGGTGATTATAACATAGTGCAGAAACAAGAAAAAAAAAAAGGATTATTGGAGAACTGTTAGAATCCATTTTTGAAAGATTTATCAAAAAACATTAATGCAGCAAAAAAAAGTTAAGTAAACTAAATATAACAGGCAACTTCCCTTTTTGAAAGTATAAAATTTATTATTCCCTATTATATGTAGCAATGGACATTAAGTCGCCATCGAAGTTATATGTATCCAGAATATGATATGGATACATAATAGTAGAAATGAATTAAATATAGTTTCATTCTCTTATTTAAATTGCTAAGGGTTAAATCAATACCAGTAATGGACATTTAGCCACCATCGAGCATATATGAAACCTGAATCTGGATATATACCAGTAGAAATGAATTTAATCACTTAAATTGTTCATGGGAGAGTAAATACTTACAATGGCTCTACTCTGTATTGTATTTATTAAAATATCAGAATGAATTAGGGCTACAATAAATGCCTCAGATAACTGTGACTAACTATTCGCTATGTTTCTTCAACAAAGTTTATCTCCCTTAAAATATATTCAATTGTTCCTGGTGTATTTATGAGCATGGATATATCGATCTCAAATGCCAATCAACTGAATGCAGTAAGAATTATACTGGGTAAGACTCATACATTGCTTCGTTTTTTCAATGGAGGGATTTGGTCAGGTAGTAATGACACCGTTGGAGCAAATGGATATGTCAAGAGTATGAAAGTGCAGCATTTAACTTGAACAGTTTCAATAATACATATAATATTTCATATCCCTACACTTAAATAATTTAGGCCAGTAAGATCTAATTCTAAAAATTTGTTCAATCCTGTTATTTCACACAACCTAAAACATTTAACAAACCATCTTTATTTCTGATTATCTGAATTTAGCTTAAATTCGCACACATATGTATTATATAAATGATTAGCGATTAGAAAATAACTACTTCATGGATATTATGAGAAGATATACATACATATTTTTTTTATTCAATAACATTTAATAATTTTACAATACAAGCTGACAATTTAAATTAACACAATGATCATACATATAAATTCTCTCTTTATTATAGTGAGAACAAGTTTATTAAATAGAAAACAAAAAAAAAAAATACAAAGAATAATACATTTGTTCTCTGGAACAGATAAGATTTATATATGTCAGTAAACTTATGTTTAGAACACCGGCCATATGCATTATCACAAATACTTTGTTTTTCCTTTCTTTTCTTGTTGTATAGTGTTTGGTTCGAGGGTCATAGAGAAGATTCCCTGTGGTTTTAAACAGAAGTCCTTGAAGCAAAATTTATAGTGATGGGCAGACAGCAAGGTTTCCAATAGTTTACATTTGCATGTCACTGGGCAAGAGTCCAACATGCTTGAGCTTTACCACACTATACTCATTTCACTTATTTTCTTCAGTATATATATGGTTGTTCCTTTGGCAAGTTTTTTATCTTCTATTTTTCTCTTTCCTTCTTTTTATATCCTTCCACAAACCCGGATGCCATGAATTTTCTTCTCGAACCTTCTTTTCTTTAACTTACATTGCTTTTAATGAATTACATAAAAATCTAAATATTTCAGACCACAATTAAATCGATTTCAATCTGATATTTTAATTTCATTGACATTCTTACTACTTATCGAATTAGCTTAAAACAATATTAATTTTGATGTTTATCTCCCCTCACCAAAAACTATTTGTATACATTTATATCCACTTTCTTTTGTCTGATTATGAAATTTGAACAAAGGTGAAAAAAATAACCTTTTACCATAAGTACAGATTTTCCAAGAATTTGGAGAAATAGCAGTGGAAAGACTAATAAACAAACAAACAAAAAAAAACAATATACAGGAAACATCTTTATCTCCAAATCCCAGATTCATTACAATGATAAAAAAAAAAGTTCATTCAGTGGATTTCAAAATTAAATTTTATATATAAATAAAATAAATTAATCTTTTTAATTTTACTGTCATTTCATAATACTTATACTAAAAAACATATAGATAGATATATCTCTGTATATATGTGTGTTGTCAAATGTTAACTGCATATACATATGTGCAGAATCTAAGTAAAGGTTTTGTGATAAGTAGTTGACCCTGGCAATAAGGTTTAAACTTGGTTCAGTTACACAAACAAAATGGAGTAAAAATTCATCAAGTGTCCCAGATTTAATCTTCAAAACATCACCATATGAGCTGTACTGGAATGCAGAAATCCTGGCTACATCAAAATGTGTTTTTCACCTGTTTGATTTTACACATTTGAAGAAACCTTTGAAAGTGGGAGATGCCAGGGAAGTCTTGTTTTAAAGATGAACAGGAGAAAATGGTCAGCACAGAAGCCAGCATGATGTAATGCCTCATATCAATAAATATTTCAGCTGTGTCTTTGAAATCTTTAAAAAGTAGAAATAAAATGTGTATGCCCCTCTCCCCTTTCCATTTTGGTATAAGTAAGAAAAGAACATTTAAATTTATTATTATTTTTCTTCTCTTTTCTTATGTCTCTTTTTTGAAATATACTGATTAAGAAATTAATATCTTAGCAAAATTAAACTATATGAATACGAATGTATGTATGCATTTAGAGTTAGATAAGAAATATACAACTAACAAAAGAAAAAATAAAAACATAATAATAAACACACAATTACTTCTTTATAAAACTGCTTTAATATTTCAGTCAGCAGACTGCTTTTCATCAGAAAGCACAGGAAAATGACTATTACCAGAATTTAAACACTAAAATATACTTATAGTGATGGTGTTCTTAGTACCAATATATATATATAGGAAGCTTAGTACCAATATATATATATAGGAAGCCAACTGATAGTCATGGTTACCTCCATTTTTATAGTAATCACCCTAAGCACTTAAAGATTAATATCCCTTACAGTCAATTTTTAAGGATTAAAAGAATTTGCAGTGATGAGGGATTTCTTCAGCAAAATAACAAGGTTTTGTATAATAAATTTATCAATATGAAATATCCTTAAGGACTGTTAGATAGGGCAGTGGTAAAATCTTCGAGAGTTGACAGGAAAGAACTTCTGTCTAAGAAAAGAAAGAGTCAGTTGATAAATATAGCACTGGTACTTACCTTCAATGATGATTTACCTATTATTAACCAAATATTATGGAAACATTTTAATATATTAAATTCCACAGATTATCTGAGATCTGTTTTTCCCTATCCACTTAAAGTTGTATATCATAGACATAGGGTACTTAGGGATAGACTTGTAAGAACAGATTTTGTGTCAGGAAAAATATATTTTTCATGTGAGGATAAGAGATGCCGCCTTACTGCAAACATATTATTGTTATGAAGATGGTTCAGGGAGATAACATTCATGGTTTTAAATGGTATATCTCCAACTATGTCAATTACAAAAATATGAACTTCGTATATTTACTAGAATGTAATAGATGCTTGAGTCATTACATAGGTGAGTCAGCAAACAGTCTATATATTAGAATGCCCAACCATAGGGTTGGTGTTTTACATAAAAATGGAGATAGACCAGTTTCTAAAGTTTTCAATTTACTTGAACACTCGATTGACGATTAAAGAGTGGTTATAATGGAAGATAATTTTTCATCCATGAGAGAAAAAAAACAGAAAAAAAGTTTTTTATTTTTAAATTTAAGAAATTACATCCTCATGGTATGAATATGAATATAGGTACTATCACATCCTTGAATTACTTAGTTTCCTAGGGATTTGTTTTTTGGTTTCCTAGGGAATTATTTTATAGGTGAACTAGCACGAAGGTGAATGTATATAAAAATATATATGTATAAGATATATATTGTAACGAGCACAGACGACGTTACATTGTTTTTTTATTATTAAACATGAAATTAAAATAAGAAGTTCGCATTTAAAAATTTTCTTTAAGAATTAAAAATCGAAATTAAATATCATCTTAAACTCGTATATATAAATCGCACAGAAAAAAAAAAATTATTAAAATAAAACATTAAAAATAGAAAGGTATTTTAAAAACAAAAACTTAAGATTTAGAGATAAAAATATATCTTTAATCTTGGAAAACACATTAATTAATCAGAAATGGAAATGATTGTGTTAATTAGTTATGTAAACTAGTCTTGGGCATTCAAATGTAAAAACATCGGTCAGATAGGAAAACAATAGAAACAAATAGCCAATGAAAGAAATCCATCGGGAAATCGAACCTCAGTGAAAGGATCATCACATTGATGATGTAATGAAAAATCAATCCTTCAAATTAATATAAAAGTGAGGAGTTATTGATTATTAGGAGGAGTGGACAGAGATGTGTTAGCGTAGAAGTGAAGGAGAAGGGATTGAAAAGACGCACTCTTCAATCCCTTCAGTTTTGCTAAGAAAGAAAGAGAAATGAACTATCGTTTTTCTACATTGAGGACCAGTTAAAGCAAAAACCTCCAGATGGATAAATAAATCGGCCAACAGAATACCAATCTTAGGATGGCATGGGAATTCATGTTCATAGCAAGCAACGGATAAAGATGAACTGTTTTAAACCGTAAGAACTTTATAAATAATGAACATTAAATTAAAACTTTCCATATTTAAATGATTGCAATATTATCCTATCTGACCAACCTTATTTATTAATTAGTTATAATTTTAATTAATGTATTTATTTTGTAAAATCATTTCCATTTATTTATTTTTTGTTCTTTAAGTTTTATTATGATTTCTGTTTTCCGTTAAGTTAAATGATATAAATGTTAAACTTAAGTCGGGCGTGAATAGGCTGTATAGATTTGTAAAGTTATATTAGGGGAGGGTAATCTTAGGTTATTTGTTTCAAGGTTAAATTGGATCAATGGATTGGATATATTGGTGTAATTTAGTAGATGTAATATTGATTTGCTATAGGCAGAATCGCTTTATACGCCACACACTTCCGTTTGCCTATGGAAGGAATTATAAGTCGGATACCGCAGTTCCTTTCTATGGAGTTTTTTTGTTTTATTGCTCTTCTTCGCAGATAGATGTAATATTCCTATCTGACGAGAGGCAATTTCTTCTCTTAACTTTTTGTGCTGTTGTATTTTATTACATTGAATACATCGATATATCAGACGAATTGATGCCAGTTTGACTACGAATTTTAGCCTAAGGTTAAATAGGGATAGAATGTTTTATTTTCAAATGCAAATCTATGTAGTCTATTCACACTCGACACTAAATAAAAATGGATTAAATTTAAATTGTTTATAGACGCTTGCATGGATTGTTTATCGGTTAATTATGTTTTGCGTTTTCATATTTGATCAAAATATATAGACATTCGATAAATAATGATACCTTACGGTGGGTATCAAAAATGTATTTATTCGGATGCCTTTTAAGTTATTGGTGACAATGCAAGTATCTTATGGTGAATACTATTGGGTTACTTATAAATTTCCCTCTGCAATTGTCGGTACCAATGATTTTATATTTTGATCGTTTATGTTTATTTTGAAATGTTTTTGACCGTTGTAATCTATGTAACCAATCTATACTCAACATATTAAAACAAGCTTTTATAATCCCATCTGTGCGAACTTAATTAAAATGTAAACTTATAATATAATAGAAATTAAAATGTAAATTAAAATCTAAAGTAAAGTTAAAAATAATGTTAAATGTTAAAATGTAAACTGATACTAAAACAATTTTCAATTTTATATATATAAGCGTAAATAAATTTTTGTATGTTAATTACTGGCAGTGGCTTATTTTATTTATTTTTTAATATTGAAATATAATTAGATAAGATATTATATTACTAAATCTCTGCTACTTCCTCAGCTAGTGACTTGGGCTAATGACCAAAAACAAAATATAAAAAAATTTATTTTTTTTTGACTTACGTATTTGCCTACTTTATAAATTTTTCTAGGTTCAAATGCCTAGATGGCGCCCTGTAGTGCACATTACGTTAAGATCATATTCTCCGGATTGTTATAATATGTATATAGTAAAATACATATAGTAGAATATATATACAGTTTTTTGGTGTATACATATATAATATATTTTTATCGTTTTTGATATATTTTAATATATAATAATAATAATAATATATGTACGGTTTTAGTTTTTAAAAAATGTTTTTTGTGAGTTTTTTTTGTATTTTTTATTTTTAAGTTTTGTAAATATATATATATATCAGGTTTTGTAAAGATTTTTTGCCTATAGAATTAGTTTTGTTATCTGATACTAACTGTTTGTAATATTTTAGCTTTTAAATTCTGGAAATAGCCATTTTTCTATGCTTTCTGATAAAAACCAATCTGCTGGATTAAAGCAGCTTTATGGAGAAGTAAATGTGTGTTGTTTATTAGACTTAGATAAGGATATATATAATTTTTTTTGTATTTATTTAAGAAATTAATATCTTAAAAAAAATTAAACCATATGTATATGACTGTATATATGTGTATAGAGTTAGATAAAGATGTATATAACTTTTTTTGCATTTATTTGTTAATGTGTAGAAAACATGAGTTTAAATATTATATATCTTGCTGATATCATTATCTTTTTTTTTCTGATGTAATATCATCGACCAGCATGAGTATTATATATCTATTTTTTTATGAGTTTAGTATTTTATATCTGTACTGGTCAAAACATGTTGATCGATCTAACATGAGCTGGAACTCACAAAATGTACTTCAAAGCCAATCAAGCCCGAGATTTAAGTCAGGGCCCAACCTGTATTCGAACCCATTCCCTAAGCCCCAGATCAAACATCTAATGAATAATATATAATGATGGCACACGAGAATTTATTTTAAATCCGGCCCACTAGCAGAGCAGAGAAGACAATGAGACTCAATATTAACTAAATTAAAATATGCATATACACCTGGGTCTCGTTTTATGCGATAGATAGATTCCTCAGAAAACACGCGCAAAAATAGACGTAACTTACATTGCAAAAGGGGGATGTGGTCTGTGATTTTTCAAAATTCGCATAAAAGCAAAGCACCAACGTAAAATTACTTTAAAATTCGCGCAAAAAAAAAAATAAGGAAATAAAATATGACTAATAAAAAATTTCAAATTTAAAAAAAATTGATACAAGACAAACTTTTTTTAACTATAATATTTAATTTTATTCAAAATAATATATTTTTATGCATAATTTACAGTATGGTAATTTACATTTTTTATACACGTTTTAATTATTATCACTATTTGCCAAAACACACGTTCGTTTGCACTCTCATGTTGTGTTAATGTTTTTCTGTTGACAACATAATTAGTAATTAATCTTTGAGACGATGATTTTATTAATTGTTTATGAACTTAGACTTATGATAATAAAAAGACATTTATTCACAACTGCTGGGAAAAATTTAATTAAAACTAACAACTAAAAATTAAATTCTTATTTTTGTCTTTAATTTTCAATTCCGTTTAAAAATCAAATTTCACATCACATTATTTCAAGTCGCGTAAGTAATTTTTAAATTGTTAATTACAATTAAAAATCAGATTTTAATTTTTAATTGTCAAATTTAATTGTGCCCACTGCTATTACTGACCTTTTAAAAATAAACTTGTGGACACTAAATGATTAATAATTGATTACATTCTTTTTTAAAATGCAAAAACAGAATGTGATTTAAAATGCAAAATTAATATGCACAATGTTTGAACAAATTTACATTATAATCTTGTAAAATTTAATGTGTGTATACATAAAATGTGGAAATCATGATTTTAATTTCATTATTGCATAAAATCTTACTATTATAAAGCACTGAAAATATTGAAATTACTAAGTTGAAAGTCGAATTCCAATAATGTGCTATTACTTTCAATATAACGTAAGTGTGCGAAATTTATTATTTAAAGTAATAGCGCAAAATCGGAGATCGACTTCTGGTGAAACACGAATCGCGCAACTTCAAAATCGTGTTAAATAAGTCCACATAAAAAGAGACCCAGGTGTATGTAGTTGTAGTGTGGAAGTGGAGAAAAGGAATTCGAACAACTCAAATAAGTTTAGACAATAAGAATATTTTAATATAATGAATTAATTATATACATGATAAATTAATTGCATACATTAGTGTGTGCATGAGTGAGCAAGTGGTCTACCAAGCGGAAGATAATTACATATTGTCATTCATACTATTATTTCTCATATGCTCTTTTATTAATTAAATGACATTTACTACAAATAAACACACATCTTTGGTGGGTCCAATATTAAGATGCCAATCAATTATTAGAATTTACATAAAATTGCTATTAACACTTTTATATATGGTTCTGAAACATAGTGACTAACATTATTTTGGGAATCATTCCAAGATTCATTATAGATATAATAAAAACTATTTTCACACCATTATGGTGGTGAAAATAAATAAAATACATTTGTAAACATATTTGATTATATGACAAATTACTTAATGAAAATTCATTTAATTAGCACTGGTAAGAAGAACTCTTTATTTTCCCCAAGACATATATTCTTAAATTTAGAAATAGATTACAACGGTAGGGAGTTTTTTATAAAGTTAATATTTTTCGGCATTTATATATATATTTTGAGCAGAGCGCAATTTTAATATTATTACAGCAGTAAAATTAGGTCATAAGCAAAAAAAAAAATAATACGAAGTTTGGCGGTGCTGACATAATGGAAAAGAACTAAGAGGAAAAGGTCGTGCTTCTGGATGAAAACGAAGTCTAAGATCCCCTTTCTAGGGCAGTGCTTAGAGAAGTGTGATTAGGCATGGTGTGGTCCAGAGCTTACAGGAGTAACCAACATAAGAGGCCTTTTATACAAAAGTTTGATCCTGAGCAGCTCAACTATCAACAGGACAGAATATGAAGAAAATCTATGGGTTCAAACTTGGCACAACCCCCAGATTAGAAGCACATAATATATATAAATTCATGAAGAGAAGCCGAATGTCACTAACGCAGTATGGACAGATGTCACTAATGACATGGAATAAGATTTATTGCTTTAAAAATAAATGACCCTAGTTTAAATGCCATAATTTTTACCAATAATTGCACGATGCCGCTGTAATATATATATATATATATACGTATACAAGATTTTACTTAACTAAAATAATAAAATATACATTAAAATTTACCCCCTTCCTTTTCTGCTGTTTAAAAATGATTAAATCCCACCTTTACGGATTTTACAATAACTGCGAATATTCAAGCATATGATATTTTAAGAGTATGGAAAAATAAAAAAAGCTAGCAGTTACAGAAAACAACTAATAGGTCACCTTTACAGAATTGAATAAATAACATTTAAGATAAATAAGGTTTCAGAGCATTAATTAGCCTAAGTTCTGGATTCATCCAGGTAGAATCTAGAGTTATACAAATAATAAATTTTTATACTAAAACAAACAAAATGTTGACTCGTAAAAACAATCTGGCGAGCGTATTAATTACTAATGCATTGTTTTAAGGGGATGTTAATAACCTTAATTCATGAAGATTTATTTAAAAGAAAAAAAAGATTTTAGAAATTCAACTCATCAGATTGCTTGAGACTAGCATTTTAATAATAACTAAATTAGACATATAAAATTAAGGAATAAATACACATAAATAAATGATCACACCAAAGTTAAAGAAAGTTAGAGCATATGAGATAGAATAAGATTCATAAAATTCTTTGAGAGCAATTTACATTTACATTTTAGTAAGGTACAATGTTAATAAATAATACATTAGGAGAAATCTTAATAGAGTTTGAGATTAGTTAGGCAAGCTAGATTTAGTTTCAATGCTGGCAGTTTGAAATAATTTCCCTTGCACCATTTTTAAGAATCCATTTTTAAAAGTATGGCATTTAATGGATCCACATGAATTCTTCTTGGTGATAGCCAGCTTCTCATTCAGCATTCCAGAGTTCTTTTCTTAGGGCTTTCCTTCATTTCACGGCAGCAGAATATTACGGCAGCGAAAGATGACCCCACAAGCATCGGGAAAGTGATTGGTTTTACCTAATCATCATTTTCAGATTTCAAAGCAGCGTGAGTTATAACAGCACAGTTCTCTAAATAGTAGCTAATAATCCATAGGTGTTTAAAATTGGCCCATTTTATACTCCTGCATAGGTATTTGAAGAATGCTTTTAATTTATTTCTAGCTCAAACCTAATCTTTAATTTAAATCATAAGTTTTCTTTGTTCATTGTTTGAAGATGCAATCATCAGATAACTGTCCAAAATAAATTCAAATCTATTTTCAGATTGAAAACAATTTCACCAAAATGTTTATAACAAAAGTATAATTGTTAATTTAATTCTTTAACCGCCTCTTACGAGGCATCTCATCGACATCTGACGTCACTCTAATTCTGCTAGTTTTAATGGTAGAATATTTGTTTGACAGTTATTGATTAGGTTTTTAAAAGTTCTGTAAGATGGTGCCCTCTTCCGAATTATTTTACAAGTAAAAAATCAAAAAAACCGCATTTAAAACTAAACAAAGAAGAACCTTGTCGGTGATTGGCTGTCAGCCGGCTCTCAGCCGAAAAAGACATTCTGATTGGCTGGAAAGAACAAAGAAACCGCCTGATCAAAGAAAATAAAGAAAAACGCTGAGATTTTCATTTCGAATGTAATTTAAGTATTAAAAAAATATAAAATGAGAAATTAAAATAGTTTTTAAAAAAATATACTAAAAAAACAAAATTATTTTCGAAAAATATTGAAGATTTTAGTAAAAATATTTAAGATTTAGCAAAAAGAAATCTTTACTTTTCCATAACGTAAAATTGAAAAAAAGCGTTTGCGTCAGCACTTTTTTGTTTAGACATTCGCTTTATATTTGCCGAAATTGAATATATTTTATAATAAATAAATAGCAATTTATTTTTGAAAGAACTTTCGTTCTCTTTCATAACCTGAAAAATTAGTAATATACTTTTTATAAACGTATCTGAGTTGAATTTAATATTATAGGCAAATATGTTTTAACAATAGGCTTTGTCTTCAGTTTGTGAGTTGGCCAATTAAAAGATTTGATTTTTACCTCATACAACCAATAATATAATTAGCGGTTAAAGGGTTAATCCTCCATTTTATTTTAAGTAAAAACTTTAATTAAAAATTCCTTCCCAAAATTAAAACAATATTATATTTCCAACCCTTTAATAATTTTTGGACAATTAACGGTTGCATTTTCCATCTTGGATTTTATAAAAATATACAGTTTAATAGAAAAAACAATTTAAAAAGAAAAAGTTTTATAAATGACGTATGATAACATATGTTAAAAAAATCAATATTTTGTTAATATGTTTGCTCCTATATATATAATTGAGCTGCACCTATGTACTTTAATAAAAAAAAGAATTAATAATAATTAAAAATTATTTATAAGTTAAAATTTTATAACTTTTAGGTGCTCATCTCAAATATATACATAATATATATATATATATGCGACTAAAGGAACAGGATGGGATATAGGATTCGAATACAGGTTAGTAGATGGAACCATAAAGCTCAATCTTAAGCTAAGATTGACTGCTTCATATGAGTGTGTTTATATGCCCACAATTTGCTGTATGAGTTCATATCTTAAAAAACTAATAGGTTCTCTTACTACTAAGTAATGCACAATAGATTAATTTTTTCATCTCTCTTCTTTTGTATTATCTTTATTAAAATTATTATTTTTTAAATATTTCTAATTAAGATTAATAAAGTAAGTTTTTTTGTTGTATTTAATCAAGAACTGGTGTTTAATGTTTCACTCACCACTCCATAGTTCATATGAATGATATTGTGTATTTATTGCAAGACAACCAATTTCCTTGAGTAGTAGAGTAATAAAGCTAGCATTTGGGACAACATGTAAAGGAATGTTGGGTGTATTTTCCCATAGGGGTCTTGTAGGACATCTTTGTATGAAAGTGGTGCTTAATGCTTTTGGGCCTTGATTGAGATGGTTACCAAAAGAGGAGGATTAAGAAATATAACTGATAGCTGTCAATTTAATCCCATTTAACAATAATAATTGATGAAATTAGTATTCTAGTTGCATTATAGAGTTCAAACTCACTAGTAATGGGTAGGGTAGTTCCCATTAATATATATAAATGCGTGGACAGATAAAATTAAATTATATTACTGCTACAAATTTAATAAGCGTCTCTTTAAATCCAGTTGATAAAATAGTACTTAGTTTAATACTTATGAATATTATACTATACCAATTGATTGACTTTTATGATCTAAAATTCATTAGCATTAATATTTTTTAATAATTTTAAAATCCTTTTCTAAACAAAAAAGAAAAAGTACGATCTACATTGTTCAGAATATGTACTAATTTTTAACAGATGAAAACTACTCTCCTAATCATAAACATAATAAAAAAATATCAAACTGCTAGACAGACATGAAGATCCCGATGTTTATATTTCTAGCTCACCTAATGAGCAATATTTATTTATAAAATGCATCTATGATGTGAAAATGATTTAGCAGAGTTTAAGATAAGGAGTGCTCCCATAAAAATTTTCAAAAATTTGAAAATATATATGTATATTTTTTTACAATTTTATATATATTCTGAAAGCGTTATTATAAATGCTACATTCATACTTGTATGAATACTTCATCATCAACAGAGATGAAAAGTCATTATATTACAATTATATTTTTCTGATCATCCAAGGACATTGAACCAAAAGCTGGCAATAATTAGAACTCTATCTATTAAACAATATTGAGTAGGGAATGGATTGACTATTTAATTAATATTGTCCACTTTAAATTACCCCATTATTAAAGGCATGTAAAATAATATCATACAATATCATTCTTATCCCTACAATCTATATCCAGAGAGCAGTCAATGAATTTGCTAGATTTATTAACTCTTTTCCTAACAGTGAATCCTATTTTACTAATATATCCATAAACATATATATCCTCAATTAAAAACATACTAAAAAATTGCATGATAATATTTTACTAAATATCAATCCATTAATCTGTTTGTTCTCTGACAAAATTATTATTGAAACCTTCAGGAGTTAATTAACAGAATAAATATCCAAAAGTTATTCAATTATTCCTAACTATCACTAATAGATTAAATAAACATTCAGATATTGGCATTTGGAAAGTAAATATTTGAATTTCCTAACAATGCCTTCCTGATGAACAGAATGACATTCACAAATATCAATGTAACCTGAGGCAATGAGTGGTATGGAAGAGGAAAGAAGGATATAGGTGATCTCTTTCTCTCTACATATATATATATATTGGTCCATGGTGTTTGTTTTTTACATATCTTTTAAATAGATAGGATAATATTAATTATGCAGTAAAGGGCTAAGTGCTCGTTTTGGTCAACTAGTAACTAATTGGGATTTCAGGAATATATTTAACATTAAATACTGGTATGGCCAAATCATATCTTCTAGTAATTTAATATTCTGATTTTTTACCAACAAGCACTTCCTGGCCATACAAATTTTCCTAGGCTAATAGAAGACATTTTCTGTTATTAGCTGTATTTGTTTGGGAAATTCTTAACAGCTTTTATTGTTTTCTATGGATGCCAGTGTCAATGAAGTTCACTGAACACCTGTCTAAAGTTTATAATTACATACTAAGTTAGGAGTTTCAAATTTCAATTTAGAAATTATTTAAGTTATTATACAGGTGTTAGTTGAATGTGATAATAAATTAAAGAAATTGCTGGTTCTAACTTCTAAAATTATTTTAATCAACAAATAATAAAATTATTATTATTATTATTATTATTATTATTATTATTATTATTATTATTATTAATAATAATAATAATAATAATAATAATAATAATAATAATAATAATAATAATAATAATAAAACTATAATCTAAACTAATCATTAATTTCAATCACCTTTAAAGTTCTAATAAGACATATATATGATACCTACAGATTAATTAACATGAATTATTATTAATTTAATAAATAGAACATATATCTAACACAAAACAAAGATAATTTATTGAGTTTATATATAAATATAATGAATAAATAGTAAATATAACATTTACAGATATTATGAGAGCTCTTAAAATCAAAGACTTTTTTAGCAATTTCATAAATGTGTTAATAAGTATAGAATTATTGTTTTATTCTCTTACCGAAATAGTTCTTTAGTTTCTGGCATCAAAATACGATTTTAAGATATTTACCATAATCATGGATTTTGCATTTCAAAATCTAGTATATGGGATCTTTGGTCTGGTGTTCCTACAGGTGCATGTGCATGTGGAGATCTTTGGCATTACACATATGGTCAACATCAAGATAGTACTATGACAGCATGGTCAGCATAATCAGTGAATGTGCAGAGAATCTAGCCATGCTTTTTCTCTTTCACTTCTCTCAAGGCAACAGTTTCTCCTTGGTTACACATATTCTAATGTTCCATTGTATATATATATGTATTCTTTTACACTTTGTGCTTTTCAAAAATGTCCTAAAATTAGATGATACTAACCATAATTGTCATAATAGTAATCAGAAGGTTTCTCTTTTAATATCCCTTCCCCACTATCTCCTGTGCATGTTCAAATCCAACTTAATTCTTTTTCCAAAAATGTCATTTTCACACCTGTTTATTTTTTTTACTAAGTCTCTTAAAACTATTTACAAAGTATATATAACGTTTTCTATTCCAACTTTAGTAGCTATAACGTTTCCATAACTAAATAAACAGTGTACTTTACAAAAAAAGAAAATACAAATAAAAAGTAAAATTATATTTGTGTGTCATTTATATAATTTTTTTTACATTCTTTCACTTCTTACGTGATTAAAGTACACATACAGTTGAAATAATGATATTGTATATAGACCTTCGATTGCCATCTTTAATTAGAACGAAAACATTCGCATTCTAAATTATATAATTAAAGTCAATTAGATGGAATGTTTATTTTAACTTAGATAATAACATTTTACACATATAATTCTGGGTAATCTCATACATATATGTATATTTTATGATTAATTGCTACAAAATAATAAATCTATTATATAATTATTCTTTTATTTAAGCATTCTTCCTTTTCCCTTCGAACACTAATATAAATTATATGTTAGAACGGTACAATATATATTTATAGTTAATTTCAATAACAATCCCCTTTCATATTCCAGCATAAACTTTTATAATTCAAAATTTGAAAAAAAAAATATTTTTTTTGTCACATTAGAATTATAACATTTCTGTTTTCACCTTATGGTTTTTGAAATATCAATTCTTATTTGAAAATATATCTTGGAAACTTGAACTTAATTTCTTGAATAAATTATTTAAAATCAAAATAAATCCGGTTCTAGCATCTGCTGAAATATTTGCAGCCACTTGGAACTTAGTCTCTTTATTTAAATCACGTGAAAACTGGATTCGTATATATGTAGGTAGTATGTGTAATATTATTTCTTTCCATTAAAAATTAAAAAGACTAATGACTTATGTAGTTCGAATCACATCGTTTTTGATATGCTTGTAGTATCAATAATATACCATACTGGATGCAGCTAATTATGTAAAAAATAATAATTTGTAATGAATTTTTATAATATAAATAATATAATGCTTGCCAAATCATAATTGCATAATAACTAATACATGTATTGACAGTCAAATAAAATTGTTAAAAACAAGGCTCATTTTAAAAAATATGCTAAAATGATGAGAGGAATGCTGAAGTTAAATCATTTCAGGATGTTTTTAACATTAGCAAAATATCTTCCTTACATTTAACATATATAAAGAAAATATACATTAAAAATTCCTCTCT
The DNA here is from genome assembly GCA_028023455.1 of Epiperipatus broadwayi. Lineage (NCBI taxonomy): Eukaryota > Metazoa > Onychophora > Udeonychophora > Euonychophora > Peripatidae > Epiperipatus > Epiperipatus broadwayi. Next base: position 3,645,200 of record JAQFVV010012421.1, read on the forward strand.
CATCAACTTATTCCTACTGACTAATATAAACAGCATATCAACTATTCAGTTGATTATAATAATTTGTAAAACATTTTAGAAGCGATTTTAAATATATATAAAACGCTCCCCCCATCCCCATTTTATTAATGAAAACCAAAATGAGTTTCACTTCCATTAAACTTAATTAAAAAGCTTTACAAAAAACAAGAGGAGGGAGATAAAAATATAGTATAATAATTCATGAATTTTTATTATGAAAACATATAAATCAAGCTACTGCTTATTTATAGATGTATAAAACACTGTTAAAAACATTAAATCATTTTTATATTCGGATATCATTATTTTGAGAATATAGACACAACAGAATTATACAGTGGAAAAACTTTACAAATAAAAAATGATAGACATTCAGATATTTTATTCCTTTAAGTTAATGTGATAATATTCATCTATAATTATTTTTAAACATTCATCTTTTCTTTAAAAACAAACAACTTAGACCATAATCCATATACCTTTATGTCTGTTTTGAAAGTTAGATAATATATTGTACAGAAGATGATGTGATTGGTTAATATCCTCACTCAATACCCTCTTTTGAGATTGAGGATGATGAGGCTATATTTCCTGATCATCATTACTTTTGTGACAATCAGGCTTAATATCACAGTGCACCATTTTCCCCTTACAAAAGAGCTACCACTGCACACAATCAAATGAAGACTGACTTCAGCTTTATAATTCCATTTATTTCACTATTAACATTTTAAGCAATAATTCAGTTCAGAGAATGGGCGGACTCATACACAGTTCATATGGCAGGATTTTGAAATGAATAAAAAAAAATATGGGTGGATAAGATAATTTGTGAAACCAGACAAACATAAGAAATAATGAAGTATTATATATTTTTATTATAATAAAAATAAATTTACTAGTAAGAAATCATAAAAAAAAAAATAACATACACAATAATAAAAATAAATAAATATAAATATACAAGTAATAAAATATATAGTACAATTAATGATTGTTACTGGTAAAAAAAAATAGAAAATAAAATAATTACACATACCATAACAACCAAAATAAAAATGAATCTTAAGTACAATAATATCAGTCAATTAATACCCATATATACTATTTGTATTATAATTATGATAGAATGACAGCCTGTTAAGCTAAATTGCGCAGACGCTGTGAGAATGTTGTTAATAAATGAATACCTTCGAACTCTTATATAAATACTATATCATGTGGTTGTTCGAAGGTATTCATTTATTAACAACATTCTCACAGCGTCTGCTGCAATTTAGCTAACAGGCTGTCATTCTATCATAATTATAATCGCACGCAAGACGTTATAAAATAAATGCTTATTTGTATTATAGTATCAATTAATTATTGTTACTGATAAAAAAAGAAAGAAAATAATTTCACATACTATAATAACCAACATTAAAATGAATCTTAAGAACAATAATATCACTCAATTAATATCCATATTCTTCGTATTAAATGATACTTAAATATTAATGAAAACCAAGTCATACATCACATGACTTATTTAGCTTGTAATTTACAACTGTAATATAACGATCATGCTAATAACTCTAAACAAACTTACTTTATGTTTTATTTATTTATTATTATTATTTTTTTTTTCACAATAAATGCCACAAAAGAATGCATTTAAAATCTTTATCTAAAATTATCCCTATCCCCAAACCAGTTTTGAGCTAATGGCTCTCGTCAGTGAGAATCTCGGACATCCAGACACTGGATCCAAAACACAAATTCAAGCCCAGAATTTATCGAACACTTAACTATTAAGTAGAAATCTGAAATTTTCAGACATCTATATATCTTCAAATCCATCCATCTAATTTAAATAGCCATATGCATTATCTTGCGGCATTTATCATGAAAACTAAATAAATAAATAAAAAACAAGCCTGTTTAATTATTAGCATGTTCCTTTTTTTATGATAATTAAATTTATAAATTACTGCTATGAATACACATAACACTATACATTTTGTGATAAAATATAGGTTTACATGAGCCAGTAGAACCCAAAAATGAGCTTAATTTTAAAAATTTTGTTTAATGTCATGGTATTTTATCCAGTTATGCAATGTTTTTTTTTTTTAGATTATATACATAACACTTTACAAAGAAAGCTACACATCGATATTTTTACTATTATAACTACCGTAAATTGTATCATTTCCTTAGACAAATATATATATATTATCACTGTAGATAGAACCGATTCGTAAATACGAACGTATAATGCGGCCTTAAATTTTCAAATAATAAACATCCGGTTTCTACGCAGTCTACGCATGCACTTTTTATACCTTCATTTCCATCTTTCTTTCTAGTTTCAGAAAAGGTAAATTTCATTTTTCTACAATAAAAATTTTATGATAATTTTTGTGATCAAATAAATTAAATTTTTTTATCTTTCTCTCAGTTTTTTCATTGTTAACGGAACTATATTTGCCCTAAAAATTACTTAGAAAAAATACAAGCTTTCACTGATGTGTTTAGTTGAATGAATGTTATTGGGAGCCAATGGTAAGTATTTATTTTTATATATTATTTAATTATTATTTGAATATATTTTTTAATTATTAAATGAATTTATATTTGATAAAAAATATACGAAAAAATTATTATTGAAACTAACATATTTGCTGATCAAAAAAATAGCTCGTGATTGTGTAAATTTATATTGTGAATTATCTGCTTTTTTTGGTATGATGTGGTTTTGTGTCCAGCTGTCCAGTATATAAATTAGGTGATATGAAACAAAGTTAAATATATTTTGCAAATATTATTACCCAATTTAGATTTTTCTATAATGTCTCGTTTGCATTTTAATAATAATAAAAATACGCAAATGCTAAAAGTAAACATTTTGACAGTATATAAACTTAGGCCGATAATACACTACTGCAATGTAAATTTTAAAGCTGCATATTAAATGCAGAGAGGTGGCAGTTGATGTAGTTATTACTAAATTTATGATCATAGTAGTATGAAGCAATATGAGCCCTCAAAACCTATAAAGATATGATAAATAATAATACATCACACTGACTCTAAACTACTAACTTATGTACCTCAAGCTTAACTCTATAATGAATTTAGTATTTCATTCACTTTTTATTTTATTTTGTATATAATAACTATTTTAGTAATAATTTTTAATAAATTACAAATTGTATTGAAGTTCTTTATTATAATATTCAAATTATACAAATTATTGACAATATTGTCTACTTGTTATAAAGTATGTTATTAGGGATGACATATTCATTGCAAACCCCTGTATGGAAATACATTTTGAAGGAACACTAGGAAAAATGAAAGGTACTAAATGCCATTATTCTACAAAGTTTTCAAGTGATGGATTACCTTGGGTAAGTGTTACTATATACCAATTTTTTAAAAATTTTATGATGAATCCAATTAACCTACTAACAAAATTATACTTTTAACATTTATGCACGATAATTTTGAATTTATGAAATAATATAAAAATAATTACTAGAAATATTAACTTTTATTCTTTTTTTATTACTTTCAATATCAATGACTATATTTTTTTCAGCGTAATTACATTCTTTGGTGTTTTATGTTTCAAACAATATATATTATGTCATTTTTGAATAATACAAACTTAAGTTATGCTAAAATTTGTAGCTTAACATAATTTTTTAAATATTCAATATGGACACATTTCATTTTTTAATTCCAAATAATAAGAAATGTTAATTAATTTCTTGGAAAAAAAAAGAGAATAGAAAATAAAATGTACTTCAAATTGGCGCAAGTCATTTAATTATCTTTTCTTTTTACAGACACACACTGAGATGAGACTTGGTCAATTCTTTAAAATTTATTTCATTTTATAAAATAAAATAAACAATAAAACATATTTTATATTTATCATGATGGTAATTATGGATTCCAATATTAGAAAAATATCTTTCTTATTTTATTTTAATTCATACAGCCAGCGATTACTTTTTACATTTTTTTGCAGTCAGCATTTATTTATTTATACTAAGAGCTATCCGTCTATGCAACACAAATTTAAATATTGCTCTTTATAATTTATTAATTATCAGCTGACAATATAAATTTTATAGACCTTAGTTTAATTAGTATTAAAATTTACTATCATTTTACAAATTACAATAACATTTAGTGTACTATATTTTTTATAATTAAGGATTGATTTTAATTTTTTGTACAAAGAAATTTACAGACATATTTGTTTGTATCAACCCCAAAAAATGTAAAACAAGATTCAAAGTGCCCAACTTTGAAATAATTCATTTTACCAGTATCTCATATCTCATTCATGAGAAGGACACTACTAACTAAAGTGGTATAAATTATAATGTTTTTAAAAAAACTTTTACATTTTTAAAAACTAAAAAAAAGAAAATACATTATTTTATTCTTTCTTTTTATAATTAAAAATTTTTAATTTATACAAACTGATAGAGTATTTTAAGAGTTTAGAATCATGTATTTTGTGTATTATTAAACATGTATACAAATGTCAACCAAATATTTTGCAAAGTGAAAAATTTAACAATTAATCATTAAATTATATTATGAACCATAAGACTGAAATATCACAATATAAAAGTGCTAAATATTATAGCTTTTCTAAATAATATTTAAATTACTCTATTCAATCATATAAATGATTTTAAATCTTAGAAACACATCTAATATCTCAGCATTTTGTAAAAAACCTTAAAAACAGTAATTCTTATTGAGTTCTAAAATTGAATGCAAACACTTGACTAAAAGTTTTTTTCATCAAGAAAGCCTCTCAAAGATCTTTATGACAACAGCAACATAACAGCACATGATGAGTGAAGAAAATCCGATGACCCATGCTCTTTTTTGCATGCACTATTTATACTGTTTTTTTCTTGTTTTGATATCATTTAAAAAATTCCTATCATTTCTATGTAACTGTAAACCCACTTTACTGATGCATCTTTTTTATAATGCCAAAAAAAAAATCCAACTTCTAATTGTTTGTTCGCATTCCACAGTAATTAGCCTCGAATATTTATTCCATTTGTTTTCTCCTAAAACAGTTTAATGGTTTGATTTTAACAATACACAGTTTTCTTAGTATTTTAAATCCACGAGTTATATCCGGCCATGAAAATAATCATTTGAATTATCTTTTAGCAATCTCTTATAGAATACTTTTAACTTACAATCTTTATCTGTTTAAATCTAATTTATCTGCAAACCAATCTTTCTTCGTTGAATTAGACTTAAACTCAAATTATCAAAATAAAGTTTCCTTTATTTTATAAAATTTATTTTTCATTACTTTTTTAAAAACTTACATATCTATTTACATTTTCATTAATTATTAGCGATCTTTTTATTGCTTTCTAAACTAGATATGTATTTACATTTCATTACTGTTTTTTCTCTGAAGTAAAACATAGTTTTATAACTTATAGCTCTCGAGTTACTAAAGCCTAATATATTTTCTACAAAATATAGCACCTCCCCTCACTTTAGAAAAATCCTATTAAATTTGCTACCCATAATCATGACTCCAGCATATACTTTTCGCGAATAGGCCCGGGTGATTTTTTTCTACTATGTTCTGTTCTGAAGCATTTTTTCGAGCATTATTTTTCAAGCAATCCCCCCCCCCCCCATGATATTAACATTTTTATTTTATGACTAACTACCTTAGGCTTTGTCATTTTCTTTTCAATTTTTCATGCTACCTGCTATATTCAACGGTGGCAGGTCTATCGTGGTTTTTGTGGCATCTTTTTATGCTTATCATTGGCATCACTAATCATTTCTGCTTGATTCAACAGATTCTTCTCTGCTGCCCCTTTGAACCAAGTTTTACTTGACCATTCTCTACCACATACTAGTGCTTCAATTCTAAGACTCGCATTAATCATTTTTTTATTTGCTCAATATGTTTCTCTCTTCCTTAGCTTCTTGTGCTAGTGGCCATAGCTTGGCCTTACCAGTCATAGGCTTTGTTTTTCCAATTGGTCCGCTTGCTACATTACTCACACTGTTAACATTTATACTTATGTTTAACTTGTGAAACCAGACTTGCCTTATTACCTGATTGATTTTTTCTTTTACTATGTATAAAGGCAATTTTAATATCCTCTTTTTATGCTTTATAGGCACTATAGCATAGCCCAGCATAAGCAATTCGTTTCCACTGATATCTACAGCTCTTATATTTGTCCGTCTAATTGGAACATCAGGGCATTTTCCTTTAATCACTTTCTACAATTTTTCTGAGCAAAAGCAATGCACGATTGCTATCGATTTCCATTTCAATGTTTTTATTACACATTTCTAATTTTAACATAAATTAATTTCTCAGACTTGCTCTCATATTATTTATGCTCACCATATCATCTGTTACCCTTTCATTTGAATTTATATTATTCTGCCACTGACGACTGGCTTTTGCCTTACACACCTTTTTTAAGTGTCTTTTTACATTACAGTTATGGCAATTTTTCTCCCAGAAACTTACACTGGTTTTTTATGTGCCCTTTTTTACCACAGCAGAAACAAATAATCAATTTCTTTGATCCATTTACTGTATCTGCTTCTTTATGATCTGTTTTCCACACATCTACATCATTATTATGTTTTATTTTAAAACAGGTCACTTGTGCTAATAATTAGCATGTAAGCTACCCCTTCTTGATCGCTGACTCAAAGTTCAAATCTGTATCACACAGCAGATTTTTTTTCAGACTATCATCAAAGAGACCCCATAATAACTGATTGAGCAATATTTCCTCAATATCGTTCCCGTATAAGCAATCTTTTGCTAATTGCCTTAAAGCTAAACTGTAATCTTTTATAGATTCACCCTTTGCTTGTCTTCTGTTTCTTAGAGACAACTGGGCTATGCACTTCGATTGACTGAGGCTAAAATGATCGCTCAACTTTTTTACAATATCCTCATATGCTAGTGAACCCTTTATAGGTAACTCATAATACTTGTTCATTATCGCAATTACCCCTCTGCCTGGTAAACATAGCAATGCAGCCATTTTTTCTTCTCATCCACAATACCATTTAGCAAAAAAAAAATTTCTGAGTAGCAGAAAACGGCCATTCCCCATATCAAATCCATTGGTGACTATCCCAATGACATTTTTTATTAAATTATATATATATTCACAAGAACAAAAATCCTAGTTTATACTAAACAATTCAAAATCAAACCTATTTACACAAGATACGAATATATAAACACTATTATAACAAATCTCTTTTGTCACATCTGGTTCGAATGCGACTGTCCAACTGCACCAGCTTTGTTGTGTATTCAGCTATGAAGCTGACTACCAACAATTATCACAAAGTTATTAATTAACCAAAACGTTATTAAATAAGAATAAATACATTTATTTACATATTATATATATACACATCCATTAAGATTTAACTAAATAACAATCCATAGTTCCTTTATCATATTAACAATTAGATCTTGATTTAAAGTTCTAAATCTTTAATGCTATAATCACGGCCAAACAAACAAATACAGCTACTACAATAGTGATGGACCTAAATGAATATTAAAAGTTTATACTTAAATTACTTAAAATACAATCCTAATTGGGCCTTCTCAGGCATATACAAAATAATAAAAGACCAGTGAGGTCTATAAACATTTTCCCTAGCCGGATTTCTTTCATCTTCAGAGGCATGGGCTATGGGACACTATCATTGCAGAAAAGTCTAGGGCACTTTTCCCTCAGCTTTTCTCAAAGATCCTTATGACAGCAACATCACAACAACATGCGATGAGTGGAAAAAAGTTGACGTCACATGCTTTTTTTTTGCGTGCACTATTTATACTGTTTTCTCTTGGCTCGATATTATTTAAAAAATTCCTATCATTCTAATGTAACTGTAAATCCATTTTACTAATGCATCTTTATAATGCCAATAAGAATCCAGCTTCTAATTATGTCCCTTCGCATTCCACACTAATTAGCCTCAAATATTTATTCCATTTGTTTTCTCCTAAAATAGTTTAATGGTCTGATTTTAACAATACACAGTTTTCTTAGTATTGTAATTCCAGGAGTTATATCCGGCTTTGAAAATAATCATTTGCATTATTTTTTGGCAATCTTTTATAGAATGCTTTTAACTTACAATCTTCATCAGTTTAAGTCTAATTTACCTGCAAACCAATTTTTTTTTGTTGAATTAGACTTAAACTCAAATTATCACAATAAAGTTTCTTTTATTTTACAAAATTTATTTTTCCTTACTTTTTTAAAAACTTACATATCTATTTACATTTACATTAATTATTAACGATCTTTTTATTGCTTTTTAAACTAGATATGTATTTACATTTTATAAACTTAGCTTTATAACTTATAGCTCTCCAATTATTAAAGCCTAATATATTTTCTACAAATTATAGCAATTACACAATGTAAAGCTTAAAAAAAGGCAGCCAGCACACTTATAAAATAGTATTAAGCTTGTGTGAACTCATCTTAAAAATTAAAATGGAAAATCATAAGTTTACTATAGTTTAGGTAAATACTTATTTTTATTTTTGTAAAATTAAATGAAGAAAAAATATGTTTAATTAAAGATTTTATTTGAATAAATTTGCTTATTTCTTTTATATGATTTCAAAGGAAGTGTAATAACATCAAATTGCAAGTTGACAATGGCAAAAAAAAAAAAAATCTCAGTAACATTGTAATTATTACTTTTAAGAATTTTTTTTTTTTAAATTATAAATGGAATTTTAAATTTTACTTTAGGTATCTATTATAAAAATTAATTTTAGTGATGCAAATGAATTTAAATAAATTTTATTTCATTCTAAATATATTTCTGTCTCCCAGAGCAAAAAAAAAGAAAATGTATTTTTCTGATTAATATTTCAACTGATTATTTTTTTTTTTATATAAAATATTATTTTTTTAGTTTTGAATTTATACTTGTACTAAACTATTTAAAAAATATGATGGACAGAAAAGATATATTAAAATAAAAAGCGGAAAATGTTAGCAAATTGGCCAGTAGAAGGCTGTTAAAAAAGTATATAAAGAACAAATTAAACTAATACCCTATAATAAGCGCTTAATGCATTCCATTAATTGTGTGATCCACAATATTATCTGAAATTCCTTTTCAACTGTTTATAATGCATTTTCCTTATCAAAGCCTTAAAGAAATGAATTCAAACTTAATATTGGACTTTCTATAACACATGGATTGCTAAATAGAAACTATTTGAAAACTATCCTTACTAAGTCAATGAATAACTACTGCATTAATCCATTGTGCTAGAACAATTTAGATTACCTGTAATGCTTTCATATCCAAAAGAAAAAATACAATGCACCGAAAGATAATTCTAAATATTAATATTCTAATCCTATTTCCCTAACTTATATTTATAAGCTCCAAATTCTAGGGAATCTTAAATATCCTCAATAGATCTAACATTCTATTTATGTTTCTTGATAAACATACTCCATAAATAATAATGTGTTATAATGAAGTATTATTTTATTGCAAGTGATATAAAAAACGAGTTTTAAAAATTTATATCCAATTCAGCATATTTTCTCATTGATCCTTTAATGCCATTTTTATTAAAAAAAAAAAAAAAACTTGAGTATTCACACAATATCATAACGATTATTATCCTAAAATTTTTTTGTCACAGATGTAATGATGCTGTGCATTTAAACTGCTTCTGGATTAAACATAAACTGGTAATATTTCTATATTGCCAAGATTATGAAAATATTTGATTTAATAAAACATTTCCTTATAACAACAAAACTACAAAAACAACAAAAAAATAATGCAAAATTATATATGTAAACCTATTTTCTGATTAAAATTATTGTAAAAGATAATTAATGACAGTTTTGAACTTACTGAGAAGAGCAGATTCCTTAGTCATTGAATTGGCTTGGAGTTGACTAATGAATTCTTTAAGCTGCTTTATTTCTGCTTGCAAATGAATTACATTCCCTTGGGTGTCTTCATTAATAACAGCCTAAAAAAAGAATAATAATGATAAATAATCTTTGAATTAAAATGTAGCAAATATTCCTATTTTCATTTTTGCTGCTATCAGGAAATAATTCATCTATATTATAAATGTTTGAATCACTTTGTGTATGTAACACTTCATTTAATATTTATTGCTACAATAATATTATTAATATTACTTCAGTCATTATGATAATTAATTATAAATTATTAAGATAAAATGCCCTACACAGTTTGACACAATGAGAGAATGGTATACTCTGAGTTTAATCCATGGATCACAACTCAGCTCTGACAATACTGATGTTCAAAGTTCTTACAAACTCCTCAGCTTCTCTTCAAAACAAAAAAATCAGTTTTAATTATTATTTAGTTTACAATGAAAACTTGACATTTTAAAGTACAATAATGCTGATTGTGAAATAAAATAAAATATCAATATATCAAATTAAAATCTCTTAGATGGATTATGAAAGAACAAGCTTGATGAGTGAAGATATTAAGAATAAATGAATTAAATAACAAACAATTACCTAAAATTGATATTTTGCATATTTTTTTCTAATATTATTAAAATGAATATTAAACTGAAATAATTGAAAAAAATTTTCAAAGGTAAAATTTATGTCAAAAACAAACTTAGATTATCTTTAGATAAAAGAATGCAATAAACATGAGAAACTCTTAAATGTTCTACCAAATTTAAATTTACTTAGTTATAGATATATAATTTAGGAATAGATTCATAAAATATTAATGAATCAGTATTATATGTAAATAGATAAGTAAGTAAAGTTTAAAAAAATAAATAATCATTATAAGAAATTAGGCTGCATGATTTAGTGCAGTAATAGAGAGGTGGATTCTGGAGGGAAAAGTCCATAGATCGTAACCTATCCTGTCACTTCCAGTGCTCAAACTTGTTTATGAGCAATAAATCACTTGATTATATATTTATAACAAATTAGAATAAGCTATGTAAAAGCAATAACTCTGTATTACAAATTATGAAAATCTATGAAAATTTTAAATCTGTATATAAAAGATAAAAGCCATGGGTTCAATGCTTGTACGAATAACACACATTCACCAACAAGTGAATCATAATTACAATCATGTTTTTAGTATGGACGTTGACACTAACCTGACTGATATATAATCCAATCAAAAACAGATCAAAATAAAGTTGCTAAATCATTAGTCTTATCAGACTAGGTTTAATCTAAACATTACAATCCACTCTAAAACTTCCTACATAATAAACATTACATTATCTGGCTACCTGTCACAGTCCATAGTTAGTATAGAGAGCAGCAGCAGTCACAATAGAACTTTCACACATCTCAATGAAACCTATATCATATTCATCATTAGATGCTAAAGATTAGAAGATATATTGTAAAGAAAGTGCAAAATTTAATAAATAAAACAATAATACAAATAATTATAAAAATGACATTTGCAAAACAAATATAAAATTACATTAAAAAGGTAATTAATTCAAAATTTTAGAATATTGCTATGAAAGATATTTCAGATACTATAATTAATTAAAATATCTGGAAAGCTTAATTCTTTTTCAGTAACATATTGATATTTAACATAATACTCTAAATAAATACAAAAGGAGAAGTATTATATGAAAAATATCATATAAATATAACAATGATTTCAACACAATTGAAATTAAACTACCATATAAAAATATTTTCTTTATTACTGAACTGGTTTTCAGCCTATATTAGGATCTTTTCAAAATATTTTTCTAATACAATCACATGACCCTTATATTTAGCAGTATTTCCTCTAATGTTCATTTTACATATGTATATTTAACCATTTGGGTTATATGGCATACAACAGCATAGTTGTGTGTGTGCACATATATATATATATAAAGTTGAAAGGAAAAATAGAAATAACCACAGACAAAAATTTGTAGATATTTTTCTACATTTCGTGGAATAAATAATCATAGTAAAATGTAAAATAATTTGGCATTTAAAATAAAATTTTGTTATAAATAAACATTTAAAAGAGTCTAATAAATATTTTTATCGAATTCTGATTTTGAAATTAAAGACAAGCATGGTTTATTTTTGAAATCATTTAATTAATGCTTGTATACAATTCTCTAAATAAAAACATGTAGATTACACTTTAATGAAATTCCAAGAGTAACTTTAATTAAAAGTGATTTGAAAACATTAAAAAGATAAGAACAGTTTTTGATTACTATATTTTTGTCATCTCACACTTATAAAAAGAATTGATAAAAAGATTAGTTCAGTTTTCATTTTTTAGTTTTGGAAGAGTTGAATAATAATAGTTGGTTGTAGTTGGCAGTAGAAATAGCTAGCTGCAGAGTTGATTGCTAAAGTTATACAAATAACTATCATGAATCAGATGTAGCTGAAGTCAAGACAGGAGGAAACAGCTGCTCTGTAGTTAACATGAAAGAGTTTTGATTCACATGAGGCTAGGATCAACATCAAATCGATCATTAGCCTGCTCAATGTGTTCTAAGAAGACAGCTTGCTGGCCTGAAGCTTATCAAGTCCCAGAGAGAAAGGAACTGATTGAATGCCCATACCTGATTATGCCTTTCCCAATGCTGTCAATTGCCTGGAGTATGCTTGTCCCAATGATGAGACCCATCAGCTTGCCAAAGAATTGGTATATGAATGCTGTTTTATCTATATGCAAGAAACCATAGATAAATATATCATGTCATATAAATATGAAGTGAGTTATTTTAATATTCCGTAAAATGACGTTTAAAAATATATTTAACTTAAAATGCAAGTAATACTTTTGCTTGAATTAAAAATTTAAAAGTGATAATATAGAATGATGTTGTTTGAAATTGTTATTGAGGAAGCAAAGGACATTTTAAAATTTATATATTTATTTTAAAGACAATATAATTGAAAGTCAAGAATAATTTATTGACCGTCCTATTTTTTTTAAAAAAAGATTTCCAAAAATCTTAGACTAGAAAAGAAAAGACATTTTAAATTTAAAGATATTGATAATCAATCAACAATTACCTGTCAAAAATTGACATTTTTTTAAAAAAGAAAAAAACTGTTATGAAAGAATTAAATAACATGATTCATATTTTTTATATACTTTCAATATTAAATTATGAAAAATATATTATTGTGACAAATTAAAAATATCATATAATATAAATGTCAATGTGTACATACATATCTATGTGCATAAACATATATGGTAATTACCTGTTATAAAAAATTAATGTCACTTATTATTTTGACAAATTTAAATATGTTATGATAATAAATTAATATATTGCATATCTGCACAGATTACATATGTATGTGTTTTAAGTAAACCTAATATAAGGTGTTTATATTTTTAAAAATAACTTAAAACATAAAATTAAAAAATTTTAATTATCTAAATAAGTGTCAAGAAACACATATGTAAAATGCAATCATTTTTTTATTAAATGTCAATTTAAATATGTTCAGAGATTATTAAGCTACATGTCTGTATGCTGACTGATTTTAATTAAACATATTAGAACATATATGAAAACCACAATATAGTCTTGAATTCTGTATATTAATCAAGTAAACACATTTGTAAAATTTAATCCTCTTTTTAATTTTATTAATGTCAATTGAAATGTATTCATGGATATTATAAAATGTACCTCTGTGTGCATATCTGTATATGTGTTATATGTAAACCCATTAAGAGGTATTTTGAACAATGTAATAATTTGAGTTTGGTAATAATTTTGTAAACCACAAATGAGGTAGTTTTATTAATGTATATTAATCAAAATCAGAAAGCTTATATGTATATAGTCTCATTCTAAAGACTTTAATATATTTTTTTATTGCTGTTAACAAACTTGTATTCAATTGAGTGACTTAATTCCAAAAGAGTTTAGGATATTATATGTTTGCATCATCTCTTGATCACAGTTATAGTTATAGATCTTATGTTCTCTGAGCTAAATTTGTGCGTAATGATTTGATATATTAAAGGGGATATATTTTAGTGTAAGGACATTCCAGTATGTTATTACCCCAGTTTGGCATGAGGATTATATTCTTGAAAGCCCATGCACTACATTTTATTTTAGTTTAGTCTTATTAGAATTTGTTTATAGTTGGCCAGTACATTAATGGTACTAAATGGCCAGAGAATTGATGCTGATCAGCATGTTTAATATCCCAGCATTATTGTTTTTATAGTTAAGTTTGTGCATTCAAATTTGTGTTTAAATAATTGCCTCAAGCTGGCAAAGTCTAAATAGTTGGCCTGGTCTGCAATGGACACATTTCGAATCTGGTGGTTTTATTGATTGTTGACCATTCAGGGTGATGAATGGTTATTTTGAGTATTACTTACTTTTACTTATTTATAATGTTGATTGATATATGGTTAATGATACTTTAGCTGCTCTAAGAAGTTAACTGGCTGATTCTCAATGAAATCTCATGCTCTCTTATAATATATAACATCTCTCTTACTTTAATATCTCTTAATATCTTACTTTGATATTTTATATACTAAATTATATATTTTAAAATTATAATATTAAATCATTATATAAATAAAATTTAACTGAAATATTGTGACTTGGGGATGATGTTGTTTTTCCATCACCCCAGGTAACCTCAATTAAATCACTTCCACCTTGACCCCATCCCATTATAATATATACTCTACCACTACCTCTTACATCAGGGGTCTCCAATCTTTTTGCACTTAAGAGCACATTCTATAATACCGGCCAGGTGGCGGGCACCATTTATTTTTTCAATGTAAATTTATAGTTGGATATTGTTTATAAGACACATAATGTACAAAAAAATATTTATTTCAAAAATAAAATTTTAACATATAATTAACGTTTATATTTTTACGCTGTAAAAGTATAGTATGCCCTACAATTTGATTACAATACAATACAATACAATAATTTATAAGAAATTTTAAAAATTAAATTTATTTGTATCAGGTAAATTTTATCGTGTTCGGATAGCGGTGGGCACACATAAAATGGTCTGCGGGCGCCATGGTGCCCGCAGACATAGGGTTGGGACCCCTGCCTTACATATATACTATTTTTATATAATAAATAAAACCACATTAATATTATACACCATAAATTATATATTACTTTACATAAAACATATTGCATTAATCATATACAAATACTTTATACATTAAAATAAATTATATATCATTTTTCATATATTTCTAATAACCATATCTACAATTAAAACCTTATTCATCCATAATTAACTATTTATTTACATATATCAAATATATTCACTTACAAAAACAATAATAAATCAAACATATATTAAATTTTCCAATTGTCCTTTAATGCCCATTTATTACTCAACTTTAATATATGTTTGGTTTTTGTAAGTTAATAATTAGTTGATTATTGGTGAATAAGATTATATTTGCACACATGTTATTAGAAATATATGAAAAATGATATTTTTATTTAATGAATAAAGTATATGCATATAATTAATTCAATAGAGTTTATGTAAAGTAGTATATAATTTATAGTGTATATGTATAAAAGGGGGTGGTTGTGCAGTATATATATGTAAATATGTTATATGATTATTGTAAAATAAACGTTAGAGGAAGTATTGATGGAAATAAGAGTCATATGGTGGCTGGAAAGGTGGTAAAATGGATGGAAAAAAATAATTTAATAGGAGAAATGGAAGGAGGTTTTAGAACAGATAGGTATATAGGAGATAGTTTATTTGTAGTCACACAACTTATAGAAATGAGTAGAAATACAGGTAGGCAATTATATATAAGCTTTATAGATATAGCGAAGGCATATGATAGAATGAATAGAAATAGATTATTGGTAAGTTTAATAAATTTGGGAATGAATGGGATTTTAGTAGATCTTATTAAGAGATTGTATGAAAATAATTATTATATGTATCAACTAGGGAATACAGAATCAGAGTTAAAAATGAAGTGGGACTAAGGCAAGAATGCCCTATGTCACCTATTTTGTTTTTGTTATATTTGAAAAAAATGGAAAGGGTAATAGGAAGAGGGATAGAAATATCAGTAGTAAATGGCAAGGAAGTGCATACATTACCAAATCTTTTATTTGATATTTTCTTATGCACAGAAAGTATGGAAGATATGGAAGTTATGCTGAAGACTTGTGCAGAGATAGATAAAGAGATGGTGATCAAATTCAGGAAAGAAAAATCAAAAATAATGATAGAAAATGCTGGAGAGAGAATAGTGAAAGAATTTTTCTTGGGGAATATAAAGTTAAGTGTGGCAAACAGGTACAACTATTTGGGAATTGTCTTAAGTAATCAGAGAAATTGCTTGTAGGAATGGGAAAAAAATTGATAAATGAAGCAAAGAAAAGAAAGGAACTAATAAAGAAATTAACAATGTTTTCATATAATAAATATATAGCAAGAATTATATGGAAAAGAATGGCAGTAGTAAGGTTAACCTATAGTAGCGATGTGTTAAGAGTTAGCAAAGAGATGTTAGATTACTTACAAAAAGTACAAAGAGAAATAGGAAGATATGCATTAGATGCAGATGTATAGATGGCAAAGGAAGCAATTCAAAAAGAAATGGGATGGTCAAGTTTTATCTGAGATGCAAAAAGTAAAATGAAAATGTTTGGTAGATTGCAATTTATGGATAGTAAGAGAATAACTAAAATAATATTTAATTGGATTATGAATAAAGAAGAGACAACAAGATGGGTGAGAAAGGTAGTACAGTATGCAGATTTGGATAAAGATCTGATGTCAGTATACTTGTACAAAGGGTGAGATGATTGTGTTAGGAAGATTGTTGATTGTTATAAAGGCAATTACTGGGATAGAAGAAAAGATGGATTAATAAAAAATAGAGAGCTGGAGAACTAATATGGAGAGTAAAAAAGCTTAAATATATATAGAAGTAAACAGAATATTGGGTGTGAATTAATTTATATGATAATAGCATGGAAAGTAGTTTACTATTTAAGGCTCGAGCAGGATTTCTAGCAACAACAAAGAATACATATAGATAGAGAAATGAGGGTGAATTTAGTATGCAGGTTATGTAAGAAAGGCATGTAAAATATTAGGCATTTGCTAATAGAATGTAAATGTTTACAAGCACAAAGAGTACAAATAATGAAATTATGGGAGAATAAATATAGACCAAGTGATTATACAGAAAATAGGTTATTGGTCTTTATGCTGAGATTAGAAAAAGGAAAATCTAGATGCAAAGGCCATGGAGTGGAAAAAAATAACGTTGTGGAAATGGGATAGAGGATAAAGAAGAATATGGAAAAACTTAAGGTGGGAAATTGAAAAGGAAGGTGGCCAACAGGTTTTTCTTGAACATAATGGCCAAGAGATTCCTGGCTTCGATAAAAGAGTAGCCATATCAAATCATATCAACATATGATTGTATTAGAAAAGTGTATTTTGAAAAGGCCTCAATATAGGGTGAAAATCGGTTCAAAAATAAAAAAAATATGTATTTATTTTTATGTGGTTGTTTAATTTCAATTGTGTTGGAATCATTATTAATTACATGGACAAATTTATTTATTAATATGTTTGACCATTATTAAGAAGTATTGCATACATAATAAATAAAAAGTCTAATGGGGTTAGATTAAAATAATTTCAAAAATTATGAATGGTTATTTCCAATTTTTTTCAATATTTGGAGATAGCTAGCTTTAAATAGATCAGATATTATTAAAGTAATGTATCTATAGAATTTTGGTGATCACTAAAAAAGTTAGTCCTCATGATAATGTCATTTGAGAACAGTAATATTTTCTTCCTTAGCTTATAATAATTTTTAATATTGATTTCCTAGTCAAGATATTAATGACTCCCAAGGCAACTTTAAATATAAGATTACATTTTCCATTGTCAGCTTCAATATATAGTTATTTGCATATATTTAGTTTTTATAAATCTGTTTGTGATGATAGCTTTTTTATAATTATGTATTAGCTGCACACACTAATACCCAATATTACTTGCAGACCTTGGAAGTGGGTTTTTTTCAAATCGTTCATTTTAACTTCTGAAATTCTACAATTCTTGTGCTGACAAATAAAGAATTAGATGTCTGTCACAGCTTATATAAATTAGGACCTATTATCAATTCTTGTTTCACAAAAAATATTTTTAGTATTGTTTTTAAATAATGTTTATACACACTTATGGGATTTATTCATATTTTCATTTAAACACTTTAATCCCCTAATTAGTTTTATTCAAAAATGAAAAACAAATTTGTTTTTCTCATATATTAAAATAAGACATTAATTTTAATTAATTTACTAAGAGAAAGTAAAATGAAGCTTTATTTTAAACATATAATATGTCTGTTACTATATCAATGATTATTTCAGTAGAATTTTAATTCTCTAATATTTTGCTGTAAGCCACGAGTTTTCACAATTTTTCATGGTTTTGAAGCAACAATGCAATTTATTATTCAAAAATAGAGCTTTATTAATTAAAAAAATATATTTTTAATTTTTTTTACTGATTGAGCAATTCGTATATATAGATTTGCATTACCAATATGGCATGAGATCTAAATGTTTCAATTTTTTTTTATTTTTAAAAAAGCAAAAATATAGAATTCTTTACCAGATAGATTTAATTTTTAAATAAATATTTGTTAATAATCATTGAATATATCCAGTTCATCATTTAATGAAATTTACAATTATTTGTGCTTAACATTGTAATGTTCACATTCAGGTCATTATTTTATTAGCTATAGTTTTTTTATAAACAGGAATCATGTCAATATTATATATTCATATAATATATTCACACAATATTCATAATATAACATTGACTTAATTGATGTAAAATAAAAGGCTGTAGCTAATAAAATCATGTCTTGCTTTGGAAATAATCATTAATACTGCTAAGCTTATATAATTTTAATTCTTATTGAAGATTACATTTGCCTGGTGATTACTTACAGATGGCTTTCAAAGTTTTTGCTGATAATGCTTGTGCTGCATCTCTACTTAAATTTGATGAATATCACTACTGTCCATTTATTTTTATTTCAACATCACTAACATTATTTCTATATATAAATACACACACACACACTGACAACAATTCCCGAGTTACTAAAAAAAAAAAATGTTTACTTCATTCCTGAATCAAAGACATTGCAAATTTATATTTGTTTTACTGTCTATAAGCTCTGATTTCTTTTAAAAATAAATATATTGTCAAAAACAAATGACAATTACTTTCCCTATATCAAATCAATATTTATTTTAATTTCTTCATTTTAAAATATTTTTTATAAGATAACTAGTCTCAAATACAAATATCTTATTAATTATGTTTTTATCTGGTCAACAATCTTCATTTTCATTACCTTAACCCAATTAATGGCAACAAATATTTGGCTAAATTTACAATATATATATATATATAATGAACCAATTAGTTTCAAAGCTAGAAAAATGTAGCTGTCAGATTGAATGTATTAATAAATAATATAATACTGATGCGGATTATAAAATTATCTAAAAAAAGCAGTTTAAGTATCTTTGCCAATACTAACATGATTACTTTTATGTAGGTGCAATGCTCTCAGATCCAAGGTTCCTCACTGACAAAGGCCATAAGCCAGAAACTAGTCTGGGGATATTGGATGAGTAGGCACTAGATAGGGATTTTATGTACAAGTCTTCTGGCATCCATTGATTATTCTGGCTTGCACTGAGTGACACTACTGTATGGATAGTTTTGCCTGATTAATAATAGTTATGAGCAAGCATAAGAAACAGTGATCATGTGATGATTATTTATGGTGATAAAAATTAGATTAATACAGACTTTATGACTTCAAGACTGTTTATATAATAGAATTTGGATTTTATAAGAAAGTTCATCTAATATTTTATTATAAGATTTTATTGTTTAAATTAAAAATTATCATTCTTTTATTATAAATATACATATGTATGTATACAAAAAGAATGTAATTAAAAAATATATGCATGTGTATTCATATATCATTTTGAATATTTTACTATTATTTTTAAGCAAAATATTTATTCATGTTAAAACCAAAAAAAAAATTTTTTTTTTTGGGGGGGGGGGGGGAAAGATAGTTAAAATAATTCTTCAAAGCAGCAAATAGGGCAAAAATTTCAATTTATAAATCAGGCCAAAATTTTCCCAGGATTATAATAAAGAAAAAGGACTTATTTGATACTTGGTATTTTTAATCTGAAGCATGATTATGATAATGTTGATATAATATATGCTATAAAGTTAGCAAATATTGGTAAATCATGTGAAGACTACTCCTACTGTTTTAATGAATAATATAAATAGCAATAATTTATTTATGTGATAACAATGATAATTGATTAATAAATTAATAATGTGTCACTTTCCAAACTAAATGTATATTATAAATATCAGAGAAAACTGTTTCTAAAGTTTCATTAAAGAGATAAAATTAATTAAATATTTTTAGATCAATCTATTAATAATATAATAGAATTTCTTATTTCACAATAAAAAATTTTACTTTTTAAAATTGTGCAATCAAAACACACAAATATAGATCTACAGCAGTATAACATAAAAGCCTTATTTGTTTATTAATATTTTGATCTCTGCAAAATAAAATTTTATTACAGGCATTTAACTTCTATTAGAATAATGCATAAGAAAACCATCAATTAAAGTTTAAGTCAAAAAATAATTGTTTAATTTCAACCACATCTAAGATTTTTATATTTAACTTGAAATAAAAATGTGGGATCTAGACATTAATAACTTCAATCATTTGTTGTAAAAATTAGTGATTGAATCCATTAATTCATGGATGCCTCATGCTTTTATTTCAAGTTAAATATAAAAAACCCAAATGTGGTTGAATAATACAAATAAATAAATAAATACAATTATTTTTTGGCTTTTTGTCACACAGTAAATAATAGTGACTATTATAAAATATTTTTTATAATAATTTTTGATTTTTAACTTTTTAGTATTCACATGCAGTAAATAAAAGTATTTATTATTAAATATTATATATATTGTTTGTAATTTTTTACTATTTTGATATTTTTTATAATTATTCCTATTTAAAATGGAGAATGAAAAGCAGATTTCAGTATGTGCAAAATTTTAAAGGAAATTGGTGATGCATTAAAAATCCCAATATTATTTTGTTTATGGCAGAAGCACTTAAAAACAAAAACTTTTATGATGAAAAAAAAAATATATATATTTCATTCATTTTAAAAGAAGCAAATTACATTTGTTTTTTATCACTATTTTAATTGAACACTACTTTTTAGTATAACCTTTTTGTAAAATAAAAGTGTTTATAAAGTATATTATCTTTTCATGTACATCACTTAAAACTTATTGAATCCAGTGCCCATGCTTGTTTACATATGTTTGAGTTTCGTTTGAAGGTGACGATTAAGTAAATTCTAAGTAATTTCGTCGATGTCATTTAGTCAGACAACGCGAACCGTAATTTAAAGTGAATGATCTATCTTCACGCTTTATTTGCCAGTACTTAAGATTTGCCCATATATAAATATTTGGGTTCGGAAAGAATAAGTGGGTTCATTTTATTCTTTCTTAAATGCTATATCTTGTATGGGCACTGAAAAGTATTCATTTATTATTTAATACTCATTAAAGCGCATGTACAGTAGCTGTAAAAAGGCTGATATTTAGTGAATTACAATTATAAACATCGCGCTATATAAATAGATGCTTGTTTAAATATAAATTAAATAAACTAATATAAAAAGGTTAGTTTTAATTATAAAATAAGATTAATAAAATATAAAAGATTATAATATTGATTAAAATATACTACCACCTATTATGAGATGGGTGTCAGTTAATATAAGATTGGATTCAAACCGATACTAGTGCTGATGACATTGGCACTAGGTGAAGCAGAAATATGTACTATATTTCCAGCTTCAAATACAATAGTTTTGATATATGATTTTCTGTTTAAATATTGTACAGGTAACCTGTAGACAATACCCTCCAATATAGCTCTAAGTGGAATAATCTTCATATAGCTATAAAGAAAGCAGATAATGATGGTAATGGATTATATTTCCCAATCAACCACTCAAAATCAATACTAGGGATTATAAATAGATGTTATCACTCAGAAGTATTTTGTTTTAAATAAAATAATGAAAAAGACATACATTTATAGCCTTTATCTAGGCACTAAGTAAACAGACCATATGATCAATTTATTCTATTAAAGCTCTTGATGTTAGTATTTCATTATAATAAAGATTAATAAAATCTTCCATTATTTTGGAACTATTTTAGATTTAACTTGTTTAAATACTTAGGTCATTGATAAGAGTTAACATACTCATGTTCTTAATTTTGTATTGGTATAAATTTGGCTTTTAGAGCTAAGGCATACAAATTGAGTCTCTTTATTTCTCTTGTCTCATTTTTATACAGTTACAGACTGTGACATACTTAATTTGGGCCTTTGATGAGTCTCTTCCTCTTGTCCATTCAATACCATTACAATATATATTATATATAATATAAATAAAATGTCTGTTAATTAAAACAAAATTGTAATTATAATAAAAATAATAAATTTAACAGTTTACAAACTATTATAAACAATCCTTAAATCCGCAGAAGTACTTCTGTTTTCTTTGATCATGAAAAAACATGTAAATATAAATTTAAATTTGATTTTGAAAATGTGAAAGTTCTTCATGAAGAGAAAAACCATAATAAAAGAAAAATTAAGGAGGCAATTTTTATAAATAGGAATAAAATGCATTTAATAAATAGACAAGCTGCTAACATTAAAATACTAGATTCATGGGATTTGAATTGATGATGTTTGCTTCCGCTTTGTTTTTTTAATTTAATGGCAGTTGAGGCAGGTTTAATAAATTAACCAAAAGTACTTCTGTGGATTTAAGGATTGTTTATAATAGTTTGTAAACTGTTAAATTTATATATATATATATATATAGTTCTAATATCCTCACAAATAAAAGATAAATTCATATATATATAACTAAAATAGACCTGGTGGATGTAACCAGCAGAAAATTCAAAAATAAAATGTCAATCACTCTCTTAAACACTATTAAACATCACATGATCACTATCTCATACTAGCACATAATTGATATTAAACAATTGTTTAATAACAATTATGTGCTAGTATGAGATAGTGATCATGTAATGTTTAGTGCTTTAACACCAATCCTGCCTAATAGGATAGTGGTGGCTATGGTTGTTAAAGACCAGTCATTCAAAATGTATGGGTGCTGAATTGAGTTCAGACCTATATGACTATATAAGCTATTGAGCTTGGATTGAAAATATTATTGTGTTTTCAATTTCATTCTCATAGTTTTGTAGTTAAGTAGAGTTAAAAGCTGGCTGCTAGAGAGTTGCATTAGATCCTAAGATCTAGGTGCAGTGCTCTCAGATCCAAGGCTCCTCACTGTCAAAGGCCATGAGCCAGAAACTAGTCTGGGGATATTGGATGAGTAGGCACTAGATAGGAATTTTATGGACAAGCCTTCTGGCATCCATTGATTGCTCTTGTTGACACAAGATGGCACTACTGTATGGAGAGTTTTGCTTTGTTTTGAATTGTCTTAAACACTATGTGTTTTTTCAGCAGTGTCACCCTGTGAATAAATATAAAATCTGAATTTTAAACAGCACAATCAAAAGATAACTTCTTGATCATATGCTACAATGTTATTAAGTTTATTGAAATACAGATCTATTTAAACAAAGAGTATGCAAAATTTAAATTAGCAATGATCTTAAATGCTCATAAACAACATGTTTAATACATGTTTACAAAGAAAGACTAAAGCATATGACATTTTAAACTTTGCAATCTTCCAACATAAATATATAAGTAATAGACCCAATGCATATCACTAGCTGAAAATTCAAATATAAAATATTATTCTCCCAAACACTATATTTTTCCAGCAATGACACCTTGTGAATAAAGTCTAAATTTCAAACAGCACGATCAAAAAGTAACCCCTTGATCATATGATGCAATATTGTTAAATATATTGAAATACAAATCTATACAAACAAAAAGCATGAAATTTAAATTAGCAATGATGTTAAATTGCTTACAAACAAAGACTAAAACATTAATCATTTCAAACTTTGCAATCTGCCAACATAAATATATAAAAAATAGGCTCAATGCGCATGGCTAGCTGAAGATTCCAATATAAAATGTTAATCACCTTCTGAAATGCAAAGTTTTTCCAGCAACAACATCTTGTAAATAAATATAGTCTGAATTTCAAACAGGATGATCAAAATGTAACTTCTTGATCACATGCCACAATGTTCGGTATATCGAAATACAGATTTATTCAAATAAGAAGCATGAAATTTAAATTAGTAATGATCTTAAATTGCTCATGAACAAGCATATTTAATATACATATACAAAGAAAGATTAAAACATTAACCATTTTAAACTTTGCAATCTGTGAACATAAATATATAAGAAATAGATCTAGTGCAGATCGCAAACTAAAAATTCAAATATAAAATGTCAATCACCCTCCCAAACTTATGTTTTTCAAACAATGACAAACAGCATGATCAAAATGTAACCTCTTGATCATATGCTGTAATTTTGTTAAGTATATTCAAATACAGATCTATTTAAACAAGGAGATAAAATTTACATTAAAAATGATCTTAAATTTCTTGTAAACAAACACATTTAATATACATATACTGGGTCTGTTTCTTATATATTTATGTTGAGACATACAAAGTTTAAAATGATAAATGTTTTAGTTTTTCTTTGCATAAATATATTAAACATGTTTGTTTATGAGCAATTTAAGATCATTCCTAATTTAAATTTCATGTTCCTTGTTTGAAAGAAATCCACATTTCAATATACTTAATACAATACAGCATACGATCAAAAGGATTATTTTTTGATCATGCTGTTTGAAATTCACTTTATATTTAATCACAAGATATCAGTGCTGCAAAAACATAGAATGTGGAAGGGTGATTGAAATTTGATATAAATGAAAGGATTTTCTAAATTTCTAAATTCTACTAGTATTGGTGAAAAAATGGCTTAATCTCTTCATGACACATATTTTGGGTTACACTCATCAACTGCTCTAGAATTAATCAATTTAATCCATTGTCATAGCAACATAATTTATTTAAATACCACTATTATCCTTAACTTGGATTAAAGCAAGAACACTCACATTAGCAGCATATTTAATGCAGCCTTATTTATAATGTAAAATATTAATGTATAAAAGACAGATATTTACATTTTTTCCAAAGAACCTTACACACAAAGAATATCTAAAAATGTAAATAAATAATTTATCAGCTCTATAAATATGAAATTAATTTGAACAATATTAAATTTCTTGAACCCCCTACAGTAAATTCATAAATTTCAAATTTATCTATTAATAGAAAGAAAAAACAGACCAATTAACAATGAAAGTAAAACATGTTTAAATCTGCAAGGCAATATTAATTTCAATAATCAAGTGTTAATATCAAATTGAGTACTGTGGTGTATTTAAATAAGAATAAGGTTGCTATGTTGATGGATTGCTGATCTTTTATAGGGCATCTGTTGAAAGAGGAACCTTGTGTGAAGACTATTAAATGTTTTCATCAATAGATGTTTAAAATTATGCAATATACTTTAGATGGCACATGAAGACTTAATATTGCTTTAGTTAATTACATATTTACAGTGTAAATAAATACCAATCATTTATTTGTATATATATAAAATATTATATATCATTATATTTACAATAGTTTGTTAATTTTTGTAATCTTAACATATATTGTACCCTCACTTCTCGATATATAATATAATTTAAAATATGACTAGCTCAATTAAATCATTATGCTTAGCTAAAATATGTATAACTATCTTTAATATATTTTTATAACATTATAACTTATCAGATTTATTATAACTTATCCAAAAATTAATATAGTTCCATATTATGTACTAATTAAATAAGTATTTACTAAAATCATGAGACTATGAAGTGAAGTTACAATTGGTAATTGAATTTACATTGAATCAATGTCTTTCCAAGACACTGTCTCAATCATAAGAATACTATTACTTCTTTATTATCTCATTACTAACCTACACACTCTTATGACTTTTATAAATGAATTATCTTTAATAATAAAAATAAATAAATCTCAATCTTTATTAAGAAATATAATAAACAACTCATCCTCTAATTATCTTAAAGTATAATAATCTGCAGATAGAATGATAAGGATTAATATCAAACCTAAATCACCTAACTTATCTAATAAAATAACTAACAATAATAATCTTTAGTTGCTTAACTTATCTATTTTATTGTACTATTAATCATTAAGAAAATAAAATCATATACATGTCTTTCTTCCATATAGTTTTGATTTTAAAATATACTAAAGCTTACAATAACAATTGCAATAAATAATATAATCTATATATATAATTACTTGACCATTTAATATATATTAAATCAATCAAATTTATAAATTATATTAAGAAAATATTTTTTCCTAAAAATATAATAATAATAAATTCATATTCAAATATTATTACATTCAAATTACTTTTCAAATCTGTATAAAATAATAATTCCACACTTTTAAACAACTTAAACAAATTTATTTAATCAACTTTAACAAATAACTTTTACACTATTCATCAAATGACTAAAAAATAAAACAAAAATAAGAAAAATAATAATACAAATTTTAATGTTATTTCCAAACAATGATATTTCTTTATAACTATTTATAGTTTTATTTAATTTTAATAAACAATTAAATAAACAGGTTTTATGTAAATATTAGTAGCATATAAATAAAAGACTTTAATAATTAAAATCTACTTCACTTAAGTCTTACTGCTATTTATATATATACTGTTGATACATTACTATCGATTACTCAAAATTAATTAATATCAATGAATAATTGTAATATAAAATTATTAATTATAACTATTTTTCCTCATATAATGCTACACTCTATCAAAATATGCAATAATTTCTTTAAAATAATATTTAAATATTCAACAATTTCAAATTTTATAAAGATTATACAAATAAAATTCTATGATTCTTTTCTATTTAAACTATTACTCTTTTTACTTGTTATTCTTATTTCTTCCTAATAAACTTCTATCTACAAATATCATTTTAACCTTATTTCACTTCAGAAAAATAAATGACCAATTTTTTTAAAAAAATAATAATAATTATCCAAACTCTCTTATGCCTCATCATCTATATATGATAAACCTTCAATCAAAATATAAATTTCTATGTAAAATTAACTTAACTTATCTAATAAAATAAAAATAAAATATAGATTTTTTTACCTCTTACTAACTTGAAAAGAAAAAAAAAAAAAACTTATACTAATATAATAGATCTAATTCCTAATATTGTAACAGAAATATTAAAATTTATTCACGAAAGAATCATATAATATTTCTAGTTCTATATTATGTTGTACTAAATTTCATCATCAATTTAGATGCATATTAAAATAAAATGTATTACTAATATTATCGGTATATTCTTTAAATATTTATCCATCCCAACAATCAAATAAATTTGGTTGTTCTAAAGAAAACATAGCAATACATCAAATATACTATTATATAATTTTACCATAAATGATACTTTAATGTACCCCACACTGCCTCGGATACTTTACATTTACTTTACACTAACAATATCTTTAAATATGTATATATAAATATTTATGCTTTATATTAATATTTTTTTTTTTAAGAAAGTACCTTCCTATCTTTAATAAACAATAATTATAAAATTTTTTAATAAATAAAAAAACATAAAACCAACGTCTTTTCACCTTAATGTTCTCCTAGGCTTACCAAATACTTCTTTCGGTTTTTTAATTTTTGAAAAAGAAATTTTTTTTCAAATAAAAGAAAGTCAGTTCCACCATAAGAATAAAAGAATAATTAAAATAGTTTATGGAATCCGGATTCATTTCTTTTTAAGGAAAAAAATATTATTATTTAAAAGTTATTAATTTTTAGAATTAGTCTATAGTTTATAAAGTTCTTATTTAATTGTTTTAAAATTGACTTGGATATCCACGTATATTTTATTTGCGCATTCCTTAATGAATATTTAGGTAAGATTAATTTTAGATTCTTCTGTACGACCAGCGTTCAGACTTTACTAATATAATAATTTTATTTATAGGTATTTCTTTACCCATTAAATTTCCAATTTATTTGCCTTTTAAAACTGTCAAAATTTAGTCTTTTAAACCATAAAGACTTAACAAGCAAGTATTATATAATTATGTTAATTATCATATCTTTATCAAGATATATACTTAAATTTATAATTTACAAATACTTTCTTCATAAAGAAGTATTTCTCATTCTTTTAAATATCTGTTTTATAAAAATTAATTACAATCAACTTTTAAATTTATACAAGGTCCAACGTATTACTTTTATGCATCTAATAACTCTCCTAGTTAATCCAGCGTTTGTTAAATTTTTAGTATAAAGTCTCCAATACATTTTATCCTTATTCGATGTTTTCATGACTATTTGATAGTAAATTGAGCTTCAATAGAAACAATCAATAGGAAATTATAATTAAATTAACACTGCATATTTATCGGTAAACTTTTATAAATTATTTTAAAACTACTCTCTTATAATTTTAAAACGATTATGAGAGCGTCTATAATTACTTAGCTATTTCTAATAGCACACTTTACTTTAAAAATTACAATCATAATTCCCCTCCGAACAATTGAACCTTGGTTTTATACCAGAAGAAACTCCCCACTTGATTGGTAAATTAAACAATCAACTTGCTAGCTTATTTACATATTTTACCAACAAGACAGAATTAAAAACAAATAATGACTTATTTAATATTTATTATTTATCACATTATTAAATTCTTAAATTAATCTTTATCGTTTATTTAAATCCATTAAACATTTTTTTAAAATATACTTTCTTACTTTATTTCACTTTTAACTTTTATAAGATTATTTTTATAAACAAACTAAGTCTATTTTTATTCGTTATGTTTTTTTTTTTAAACAGTATTTAAAAATCAGATTTAATGTTTCACATTAATTATCTTTATTTTCATCTCGTGATAGCCAATATAATACTTATAAATTTTTATAACAGAATTTTAAAATAATTTTGCAACTTTACTAAAAAACTCACAAGCATGTGTGTATGTGTCTAACTAACATATGTTTTACAACACAGCTACAAACGCTTGTAATAATCTAAAAATAAACTAACAATTTCATTTTTAAAAATAAATATTTTTAAAATAATAATATCTTATAACAACTTTTAAAATAATAATTCGATATTATTAAAATCAAATATTAATCTTCTATTATGTACTACTAATAATTAAAATATTTATATTCACTTATTAAATATTAATCTTTATCAACAATAAATATATGCATTTAATTTTAACTTGTCTTTTTAAAACTTTAACTTTAAACATTTATTTATTAAATTTATTAATGCAGTATTGATTATGGCCAGTTTTCCCAACCATATACTATTATCATTCCCATTGAAACGTCTCTCAAACATCAGCACAATTTTCACATATCAAATATTCATAGATTACTTTAATTACACTTTTTAAAAGATTGTTATAAATAAAATTAACATCATATAGCTAAATATATCTTAAATTTAAAATTTTTTAACAGATTGATACAACAATTTATGGAGACCCATACAAAAGGGCACAATATATATATATATATATATATATATATATTTAGAAGAAAAAATGTTGGCTAATACTATTTAAATATGTTAAAATATTATTGCAAATTAAAACTTCTTATTTAAAATATAACAAAAGGTTATTTATTTATTAGTCATCTATAATACAATTTAAATTAAAATTAAAATATTTTGGGATCATCTAAAACTGTCAGAAATGCATTACAAATATTCAATCACAAAATTAAATGAATATACTAATGAATAAACAATTAAAAATATTATAAAAACCAAACGTTTACAATACTAATGTTTAATTTAAAATATTAATAGAAAATAAATTAGAGTATAAAACATGCTAGTTATTATTAAAATTAATACTTCATTAAATAGACAAATTAATGACAATAAAGTACCTTGTTTAACTAAAATGATACAATAAAATTAGCTGTATATATGTACATCTTGATTACACTTCAAAAATATATTTATTTGATAACAGGAAAGTTATGAGAATCTTATAAAGTTCATCATTAATATCATAAATACTCCCAATTTATATGATGTTATAAATGGTCTGCAATATTTTTATATCATTTGCAGTTTTTTTGATAAAAATGGTTCACTATTACCTGATGATTTACAGATGTTGGATCATTTATCTCATAAACAACACAAACAAGTCTAATTCACTCTTGGAATTCACATTCCTATAATTGAAAGGTATCCAGTTCCAAGTTGGAATTTAAGAAAACTTGACTAGAATTAATATAATGAATATCTTGAATAAAATATTAAAAGAATCTCTCTACTTCCCCTTCCAATTATAGATTTAACATTACCCTCTTCCTATTATACATTTACAAAATTATAACAACAGCATCCTACTCATACAAAATATTGAAAGTAATTTATTCCAAGTTGGAACAATATTTGCTTACCAAATATATTACTATCAAGCTTGTTAAATCATTGAAAGATGTTAGCAAAAAAAGTGGAGGACAGTCTATGGAAAAATAAAACACTAGAAGATCTAATTGAATGGCCTGGTCATTCTTACACAAAATCAATGGTTAATAAAATCATCTCTAAAAGAACTAGTATTGTCACTATTAATAAAATTGCCAATCTTATATATCAGACTTCTACATCCACTTTTCATAAACAAGAGAAGGTATCATGAGAGAAAAACTGCAAACTTCTCTTTGACAATGATGCTCTAATACCAATCTAGTAAAACTAGCAGATATTGCTGACTTGAAGTTGGTCTTCATTAGTTTAAATCAGGAAATGGCTCTGAAGCAAATGGCATACTTCTCAAATTTTTAAAATTTTAGGATATAGTGATTAACAAAAAATGTTTAGCAACATAACAGAAACCATATCAAAAATATGTCATAAAGGCAACACTATAGCAGTCTTAAAATCCAATAACCCCAATAATGACATAAAAAAAAAACTCTTTGAATATCATTATTATGTGATTTCTACACACTAGCTGAAAAAATCATATTAATAAGAATTTTGCAAATAATTGAGAGCTATTTACTTATAGAACAGGCTTAGATCTGGAAAAAGCTGCTGTAAAAAACTTTTATCTTTAAAACCTCACATAGATTTTTTAAAAAATATATTAAAAGCTGATGCTATATTTATTGATTTAACATCAGATTATAAATTCCATTTGGAAAAGGATCTTCTTTTAAAAGTTTCTAAAATCTTTAAATACAGGGAATCCATTAATTTACTTGACAAAATACTCTACATATAAATAAATTTTAGTGACACAAAATGATTATACTGATACACAATTTTACAGAATGATCTACTACAAGATTCAGTTTTTTCAATTACTTAAATTAATATATTCAACAGTGATCTGTCAGATACAGAATGTAGTAAATTCATCTATGCATAGGATATTGTTTTAATTCACAAAAAAATCATTTCCAAAAGTCTTTTAATAAGGATATGAAAAGTTTGGAAATCTTTTTCAAAGGCTGAGATCTTATTCTTAATCCAACACAGTATGATCAATTTTTCATCTAAATAGAATAGACTGAAACACAATTGTAGTCCATGTTATTTAGGAGGAATCTTGAATTTAAATTTATCTTATTTTCCTCATTTCTCTACAGTTATATAATAAATAACCTTTAAAAATTGTTTAAAATACTTGGGGTTATGATGCAAGCACTTAACAGATCATTTCCTTAACACTAGTATATTATTTCACTGTTGAATACTATTAAGTGTCCACATGAAATTACTATATACTCAAATGAATATTACCAATTAGAAATATTATTAGTTAGTTCACTCAAGATAATTCCATTGAATTGGCTTCTTGTTCTTTCACATATTACTCCATCAGATATCAAAAGAGAGAAGTTGTCTCACAGAAAAATAAAAACATACAAAATGGATTGGACTTGTCAATAACTCAAGACAGTTTTTTATTAACTAAAATTCATCTCAAATTTGGATGTTCAGTCAAGAAATTATAACTGAAAATTCTGGATAAAAATGAACTTCTTTTGAACTTCCAAACTAATTTCTTCTCCAAACTCAAGACAGTTGAATTGATTTTCCTAGATACAATTAAGGTCTCATAATATATTCAGAATAATCTGTGATTATTGTGCTCATCTCTTTCATAAATAGAATTTAACAATCATTGATCTATGCAGATGTAAACAAACACGTAACATAAATCATATAGTTAATGAATGGCTGCAGAGACAGAGTTGAAAATAGTAATAAAGTCTTTGATGATTCTATCTCTTAGTTGGAATCTCTACAGATTGCTTAAGGAAATTTTGTTAATAGCTGTCTAATAATAAAAAAATCATATGCTAAATAACTGAATCAGAAAATGTAGGACACTGGTCATTTACATTGTATTATAATCACCATTAATAAAGGGTCACTATAATATTCACTATTTATATTAAATGGGAGTGAATTCTTCAAATAACGTTTCCTAGTATTTTAATATTAATTCATAGTTGTCTCTTTAGCAATTCATCAACGTTGCATTATGCTTTCAATATTATTACAAAAAATGACTTTTCAGAAAACTTTATAATTATCTTAAAAGAAGTTGCAATAAAAAGATAAATTTATTATATTGTAGAAGCAGAAACCGGTCTGAAGATATTCTGAAAAGTTTGTTAATAGCTATTGGAAAGCTCATTAGATAACATTGTGTTTATGTATGTCCAATGTATGAAAAATTCAAACGTCATTGCAAAATTTTTATATTCAGCAATATTATTTTAATACAATTATCAATGACTAAAATGAAATATGCATAAATTATGCATCTATTGGTACAAATTTTCTTACAGCTTGCTACATTGTTCAGAAGGTGTGCTTAAAAAAAGAACACACTTTAAATACATAAGCTATCATTAGTTTACAACAAATAGATGTAAAAAACACACAAATTTAAACTTATTTCAATTTTAATAGCAATAGACTAGTAATAATACAAAATGTAATATACAGTACTTTTCAATATACACATGTATATAACAAAGAGTCTTTTTTTACATGTATAATATGTATATATAAATTAAGATTATACTATAAACAAAATTTAAATAAAATAATAGTTATTAATAATAAATTGAGGAAACACATTACATATATTTTAATTTCTTTCCATGGTATTTTATTTACATATATTTTACTGAGTGTGTGTTCATTCATGCAAACATTGAAGCAATAAGAAAAAAAACAAAAACTAACTATCATATTTTTATTTTTAAAATAAAGAAAATAGTGAAATGTCTGACTTTTATCCTATTGAATAAGCTCTGGATAATATTCTTTTTTTTTGTTTTTCAATAACTTTTTTTCTCTTAGAAAAACCCAATAATGATCTTATCAAGAGAATAGATTTGATGTCTTTAACTTCTAGTATGTTTCAAAATTTTGTAAAACTTTTAGTATTATGCTTAGAAAATATTTTAATATGCAAAATACTGCATATCAAATCCAGAAAAGATACTAAAGGAAGAATAAAATGTGCTTTCAACATCAACGAAGCAAATTTTATTAATATATATAATCATCAACAGATAGAAAAAAAAAATGGCTGCTCAAATATTGTAAAACTTTTATGAGTTTTTTTTTTTTGTTTGTTTATTTACATTTTTGTTTGTTTTACTTTTTCTTTGGATAGCATATAACTGAAGTTGATAGTTAGATACAGTGTAGTTTGCAACTTCACTGTGCTTACAGGAATTATAAAAAATTATAACACTAACCTTGTTTTTTATCATTTTGGCTCTTTTAGCAAATTGCAATGTTGAAAGTGATTCTCCAAAGCATCTGAAAACATATATACATATAAATAAGTTATAGAATTTAAATATAATGCAAGTCAATAAAATACAAAAAAAAAGCTGCACAAAAAGTAAACAATTATGAATATTCCATAATACTTATTGTAAAAATGGTTAAGTGCTTACTAAATTCCTATCCAGGGTCATCCTATCCATATCCCTAAACTAGTTTCTGACTTAAGTTCTTTATTAATGAGATGTTGAAACTGCATAAGGATTTACAAAGCATTACATCTAGCATCTATTGATCAGTAAAGCAAACAATTGGAGGCAAAAGTGGATTAACATAATAGTTAATTCTTAAAAAGCATTGGGTAACTTGGGATATGATGTTTTCTTTGTTTTATAAATAATCTACTCTTGAGTAATTGGTTTCTCACATGAAACAGGCACTAATAATTGAAGTTTTGTTAATACACTTTCAATTTTATGAATCCCTTTTCTTTTATATTTGTATTTCAATATATCCAATATGCACACATTGCTTTTATACTTTAAACTTATTAATTTTAATAAACTAATTTTAATACACTTATGGGTTATTGTTAATTATATATAACTTTATTATTAAAAGAAAAAAAAGAAAAACAAAGAAATTAAATTAAATTTTAAATAATAGAAATATCCTAATAAAACTAGTGCTGGTAATCACTTTACTTTAAACATAAGAATTAACCAACTTATTTCAGTTTTCATGTCATTTGATAAACCATTGTATAAATTAATATAATATTGTAAATATGATTTTACATAACATTTTGTTTTTTTACCCAGTTATATCAAAATTTCAATATATTTATCATGCATTTTGTAAAAATTAAATTATTTTCTCATCTAAAAATAATCATATGAATTATACATATATATAAACTTATGCTTTTTATTTACTTAATACACTAAAATAGTAAATTTTCTCAATCAATATCATAATACATACAAATATTATTAAGTTTAAAAATCTTTCATTTTTCAAATACATATACATGTAATAGTCAGTTTTAAATAAGCATGGCTAAGCTAAGGAAATAAAAATAGAAAAAAAAAAAAAAACTGCTTTAGAAATGAGTTTTGAGATGATTATAGAAAATAATCAGTGAAGCAAAAATATGTAAACCATGCTGGGCCACTTTGTGAATACTTGATATTTTCTGATGCTATCTTGATTTCATCAACAGAAAATCTGAAATACTTCTGCATGCATTATATTTTCTGCCATATTTTCCCAATAGAATAGGCAATATTGCATTTCTTTAGAATGTGTTTGAAATAATACTTATAATACAAATGGTGTCCTATAAAAACTATGCTGAAGTTCACCATAAAATACGTTTTAAGGGGCTCTGCATTGTTCATTTGTTTTACAAGTCCAATCAACAAAAAAGTAATTTCACAATGGTAGCATTTAAAGTATTCCACCCAACAAGTTAAAAAGATATATTGATTGGTTTAAAAAATATATTTGGCATTTAAAAATTTTACAAAACATCCTTAATACTTAAATAAGACTAAAAGCCTTATTTAAGTATTATGTGCTGACATTGCACTTAATAAGAATTAATATTTAAAACATCTTTAAATGAAACTTATCCAATGCTTTTATATTATGTCAATACAATATTCAAGATCACTCCATAGAATAAATTAGGTAAAATAACAGCTCTATATATAACATAATAGCAGTAAATATTTTCCTGTAATAAAATTCTCTATCTTTTAATTTGTTAAAAGTAGCAGCAACACATTGAAGATTGTATTGTATCTCAAAATCTGACTTTTGTATTTATAAAACTGCCAAAGGATTCAAATAGGTTTAAATTCTGAAGTTAATAACCAGCCAAGCAAAAAAAAAAAAATGATGATAATTTTTTTTACCATCATGGGCTGATAAAGAATTTGATTTTTTTAAAACGGATTAATTATTAAACTCAAGTGTTTCTATATCACATTCTAAACATTAAATACATTATGTACAGTATATCATTTTTTTAAACTGCCAAAAATAGCATGCACAATTATCAGATTTCTATAAATTCAGAATCCAAGACAATGAAGTTCTTGGTTTTGTTTTTAATTGATTCAAATTAAAAATTCAACCATCAAATTCATATTCTACCTTAATCCCTATTTCAATAAGCAGTCTATAAGATGACTGTCATACAAATTGAAAATAATATTGGAGCAAGTACACATCTTATTTATCATCAGTTTTCATTTTAAATGCCTCAAATTTTCCATCGGTAGTAATAATATTTCCTTTCATTTCATCTTATAGAAGCTGCATAATACAAATAAATTTGGGTGTATAATGGAATACCATAGACCTACTAAAATGAGTCAAATTCCTTAACCAAATCAATAAAAGCAATATATAATTCATACTTTTCTGGCATTTACTTAGTATCAAAATTATGTATATAGTGCTTTTTGATTTTCTAAAACTATAATGAGATTCTGGTTACAATTCATCTATGAATGAAATCAACCTATTGAACAAAATCCTTCAAAGTATCTTTACCCTAGTGGATAATAATGATATTCCATAATAACTACTACAATATTGTCTATTCCTTTTATTTTTAAATATTAGGAGAATAGACACATAAATGATTAGGCAGAATAACTTTGTGGATTCATATATTATTTTAAAAAATTTTTAATATTTCTCAAGATCTGCAGTTTTTCCTTTTTTGAGATTACCAAGAATTGTTTTAATTGAACTTATCTGAACAGGTTTAATCAAAATTTAAATGAATAAATAAATTAGATAAATCATTAAAATCAACCACTATTTAAAAAATTATCAACATGATCCTTTCATCTATTCAAAATATCATTGTCATCATAGAAGAAATTTCCACTATTGGATTTAATAGGATTGTGATACCATTTTCCAGGTCCATATGTTGCTTTTAGTGTATCAAAAAAAAAAAAAAAATTAAAACAACCTGATCAGAAAATGTCTGTATCTTCTTTGCAGTTTTAATCCACCAATCATTTTTAAGTCTTCTTGTCAGTCATTAATCTTTTGGCTTTAGATCTTTATATATATATTATACCGAGACAAAGTCGGTATATGTATATAAATATGGCCAAATAATGAATATGTAACTTCATAATATCATGGTTACAATATATATATTATGAAGTTACATATTCATTATTTGGCCAAGTAAAAAATGCTACATATTTCCTTTTAATCAAATTAATTATAAGACCGTTGTTTGAATACCAACCATGATTCTTCTTTTTGTAGAATCCAATAATAGATTAAATTATATCTATAACACACTTCTTAAGAGAATTCCATGCTTCAGTAATATGACTTTCCTAAAGATCCAAATCAACAATTTTGTTGTTTAATACCTGTTGAAATTTAGTATGTATAATAGATACTTTAAAAAAAAAAACAACAACAATTTTCTTGTGAATATGATTGGAACAAAATTTAGTTTTTAATGTAACTATCATTTTAATCTTAGAGCATATTAATCTCTGATCCATTCAAAAATTAGCCCTTGTAAATGCTAACACAATATGAACTCCTATATTCTTACACCTAACTATAATGTAATGAAGGAAAGACCATTGTTTTGAAAGTGGATGCATCCATATTTCTTTATAGCAGCTTCTCTGCTTACACATGTAATTGTTATCCACATGTGCAAAATTCAACAACAGACTATTTGAATTTACAGCACCAATATTATTATTTCCAACAACTTTTGGCCAAGTTTATTATTTGTGCTAAAACTTGTGTTAAAGTCTCCAAGAAAGAAAAAATTATCTCTTGATATTGTTGTAATAATGCGACCCAGCAAATAATAAGAGCTTCTTTTCTCTGAATTTTCTCAATCTAAGATTAGACTATAGTAGCTCATGCAAAACTGATTAGAATATTAATCAGGACTTGCATAAAGTAATCTTTAGTCAATTGCATAGTTCATTCATTCAATACCATTCACTCCTAAACAATTTGGCCATTCTAATTCCAAAAATTTACAAATAAATCTGCACAAAACAAATATGTATCTACATTACATTTTAGTTTCAAAATTCTGTAATGCTGTCAGTTGTGTCAGATGATTCATACAAAAGCCATAAGATAAATTATATTAATCAACAACAGTTTAGATTAATGAATCACCTAAACTGGAATATTATGAGAGTATTAAGTATATCAGTTACCTGGTTGGGTGAACTGACAATCGTGAATAAAATATTTTTAGGATTGGCTATTCAGCCATATCCACCACCAAATTACCACTGACTCTTCAATATATTTGCTTTTGAATAAACAGATATAAATTTTCCTTTTTACATTTTCTTGCTAAATTCTTGATATGGGATATTTATTTTCTAATTTATCCCTGCTCTCCAATTTTACACTTCTTTCTAATGCTTTTTATAAAGTTTGCCACAACTAGATTTAGTTAGAGATACCTGACTCAGTGTTTTTCTGGATGCCTTATCAGAAAAGTGCTATCTCATTTTATCTTTTCATTTCCTATATTGTTTTATAGTCTTCTTATAAGTGCTTAATTAACCATAACAGCATAGGTAATGATTGTTCAGAAAATGTATTTACATAAATATGTTAATATATATATGTGCTCTGCACACAGTTAATGAAGCTATTAATAAATTGTCAAAATTTTTACTGCCAAGCGCTTTCGGGACAGTCTACAGTCCCATATTCATGGCGAGTTATTCTGTTAATAACTGTAAAACTATGCAAATTTTATGCAGATTTATATGCAGATGTTATGTGGACCATTTACGAGATAGGGAATAGCAGTTATTAACAGAATAACTTGCCATGAATATGGGACTGTAGACTGTCCCGAAAGCGCTTGGCAGTAAAAATTTTGACAATTTATTAATAGCTTCATTAACTGTGCGCAGAGCATACATATATATATTAATTTATTTAAGCGTTAATGAAGTAAAATCTTAACTATTACATAAATATGGTAACCACAGATCTCCATGAAAAAAAAAAAAAAAGTAAGTCCTTTCATTGTGATTGGTATTTTTTTGATTTATTAGTTTCTAATCCAATAATGAAATTATTATTATTTTTCTGTATTCTTTCCACTTTGTAATGCAGGAAAAGTTCTTTGAGTTTATTACTATATCCAATTCCCTTTCTAATTCCATAGCAATGAGTTATTGAACATATTCTTTGAATATTGTCTTTATTGTTGGAGTCATAACTGGATTCTAAGATAATGTTTGTATTGCTGCTTGCAAGTTTTCTCTGCCAGCTTTTTTGAATTAAGATCTATTCTCTGCTGACTTTTGAGGTGAGATCAGTTTATTCACTGAACTTTCCTGAATTGGTCTTTTTGCTTCTAAGGACTATCAATAGATAATGTTATAAAGAATTTTGTCTCTACTTTTAAAATGAAAATTTTCAGTCCTTTTTCCATAATAATGGCAGGAACCCATTAAATGTTTATGTTACATGTTAGAGTTTTCCATTTCCACTTAGTGTTCTGGTTTGAGAAAAGCTTAGTATGCAGTTTATAAATCAGCTGAGATTTTCTTTCTTTTCTTTTTGGATAGTACATTGAGCCAACTACATTCTGGCTAGATTGATATTCTATTTGCCTGCAGTGCTTTTCTTGAGGATACTTTTTAGTTCTTAACCATTCTTTCAGCTTTTCCATTATTCTCAAAATGAAATGATAGAGAAAAAATCCATTATATGCTGTAATGAAAGAGGAATTTTTTAAAATATTTTTACAGTTATTATTGTGAAATTTTAATTTTCTTGTTATTCCGATGAATGTTCTCAGCATAAATTTTGTAGCCAAGGAATTCATTTTCCTGATTTCAAACATGTATTTATTTTGGATGATTTTCAGAGAAAAATCATTGCCAATTGACTAGAAGTCTTAGTGACTAGAAAAAAGACATCAAAATCAGTTAATAGAACAGTGTCACAGAAACACTTTTTAAAAAATTACTGGAGTTATTGGTTTATCAATGGTTACTCCTTTTATTTTGAATAAATCCATACTGTTGATAAAAGCAAATCTGTGCTTCTTGTTTATCTACAAATAGCTGGAGAAATGTAAGTGAAAGACTAACTATGAGAAGATTGTTCATCCAGCCTGTGTGAAGAAGAGAATCTGTTTCTGGGAAAGAGATAACTATTCCTAAAGAGTATCTTGTGTTATTTATTTTCATAACTACTTGAATGTGATGTGGAAAATTTATTTACAAATGTACCAGTAGATGAAGTATTGTCCGTTAATAAGTCTGATTTTGATAAAATAACTGAATTGATTAGAGCACTTTAAATTCAGTTTTCACAAATCTAAATGAATGCTAATAGCTTGTTTCTGTAGTTAATACAGAATTTTTGACACTTTTTTTTTTTACTGGGTTGATGTTATTTTTTTAGTAAACATTTTGCATCACTAATAAAGTAAGATTTAATACTTGAAAAAGAAAAGTATTTTATTTTCTCTTTAATAAAGAGTCTTACTTTTTTTCTTAGCAATGTGGATGTTTAGTTTTTAGGAAACTCTATTTAGATTTATATTTACATAGAAAATTTAATTGATTTTTTAGTTAGCAAATTCTAGACATAAAATTTCATGCTGTATAAATTTAAATATCGTATCAGATCCTTATCAAATACTTAATAATTGTTTGAAGATCATTTATTTATATCATCTAGTTGAACTGTTCATTAATTTCTAGAAAAATTCACGCTTGAATTACTCTTCTGTAAATACATTCAATTATTAAATATAACAGAGAGTTTAGTATAAAACACAATGTTTTGAATAGTATTATTTTCCTCTCTTCTTCAGAAAACATAAAAAGTATTCCCCTGATTCTAAATATAGTAAATTAATAGCCCATTTATGAAATATCATGTTAATATGTAAAAACATTCATCAATAAAACTAGATGCCTCATTAAAAAACAAGTAAAAAATATAAAACAATAATCAGAACAGAAAAGATAGATATGTCAATGAAGCAGAAGATAACCTACATCAAGGAACATATATTTAAATGAAAAACACTAGAATATAGGGCAAAGAGGAGTCTAGACATTCTTATTTTAATAAACTACTAAAAATCACAGTGTTGAAAGTTCAAGTCTAGTTTAGTTAACAGTTCAAGTCTAGTTTAGTTAACTGCTCAATAAGTAAATGAACTGTCAATCTCAAAACCATATGGAATTATTTAAAATATGCATAGTTAAATTCTCAATAGCTGTGCTGGCTACAATAGTTTTCCAAAATCCTGTTATGAAGTAATAAGTCTAGATGCTCATAAAATATATCTTCCAAAAATATGCTCCAATTTATGCCTTTCAATTTTATGGTGAAAGAATTTCTCAATAAGACATTTGATTCAATATTCTCATTATTTGTAGCAATCTAATGTGATATCCATAACTTCTATATATGAAAATGTGTTTTATCATAAGTTTAAAAAATATTTCAATATCTGCTAAATAAATTAATGCTCTAATTGATCACTACAATACATCATTTTTTTACATACATTAGTATGTTCGAATCAAGATATGGAATTCTATAATAGCCATTCATCTAAATAGATGTATGCACACTAGTATGTTTCAATCAAGATATGGAATCCTATAATAACAACTCATCTAAATAGATATACCCAATAACTTCTTTCAAGTAATCTTGGGTTAATTGTTTTTTTATGTCCAGTCAAGGAGGCTTTCCAAATCAAGGAATTGATATAATTAATAAATTATTGATCTAAAGAATTAATAGAAAACCAAGATTACAGTAATAAAAAAATGGTAAAATATGAAATATTATCTCAATTATTAAATTTTGTAAAAATGATTATTATTTAGTTCATTTACTTCATAGCTACTCGTTTAAATTCAAAATACTTTAAAATGACTTAATTAAAAAAAGATTTGCACACAAAAAAATCACTTCAATGTATTTTAATATTTGATGTACATATGCAAATTTATGATACATTTGCTGAGATAACTATACCTAATATAATGATTAAAGCAATATAATAAATGAGAAGAAAATTCT
Organism: Epiperipatus broadwayi; assembly: GCA_028023455.1. NCBI lineage: Eukaryota > Metazoa > Onychophora > Udeonychophora > Euonychophora > Peripatidae > Epiperipatus > Epiperipatus broadwayi. Next base: position 3,687,566 of record JAQFVV010012421.1, read on the forward strand.
TCAAAAGTGAAGCTAATATTATACATTTTATTATTTGAACTGATAGTCATACTGATAAACAAAGTTACTTTGCAAATAAAAACTGTTAGTTCAGAATGATATAACAAATGAAAAAAAAATTCTTCAAAGGTTAAACAGTGATGATCACACTAATAAATCAAGTTACTTTGCAAGTAAAAACTGAATATTAATTCAATTATGTAGCTTTGAGTTACAAAGTCAATTCTTTCATTTAATAGTAATATCATAATAGTTGAAAGTTTATTTCATATCTTTATGATGATAATTCTTGTTATAAATATTTGTTAAGAATTTATAGTTTATGTGTAAATTAAATACTGTCATTTTATTATATAATTTTATCAGTGTTTCTTTCCTTTTAATATAATCTTATTCCTAATGTTTTGTTAATCATTGGAATTTAATTCTTACTCAGAGCAGAAACCCTGGAATGATATCACTGCATATGCATAAAACTTACCATTTTATCAAACATTAATCAACATCTAATATTATTGCCACCACATAAAGAAATAAAGTTAGTGCTAACGATTTTGATCTCTTTACTGTTCTTTTAATATTACATTTTGAGGATACAATGTATAAGCTTGTACATAAATATATAGACTTCATAAGATTGCATTAGTTATTTCAACATGCCAAATTATTATTATTATATATATAGTGAAATGCTAAAAGTTGTTTAAAGTAAAAAAAAGTTTAGCATTGAATTATACATTAAAAAAAAGACATCTATTTACAATGATGGATTATATTACATTAATAAGAATTTTTTTTCTTCATATTACCAATGCAAATGGGTTTTTTTAATAATCTTAACCATAGATTATAAATCAAATTCCACATCATTTATAAAATCATGCCTAACTTTGCAAAGCAATGGAAAATAGAAAAATATGTTGAAAGATTTATTTTTTAGTAGAAGATAAAAAATAATTTTAGGAAATACATATATATTTTTAAAAAAAAAGCATACACAAATTTATTTTAGTGAAAGTTATGATTAATATTTTTCTTACAAAATGAATTTATAGTTTTATAAACAATCATTTGCAGAAGATAGTTTTTGACATGTAATATATATTTAACTATTATAAATATTTTGTTTATATATATATCCCATTTCATTTGAATTGACTTATTTAATACTGTTTTATCTCCCTAATATATTGTAATGGGATGGGGAATCTGGGTGGTCATTCCTGGGGTGATGGAATATCATCATCAACCCCAGGAAACAAGATATTTCGAATAATATTAAAGTAAAGAGCAAGTATTAAAAAAAATATAAGTAATATTTTATATTAAAGAGAACATAAAATCAAGAAATTGGAGAAATCAGCTAGTTAATTTATTCCAAAGAGTAACTATAAGTATAATTACAAATCCATCAGCATTATCAATAATTATGAGTAAGCATAAGTACTCACCATTCAGCATCAGTGAATGATTAACAATAAAATAAATTCAACAGTCAATCTCCTGACTGGATTTGAAATGGGTCGACTGCAGACCAGGCCAACTATTTAGCCTTTGCCAGCTTGGGGCAATTATTTAAACATTAATTTGGATACACCAACTAAGTGCTCATCCAAAATACAACCATAAAAACAAAAATGTTGGAATATCAAATCATGCTGATTATCATCAATGCTCTAGCCATTTAGTACCATTAATGTACTTGACAATTATAAACTTAATTTTTAATAAGATTACACTAAAATTATATGTAGTGCATGGACTTTGAAAAAAATAATCCTTACACCAAAACCAGAATAGTGTCATACTGGAATGCCCCCTGCATTAAAATATACATCTTTTATATATCAGACCATTAATCTAGGTCAGAGCACATAAGCTCTATTAGTGTTTTGTGAACAAGAGATAATGATGCAATACAATTTTAACAATTAAATTTAAGTTTATTAACAACAATAAAAAAATAAATGAAATAAAGATCTCTAGAATAAGGCTATACACATATCAATTAAGCCTTCTGATTTTGAGTAATATATAAAATTCAAATTATCTCATTGTGCTTTATATAAATAATATACAAAATTCAAGTTATTACATTATCATTTACATATGTGTTACATAAATAGCATACAGATGCACATTTGACTATTGCATGAAAATATTTCAATTGACATTCAATATGACAAAAAAGATTAATTTTTATGTCTATTTGACACTCATTAATTGTGCACACAGATGTGCAGTACAACTGATTTAGATTTTAATCATCAAAAAATATATACAATAAATGATTAAAAATTATCTATATGTGTTGATTAATACAAAAACAAAATTCAATTTATTATATTGTGATTTATAAATAAGTTCCAATATATCATATCCACACACAAACATGTAGTAGAATATTTAAAAAAATGAACATATTTGAACATATCAACATAATAACATTATTAAAAATATATTTCATGATTAATTTCATTTAAAAAACATATATAAAACCCACACATATATGTGTATCAATAAAAATATAGATGATATGAACTAAAAGTTATCAAATTCTATCATAATAGTTTACTATCTTTTTTTTTTCCTTCTTTAAATAATATCAATTTCTTGACCACTGAAAAAAGTTAAATCCTCCAACAGGTATATTTTATTATTCAATATTGTCATAAATCTATAAATGAAATTCAGTTTTATACATATTTAACATACATGTGTATCCGTATTAAATTGCAGGCACACACGTTTAAATCATATTTCGTTTTTATCAAAATAAAATCATTAATTTTATATGTAATTAATTCTTGATTTAACATATATGTTATGTGCATAGGAATGTATGTGCACATTGACATTTATATTATATATTTTAATTTATCATATTATATTTTCAAAATTAATTATTTGATTAAAATACATTAAGAAAATACAACTTAGGTATGTATATTGAAAAAAAAAAAAATCTGAGTCAGATATTAAATATATATCTACTTCTTTCTCTTTCTTATTTCTTTTAAAAAAAAATAAAAATCAACCTTGACCAGATTATTGTTGATTGAATAATTTAAAAATATAGATTTTAAATATTTTCACTTATTCTCTTGAAAAAAAAAAACAAATATAACAGCATCTAGCAATTAAATCTTCATTTTTGGACATTTAACTTAAATAAAATTATTTATTTGTTCTTCAAAATGTCATTTTCAATATATAATGTTATTCACTATCAGCTGCATATATGTGTATCTGTGCTTCTCTGTCTATAGATACATCAGCGTACATATAATTACTTCAGCAAACAGGTTCTTTGGGCAAGCTGGAAGATTTTTCTTGGTGAGATAGCTGGTCTTAATAAGACAGGAATAGTCCAGGATTGTCTAATCAGAAAAAGTACAGTCCTGGTATTATCATCATCACTGTCTTGTCCACATTTGTAGCTATGAATTTCAACTTTAGGAGGTGACCCATTTCCCCCCAAGTGAATTCAAACTCTACCATTATGAATTATACAACAGCTGCTTCATTGCCTTTCCTACATCTTATTCATGGGCATAGCTCTGGAAACCAACCAACTCTGCTGATCTGCCTACTCTTCTCAAAATATTACTAGCCAACCAACTGCTAGCTATTCTGGCCAGTTATATGCTGCCAGCTAATTCCAACACAATAGCCAATTCTTCTGGTCAGCTCTTACAAAAAGTATTAGCCAAACTATATTAGCTAATTCTCTTTTCAAAAACTATTATCCAAAACTCAAAGTAATCTTTCCATCCAGCCTTTTATAGCTAGATTACTGAGATGACAAAAAAAAAAAAAAACTAATTTAAAAACTGTTTTATCTGTCTAATCCTTTTGAATCACTTTTAATTAAAAACTACTTTTGAAAGCAACTTTGAAATTTTACCAAAGATGTGATTTACATGTTTTTACTTAGATAGAGAATTGTATACAAGCATTAATTAAAAGATTTCAAAAATAAAGCATGATTTGTTTTTAAATTCAAAATCAGAATACAATATTAATATTTATTTGGACCTTTTTAAATGTTTAATTTATAATAAAATATTATTTTAAATTCATAATTATTTAATATTTTACTTATTCCAGGAAAATGTAGAAAAATATCTACAAAAATTTATGTCTGTGTTTATTTCTTCTTTTTCTTTCAACTTTATATATATCTGAGCACACATACTATATATTGTGTGCTATGTAACAGACCTGTTACAGTATACATATATAGTAAAATTAACTAGTGGTGAAAACAAATTTGCTAACAAATAATATATGCAAAAGAAATGATTATAAAAAAATAAAACAATATGAATACATTTCATTAATAGTTTCACAGTTTTTGGTGATTAAAATAGTAAATGAAAATTCTTATCAGTTTAAGAACCAAAAAAAATAATACAAAATGAAAGTGTAAGAGACTAATGAAAAACTCTCTGGTAACACGTAAAGTACAGAAAATGACTTCATGCACAGTGTAAATATACTTGATATTGTTATCTCTTAGAAGCCGGACTATACAAGTGAGATTTAGAGCAATATTGCACAACCTTTTTACACTTGCAACCCTCATACTTGGACTGAAATTTTTGTGGCCCATTAATCATATTATAAGCATATAAAGACAGTAATAATAAAAGTCATTTTACCACATACAACTATATATCTTTATATTATATTTCAGTACAAATGATTTGATATAAAATCTTTGAAAAAACTGCATATTATCTAACATAAGAACTTATCAAAATTTTCACAATCCCCAACAACTTTTCTGTGACCTCTTGAAGGTTAGTCAACCACAGATTGCACATCACTGATTTAGAGTGCTGAAATTATGAATTCTGGAGATCAATGTCCATAAATCTTGATCCCAGTTCTATCACTTCCAATGCTCAAACTTCTTGTGAAGTTCTTAAGCAATAAAATTTATTTATATATATATATATGAAAATATTTATTAAGAGGAGTTTTCTGATTTTTAATTTTTAATGAGATCTAAAGTGATCATCTGTCTAACCTAGAGTCAATCATAAGTTTTTAAAAATTACAATGCAGCACAGATAAGCTTATTATGGTTCTACAGAAAGCAATCCTATTAATTACAACATTTTTGAAAAGTTTATCCAGCATTTATTTTAATTGTTCAAAAAAAAGATCGTATATCTTTTGCAGTAAAGTTTAACAGTGCTTTCACTTTAGTCCTTAAAAATATGTTTGCAACAAAATCAGCAATTAAAGGCAAAAAGAAAGTTTAAAATCATTGCAGCATTAAAAAAAAAAAGTTATTATATAAGCATATTTTATAACTAAATGCATTGCAGATTCTTAAAAATACAATGAAAAATCTAATATTGTTTCATTTACATGATGAAAACATAACAAGCTAAATAATTTGTTCAGAATAATATAATAAATATATGCATATTATTCTTTTAATTTATATGCATTGGATTTACAAGAATTAGGTGGAATGATATTAAATGATGAGAATATGAATTTGTAATGCAATATTGGTATAATTAAAACTGCTTACCTAATCATTAGTATCATATATTTATTATATACTAAGAATTTATATACAATAACAAAGATGGTTTATCAGATCATATACTAACATGTAAATGAGTTAATAGCTAATCATCCATTTAAATGCACTCAGATATTCAACAATGTCACTATATAATATTTTATTCTAAAAATCATCTGATGATCTTGGGGATAAAATATCAGTTGTTGATTGTTTTTTATGGACTGGAATGGGTAATTAGCTATTAATATGTGATCTAACAAATCAAATGTATTCCGTAAATTTAAGAATGTCTTGACATATATCTTGGTAATATTTTAAATATTTGAAAATGTTTTATTTATTACCTTTGTATCTGAATATGTTTATTTATTATGTATGTTTATTACATGCATTAAATAAGCGTTTATTTACTATATATATATATATATATATAATACAGACTATTTTTTAATTAATATCATTAAATCTTCTTCCTCAAACATATTACACTACACAATCAGCATTCAATTTACCTTACAACATTAAATTAATGATTCACATTAAAGGATATATATATATATACATTTTTGAGCTTGAACACTCACTCATCTTGCCACTACTCGCATTACCCAGTCATTCACATATTACAGTGACTCACTGAACTTATAAATATCAAACTAAAGACATATTAAATAATAAATCATGATGAAGCCTTAAGTACTAAATCATTCAATATTACAGCAAAAATCCTCAAAGAGAGACTTCTTCTTTAAACATGAATTAATTTAGCCTTTGAGAATTTCACTATAACATTAAATGTTTTAATATTTAAATCACTGATATAATTTATTTTACATTTTCTCATCAAATTCATGTTGAATTTAGGATTTATCAATAAAGAATTATTGTAGTAATGTTAATGATTAACTAATGTTCAATGACTGCTGAATATAAGTGTTTAAACTTAAAAACAAATATGTATTGCAAAATAATTGGGTAATTTTCAACATTGCCGGTTTTATATTAATTATATATATATATATAACTGAATATTTGTAAATACAGTAACTAAATAATTAAAAAAATTTTTATCCACTTAGGAGCGCTTTCGATTATCCCAGTAATCTGCGTCAACTAAAGCTTTGAAAAGCTAACTTTCCCACAATTCCGTGATCTTAACGTTTGCTGCTTGCCTGTTAATTAAGTCATGTTTATATTTGTATATTAGCATAGCCTCCTTTATTTTTCTTTTATTGTTATTTTTTTCAATTTGCAATATTTTTACACTGTTAAAATTGAAATCAAAACCATAAATACATGATTTATTATGGTGGTAAAAAACAGATGCTGAAATATTATTATCTACTATGCAATTTTGATTTGATTTCTGATCACGTTTTAATAAAAGCTTTAGTTGACGCAGATTACTGGGATAATTAAAAGCGCTCCTAAGTGGATAAAAAAAATTTTAATTATTTAGTTACTGTATTTACAAATATTCAGTTATATAATTACATATATTGCTTTAAAAATACATACATCGAATCATAATATTATATATATATATAAAATAAATAAAATATCCATTAATCAAAAACAATATTGTAATTATAATTGAAATAATATTTTTAACGGTTTACAAACAATTACAAACAATCCTTAAATCTGCAAAAGTACTTTCGGTTACTTTCTAATCTGCCTCAACTGCCATTAAATTCAAAAACCAAAAGCGGAAGCAAACGTCATTAATTCAAATTCCACAAATCTCGTATTTTAATGTTAGAAGATTGTATGCTATCATATATAGGTGAATGAATCTAGGTGCAGTATTGAGAAAAGATTAAAGGAACATGAATTGTTATATAAGCGTGTAAAAAATAAAAATAATTGTGATTTAATATCTCCTTCAGTTTTCTTTGATCACGAAAAAACATGTAAATATAAATTTAAATTTAATTTTGAAAATGGGAAAATTCTTCATGAAGAGAGAAACCATAGTAAAAGAAAAATTAAAGAGGCAATTTTTATAAACAGGAATAAAACACATTTAATAAATCGACAAGCTTCTAATATTAAAATACGAGATTCGTTGAATCTGAATTGATCACGTTTGCTTCCGCTTTTGGTTTTTGAATTTAATGGCAGTTGAGGCAGGTTAGAAAGTAACCGAAAGTACTTCTGCGGATTTAAGGATTGTTAGTAATTGTTTGTAAACCGTTAAAAATATTATTTCAATTATATATATATATTCTAGTTTAACATTGTGCATTTATTGATATATGTAATAATAATAAAAAACAGGAATTAATGTTATAAAATTTTATACATCAATGCTAAATTATATAAATAAATATTAGATAAAGCCAGTTGCATTTTCTCACTACTTCTAATAATATATCATTGGAAATAGCAGATAAATCAGAAGTTAGATATAATTAAGATTAATTTATATATTTAATAATGACATATTAAATATCCATCTTTTTTATATAACCTCTCTTACAATTTTCAGTAGTGCTAAAAAATTCCAAGTAACTTTTATCAAACACTACACAAAAGCATACCAATTTTCATATAATTGTAATATGTTTGCAAAGGATACATTATGAAATCATAAGTAAACATAAGTAACATATGTCTTATAGAAACAACACTGTAACAATCCTATATATATTCTAAACCAGATATTCACTCCATTTAAAGTATTCCAAAGCCACTTATTGTAAACAGGAGTAAACTTGTCTTTCTCATCCCAGACAAATTTATGTAAAATGTTTTTTATCAGTAAGAAGTTGTGGATTACTTACATTCATGTGGATTACTTACATCCATATAAAAGTTCAAAAACTTATTAAAATTTTAAATTTAATCTTGCCAGTAATAATTACATAGCTGAAATAGTAGTCAGTAGCTATATATATTGTAATAGTCATTGTAAGCATCTTTCATTTTTTTGGCTAGAATAATACATATCAAATAAAATAAAATCATATTGACTTAGGTACAAAACCTTAGGATAGTTTTGAATTTCAAGTTATTAGTTTAATAGTACAAAGGAGTTAAAGGTAAATGATGTCAGTGTAAATGAAAATATCTCACTGATGGTCATTAATTCAAAACTAATCCAGAAATGTAGATTATAGTATTACCATCTATTAGCCATTAATTCACAAATTTATAAAGATGGCATTTGATATCTACATTAACAGAGATATGTTAATACTAGAGCATATGTTTACTTGTCTAATCACACAGATATATTGATGAGTTAATGGAATGCACTTAATGAGATTAAAAAAAATAAATACTCACTACTCTCATGAAATTACATAATTACATCTTTAATAGTCAATGGCTATCATTTAGAAAATTATTAAAATTAAAATACAGTTTTACAAGAAACAAAATATAGTGTGCATATACGGGTTATATTATATGATATATTTAAAAAAAAAATACAATAATTACCTTAGCCCCGGTTCTCATGTTATTCAGATACATAAAAGAGTAAGCTTATTATATACATAGATATGGCCATATGAACTGTCTGTATAATAAATCTATTTCCTGCTGCTTGTGGAATCAATTGATGAATTGTTTTTCTCCTAATTTGCACGAAGTCTTGGTCGGATGTGGATTTCTGTATGTAGATAGACAACAGGATAAGTAGTACATTTCCTTGTGAGGGCAATGGGGCAATAGTCAAACCCATTCATGACTTTACCCCATAATCATCAAAGTGATGTTCAAATATTCTTCCAGCTGCATCTTTAATTTATATTTCTCATTGGTAATTTTAACGATCTGATGAAATATTTGTTTTCCACTGCCAACTGTTTCAATTGCTGACTTACCAATTTGTCTCCAACATTTTGCTCCTATGTGTAGAGAAAATTTTCTCCTTCCTTACTCTGGTACCCCAAAACGAACTAACTGTCAACAATTTTTTTTTTTTAAATTAAATCCAAAATATTCTATTTATTTTATCTGATGCAATATTTCCAATTATTTATTAATACAAAAAATGTTATATTTCTTTAATCTGATATACTATCTCCAGTTATTCACTAATCAAGAAAAAAAAAAGTTTTATTCTTATTTGGGATCGTATGTTGATAGTTGAAAATATGTGTAATCTCTATCTCATTTAAATTCTCATTTTGTTTATCTTTCCAAATCCAGTTTTCCTTGTTAAGTTCTAAATATTTACAAAAAAAAAACCTTTTAATAGGTTTTAGCTCAAAGAAGTCCATTTGGAATTTGGAAAGTAACATTACAAAACAAATAATAAAATTAAAATACATACAATGAAAATAGATTTCTACCTGGTCATATAGATTATTTACATAGATAAACATCTGTTTCTTTTGCAGAAAATTTTCTTTTTCTTCCATTTTTTTATCTTTTCAATAAGAGAGAAAATCAACTATAACATAATTTTCATACTTCATTTTCTCTTGTTTTTTTTTTACATATTATACAAAAAAAAATTATATACATTTACTTAGTTTACATTTTGCCATTTAATCACTATACATATGCACATTTTATAAAAGATAATGAATAATAGTCCACCTGAAACATATAGTGGGTAAACCTTACTGTGTTTGTAGGTATGTCTGAAAGTTTGACTTTCCCTTGTGAGTTAGTTTGAATTTGGTTCCTGTTACAATACCCCCCCTCAGAAAATCATCAAACTCAGTCTACGTGTTTTGATGGCTTGAATTTAAACAAAAATCTTTGTTTTCATCCAATGATGAAAAATCTTATTTCCATTAGATTAGCTTTACCTTATGGTGCTGGTTTCAATTACCAGGCATTATAGAATCCTCTGATCTCTTGCCCAGTGTCCACTCAAAAGACGTTATTATATGACAGCAAATGATGGAAAAAGAACCTTCATATAAGTTACAAAATTTATAACAGATAAATTTACCAGGATCACTCACATGCGGTGTCCTGAGATTGACTCTTTCCCCCGATGATGAGTAACTATTTGTCTTTTCTTTCTTCTTTGACTTATTTTACTGAGAATTTGATATGCCCAGGTAGCTCTTCCATTCCTGGCAAGGTTGTCCTGACTGACCTCAGAATATGCTGACCAAAGTGTAATTGCATTGGAGTGAACAGTTGATTTACTTATCGACCAATTAATATAATTTATGATCTGCAGGATTTGCTTGACCCAATCTCTGTGGTTCATATAAAAGTATGTTCAAAATAAACACCCTAACTTGGCATCATTCTTTCACATGGGTTCAACTGAGGGTTATGGATAGAAATTAATAGATGTTTTATCCCTTGTTTTGAACCCATCTATGCCATCTTCTTGCCAATCTAATCAAGAAAATATCAATCACCATTCAGGATTTACCAAATTTACAATAGACCATAATTACTATATATATATATATATATTGTACCAGTCAAAACATGTTAATCCATCTAACATGAGCTGGAACTTAAAAAATATACTTCAAACCCAGTCAAGTTCAAGATTTAGGTAAGAGACCAACCTGAATCCGAACCCATTCCCTAAGCCCCAGATCAAACATCTAACAAATAACATATAATGATGGCACAGGAGAATTTCTTCTAAAATCCGGCCCACTAGCAGAGTGGAGAAGACAATGAGACTTAATATAAACTACATTATAACTTAATTAAATAGGCATTTGGATAGTTGTACATATGGAAGTGGAGAAAAAGAAAATTTGAACTACTCAAATAAGTTTGACAATAATAAATAGTTTAATATAATGAATTAATTATATACGATAATGTGTGCGTGAATAAGCGGTCTACCAAACGGTAGATAATGACATATGTAAATTCATGCTAAATGTTCTCATCTTCACTTTTGTTAACTAAATAGTATACATACATTAACACACATCATTGGTGGGTATGATATTAAGATGCCAATCAATTATTAAAAGATTACATAAGATTACTATTAATGCTTTGATTTACAGTTCTAAAACACAGTGACTAACATTATTTTGGGAGCATTCCAAGATTTATTATATTGTACCGGTCGAAATTGTATGTTAACTCAACATGATTCATAGCCTGGGTAAAAGTACTTCGAATCCAACCATACACGAGATCAAAGATAAAGAATATTTATGGATTCTAACCTGTTTATCCACTCTCTAAATCTACCAACTAATTAACAACATTTTCGAGGCAAGCAATTAATCTTCTCTAAACTCCGACAGGCAGCATCAATGGTGGAACATGAGCCTCGACTAATTCTAATGTTTAATCCTAGCATTTATTTTAATTACACATATTCATGAATGTCAAAATAGGAATGGTATGTGTGTGACGTTGAGTCATCAAATAGCAGCACAATAATCAAATAGAAACACTAATTTTAGAATAAAATTAATGGAAATGAACCACAGGCAGCTTAAATTCATATATATATTTAATAAAAACATTTTCTATAATTCTTTTAATGTCTCGCTGATTTATTTCATTATTTGTTAACTTAAATTTCGATCATATCATTTATTATGCCTCTTGTAAGGAAGCGGTATAGTTTATATGCCAATATAAACATATGAAACAAATAAAGTTCTACAGTAGACGCCCACTCAAGTATGTGATATAAGAAACAAATATTTAAACAGCCCTATTTTTAGTAATTTTAATATAAGTAAAAATGATTCTAAGAGAGAAATAATTTGATCATATTTTTAGAAAATGGCTTTGAAGAGAGTGACAAGCTTAAATGTAAGCGGATCGCGATATTCACAACTAAATACTTCACTGATAGTAAAATGTAAATAATATGATCAGACTGTCGTCAACCTACCATAATATTCTTAGACATAAAAGAAATTAATCAGACCCAGCATTTGACATTACATCACCAGCACAAACTCAATAACCCTGCCCTGTTCTAGTGACGCAAAGAAATAAACAAATGGTCTGCACAATTAGCAAACCTCAAGATATTTCAAGTGAAAGGTCAGGAATCACCAAGGCTTGCTAAGTTCAGCTTACCCCGAGTCTTTCTAATTTTATCTTTCATATCCTGATAAAATAGCCAGTGAAACCATCATGTGGTATAATTCTGATTTAGCAATCACAAAGACAAAACAGGTGATCAAGCAAAGTGCTGGCAAAGTAAAATATGAATACTGGAAAAATATATTTTAAAATTAAATATGAAACTTGTATCGAGCCATGAAAAATTATAATGATATTATACGGATCGACCGGATCAACACAACACTAACCTAAACATTATTACGAATATCATTTCTCTGGGCGACACATCTCTCCCTTCAAAACAAAATCCCATCAACATTTTAAATTTAACATTTTATGCTCTCTCTTACTGTTTACAAAAAGAAACTTTCTAAAATCCTCTCCCTTTCATTCTTTTAAAATGAAATACAATTAAATAAAATCTCATACTTGACCCAGCATCTTTCCCAAAACAAAACCGTATACACATAAAATATTTTCAAAATATATAAAGAAAAACAAAATTATTTCATCTCGACAAAAAGGGTGCTCCAAATAATAATCATTTAGAGCAAAGACATTGGTCGGGAAAAAGGAAGCAAAATTATTTAATTATAAAACTTTTGTCAAGATGGAACAAATTGGCATATAGATATCATTTTAAATCAGGCATTTATAAATCTTTAATAATAATAATAATAATAATAATGATGATGATGATGATGATAATAATAATAACAACAATAATAATAATAATAACAATAACAACAACAACAACAACAATAATAATAATAATAATCATCATCATCATCATCTTTCTAAACCACTTTAAGAGAAAGGTTTTGCATTAATAGAGGCATAATTTTAAGACAGAGTTAGAGCAGAGCCATTAAATTTAAATTTATAGCAAGTCAAGGTTACAGAGTCTAGTTAAATAAAGCATTTATATTTAATTAACGGAAATTTCATTTAAGAAGACATTTAGTGGTAGCGAAATTAAATTTTAAGGTCAAATGGGGTTTGAACAATAAATCAGTTAGTTAGAAAAGAACAATTGAAAAAATATTACCTAATTTATTCAGAATCATTTTTGGAAATTTAGTTCCCATGATGAAATACGAGTTTGGAGTGGTCTTTCACTAATTTCTGCACAGGCATAGCTAGCTATGAGTTTGATTTAAGAGTTCCACAGTCCGGCAGTCAAACATTTAAACATTTGATGAAGTTTCACTGGTTTATGGTACTTTGGTGATCATACGTGGAACAATGGAAAATGGGCAGGCTAGGGACCGTTACCCAACTATCATGCTTTTATACATATCTATATTTATTCAAAAATTAAACTGGTGAGGATTTGTCATATACTGATTGAACAAATTTATGACTGGCTGACTCCTATTTTCTCGTGGGCTATACCCTTTCTGAATACTTTTTGGAAATTCCCCTTTTCATTTGCCCAAAGCCAAGTGGATCTATAAAATTCCGGAGACCATAATCATCGATCTAAAATATTTTTGTATTGTATTCTTAAGATCCACTCTCCCGATAAACTCAATGATTTTATTGTTTCAAATCTATTTTTAATTATTTGAAGAATTTTTCCTTCAAATATCTTTTCCGTTTTACTTTTAATTTAATTAGAAATTCCATTACTATTTTGTTAATGGACTTTCTTTTGTTTTATGCTAAAGAATGTTAGCAGGGTTTATCATGAAAATAAATCTCCAGAATAAAATACTTTGACTTAAAAAAATAGAATATTAAAAATTTATTTATTGATTTTTATAAAAGTTTCAGTCTGTAATTATATATATATATGTATTTATGCATATATATATATATCTGGGCCCCTCCAATATTTATAATTAAAATTTTAAATAGAAAATTTTGATATTTTATTCATTTATTAACTGGTCTAAAAATTAAATGTATATAAAATGGCAGACGGAAAGGTTTATAAACATGGATCTATTTTCACGCCATTGAGGTCATGAAAATGAAATAAATAAAGTACATTTGGAAAAGTGATATTTGATTAAATGACAAAATATTTCTTGAAAATTGTTTTAATTAACATTTAGAATACAGAACGCTTGATCTTTCCCCATGGAATATATTCTTAAATACAGAAATAACAAATTACGACAGTGGAATTGTATAATAAAATTGAAATAATATTAATTAATAAAATTAGTAATACTCAGAATTTATGTATATGTTTGAGCAGAGCACAATTTTAATATTATAATATCAAAACTGGGTCATGAAACAAAAGAAACAATAACTGACAAGGTGGTGGTACTGACATAATGGCGAAGAAATAAAAGGAAAAAGCTATGGTTTCTGGACGAAAAACGAAGTCTAAGATCCCCTCCTTAGGGCAGTGCTTAGAGAAAAGTAGTTAGGCATAGCGTAGATTCACTGACATACAGAGGCCTTTTTATACAGACTAGGTCCTGGAAAGGTCAACTATCCATGGGACATGACCTAAGAAGAAATCTATGGGTTCGATCCTGTCACAACCCCCAGATTAAAAGAACAGAATATATATATTCATGATAATAAGTTGAATGTCAGTAACACAATACAGATAAATGTCATTAATGACATTAAATAAGACTTATTGCTTTAATAATAAATGACTCCTGTTTGAATGCCATAATTTAGACAAATAATACACTATGCCACTATAACAGGGGTCCCCAACCCTATGCCCGCGGGCACCATGGTGCCCGCTGCTATCCGAACATGATAAAAAATTATTTATCTGATACAAATAAATTTAACTTCTAAAATTTCTTATAAATTATTGTATTATATTGTAATCAAATTGTAGGACATACTATACTTTTACAGCATAAAAATATAAACGTTAATTATGTTAAAATTTTAATTTTGAAATAAATATTTTTTTGTACATTATGTGTATTATTAAAAATATCCAACTATAAATTAACATTTAAAAAATAAATGGTGCCCTCCACATGGTGGTATTATAGAATGTGCTCTTAAGTGCAAAAGATTTTATTTAGTAAAAGAAACATTAAAATTTACTCCCTTCCCTTTTCTGCTATTTAAAAATAATTCAATCCCACCTTTGTGGATTTTATAATAACTAGAATATTTAAATATTTGATATTTTAAGAGTATGAAAAATAGAAGAAAAACAACTAATAGGTCACCTTTTCAGAATTTAAATAAATAACATTTTAAAAGATTTCAAAGCATTAATTAGCTGAAGTAATGAATTTACCACGTATAGAATTGCTTAATTCTATTTGGAGTTGAACAAATAACAAATTTTATAATAAAAACAAACATAAAATGTTGATTCGTAAAAACAATCTGGTGAGCATATTAATTAATCATACATTATATTTTAAGGGGACGTTAATAATCTTAATTCATGGAGATTTACTTAAAAAGGAAAAGATTTTTAGAAATTCAGCTCATCGGGTTGCTTGAGATTGGCATATTAATAATAACTAAAACAAATATATAAAATCAAGTAATAAATACATATAAAATAAATGACTGCACCAAAGTTAAAGAAAGTAAGAACATATGAGAAAAATTAGATTTATCAAAATTATTTGAGAGCAATTTACATATAAGAAAAATACAAATTTAAATCAGTCATGAAAGAAATTTTGAGAGATTAATTAGGCTAGATTTACTTTCAGGCGGCATAAAGATAATTAATCACCTTGCACAATTTCTTAAGAGTCCATTTTAAGAAGTCCAGTTCGTGCATGGCAATTGAAGGATCCATGCAAGTTCCTAGGTAACAGCAAGCTTCTGATCAGTATTCCAAAATATTCTGATCAGGCCTTTACTTCATTCTATGGAGCATGATGGTACAGTAGCGATAGATGACCCCTATGTTTCGGAAAGGTGATGGGCTTTCTATTGAATCATAATTTTTAAATTTCAAACCAGCGTGGATTCTGTTAACTGCGCACTTCCCTCCATAATAGCTAACCTGTTTGTATTTAAAATCAGCTCATTTTATACCCCGCTCAGATATTTGTGGAATGCTTTTAATTTCTTACTTCTAGCCAAAATCTAATCTCTGATCTAACAAAATCTTACATTTCTATGTCTATTGTTCTTTTTGAATAGGCAATCATTAGATAACATTCCAAAAATATATTCAAATCTATTTCCAGATTGGAAATAGATTTGTTAAAAATATTTATAACAAAAGTAAAATCTATTAATCCTACTCCCCATTTTATTTTCAGTAAAACTTTAATTAAAAATTCCTTCCCAAGATTAAAACAATATTATATTTCCAACCCTTTAATTATTTTTGAAAAATTAATGGCATTTTCCATCTTGGATTTTACAAAATAGTTTGATAAAAAGAAAAAGTTTTAACAATGACTTATAAAATATTTTTAAAAAATCAATATTTTGTTAGTATGTTTCCTACTGTATCACATATATCTAAGCTGCACCTTATATACTTTAATTTTAATAAAAAAGAATTAATAATAATAAATAAAAAAAAATTGTAAAGTTAAACTTTATAAACTTTAAGCGCACATCTCAAATATATATATATACACAACTAAAGGAAGAATGGGATATGAGATTTGAACATGGGTTAGTAATTGTTAAGTGAATAGAACCATGAAGCTCAATCTTAAACTAATATTGACTGGTTCAATATATATATATATATATATAGATATAATCCATTCTATTGTAAGCTTCCAATAAAGCTATTTTCTTACCTTGTGAAGACAACAAGGCAAATTTGAATCGACTATATTTGAATGATTTAGAAATAACCTAACAATACAAACCCCAAATACATAAGCATGTACAATTATATCTGTATTGTTATGTAATGATTTAAAACTTATCATCTTTTTCAATCATTATCAATCCTCTGCAGGATGGTCTCCCCAACTTCCAATTCATCTTCTCTGATCTCTAGCCTCTCTTACCCACATGAACCCAACACACATTTTTATTTCATCCATCTCACCTTTGATCACTTTCTATGTCTTTTACAATCTCAAAATTTAATATTACAACTGTCCATCTATTATCATCTCTTCTAGCAATATATTCAGTCCAACTCCAATTCAGTCTCTTAATTCTTTCAATGACATCTGTTTGTTCTCTCACTATATATTTTGTTTTCTATCTAGTCTTGTTATTCCTAACATCTGTTTGTTCTCTCATTATATATTTTGTTTTCCATCTCGTCTTGTTATTCCTAACATGCATCTCTCCATACTTCATTGAGTAGACTGAAATCTCTGTATTGCTCTTCAGTTAAGCAACTAAGACTCAGATCCATAAGTTAGAACTATTTTATGTTTTATATAAACCTATAGGATTAAAAAAATAATAAAGATCAGAATAAAATTTGAACCAAATTCCCTAAACTGGAAAATTACCTTTGGGCCCAATGTTACTTGCATTAGCCAAGCTTATCTAGTATTTCCCAGTGAAATGCTGACAGAAAGAGTCCACCTTCTATAAGTTTCATACATCCTCCTAAACCATGTCTTCTTTTCTTATTGACATTTCGGAATAATCAGACAAGATTATTATTTTAATTCTATTTATTAATATTGTATCATGTAGAAAATTTATCTTTACTGCAAATGTGAGGTTTCTATCCATAAGTTGTAATAGGTTTTGAACTCCTGTTTAAAAACTTATACAAACTTTATTCCTTTTAAAACAAATTATATAACGCTGGGGTAACAAAATTGTACAAATACATATTCTCCAACATTGAGGAATTGATATTAACATGTAGCACTTTATCTACTATGTTGTAATGATGTTATCAATATCAAAAATGATCAACTCTTTGAAATTAATTTTGAAAAGGGTTTGGGCAGGGCAAAATTAACATCACTGAACATAAGTAGAACTTCATTTTGATTAAAATAAATTTCACAAACATTTTATTACATATTTTATTTTCTAAAAGAAAAATAAGACAGGTAGATCTACATAGAACATGATTACTTAACTCAATTATCAAAAAAAAAAAACTTAGTTCAGAATATATTTAAAAATAATAACACTTCTGAATTAAAAGATATAAACAAAATCCAATTAAAAAAGTTGAAATAAATAATAATATTTAGACTTTTTCCAAAGTTGTTAAAAGTGTGTATATATAAGTAATCAATATATTTGTAAGTCCATGTAGAATCCTTGTATAATATATGCAGAATATTTTTCAACAATAGTATTATAATTGCTTTTTTTTTTATTTTTAAAAAAAAAAAGATTGAGAGAGACAAAAAAATAAAAATATTAAAATATACATACTTGACTCCAGGATGCACATTGGCTACTATGTGAGTTCTAGAATTGCCTCCTAATGAATCCTAAGAAAGTTGAAAAGAAAAGAAAAAGCTTTTATGTTGAATGTTTTACAAATGTCAATAACAATAAATTTACCATTAAGTAAAATAAATGTTTTCCACAAATAATAATAATGTGCTGTCTCAAAATCAAATGGTTTAAGATGAAAATATAAAAATAAAATAAAGTCTTTAAAATAATAATACATGCTTTAAAAAAAAGTTTTTATTTTAAATTATATATTTAGAAACCATAAGTTTTACAATCAGTAAAGACAACCAAAACTAAATAAATATTATATCAATAGTGAAGACGGTTTGCAATAAAAGAGTATACAAGTTAGAAATTTGAATCATAGTAAGATAGCAGTGAGACAACATTAGAAGACTAATAATATTTCTTCGAATCGAAACGGAAATTTTCTAATATTTACTTATTAAAAAAAAAACTAATTAAATAAATTTAAGTTAATATATATAAACATTAAAAACTATTTTTAAAAAGCAAACATCATCTACCCTTTATTTTAAATAAACTCATCCACGAGTAAAATAAAATAATTCCCAAAAGGAAAAATTCATTCTTTTTTTTTTTTTGTAATTACAGTTCGTCTTTCATATAAATATTCTTATTAAAAGATAAATATTTTCCATTTAATAAGTTTAAATTTTTGGTTTATTTAAAACAAATTAAAATTCCATATATATATGGGCATTTATAATGATTAACTTAAATTAGGTTAGATAGCAATAAAAATCCCATCTGGTAAAGACAGATTATAATCTAAATTATAACTTGATTATCATCTTCAAGAGCAGATCCAAGTAATCTAAATGCTTTAAGTCAATATATATCATATTCAGTTCTTAAACTCTTATAAATCCATTTTCCTTTTAAAGATCGGTTGCTTCTTTTTTTTGTTATATTGATTGTTATTTTCTTACATCCTTTATACTTGTCTCCAAATTATGGCTCAATAAACTTCTACGTCTAAAAACATATCTAACCATTTTCTTTTCCTCTTTTTAATTTCTTCAATAAATATTTTTTTTGCACACATTTGTTTTAGCATTGGATATTTACAAGTTTGATACAACCTAATGTGTAAGACTTCCTATAGTTTATGTAGTAGCTAAAAATAGTGATAGAAATGTGACAATCACTTGTCTCCTACTATTATAAAGGTAGACAATACATATTTTAATCTAAACAATCGAAATAATCTTTCTTATTTTAACTAATTCTGCATCTCAAACAATTTTACAGAATCATTTTCCTTCTTTCTTTTTAACAGTATAAGTATCTGTTTCAATATAATTACACTCTAAATAAACTATTTTATAAGTTTATTTTTCTATTCCAAATTCAATGA
Source organism: Epiperipatus broadwayi (assembly GCA_028023455.1). Classification (NCBI taxonomy): domain Eukaryota; kingdom Metazoa; phylum Onychophora; class Udeonychophora; order Euonychophora; family Peripatidae; genus Epiperipatus; species Epiperipatus broadwayi. The sequence continues at coordinate 3,707,788 of JAQFVV010012421.1, forward strand.
ATATAATAAAGTAATTGATTATTTTATTAATCTTATTTTTCATTGAAATTATATTTTGAATATGTATATGTACATATTATAAGCATGATTATTCTATAGAAGAAGAAGAAAAATAAAGAAAATAAACAAAAAAGTCAGGTCAGAATTTCTGTGTATATAAATAAAATGTAGTTACAAAAACACAGAACCCCAGTGTAACAGTTAATGTAAAAAGATGACTAATGAAAAGAGATTGCTCATTATATCATAGGCCTATACAGTATTAACTTAATGTGAATGAAGACAGGTAAATAAAAATAATAATAATGAGAGAGTAGAAATAAAAAGAGATAGTGAGAAAACATACTATCATATTTTGTTTGTTTACTTAATAATATTTATCATAAACAAATACTATGTATTATATAATGATGAAGCAACATAAAATAAATATATGTTAAATACTATGAATAAACATTATATAATAGACTACTGGACTGAAAAATATCAGAAAATCTCTACTCAGAAAACAAAATTAATCACTTAACCATAATCTCTTCTAATTTTTCAAAGCTGATTCATCATTATATATTGTTTGCAATGATTATTTACTATCTCTATCTTAAATAATTAAATCTGATGCTATAGGTTACAAACACCATTTAAATTGCAATATATTTTGATATACCTTTATCAACTAGTTTTACAACCCTCTATTATATATGTATGTTAAATATTTTCATGGATTCATTAAGATGCAACCACCTATTGAAATTGATATTGGGGATCATGTATCATTTTCACATATGTGTGGTCATGTGTATCAGTTGCTTGAGAAAGAATGGAGGATGAATAGAGTGGAAAATCCTGAATTCAAATCCCTCTATTTACATTAATAAATATTATTGATTATTTACCAAACTAAACAATATCTCTAGTAATATACAAACTTTAAATCTAAATTAGAAATTAGTTTGTTTTTTAACTATACATAACCACATGGAATAACTCAACTTCTCTTGATCATTTACCAAAATAAGCAATATCTCTAGTAATATACAAACTTTAAATCTAAATTAGAAATTAGTTTGTTTTTTAACTATACATAACCACATGGAATAACTCAACTTCTCTTGATCATTTACCAAAATAAGCAATATCTCTAGTAATATACAAACTTTAAATCTAAATTAGAAATTAGTTTGTTTTTTAACTATACATAACCACATGGAATAACTCGACTTCTCTTTTTTTCATGCATAATATCTTTTAGAAATATATTTAACCTCCAACAATTACAATGCAGTTTTATAATCTAAATGTTACAAATGATATCCTATACTGCTTCTAAGAAAAGTATTTGGCATATACTTTTATTATAAATATTATTTACAATAAGTATTGTAATATTTGTGTAAAAAAATATAAAACCATAATATTGCAAAGAATGCAGAAATAAAATTATACTTTTGTTTACAATGGCTTCTGACTGGAATCAGTTAATTGCCTTTTCACAGTTAGTTATTATAATAAAATAAATTTCCTTTTTTATTATTCATCACATGAATATTCTGTGAGAGTTTTGCCTGTTTTTTTATTATTGCAAGTATTAAAAAGTAGAAAAAAAATCACATATTTGAAAAAGCAGAAAGAAATTACAAAAAATATGAAATATCACTAAATTCTAAAAATGGCACAAAACTTACACTATGTGAGCAAAATTCAAACTAATTTGATTTTTGCAAAGGAATGTATTGAGATGGACTCCTGGTCAAATAAAAAAAAAACTGTATGAAATTAAGAGATAGAAACATTTCTTCAGGTATCATGTATTGGCTGTAGTTGTTAAGAATTAAAATTCCTATTTCATTACATATTATTGAAAGACATGAATAAAGATATCACTAGTCTTTTTTCAATATATCTTTATTTATATATTTAAAGAATGTATAGTGATGTGACTTTATATATATATATAAAATACATATTTTGCGAGTTCATCCATGTTAAAAACTTTTAATATTAATATACTGATATTTCGACTTGGTCACACAAGTCATCCACAGAGTTATAAAAGGTAGAAAGATGGTTGTAGAGGTGCTACAATCACTGATTTGAATATATATATATATTGTGCCATTACAATTTAGTCACTAGTTAAATTTATAGTAATGTGCATGTAGAAAAGGTAAACCAAAATCATCATCACATTTTTATATAACCATAAAAGAAGCTGTAGGGCATCCAAGTTCAAACCCTACCGGATCCAGTTTTAAAAGATTTAGACAGAAAGAGAGTGGGTCAACAATTATATGCTTTACTTGTTTGTGTGTTAATAAATCTCAAAAAGAGCAGCACACACATTTAATATTTAAATTTTCTATTAAAAAGCAAAGTTATAATGCATACATATAGGCAATGTATGTGTAAGCTATTTAATTGTTTTACATTTCAAATAATCAACATTTTAACTTTCTTTAAAACTAACCTATGCTCTTGATCAATTCTAATATCTTATTCTATACTTCTATTTTGCTTTTCTATAATTGTAATTGGGATTTAAAAGTTACAGATTTAATTAAATAATAGGGTTATAATTACTAAGCTAGCAATTATATTATTTAATGTTAGTTTATGAATGATTTGAAATAATGAAGTATGTGTGTACATTACATACAGAAATTTACACTTATTAAATATTGAAAGAAAAGGAAGGGTTAAATCTGTCAAATTATTTTTTTTTGTACAATTTTATGTTAAAAGAGGAGATCTGTTGAATCAGATATCTATTTTTGTAGCAATTTTGTTTTTGTAAATGATTGTTTGTCACTTTGGGAGCTTAATCTGGGTGGGAACTCTAAATGTGAAATTGTCTTATCTTAAGATCTAAAGAAGGAAGCTCAAAAATTTGAAATGTTATCTAGGTGTAAAAAAAAAAAAAGGATTAAGTCTATTTTTTTTTTAAAACAAAAGTGTCTGGAAAAAGGATTAAACTTTTCAGTTGAAAAATAATTTAGTTGAAAATAAATTAGAGATCTAATTAAAACGAATTTGTCCAAAAATAGCAAGTGACGCTATCTCTGATTGGTTAAGTTAGCTAAAAATTGGATATAAAAAGCTGTCTGGAAGAATTATTATTGTTGTGATTATGGTTCAGATTATTAGACTATTAAATTGAATGTTGAAAATATAAGAAATGGCTGGCTAGAAAAATTATATGTATGTCCCATCTTTTCTGGACCATCTGGGGAAGCTGCACATCATATAGGAAAGAAAAGATGTTGTGTCTAAAATAATATTCTACATCTTTCAACTGACCAGAGAAATAAGATGTTTTTAATAGAAGGAAGAAAGCATTCACCTGCATTCGATGAAAGATGAATTAATCTACTGATAAATATTAATCATCAAGTCCAATTAATTGTTCCAACAACTGATTTTAAACTCAAGAAAATTTATAAATGTGAAAACAACTGCTGTATTTCATTCACTAAAAGAATCATGCTTGACAGAAAGAGAAGAAAAATTGATATAATGATTTCCAAATTATCCACTAAAGTAAATAACCTCAATAGGATCCTCATCATCAAATAATTATATACTTCAAGAAAGTGATTGTTCCAAAGAACACGGAAATTGTTGCTGCCAAGTATAGACAGTATACAAGACAAGTGAACCCTTGGATCGGTAATATGACTTTTATATCTATTTTCTTTATGCAATCAGAGTATTAATAAAATTTTAGTAATAAAGTGACATATTTTATTTAAAGAACTTTAAAAACAATTCAGATCGATGGAAACCAAGAATGTCTTAATAATAATAGCTTTGAACTACATAAATGATTTTGAATGTATCAAAATTTATTTGTTTATTAATTTTACAGTTATGAAATATTAATGTGTAATATAATTTTTTTTATGGTATTATGATTTTAGTTTTAACTAATATATTATTATTTTGGTTTTAAATAATATTTTGTTATTATGGGATAAAACACGCACATACATAATAATATTTTTATATGTGTATAATTGCGAGTGAATGTGAAGTAACAAGTAGTATTAGAATATTAGATTAATTTGTTTCAAGTCAAGTATAGCATTTCAGAGGTAGAAGAGAGGGGGAGAAAATAATTTAAAACTTGTTTCTAAAACTTGCTCTTTCAATTCTACTAACATTTTTTTTTAACATTCCACTTACATGTTAGATTTATAAAGTGTGTGTGCTAATGAGCGGATATTTTTTTTCTCGAAATACTTTTCTCATGGAGTGAAAATCATGGTCAATGTGACATCCAACTTAATACAATATACATTTGAAGGGAAGGGGGAAGAACTTGAAAATAATCTGAGGATTGTTATATAATCAATTATTATTATTATTATTCTTATTCATATCAATTTTCATGTTTATCTAGAATTTTTTATGTATATGTTAGAAATGCAGTAATAAATATTAGTTTGTTTTATTAAACGAGGCGTATATATTTCATTAAGTGTGATCATTCATCATCATCAGTGGTTGAATATTTAAGATATAAGTAAATATGCTAAAATTAAGCAATAATTATGAATTTCTTTATAAAATTAGTTTTATGTTTAGGCTTAGTCCTAGAGCTGTAGTTGAAACCATTGTCATTATCGTTATTATTATCATTATCATCATCGTCATCATCAACATTTTAATTAATGAGCTGTTTAAATGTTTAAAGGCCATAAATAAATATTGATTCCATAATATTTAGTGATTTCTTAGTATTATTATAACCACATCCCATCATCTATTTCATGCAAGGATGAGTGAATTGTCATCCTAAATTAGTTATATATAATCTGAGCTAGTAAGCTTATAAAACTGTTGAAACACATTTGTTATGCTAAGATCTAAGAAATGATTTATGTCTAATATACTCCACTTCGGTTTAAAGATGTTTTACTTTTACCTAAATATTAGTGCGTATAGTGATATGGCTCAAAAAGCAAAATCTCCCATTTTTATTAGAAATAAAGTACCAAAAAGGGGATTCAAACCCGGTATATGTGAAAGGTTATTAGATACAACCGTGTCTAGATTCAGATAATCTAGTGGCGCCCTGCTAGACCATATTCACTTAGTATTTGTTTAAACATACACTTAACATCAAACCAAGAAATGAAAGTGGAGAAGATCTACTGTCTGTATACCTGAGTTATATTTTATTGAATTACTAGTGTACTCACCTCATGTGATTTCATATACCTGAGTTATTAATAATTTGCTTATAATTATTGATAGTGGGATATCTTGAGAAATCCAACGTTATTTTAAATATTATGATCTTATATATATTGTAGACAACTCAGATATGGTAATAGTTATTTGAAACATCTTTATATTGTTACAATATATATACATATTATATCCATAAAACGAATGAGATAATAATAACTCAAATGATAATAACCAATATTTGAAATTCCCACAAAAGAACTGATCAATAAAACACCTCAAAAATAAATATTTAGTCATCATGCTAATGCACATAATAAAAGAGACAAATATCTTATCACAAAGTGAACTCAAACAAGTTTCAAAAAAGGGAATTCTAAACATAAAAAATCAATTTCAAACATATATATATAGACATAATATCAAATATTCAAATTAGAAGTGATATGTTGGACTATTTCCATCTATGAGTGAATGTTGAATGTAATGGATATAACTGATTATGATAACAAAATACAAGGTCTTCTCAAAGTAAGCCAACACAAAAAAGTAGCAAAATATCAAATTCCGAATACAGAGGTAAAACTACAAGCATTACTTCGGAAGCATCTCAAGTATTTCAATAATTCAGAGAAAGGGAAATTAACTTCGTACTTCAGCAAGATTCCACAACTTTATGGACTACCTAAAATCCATAAAGACAATGTTCCATTAAAGCCTATTGTTAGTTCTACAAATTTACCACGTCAAAATTTGTCAAGATTTCTTCTTGAAGTTCTTAGTCCATTGCATACAGGACACAATTTTGTAGAAATAGTCAGGAACATTAAAATGGAAAGAACTGATATATTGGTAAGCTTTGATGTGGAAAGTCTGTTTACAAATGTACCATGTGATGAGGCATTGTCTATTGTAAGAAAAATGTTATATGATGATAATAGACTACAAACTAGAACAACACTCCCTATTGGTAGTATAATGGAATTATTAACATTCTTCATAAGAACAATGTACTTTCAGTAGAACCCAGAAGTCTTCTAACAAAATCAAGGGATGGACATGGAATCACCAGTTACTTTGACTGAGCAACATTTACATGGAAGAACTTGAAACCACAGCTATAAAGACTACTCCATGTCCACCTAAAGTATAATTCCATTATGTTAATAATACATTTGTGGTTTGGCCTCATGGTGAGGTGCAATTACAGTCATTCTGAAAGCATATTAACAACATATCTCCTTCAATTAAATTCACAATAGAATCAGAACAAGAACAAAAATTGGAATTCCTGGAGGTTTTTGTAACGAGACTCCCTCAGAGCAAAATAAAAACAAGTGTATAAAAAACCAAAACACACGGGCAAGTACTTGGCATATACATCCAATCATACCAGAAGCACTAAACATGAAATTGTACTATCACTATGGAATAGAGCAAAAGGAGATTTGATCAGAAACCAGTGATTTGGAAAATGAAAAGATTCATATAGAACAAACCCTTATGAAGAATGGTTATTCATCAGTGGTCATCAAGAAAATCTTTAATAGACAACACAAAGAGACACAAAAAAAAAACAATTTATTGATACTGTAATGTATTCATACATGCCAAGAATGGCAGACAAATTAAAGAAAATCTGCAGTCAGTATAACATTAGAACAGCTTTCCAAAGCCATACAACCCTTCAAGGAATTCTTACTTCTACTAAGCCTAAACTGGAAATGCTGAAGAACAAAAACTGAATCTATGAAATACCATGTGAATTGGAAAGAAATATATTGATAAGATCTGTCGCCCTGTCGAACAGCGATTGACAGAACACAAGCTAATGGTTAAAAGAAAAAAAACAGATATGTCTACCATTACATATCACGTATGTACTAATGACCATTTGTTTAATAAGGAAAATACAAAAATAGATAAAGAGGAAAAAATGCATAGAAGAAAATTCAAGGAAACTGTTCATATGAGTGGTAAAAAATCCTACAAATCAACCCAGTGTAGCAATACACAATGCATAGAAGCCTCTAATTAATTTTGCTCTTAGGGAAAATTTATATAGATATGTTAATATAATTTGCTTAAGGAAGTTTTACCCTAAACTTTCTATTCATAAGTTGTAAAATTATGACTGTTTTCAAATGTTTTCAATTTTTCTCTCGCTAGAAATTTAAATTAATTATACTGTACACTTCTAATTTATATATTTTCCCCCATCATTTATATAAATTATGAATTTGATTTTTATCTCTAGAACTAACTGTGTGAGACTTTATGAGATAGAACATACATCAATAACAACCACTAACAAACATGTATAACCATCCTAAGTGAGATAAAAAAAGAAGAAAAATTAAAATGAATTTTGCAAAATCTCAGTATTAAAAACAAAGTATCTTTTGAGATCTTTATAATATAAATGGAGTTTGCCTCTGCACTGAATACCATACTTTAAGTTGACCAATAAATGGTTTTTTTTTTTTTTATGGAATATATTGCATTTTATTTAATTCATTTCTTCTTTCTAATAAAAGTGACTTGTAATTAAATGTACATTGAATATCACACTATAATACTAAAGAATCTATTCACTTTACTACTGTTACACAATAGCTTTATTTACCACTCTCTTTTATAGTTTACAGTTTCAATTTCCCCAACAATCATCTTCAGAACTTTCATATCTCTTAACTTCAATTGCAGTACAATAGTATTATTTACCACCCTCTTTTGCGATATATATTTCACACAAATAAAATTATGAGTGTAAAGTAAACAAATACATGAAATATGATCAATAAATAAAATGGATATTGAGTTTATTTGGCTAAGTACTTTTGAAGGAATTTCAAAGCTGTGTGCTAAATGAATTGTGAAGTAAGACTGTTGCTATGAAATGCAAAGTGCATGCAAATTATGTTTACCATTTTTTGGATATTGCGTAACATGTATCTCTTTTGTTCATTGAATTACAGTCCAAATTAATGAAATAGGCTTCATTGATCTTTCTCTTTAAGTTGTGGTGCTCCCTGCATATGACTCGAGGGTTGTCTGGAATGCAGGGGTGGCTTGTGGATGTACTGTGCTGCACGAAGATAGAGGTGTGTGTGTGATGTTTGTACTTTATTATAAGCACGTGTGCAAAGCTGAAATTATCGTGAAAAATTGTGCTGATCTTTAGTATTGTTAAGTATTCTGTTAAAGTTGAGAGAAGTGCGATAGCAAAGCTGAAATTATCGTGAAAAATTGTGTATAAATTCTTGTGTATGTTCCTTATATATGGGAAAAGGATTTAAGATCAGCTGTGTGGGTTTGCTGGGTTAAGTTGGTGTTTGAAGGTTCTGATTGTGTTATCTATGTTTTTTCCTGATATATTTCACCTTTATTACATCTGCTTGATATGTTTCGATGTTAGCATTTCTATCAGCTTCGAAGCAGCACAGGTTGGCATTTCTGTAGAGAAATGCCCTTAAGCCAGCCAGTTTTTAAGTGCTGGGGGTGTTTGATTGATGATGGATGTGGCCTCTTATGTATATTGGCTTGATTAGCATTTTGTAGTGCAAGCACTAGGGTTCCATATGCACTTTCAAATCTAAGTATTTGACAGAGTTACAAGCATCTTGGTGTATTGTGTTTATAATCAGACCCATGGCAGTATTCAAGTCTTGGACTGTAATTCGATGAACAAAAGAGATACATATTATGCAATACCCAAAAAATGGCAAACATAATTTGGATACACTTTGCATTTCATAGCAATGATCTTACTTGCAATTCATTTAGCACACAGCTTTGATAATGAAGGTATTCATTCGAAAGTACTTAACCAAATAAACTCAATATTTCGTTTATTTGTTTACTTTACACTCATAATTTTATTTGTCTGAAATATATATCACATATTTATTTCTCATTACCACTTCAGACACAAAGCGATTATTTATTAACTACATCCTCTTTTATAATTTACAATTTCGAATGCCTCAGCAAGATTGCTGGGGCAATCGAAACTGTAAACTATAAAAGATGGTGATAAATAAAGCTATTATGTAACAGTAGTAAAGTGTATGGATGATTTAGTATTATATGGTATACATTTGGCAATGCAATAAAAAAGAGTAGAATATCACAATACTTATTAAGGTAAAGAATATACTGATTGATTTTATGATTTTGACAAAATGTTTTCAGAATATTACTAAGCATAATTAAAATAAATTTTCCAGTCACTATAGATGCGCCATATTTTACTATTGAACAATAAATTTGGCAAAAAAACAATCCTATATAAAAATAATCTGGATGAAGTTATATCATTATGATAAAATACCTTTTAACTTATTAAATGCAGCAAGGAATCCAATGTACAGCTGTTGCACTTAAATAACTAGTTTTCTTGCCTATTTAAAATGCTTTCAAAATATTTAAAGTGAACCACATTCTCAAGTTGTTATTCAACCAAATCAAAGATTGATGGCTTTTCTTCCACCCCTATGTTGGTGATAAAAAACTTGAACATTGTATTCAAAATATTAATTGACAAGAATAACACAATCATCAACATAATATAAATCTAATAACCAAAAGTTTTGGATTTAACTTTTCATCATTTCAAATTTTAAAACAAAACTATCAAACCTTATAATTATCATGCAGCAGCCAGTAAATTGCTTCAAAAATTATTATGAGAAAAAAAAGAAAGAAATGTAGGGCTAAGACCTTTCACTGTTGAACACTATCTATCATTACAAAATACTTTCAGATTTTGCAACAGTAATAATAATGCTATGCTCAATAACATCATATAGCAGTAATAAAATGAATAAACTCATGGATAACCAGCTATTTTCAACCAACACCAAAAAACCCTTTTGATTAATTAATTAAAAACCTTTATTCATCACACTTTTTTGTGTTTTCCTGATGATGAAAACTATGTCTGTACTTATATTTTCTCTAAAACAATATTTAGTCATTTGCAATCATTAACCTATAATTGAAAGCAATCTATTCAGTAAAAGATTGAAAGCTTCTTTGTTATAGCAGATAAAACTGTTATTGCACAATAATTATCATAACTTGTTCCCTTTTATTTACTATAAATTCTATTAATAAAAATATCATTAAGATCAGCTGGCACAACTTTAAGGATTCATATAATTCTAAAAATAATTTCAGATTTGAAGCTAGTATATCATCACAATATTTTAGAACTTTTTTAGATATTTCATCAGAATTTGCAATCTTTCCATTTCTAAAATAATTTAGAGCTATTTTATCTTTATCATAATTGATATCTTTATCCAAATCTGTATGAGTCAATGCAATAGATATATCATCAAATGCAATCATTTGAATTCATGTAGTGTTAATAAAAAATGTTATCCACATATTTAATAGGATGTAATATTTTGCAGTTATTGCTGTTCTAATAACAATCTCCTTCAGAAAATGACTTTATTTATCATTGCAATTTCAATCCATCAATCTTTCATAAACCTTAAGGTCAATATTAAACTTCTGTTTTTACATATCTGTTAAAGCACCATATTCATTTTATTACTCAGCCAAATAGAGAATGCTTATACTGTAGTTCTTTTAATAATACAATTATTGGCAGATTTCCTTTTTTATTCATTCTAAAAAAGATTTACTTGTGTCTACAATATTTTAAAAAAATTTCATATTTCAGTAATGCATCCAGCTTGAAAATCAAAATTAACAGTTTTAGTGATAAACAGGTGTTGAAAACATAACACATGTAGCAAATGCTTCCACAATTTTAATATTGATGTGTACTAATCAACAATCTGTCAAATAATCTGCAACTATAAGCTCTTGTAATATTGGCCTCCAGAAAATTATAAAATGCTTCTGTTTTAAATAAACATGTAATTACATCCCTTGACAGCCATTTTAACGAGTAAATAAAATACTCAGACATTTAATATTTGCATTTCATAAAAAAAATTATAATAAACTTTCAAGATAGACAATACTATTACTAATTTTGGGTCATAGTTTCTAATCCTCTTAACATGTATATTGAAGTTTCAACAATGATTTTTAATCTCTTCATGATATTAATGCAAATATCATCCAATGAGTGATAAAAGTTTCATTTTTTGGAACTGTGTAAAACCAACATTTGAATATCTTCACTGAAAGAAAAGCATACATGCCATTATGCAAAACAATTTTTAACATCATTAGTCTTTCCTTCATAAATTTAATAATTTCAAAAGGGGGGAGATATTAGGTTAGAGCTAACAGCAATTTCCATATCAGTAAATATATATTAGACAAAATCCTGGGTAACATCTGTGTAGCATGGGGCAATCATGTGCATAAAGAGTTGATATAAAAAAGGGCTTTTATTTCGTCTATCTCCTGTATATACAGCAGTTAATTGCTGAACAATACATATTTAAATTTAAAATGAAAAAATAAAATCTGTAAAATATTAAACAAATAAATTTAAATTCAAAATTTTTTAAATACTTATATCTAAAAAAGAAAAAAGATAGTCCTTAGTTTTTCTAATTATTCAGATGGCAGTTGAATATATATGAATTTTAATATATTACACGATAAACAGAAAATAAAAAGTAATAGAAATATGAGAAGAAAAAATTATAAATGTGTTTTACGTATATATAATAGATAACTAAATAAAATAGTTATTTTCATATTTAAAAAATAAATAAAATCAACTTTAGTTTCAATATAAACATGCCTGAATTTTATTATTTTTTTACTTGAATTTTGTTTTACTGCTGAAATAAATTTATAAAAATAATAATAAAGTAAATGAAATGCACTTCTTCAATTTTTCTCTAACCCTTTCTCCCCCTTATTTAATAAATATTTCCAAGAACAGTTCTTTTCATTTTACTCAAAAGCCACCTACTGTACACTTGAACAATCAAAGTATACAAATGATATCTTACTACAATATCGCTATCACTAGTCTCATTTCTGGTTTTTGCTTTCATTAGTGAGGACTAGGATTCAAATTTAGAACTAATACACTTACACATCTAGCAGCTATCTCTTACTACTTTAGCTTATTCAAGCTAATAGTTTAAAATTTACAAAAAAAAAAAAAAAAATGTCCTAGGGTTTTTATTTTAAGCAAAGCCACTTGCATAAATGTATAAATGTGAACATCAAGACAGTTTCTATAGTTATGTGATTTGGTTGTTGGTATTAGAAAATATTTATGAATATTCAATAAATACAAAATGCACACAGTTTTAAAGATGATTTGATTATATATGTCTGCTTCTAGTCATTTGAATTCGTGATTTACTATTGTATAAGATCAATTAAATAACATAATTTACAAGTGCAGTTTTCAGTAGTAAATCTTAATCAGAAGGTAATCGGCCTTCGACATATCCTAATTAATCATATTATGAATTTACCGATGTTATAGTAAGTATGTACAACACTATCAAATCCAAATACAAGGGAGAGACTTTTAAGAGATAAGAATGGTCTTCTTATCTTTATACATAAATGCAATTATATAGGCCAATCTAAAGCATTTTCGGAATGAGAGCATGAAAATTTAATCTTCGTAACTTTATGCATTACATTATCTTTTAAAAGTTTATCTTGCATTTGGGTTTGAGAGTGTCCTGCGTACTCACTATAATATTGGTGAAATAGTAACATGACTAATCAGTGCATGTCAAATTTACCTTCTGATTAAGAATTATTATATAAGATACAAAAAACAATCATTAGAAATAAAAAAAATATGCAAACTTGCTTGTGATTCTATTTCATTTTCATTGTTAAAACTAAGCACAGATTTAAGTGTTCCTAACTCATTACTTTGTGTATTTTTATATCATTACCAATCTAATATAACTTTATACAATTAAAAAGAATAAATTCTTAACAGATTCAATAGCCTCAATAGTGTAATCATTTAATTTTGTGATTTAATAATAAAAGGTTTAGAATTCAAATAATAGGATCTAATAATAGGATCTAATGCTCACATATTTGTCTAATTATAGTAGAAAACAAGTTTAAAAGATATGAAAAACAAATTTTGTAATAGATCTTTGGACTATCAGTTTTTAGTTATCAGTCTATTTGCATTAAACACAGAATAAAGGGATATATAAATACACACACATACATATATATAATATTCAAATACATGTATATTATCTATACTAAACGTAATTACAAGGGACTTGAATTATACACACACATACATATATATAGTATTCAAATACATGTATATTATCTATACTAAACGTAATTACAGGGGACTTGAATTCAGACTTTCAAGCTCCTACAACTATCCAATCCATCTTATACATCTATGTGGTCATGTGTTTCACTTGTATAAGTTGGATTGGATGTGTGTGTGTGTGTTTAAAATAAAAATTTATATAACATTACAATATTAGCCAAAAAAACTAAACTTTACTAACATTCTTCCACAACCATAGTTTTATTTTATTTATTATTACTAATATAGAATTAAGCAGTATTTAATATATATATATATAATGAGCATGTTAATAGCTCTTAACAAGATTTTCCAAATATCCCTATCCTCGGACTGGTTTCTAGCTGTGCAGTCTAAGGATAGGGATATTCGAAAAAGCTTGTTAAAAGCTATTAGCATGTTCATTATATAACATTTGTAGTACAAGCTTATTAAATTAAGTCATGTGATGTATGACTTGATTTCCTTGCAATACATATATATTGAAATAGATCTGAAGTTTTAATTCCTCTTTTTAGATATATACAATTCTTTATAAGAATGTATGAAAAAAACTCTGGGGTTAATGGTTTGGATTATTTTTAAACTTAATATCCTCCTAACTAATGATAGTCAGTTCATAACCATCAATCCATCAAATACATTTTTATAAAGATTTATCCCTTGCTACAAGTATTATTTAATTAAAACATATGTCATACTGCAGATTAGTATGCCTTCTCTACAATGAGATACATCTATAGGTCAGGTTCAAATCCTCTCTAGTTTCTTAAATGTTAGCTCCTTTTACTCACTACAAGCTCAAAAGAAAAAAACAATAACATGGCAATACATCACAGGGTATATGGGCGATAGCTTAAACTTAGCACTCATCTGTATGCAGAAAATATAAATGAAACAATTGCAATAAATAAAGGGTTGCTATAATAAAACCTTAAACAGATAGTGGGTTGCTGTCTAAATCAAATGTTCAGAAATTACACAGTGATTTTAGATTGTAATACGAATAGCCGAAATTATGACCATGTGTTTTTATATTGTAATCATTAATTGTTAAATCAAAAAACATATGATTCTCTAACTCACAATCCACATAAGATAGCCATGATTATCTATTCACATTATAGAATGTCTATATAATAATGAAAAATAGATAGTCACCTAATTTAAAAAAGTAAATATGGTGATTATGTAATCACCATTATGTAATGAGAACAGATGATAACTAAAAATGTAAATGCTGTGAGAAGAGATCAGATATTATGATAATCTAAATAATTTCGACAAATATGACTGTTTCAGAAATATTTAACATAAGAAAATATAACATATGATATGTAACCAGACTGAAAAAACGTTTTTCAGATAGATTATATTACAAATGAAAAAAATGGAAAAGCTTTCTTCCATACTGTCATATTCATAATTTAATAAAAATACAACAAAGAATAAAAAAGTTACATTATGAACAAGTTAGCCAAAATTAAGACTCGAGATCAGCTCCTTACTTTGAAGAGCAGGTTTGTTGATACATGGGATCAGATAAATATCATGTAATAAACTGTTTTTGATCCTGATTGTTTATTTGTCCAGATCAATTCAGAGTAACTTTGTAGATCATTTGGATACTGTCACATTGTCTCTAATGGATTATACTTATAATAAAGTGATACCTTCTTTGAACATTATCATGAATCAGACTTCAACCAGAGTCACTTACTGATAAGCAGATGCATCTGATTGCTCACCTCTGTATCAATACTGAATTTATGTAATATAGTTGATCTGAATTGTTGTTAACAAGTGTGGTGGCTGTTAACTAGTCTTATAGTTTCATTTGCTAATCATTGTCTATCTTTCAGTTTGTAAACCTTTGACCTAGCATCTATACATTATTTCGAATTAATTAATTAATCTTGTGTCTAATCAACCTTTTACAAACTAATAATCAATGTACATTATCAATTCTATTATTCATGATACTGGTGTATTTTTTAATATTTTAATAAATATTTTGAGAACAAAAAAAAAAAAGAATATAACAGTTGACTCATACTAAATTGCATAGACTTTTCTACAGAATTTGAAGTGCTATCTTTTTTCCAAATCTATACTCTGTGTAAAAACAAGATAACAGATCTGATAATCTGTATTGAAATGATTTGTTAATATCTTTGTGTAGTTTTTCTTCAAAACTTTGATCATTGATTACAAACAGGGAATTCAAAC